>JAQPZY010001527.1:1012500-1725000 GCA_029931535.1 Margaritifera margaritifera
GGTATTGGTCAGTAGGTGTCAGTGTTTTTACATTACATTTCCTCTTGTCGCCAGACTGCCATCTAATGCTCAACCTGCAAATATTTTTAACATTAAATTTCCACTTGAGGCCATAGTCTTATACTTATGTTAATCCTATGCACTAATGATAAATTACCCTTGTTCCCATTTTGCCATGTTTGTAAAACAAATTACGGGCACAAATAATGGAGGCGTAATTTTAAATTCCGTTTGTGTCCATAGTGCCAAGTTTGTAAAAAAAAAAAAAAAGAATATTGGTACAAAGGGAAGATGTGGCGTAAAAAAATGGGCACAAAATGGAGGCATAATGTTAAATTTCCCTTGTGAAAATGATGCCATTTGTTTGTTCATACTGCCACACTATACTACTTCCATTCAAGTCGACGTTTTGGGGGCTTTCTTGCCATAAAAAATATTGAATACAATGATAATAACCTTCTTTCTAAGTACATATAAAGAAATATTTAATCCATGCAGTGGAAACAGTTCTCATTGTCACTCGTGGCTATGCTGCTCATGAAAATTTCACTCTTGAAATATTTCAACATATATATTTAATAAGCCTACATATTGTCTACATACTTAGCGGTAAATTTTAAACGGTTTTTGTCAATGAAAACTTGCTGTGTTCTCAAGTATACTACCAGTCTTTGGAACATAATGGGAAACATATATTTTCACCTGAGCTGGGATTGCAGTGAAGAGACATAAGATTTGAAATACACATCTCTTAGGAAATATTTTTATTTCGGGTATAGGAAACCCAAGGTAATATCAAACTCTGTTCTTCAAATATCGTTCCATGTCAGCGAGATAAAAGTGCCAGAATGAATTTAATTTACGCTAAGCTGTTTCACTTCATTTTGCCTACATGCTTTTGCAGACAAAATAAGCTTCCCAAGCGACATGCAAATCTTCATTTGATGGCATTGAGGATCAATTTGCTGAAGCGAACTACATGTCAAGTATTTTCGGGCATTTTCGGCCTTGTGTATTACTACTCACATAAAAATTCTATCGTGCTACCGACTATTAGATCGAAATTGGCAAAGCGTGCACAAGACGATATAATTTAGTCTCAACGGTTTTTGTTTTTGAATTGGATGACAGTGTCATATATCCAGACAGAATGGTTTATTTCATACACCCTTGCGTGTAGGTTCTTATGTCTATTCGATAAGTCGTACTTCCGAAGGTGGATTTTAGAGACTGAAGCCACTATTTTCTATCGCGACTAAATAAGTACGAATGACACAAAATAGTACCATGTAGATTATATTTAATTTGAAATTATTTCAACGTACTAAAGAAGATATCTGAAAAGTATATTCAGGGTGAGAAATGTATATAAGCCTGTTAGATACACTTTTAGACTTTACTAAATCTATTCAAATAAATAAACAAGCCCTCAGTGTACTAGAGCTATAAAGAAACTGTTACGATTGACATGTAAATCAAGTATATTTTATCCAGGCTATGTCTGCTTTGATATTACATTTTACCGTAACTGGATTCTGTACAAGTGTTTGGGGTTGGGTTGTTTGGTGTTTTACGACATAGCAATACATGCAAGTCTTTTAGTGCCAAGGCAATTGAAGTAAAGTGCCTTGCCCAAGGACACATCAGGGATGGTTACCAGGACTGATCCGATGGTAGAATTCGAACCCGTGGTTCATGCCTCCATTAGTCGCCTCTTACGACACGAAGGAGTGCTCATCGTACCTATTCTACATCCCAGGGCAATTTAGCACGAACACCAGACAAGCATCATCTAAAAGCAAGTAAATGCTACAACAATTAAACCAAGACGCACACTTAGGATATTAATATTGATCGATTCCCTTGATCAGATCCACAATGGATACAAGTGAAATATATCCGTTTAAATTAAAACAGACTTTTTCAGTAAGGTAAGTTAAAAATCTGTATGTGGATTACATATCTAGGCATCCGAACAGTGAGAAGAAAGCTATACTTTACGATCTAGGGATAACATTAAGACGAATCTGTTCCGCTGGAGATTTCTATAAATAAAAGAAATATAGACAAGAACTGAAAGATCAATTAAAGAAAAGAGTCTGTGATTCGAGATTTATACACAGAATGCTTAAAAATGTGGATAACATCTGTAGAGATGAGATTACTATAATATATATATATATATATATATATATATATATATATATATATATATATATATATATATATTTATATATATATCGTCCCACACCCTATTTTGACGCAGTGTCATAAACTCCCAGTTTTCGAGAGAACGCATCTTTCAATGACGTCAAAACCACAAACTTTAGTTTATACTGATCAACATCGAGTTACACAGACCAAAAAATGTGTCGAAAATCCTATCCTTGTCGGTTGTGAAATGAAAGAAAGATACATAACTTGAAAAAACGCCATTTCACTAATTCGTTTTTTTTTCAATCAGTAAGTACTCATAAAAATCCTTACTAACTATTCTGACGGGACAAATAAACTTCGCGCCATAACAGGCATCCAGTCTTCTACGCAACATGTGTTAGCAACGTGACTCACAGCTGAAAACTGCATCAGTAACAATGTTTAGAAAGGTGTACAGTGTTATACAGTTTGATGTGGATCTGTCATAACTGATTTTCAGAGGTGGTTCTTTTTTATTCTAATTTGTGGAAATTTACAAGAAACATACTTTTACGATATATTTCATAATTAAATTAGTATCCTTTACATTTTTGCTTATTTAAATCAAGGTCTTAGGATTTTGTATCTGATAATTAGGCAATTTTACGTTAACAGTAAATGTTCAATAATCTTTTAAGACATTCTTGATATTTAACTTTTTGGACCAATTTATTTTTTTAAAGATTTGTTTGATAATGGCAAGAATGATAATAAATGAAAATAAAACCTTCTCCTTTAACTTTATCTCTTCTGTCTGTGAATATTTGCATTCTGGATAAAAAAGTTGCGAAGGATGCAAAAGAGTTTTGATGTTCCAAAAACAGTACATTCAAGGATTGAGGCTCTGCATGTTCACAATTCCAATTAAGTATTGGGAAAATAGACACATGCTAAATATAATATTTTTTTAATAATAAGAACACGATTTTATAATAATACCATCATGAATTTTAAGAATTTTATTCTTTTTGTTTTCGAGACAAAATCTGTACCAAAAATAAATGTATGCTAAATGTAAGAAAAGCTTTAGGAATGCCAAGCTAAATTTCTTCCTGTAATTGTTCCTCTTCAATATAGTTTTCTTCTATGCCCGTATGTACAATGGTGTCACTAAAAGAAATAGACTTCTGTGAAGTGCGTCATTATGGGTGACGTAATACACAAACTTTCCGACAAGGGGTTGTCTGCTTGAAAGCATGCAAAGAAGAGTATTAGGGAATATAACAATGTCATTTTTTATACATACTTTGCTAAAATAACTAATGTTTCTAAAGCAATGAGAGGTATCACTATGAAAGGAGTATATTTATGACAAGGTGAAAGTAAGTACTTATGTGCGTCAAAAAAGGGGAGTCAAGGATATATGTATATATATATATATATATATACTTTCTTTTGAAAAGAAATTAATTGATACTATTTTGATACAAAACAATTTGGTACTGTTATCAATATTGTCCGAAAATATTAATTGGATGTATATGGCATCTTACATTTGATAAAGCCGTAAATTTAATGGATTGCATTGGTGTGGAGCACACTTTGACTTTGTTCTGACGTCATGATGAATTTCAGTGTATAAGGTTTAGCATACTAGTTTTGATCCGAAGCACCATACATGTTATGGATAACAGTAAATATACTTCCATGACTATTATCTAATCAATTAGAAAGTTCATCAATTGTCATGTTTCTGTCCCATTCCTTGACTAATATCCAATCAATTAGAAAGTTCATCAATTGTCATGCTTCTGTCCCTTTTCTTGACTAATATCCAATCAATTAGAAAGTTCATCAATTGTCATGCTTCTGTCCCTTTCCTTGACTCATATCCAATCAATTAAAAAGTTCATCAATTGTCATGCTTCTGTCCCTTTCGTTGACTAAACTCCAATCAATTAGAAAGTTCATCGATTGTCATGGTTCTGTCCCTTTCCTTGACTAATATCCAATCAATTAGAAAGTTCATCAATTGTCATGCTTTTGTCCCTTTCTTTGACTAATATCCAATCAATTAGAAAGTTCATCAATTGTCATGCTTCTGTCCCTTTCCTTGACTATTATCCAATCAATTAGAAAGTTCATCAATTGTCATGCTTTTGTCCCTTTCCTTGACTAATATCCAATCAATTAGAAAGTTCATCAATTGTCATGATTTTGTCCCTTTCCTTGACTAATATCCAATCAATTAGAAAGTTCATCAATTGTCATGCTTTTGTCCCTTTCCTTGATTATTATCCGATCAATTAGAAAGTTCATCAATTCTCACGCTTCTGTCCCATTCCTCGACTATTATCCGATCAATTAGAAAGTTCATCAATTGTCATGCTTCTGTCCCTTTCCTTGACTAATATCCGATTAATTAGAAAGTTCATCAATTGTCACGCTAATGTCCCTTTCCTTGACTAATATCCAATCAATTAGAAAGTTCATCAATTGTCATGCTTCTGTCCCTTTCCTCGACTGTTATCGAATCAATTAGAAAGTTCATCACTTGTCATGCTTCTGTCCCTTTCCTCGACTATTATCCAATCAATTAGAAATTCATTAATTGTCATGCTTCTGTCCCTTTCCTCGACTATTATCCGATCAATTAGAAAGTTCATCAATTTTCATGTTTCTGTCCCTTTCCTTGACTAATATGCAATCAATTAGAAAGTTCAACAATTGTCATGCTTCTATTCCTTTCCTTGACTAATATCGAATTAATTAGAAAGTTCATCAATTGTCATGCTTCTGTCCCTTTCCTTGACTAATATCCAATCAATTAGAAAGTTCATCAATTGTCATGCTTCTGTCCCTTTCCTTGATTATTATCCAATCAGTAAGAAAATCATTCAATTGTCATGCTTCTGTCCCTTTCCTCGACTATCATCCGATCAATTAGAAAGTTCATCAGTTGTCATGCTTCTGTCCCTTTCCTAGACTAATATCCAATTAATTAGAAAGTTCATCAATTGTCATGCTTCTGTCCCTTTTCTTGACTAATATCTAGTCAGTTAGGAAGTTCATCAATTGTCATGCTTCTGTCCCTTTCCTCGACCAATATCCAATCAATCAGAAAGTTCATCAATTGTCATGCTTCTGTCCCTTTTCTTGACTAATATCCAGTCAACTCTTTGATATTGTCTTCCCATCTCTTCTTCTGTCTGCCTCGTTTTCTCTTTCCTCTCACTGTGCCCGTAGGATTGTCTTTGACAGGTCAGTTGAGCGTGAGACGTGACCATATCATCTTAGTTTGCGTTTCTTTACAGTGATGAGCAGATCTTCATAAGGTCCAATTGCACTTTGGATTTTAGTGCGCACCTCCGTATTAGAGACGTGGTCTAAGCATGAGATTTTCAGGATTCTTCGATAACATCTCATCTCTAAGACATGGATTCTTCTCTCTATTTCTGGTGTTAGGGTCCATGTCTCACATGCATATAGAAATATGGACATGACGAGGGAGCGCATAAGCTTGATCTTGGACCCAAGCGTGATGTTGCTGTCTTTCCAAATAGGCTTCAGCCTAGCCAGAGCAGCTGTTGTCTGCGCAATCCTGGAAAGAACCTCAGATTTTGAACCTTCATCAGAGGGGATAGCACCTAGGTACTTGAAGCTTGTTACTGTGCCCAGCTTCTATCCATTCACTCTTATTTCCTTCTGGATGCCACTCGGGTTGTTTGTCGTTAGGTTTGTCTTTTCAGCGTTGATCTCCATCCCATATCTTAGTGTAGCTTGATTGAGAAGGTTCACTAAGGTTTCCACTTCTCCTTCATCTCCTGCTAAGCCATCGATATCATCAGTGAAGTACAGGTTGGTGATTGTTCTGCCTCCAACACTGACACTGCCCTCATGGTCTTCCAAGGCGTCGGACATGATCCTTTCCAGGTAGATGTTGAAGAGAGTGGGCGATTGAAGGCACCCTTGTCTGACTCTGACTGTGTTCTGAACCAGTCTCCTATGTTGCCATTGAAGAGAACTGTACTAGTCGCATTGTCACAGAGGGTTTCTATAGTGCGGATTAGTTTTGTGTTTATGTTGTATATCCGCATGGTGGCCCACAAGGCTGCATGCCATACCTTGTCGAAAGCCTTCTTGAAGTCACTGAAGACATGATAGAGGTTCTGTTGATGCTGGAGATATTTTTCACAGAGGATTTTAAGATTGGAGATCTGTTCTGTAGTGCTACGTCCTGCTCTGAAACCTCTCTGTTCTTCAGCAATAATGTGCTCTGCTTGAGTTTTCAATCTGTTGAGGATGATCTTAAGCATTACCTTGCTTGGTTGACTGATGAGACTGATTGTTCGGTAGTTCTGGTACAGTTGTAGATTCCCTTTTTTAAGAAGAGTCACAATCAGAGATTGGGTCTATGGGGTGGGCCATCCTACTGTTTGCCAGATTTGATTGCAGATTGTTGTGAGGACATCTATCATGGAAGTTCCTCCTGCTTGAACAAGTTCTGCTGGTATATTATCTACCCCAGCTGACTTCCCCTTCTTTAGTGCCTTTACTGCAGCCTCTACTTCGTCCCTGAGGATCGGGTTCTCAACCTCTGTTGTGGTCAGTGGTACGTTTAGTACAGCTTGGTCTCCAGAAGTCTCCTGGTTGTAACGCTCCGAACAGTATTCCGTCCATCTGTTAAGAATGTCTTGGTTTTCGGTCAGACTCTTACCAGCCTTGTCCTGAATCGTATTAGATCTCCCCTGTGTCTCAGGTCTTTCACCAACTGGTATGCTCTTTTACTGTTATCCTGGTTCAGGCTTTTCTCGTCTTCCTTGCATTGGTCCTCTAACCAGCTTTCTTTTGCTTTCTTTATGCTCTTCTTAATCCTGTTGTTAATCTCATTGTATTTTTTGCTCCTTCTTGGTCTACTCGCTTACTCCTCAGTTTTCTCCTCACATCGCAGAGGTCGAGGATATCTGCTGTGACCCAAGGCTTCTTTATTCTACAATGCTTGCCAAGGATCTCGCCGGCGGTGTCTATTACTGCTTTGTTGAATGTGATGATCAAGGAGTCTAGATTTATTTCTTCATGTCCCAGAATTGTGAGTAGTGCAAATTTGCCGCCTATTGATGCTTCAAATGCTTGTGTCACGCTTGGATCTTTAAGTTTTTCAAGGTCGAACCTGATCCTAACTTGTCTTGGCTTATTGTCTTCCTCAGACGAAGTTTGATAGTCATCATCAGCAAGTCATAGTCGCTTCCTATATCAGCTCCTGGGAAGCTACGTGTTCTGGCAATGTTTACGCCAGACCGGAAGCGCTTTCTCACCAAGATGTAGTCAATCTGGTTGTGATGTTTTCCGTCTAGGCTGTGGGCCAAGGGTGTTCGTTATCACTAGTTTATTGTATGTGGAGAATTCCAGGAGCTTGAGTCCTCTCTCATTGGTCTGCTTATTACAGTATGGACCACAGTATAGCCAGTCTGCTTGTGCGTGTTCTCCTACCTTAGTATTCCAGTCTCCTTGAATAACCAGAAGATCCTTCTTTTGTAGCTGGTCGTAGAACTCATCCAGTTCCTCGTCATCATGGTCAAATGTTGGGGCATAGACCTGTATGATAGTGATGTTAAAGGGAGATGCCCTCACGCTGATTGTAAGTATCCTGTTAGACACTGGTCGACAACCCATGACTGCACTCACAATATCCTTGTGTACCATAAACCCGACTCCATGTTCATGCTTGTTCTCAAGTAGATCCTGTGTCCGTCATCTGTTGATCTCTCCGAAAATTTTCCAGCGCATCTCGCAGAGTCCACGGATGTGCCATTGGTATCTTCCCATCTCAATTTCCCTGCTGGTCTTAATGTCCTGAAATTCCATGTTCCCGTACTTTGATGGTAGTTGCACCAGTAACATACTTATCACCTCTGTGCTGGTGTCCAGCGGATGGCGCGGTCATTGGAAAGCCGGGCTGCGACCGATCTGGTAACATGGGCCGTTTCAACCTGGCACAGGATATACTATGTATATATAAATCGAGGATATACTATGTAGCCATTATAAAGTACTGAGTGTATTAATGGGAGTGGTTAATCGCTAATATGGTTTATGTGGAGTCTCCGGATCCTCGAATGGTTAAAGGGAAAGGCCTTAACCTCAGTGATTGCTGGTGGTTTATAGATCGAATGAACCGGATCAGCTCAGCTAGACGGGCGCTTATAGACCGGATGAACCGGATTAGCTCAGCTAGACAGGCGATTGGGTGCGAGTTCTTTAGTGTCAGTGAAGTCAAAGACATCCCGGATGAAGCTGAGGATAGGTGTTCCTTGAACTGCTAAAGACTAATCAGCAGAGTCAAGCATTCATTCTATGTATGGAAATTGTCAACGATTAAAACGTTAATTAGAATGATTAAAGACATATTTTTCTTTACATCTAAAATTGATTTAAATTTTTTTGCAGCATCATAAATAACTAGTAGTTAAAATATATTGAAATAATTCGGATGAAATAAATCAAAATGAAGACTTCGAAAATGTATGTACCAATATAAAATATGTGAGAACAGAATTGCAACAACCTTTGGTAACTCTTTCAAGTAGAAACGACAAATAGACAGAATTTAAACAGAATTATCTCTAAAAGACTTAGAGATTTATTTTGTTGAAATGTAAACGAATACAGATTGTACGGCGGTAACACTCAAGATTTGCATGGCTTATTCATTGACATCAAATCGTATTTGAAGATAATTATTCTAAAAATTCGATATGGTTCGGTCAACAACAAAAAAAAAAAAAAAAAAAATTAACGAATGGACTTAAGAAGAGACATATTAAAGAATGTAATAAAGTTGAATATAAAATTTGTTACCATATAACAGAAAAAGACTCATATTGTAATTCGATGTTTATTTGACAGTTTACATATCAAATATGGACGGGAAAGAAGTGAAAGTACAAGATGAATTATTGACAGGATCGAATATTTAACAAGACACATAGATAAATATCAGCCGCTCAGAGGAAACTCATACATAGATTTGCATTAATGGGCTAAGCACAAGATATGTTATACCAATGCGGAAACTAAAAGCCGATAAATGTTTTTGTTATGTTGTGGAATAAAAAAAACTTACTGCCCAGAGATTCTCAGAGGCCACCAAACACAATTTTGATAGATAAAACTACATCACATGTGTCTGAAGATGCGTTCTTTTTATGAGTAAAAGAACATATAATTGAAACCAAAACTGCAGGAAGAGAAAATGACAAACGTTTTGACAAGACTTGCTATATTTATATGGATGGTATAGCAATGAAAAGTTCCTATTATAGATAGGTTGGATACTAATTTATCCAGCAATTGCAGAAAATATGAAATCATTGATCAATATCCTTTTGAGGTATCGATAAGTTCTGGTCATTATATCATCAACTTCCGCCATCCCTAATCTTACTACAGTTGCAATAGCCCACATGCAATACCTACATTCATTGTGATATATGAAAGCTTATAGACAAATCTGTACAGCTGAAAAATATATTATTTGTTAAAGAACCCATTCTGTGCTTCTCTTTCCACTACGTAATTGGATATGGGTTACTTTATGCAGGTAAGAGAAGATTAGGATCTTCCCTCTGTCGTTCCATACTCCACTCTAATAATAATTGTTCTTCTTTGGCATTTATGTTCGATCTTGTGACATTTAGAAAACAACCTAAAAGTGAACTGACTCGGCAACATATTTGCACTTCATAACATAATTTCCTTTGCATATTTAAGGGTAATTCAGGTTCTATTATACTTGGGAAAATCCTTATATTATAATAATGTTTCAGAGCAATGTAATCCGTCAAGAATATCACCAAACAGTCATGTTTGAATCATTAAATTACACCATAATGCGTCAACTAAAGTAATATAATCTTTTCTGGTACCAAAGAAATGCTAATTTACATTTTGAATCCGTTTCGTTGCCATTCAGACATAAGCCGATTCCAGTTTCTTTAGAACATACCTTTCACGGGTCAAATGCCGGCAAAAATAGTTCATCGAGCATATGAAATTTATTCCATAAATTTTTACCCAATTATTCTTATTCACCTGTAGTAATTGTTTTTCAATTAGATTTTAAAGGAGATTTTGTCGTTTGAATGCCAAATCAATGAATGTGACATCATTCATGTTTCTAAAAGCTGCGATTGCTTCAAGCATTGTTCGCGGTAAAATGTCTTCTGCTGTAGATAATCGCTAAGAGCGAGTAATAATTTCCTTGTGGAATGGACATTCTCATTTATCAACGAGTCCACGTGTGTATTAAAGATTCCGCTGCAGTCTGAGTACTTACACTGATGTCGATTATGAATGTAGGTATCATATATGCATTTTATGGAACACGTCATTAATGACGTATGTATCGTTGAGAACACGTCATTATGCACTTTTCCACTCCAGTTCTTAGTTACATTTCAAATCAAATCCTGAGAGATTTTTTTATATTTTTTTAAAAACAACATTTTTTTAGATTATATATGGTAAAAAATTAGTCTTTGGAAAGTAATGCAATCTATTGTGCCATTTGGAATTTTGCAATTACAAATGCTTGAAGGTTTTAATGTTATTAATCTGTCGTCAATTGAATAAGGCGTTTAAAATCAAAATGAATCGCTAAATATGTTTAAATCGAAAGAATTTATTTTACAAATAAACATCTGCACATTAGAATAGGGAATAATGGCAAAGCATTTCACCTCAGTTTCTGTTGAATGCTTGTTAAAGTGAAAAACAAAAAACTCATTACCGATACAAGTTATTTGGCTTGGAAATAAAGCAAACCCCCTCCCCCCGCCCAAATAAAAAAGACTTCAGAGGAGAAAATAAAGGTTTCGTTTAGAATCTAACTATTCGGCGAACATTTATCTAAATAAAAAATAATTGCAGTCAATACTGAATTTGTGGTATGCAGCATTATTCAACTCTTTCCGAGTCCGTTGCATTTAAAACATATCTGAACATGACGTCATACCTTATGGAATATATTATGTTAGTATACAAATTTTCTGTCTCTTAGGCCAAAGGAGAAACCTTTTAAGTGTGTTACATGATTGCCGTGTAGTCATTATGTCCATGCTATTAAGTGTGTTTCATGATTGCCGTGTAGTCATTATGTCCATGCTATTAAGTGTGTTACATGATTGCCATGTAGTCATTATGTCCATGCTATTAAGTGTGTTACATGATTGCCGTGTAGTTACTATGTCCATGCTATTAAGTGTGTTACATGATTGCCGTGTAGTCATTATATCTATGCTATTAAGTGTGTTACATGATTGCCATGTAGTCACTATGTCAATGCTATTAAGTGTGTTACATGATTGCCGTGTAGTCATTATGTTCATGCTATTAAGTATTTTAACAATCCAAATATTCCTTATTAATTAGGGTACAACATAGCTATATATAATATATCACATTGACATGTAGAATTAATGCTAGTTACGCATATATATATATATGTATATATATATATATATATATACATATATATATGGGGTGGGTAGGTTGATGTCAAAAAGTTTGGCTGTAGTAGAAGTATAGAATTAAATTCATATTTAAGACCACAGCGTAATATTATGATTAAAAGAAATGGAACTAACATTATTATTTCATTCGCTTATTACAATGGACATGGTCAATATATAAAAGAATGTCCCGAACAAAACAAACAGGGTAAATAATATTTGCTAAAGACTTAGGAGTGTTTGAGATATATTAAAAGATACGACTGTTTGTGCCTTGCATTCTTAGACAAAAATGTAATGTTCATATTACAAGAAAGAAGCATTTAATTTTATGTGACGTTTTGGTGCCAGTTTGTTCCACTGAGATAAAACCTCATCAAATATTCATAAAAAGTCAAATCCCATTGTACAAAGCATGACGTGTTTTAATTCTCTTAAATGACTCATCACCAATCGTTAGAAAAGTCCATCTTTATCTAGGAAAATATCGTGAAATTTCATTCGAATGCAAAATATGTAGGATAATTCCCAATCTGAATAAAGTCAAGGTCTACTTTTGAACAAGTAGATCTGAAAGTCCCTGATATGAGGTCATGTTCTGTTCACCTATTTGTTTTGTTACCAATCAAATTATAGTTTTCATGCTGCTAAAAATGGAAACAATAATTCGGAACGTATCGTTGCTAACGATATCTCTCCCTAACAGAAATTGCAACACTTTATTTATTTAGACTACTAACACATGTGTACATTGAATTTCAGAGGTGACCAGTGCATGATTTGTTTGTCAATGCCTGCCAGCTCTCATTTATTTCGCAGATTGAGATTTTAATCAGATTGTTTCCATTCCAACATTCTTCATGTCGAATATGTGTTACGACTTTATGGTCTAAAAATATGTAACAGAAAGAAAGTCAAACCAACAAATCAAGTAAAAATCAAGAAGCAATTTATTTATAAAAAAATTAAAGTGAAAATTCAAAAGACACTTACAGTAATATGAACTAAAATCCAAATAATCCAATAATCCTAAGTGTCATAATCACAAGTCCTAAACATAGAATGTTCCGAATGAATGACTGTATCATTGAATGTGTTGATGTGCCATTAGTCTTTAATATGCTGATGTGCCAAAATGAAGTACTCCAGAATGTCTTTGAATAAGTTCACATAAATCCCAAAATCATCAATTCAGAATCCAAAATGCAAAAGTGTATGAGCACTTTTATAATCCCATGAATATTTTTAATAATTCCTCTCTGAATTTGGAATGATTTTTCACAACTGTAAGAACTCTTTAAACACTGATGTTAAGGTCGAAAACTGAAAAACTGTCCACTAAACAATGTATATATAAAGATAGGTCACGTGACAGAATGTTCTAGAATATTATGGTGTATGTGATTTTTGACACATAACTCTAAAGGAAATTCTGGTTTTATCTGTAAACAAGATCAACTTTGACCTCAACTTGTTTACCAAAACCATCCTTGAACTGAAATATTAAGTAAACAACCTAATTCAAGGACAATAGCTAAACATGTAAATATTATACTTAACATTAAGGTTTAAGCAAATATTAAATTCAAGAAACAATTATAACTTCCTAAAATATTTATAATATTATATAAACCTCATACATATGACATAACGGTAATATGTAGCAGAGCCAAATCTGTCCAATAAGTAGTTTTGGTAGCTTTTATATTAACCAGCTGTCATGTACAAGAAAAGTAAACTTTCAAAATATTTCTGTATCTCCTCAGAGACGACTTAAATTAATGATGTATAATACATTCCTAGTATGATATGAATAAAAAAAATGAAAGAATCATTCCAAATAACAAACAAGTTAGATTTTTGAAAAATCGCATGTTGTAAGAACAATGAATAACTTTGAGAAAAAAAATTCCATGCACCTCCAGCAATACAGAGACTCTAAATATGCACTCTCACAAAAAATAATTTCTCCCCGTCATTCTTATAGAAAACAATTCCGGTGTTGCAGGAGGAAGGCTTCATTACAAATGTTATGAAGACAACAAGGCAATACTGGAACAGTGGCTTCATAAAGACTTTTGACACTTTAAGGGAGCTCATATTCACTGAAAGTCGTATGCTTTAAAAACAGCAAGTTCCTTGCAGGGGGGGGGGGCTGGAAAGAAGAATGACTTGAGATCACACGCAATCAAAACACGCAATTCTGCATAGAAGTCAGATAATTCTGCATAGAGGTCAGATAATTCTGCATAGAGGTCCGATAATTTTGCATAGAGGTCATAGAGGTCAGATAATTCTGCATAGAGGTCGAAAACTTAGGTTCATTATTGTTTACCACACAAAAAGTACCCCCATCCACCCACCCCCACCCACGTGTAAAAAATGTTATTTTCACGAAAGTATTTAAATACGTAGTTACAAATCAGTCTTTCAAAACCTTTGCCAACATTATTGAGAAGAGATATTGGACTCTAATGAGATACAATTGAGGGGGTCACCTTTCTTTTAAATTGGGCAAACGTTTGTGAATAAAGTTGAAGTGAAAGTTCATTAGCCAGTTCACACATAATACAGTTATTTACACCAACGGGACCTGAAGCCTTACTACTTTCCTCATCGTCTCTAACATTATTCTACTGTTATCAAAACATACTCATAGAAATTATATCTCTCAGAGGTGTTATATAAAACTCAACCTCATTCCTCGTTCCCACTAATATAGTTATTTATAGGTCAGCAACATACTCAATGTCACCCATTCTAATACTAACCTATTGTTGTTGCCAAACGTTTGTTATGCAAAAAATTATTAGTTCTTCTGACTTGATGCTGATATTCATTCATCTTCTTTTCATATCCATTCTCTCCAAGACCCCTTTTTCATTTCTGCTGTATGTCCTCCTATATCAAATATTTCAGCAATAATTATAGCACCAGCGAAAGCGATAGCTGAAAATGCTAATAGGGCAATGGTAGTCATTGAGTTAAACAGAATCTTAAGGTAGTTATCATGAAATAACTGGAGTGTATGACGAAAGTTTATATACAGCCATATTTGTTTCCCACCAATAACATGGTATGATTTTGTGAATTTAATTATTACCTTTGTGAAAGCTAATCTGACAGCTTCTTTTCCCCCGTCTAAATTTCCCCACTTCCAATTTCGTATTCAAGCTAAACCACACCACCCTTTTACGTAAAATGTTACATTACAGTCTATGGTTATATTATTGTCTTACAGACTTACATTACAGTCTATGGTTATATTATTGTCATATAGTCTTACATTACAGTCTATGGTTATATTATTGTCTTATAGTGTTACATTACAGTCTATAGTTATATTATTGTCTTACCGTCTTACATTACAGTCTATGGTTATATTATTGTCTTTTCTTAATCTCAAACCTGAATCTGTAATGTGATTTTAGCACTACACTCGATACTTTTAATATTGGGTATATATTTTAATTCGAGAGAATCGTTGTACACTTCCTCGTTCACTATACAATATGCTGTGTCAAAAATAGAAATATGTAGGATTTCCTCAATTTAAAAAATATTTGGGTTAACTCTGACTGGAATACAAGCTGATAATGTAATTGATGTATTATTAGGGTATCAAAAAGGTTATCCACTGTTAGGCTAATATCCATTTTTTGTATCAATCACTTTTTTAAGTGCAACTGTTTTATTTTTTCATCAATCTCTGCTTTGTATTCATCAGTGAATATATTTAGATCTATGACTAAATTATTTATTCTCATTTCTAAATCCAATAAATTATGTTCCCTGTTTTTAGAATCAGATTCAACCTTTGTAACTTTATCATTCATATCAGCAATAGATCGGGTTGTAGTTTACCTTGACAATTTTATTGTAGCTATAGCATTATTCATCTCAATGTCATGCTTGGTATCCAAAACTTCTATAGCTGTAAATAAATTATTATAATCGTTATGTTCTGCCTTAATGATTTTTACTGTGGTGGTATTGGCAACAATTCAACTATAGAGCTCGTCTAATTTGTATTCACTCTTTCGGTTTCTGTTTTTGATTCTCATTGCTCTCTTGTCGCAAATCTTTTTTCATTTCATTTATTTTTGCTTGGAAATCAGTAAATACTTCGTTTAGCTTAAATTAGTTGTATTATAACTTGGTTTAGTAACTCTGCTTCTTTGTTTATTAAATTTCTTATTTTCTGATTGTCATCACCTGGTTTTAGGTTTTGTAATAATTCCATAGCATGAGATACTATGCTGGTTCTCTCCTTGAATCAATTCCGAGAATCTGTTATCAGCTTTATACTGATATTACTCTGTCTCTATGCCTCCTGTATTCTCGTATGGGTTGCTATATTAGCATATTGTCTTAATCCTTAGAGGAAATATCTTAGTTCTGAAATCTCTCTCTCTCTCTCTCTGGTCAATTCTTTTGTTAATATAGCTCTTACTATTGATATCATCCTTATTTATTGGCTCAGCTAGATTTTTAAATTCATTTTTGTTCATATTGACATCGGCTGTGATATTGTTCTTGATATTAGAGACCCTCTATTGCTGTTTGATTTCACCAAACCTAATACTTTTACACCCTCTTACAGAGATCATTTACTAGCAAACACAAAACCATTCCGCTAAATAAAATAAAAACATGAACTTTGAGTCAGCAACAGTAAAATCATAATTTTGTAGTACCCGATTAACAATCAATAATATTGCCATTTTCATTTCTTATGCATACAGACATACAGACAGTTTGTTTATGACAATATTTACTAATCGTTTTGGTATTGCTATAAAATCTGAACGCTTAATTAACGCTATATGGAAATACTGCTAGTATATATTTTCAAGTTCCGCATAAGGTAGTGTCTTCATAGGTTATTGTCTGCATAGGGTAGTGCTTGCATAGGGTAGTATCTGCATAGGGTAGTGTCTGCATAGGGTAGTGTCTGCATAGGGTAGTATCTGCATAGGGTAGTGTCTGTATAGGGTAGTGTCTGCAAAGGGTGGTATCTGCATAGGGTAGTGTCTGCATAGGGTAGTATATGCATAGGGTAGTGTCTGCAAAGGATAGTATCTGCATAGGTAGTGTCTGCATAGGGTAGTATCTGCATAGGGATGTGTCTGCATAGGGTAGTATCTGCATAAGGTAGTGTCTGCATAGGGTAGTGTCTGCATAGGTTAGTGTCTGCATAGGGTAGTATCTGCATAGGGTAGTGTATGCATAGGGTAGTGTCTGCATAGGGTAGTGTCTGCATAGGTTAGTGTCTGCATAGGATAGTGTCTGCATAGGGTAGTGTCTGCAAAGGGTAGTGTCTGCATAGGATAGTGTCTGCATAGGGTAGTATCTGCATAGGGTTGTATCTGCATAGGGTAGTGTCTGCATATGGTAGTGTCTGCAAAGGGTAGTATCTGCATAGGGTAGTGTCTGCATAGGGTAGTGTCTGTATATCAGATATGTCCTTACTATAAATATACAAATGTTTAGGATTTATAAAAAAACAAATATTATTAGACTCTATTATTTCCCTGAATAGTTAACTGAAAATTAAAACCTTGTAGTTTCATATTATGCCCTGTTATATAAACTATATATACATTATTTAGTGTTATAGTAACCTTAGAAATAAATCATTCAATACATCATATTAGTATTTTCCTCTCGTTCCAATTTTCATTATTCTGAAATAAGTATATAAATTGCAATACCCATCAGGAACTATTGTTTACCCTCCTGTTTCATTCTGAATTGGCATATTCAAATATATTGTTGTTTTGTTTCTCGGATATTCTATAGTATCCAGCTATACAAATACTCCTATTTAGTACGATATAATATTTGCCCATTGTGATCAGTACAACATCTAATATCAAAATTGGTACCCTGAATAATCTCAATTATTAGTTCGGACATTTATTTACCAGATTATTTGTCTTTGCTCTTAACTGGCTCAATTCTTTTCCTAGAACTTTCTTTGAATAACAATTATCATTGAAAATAATACATGTGATATTTCATTATCAGACAAAAACTTTAGATATTGACGCTTCCACGGCTTATAGTTTCGATGATGCCGTGGATACTATCGCATTGTTTTTGGTTAGTTTACATACCAAGGGTTCTGCATCCAAAATATGCAAAGCGTAGTGGTCCTTTTAAACCGGTAGCTGCGCCAGCTATAGCTGTTGATGCTGCAACACTATCATTGCTATCAGTAGCAGTAGCAGTGACACCCGTTAACCAGTTTTTAAAAAATTTCATATTTTTTCGAACATTTCTGTGGTGTTTTACATTAATTTTAAGCTCTGCGTTATTCTGTCGATTTATTGAGTAACCAATATGTGATAGTTAAAACATTAAAAAAATGTTTTGGTAAACTCAAACAAAACAATCGAAACCTCAGTACCAATTTAAACTCAATATCAGTTTTAGACCAAACAATTTTGTAAAAACTTAAGAATACAATTATAATAATAAAGTATAAAAAACCTCTCAATTACAGTTAGTGTTGGGTAATCTGTGTCATTTATCATTTAAAGCTTATGGTTAAAGGTTTGATTATGTAGACCCATGCTGATTTACCATTTTTAGATTAATGCCTCTGGTTTCTCCTGCAGCACACACGTCAAAACTGTGCTGTAAGATGGCTGTGATAAAGGCTCAGATTTCGCACACAATGGCGAATAAGCATTAATTGATAAGAATCTATTCTTTAGGTAAATAATTGTTTTAATGGCAAACCAATAGTTTGTAGCAAAACAGCAACAGCTACTGATGATGTCAAAATGGTTAGTGAAAGTTTCTCTTGAAAAGTTAAATGATGATGTATATAGTGGATCTAATCTCATACAAAAATATTTTTGTATGCTATGGCCTGTTGTAGTGAATGCAGTAATCATGATTTATTCAAAATATTTTTGTGTGCTATGGCCAGTGATAGTGACTGCAGTAATCATGATTTATTCAAAATATTTTTGTATGCTATGGCCAGTGGTAGCGACTGCAATAATCATGATTTATTCAAAATATTTTTGTGTGCTATGGCCAGTTGTAGTGACTGCAGTAATCATGATTTATTCAAAATATTTTTGTGTGCTATGGCCAGTGATAGTGACTGCAGTAATCATGATTTATTCAAAATATTTTTGTATGCTATGGCCAGTTGTAGTGACTGCAGTAATCATGATTTATTCAAAATAGTTTTGTATGCTATGGCCAGCAATAATCATGATTTATTCAAAATATTTTTTTATGCTATGGCCAGTGGCAGTGAATACAGTAATCATGATTTATTCAAAATATTTTTGTATGCTATGGCCAGTTGCAGTGACTGGAGTAATCATGATTTATTCAAAATATTTTTGTATGCTATGGCCAGCAATAATCATGATTTATTCAAAATATTTTTGTATGCTATGGCCAGTTGTAGTGACTGCAGTAATCATGATTTATTCAAAATATTCTTGATTGGATATGTGTCTTTTTCAACTCCATCAAACGTTTTCAGCTCATTTATTTAGTAGAATTTTTGTAGCATGCTTGAGATAATATTGTTCTTAGATATATATGTTGCTTCTGGTGTCCTAGCAGGATGTTGTTAGATGACTGTTTGCAAGATGTTGTTAGACAACCGTTTGCAGGATGTTGTTAGATGACTGTTTGCAGGATGTTGTTAGATTACTGTTTGCAGAGGATTTTGATTTAAAATATAATATATAAGCAAAACTGATCCAGGTATAAATTCATCAATTACTTAATACCTACTGTATCTCATCAATTACTTAATACCTACTGTATCTCATCAATTACTTAATACCTACTGTGTCCCATCAATTACTAAATACCTACTGTATCTCATCAATTACTAAATACCTACTGTATCCTGCTATATCATTTGGAGAAGTCTCCTAAAATGTTCAAGCATGGTTCATCATTCTTTAGCTTTTCGTAGTGTTGAGGCTTTAATCCCAAATGTCTGCCTAAAAGAATCTTCTGGAATTTTTGTCCAACAATTTTTGCTTCCTTTTTGATCTCTTGTTTAATATCATATGTGATATCAGCCATTTATTGTCGGTTATTGTATATGATATTAGGAAAAACTTAGATCAGTTTAAGTGATTTATGAAGATGGGCAGCATTATGTTCTGAACATATGTTCAAGTACTGCCAACATAAAATCAACATGGCTCAACATGTGTCCAACATGGCACAACATGAGGCCGGCATGGCTCAACATGGGTCTAACATGGCTCAACATGGATCTAACATGGCTCAACATGGGTCTAACATGGCTCAACATGGGTATAACATGGCTCAACATGGGTCCAACATGGTTCAACATGGGTCTAACATGGCTCAACATGGGTCTAACATGGCTCAACATGGGTCCTGCGTGGGTCAATATAGGTCGAACATGCCTCAACATGGGGTCAACATGGCACAACATGTACCCAACATGGCTCAACATGGGTATAACATGGCTCAACATGGGTCCAACGTGTCTCAATATCGGTCCAACATGGTTCAACATGGGTCCAATATGGCTCAACATGTGCCCAACATGGCTCAACATATGCCCAACATGGCACAACATGGTCCAACATTGCTCAACATGGGTCTAACACGGCTCAACATGGGTCCAACGTGGCTCACTATGGGTCTAACATGGTTCAACATGGCACAACATGGGTCTAACATGGTTCAACATGGTGCCATCGTGTCTCAATATCGGTCCAACATAGTTCAACATGGGTCCAACATGACTCAACATGGGTCTAACATGGCTCAATATGGGTCCAGCGTGGCTCAACATGGGTCCAAAAATATGTGTCCAATATGGTTCAACATGAGTCCAACATGACTCAACATGGGTCCAAAAATAAATCTACTTTATGTTGTTTTGAGTCTTACATTCATTGTAACAGCTAACAGTTTCCTTTTCATTGGGAGACTATAAAATATATCCCGGATGATACAAAAATAGTAAAACCTTGTTATTGTACACATAGTAACTGTAAAAACTGTCATTCTGCATATAATAAGCAGTGGATAAGCAAGAGAAAAACAACATTGTCTAAGGTAAATTGCATTGTTTGTAAGCTTGTTAAGCCCATTGATCAGATAAATCTATCAAAAAAATGTCAGGACTGCAAGCTAAAATATGTTAACCAATGCATAAAGAAACAACGAAAGATTAATGAAAACTTCAGGATTATTTTTAATACCAGAAACATAATTTATAAAGCCTTACAAAACAATACCAAGTCTATACAAACACGACAGTTAATAGGTATAGAGACATGGGATCAATAGCAACAGTGTCTAAAAATCACAAAATATTACCCAAATACTGGTGATGTTAAACTGCATATTGACATTGTATGCCATTAGCCAAATATGATTTATCCACCCCTGATAACCAAAATATTTCCTTTAATTGGAGAAACACCAGATATATGCTCGCTGAGGACAATATATCTATTCATAGATGCGATCATTTGAAAAGATTGAGGAGCATCTGCTGATGATTTTGCGGTGTCAGGCACTTAACACTGAGTTTCTGATGTGCGTAAATTTATAGAGGCTGTAGATGTTGGCACCAGAACTTATATTGAATGGTAACTTTTCTAGGATTATTAATTCCTCCATTTTAATTTATGGCTCTTGTTTTGTGTTATCAGTATCTTTTTTCTTATTAAATTTTAGATCCTTAGCTGTTATAATTGAATCTAATAGTGCCGATAGTATAGTCCAGGCTTTGAGAAAAAAATCGTGTTATGAATCTATATCCCTAGACAACCATAAAATCGTCTTAGAAATATTTTTGAAAATTTTCTATGTCATCAACTGGTAATATGATAGCTACATGTTTTGATAATCCATATACTATGACATCAGCCATCGACGTTGAAAATTTTTCGGAGCTGGCAGACACAAATATTGAATAGGTCTTAACCAACTCTTTCCGGTTCCATTTGTTTGGCTGTTTCTCTGTTAATACTTTTCCCCTGCTCTTCTTGTATGTTCCACGAACTATTGCAACAAGGAGTTCTTTTTAATTGTTGTCCTATCGCTAGGTAATAAATTATTTATATTAACATCTGGGCAGTAAATGAATTATATTTCCATCTGGGTAGTAAATTAATTATATTACCAGCTGGGTAGTAAATGAACGATCTTACCAGCTGGGTAGTAAATAAATTGTATTACCATCTGGGTAGTAAATGAGTTATATTACCATCTGGGTAGTAAATTAATTATATTACCAGCTGGGTAGTAAATGAACGATCTTACCAGCTTTGTAGTAAATAAATTGTATTACCATCTGGGTAGTAAATGAGTTATATTACCAGCTGGGTGGTAAATGAATGATCTTACTAGCTGGGTAGTAAATGAGTTATCTTACCATCTGGGTAGTAAATGAGTTATATTACCATCTGGGTAGTAAATGAGTTATCTTACCATCTGGGTAGTAAATGAGTTACATTACCAGCTGGGTAGTGAATGAATGATATTACCATCTGGGTAGTAAATGAATTATATTACCAGCTGGGCAGTAAATGAATTATCTTACCAGCTGCGTAGTAAATGAGTTATCTTACCATCTGGGTAGTAATTGAGTTATATTACCATCTGGGTAGTAAATTAATTATATTACCATATGGGTAGTAAATGAATTATATTACCATCTGGATAGTAAATGAATTATATTACCATCTGGGTAGTAATTGAATTATATTACCATCTGGGTAGTAAATGAATTATATTACCATCTGGGTAGTAATTGAATTATATGACCATATGGGTAGTAAATTAATTATATTACCATCTGGGTAGCAAATGAATTATATTACAATCTGGGTAGTAAATTAATTATCTTACCAGCTGGGTAGTAATTGAGTTATATTACCATCTGCGTAGTAAATTAATTATCTTACCATCTGGGTAGTAATTGAATTATTTTACCATCTGGGTAGTAAATTAATTATATTACCATCTGGGTAGTAATTGAGTTATATTACCATCTGGGTAGTAAATGAATTATATTACCACCTGGGTAGTAATTGAGTTATATTACCATATGGGTAGTAAATGAATTATATTACCATCTGGGTAGTAACTGGATTATATTAACAGCTGGGTAGTAAATGAATTATATTACAAGCTGGGTTAATTATATTACCATCTGGTACTCTGGTTTACTCGGGCAATACTGGCTTCTGATATATCCTCACCAATTTGTAGGAAGTAGTATTTCCAGCCCGTTTTATTTCTACTATTTCATCTGTCTGGTTATTAAGCATATGTTACTGCATATATTACCGCATCCCGATAAAAATAAATGTGTATCCTCCGGACATAAACTCTTCACCAGTCATCCTGTAATTTTTTATTTTTTTTGCCTCATCATTTATGTAAGGCCATGTTTTATAGTATGTTAGTGGTTAATTGATGTGTTATTTTTCCATACATTAAACCTAAAATCCGTGGCTGGAGACCATATTTGTTGCATATTACGTGCTTTGTTTGTAACTATTATTATTATTATTCATATCATGTGTATAATCATCCGCAGGAGATATAACAAGGGTTGCAATCTATCCAGGTATTAAAATGTCGGCTTCTGTTAAGATTTTCTAACTTGGCAGTATATATTGAATCTGATGAATTCAATTGTCATGCAATTCGGATAATTTGGGGTCTGTAGTTTTCAAAAATATATGCAATGTCTATGATTCTTAGATAGACGCAAAAGTATTAGGTTGCGTTAGCATATAAGTAGTGTATACATTGAAATACTTAGCTAATCCGGAGTGAGGATATATTTGATATAAACCTTTTTCTAGTCAGTCTATCTATGGATACGAGAACATTGCAAAAATAACAATGTAAGAATTATTAGAACACCATCGCAGTATAATTTGCTGATTCATCCCACTCGTGTAGTACATATGACAATATTAAAATGAACAGAACAAATTACAAGCGCATTAGCGCTGTATAAATTGTTGCACCAATCTACTTGAATAGGGATATAACAATTCTATAAATAAAAAATAAAAGAGTTATTAACCCACTAGCGTAGCGAGTGCTATATAGTAATTCGATTTTTTTTACAAGCGTAAATAATGGCACAAAGCTCTATGTCCACAAGATGCATATGTCCGCAATATACAGGTGTAAGATGTATCAATGTGTCCGCAAGAGAACGTATCCGTAATAAATGTGTCCACATTAGACATGTGTCCAAAATCGTCAAATTTGTAATGTGTTGACTGTTAAAAGACAATAAGCTGAGTCCCTAAATTACAGCTATTTATAGCATCAGCACGATATATGCAAATTTACTTACCACGTCAACATACTAAGAGGCACAGATGACGGTTTATACAGAGGTAGAACTTATGAAATATTTATTTAAGAAGGTGACAAAAATGAGTATATACATTTTTATCTTGGAACAAAAGACCCTGTAAATATATTCAATAAAAGTGACGTGGATAATATGCTGGAAAGTTTATTTGACAGTTTGCATACCAAACCTGGATTTGCCACAATGGATTAAGCACAAGAAATGTGTACCAATGTGCAAATAAAAGATTATAATTGTTTCTTTTATGCTGTGGAATCAATTTTAAATAATGTCAACAAAGATCCACAGTTGCCATCAAAATACAATTTTGATAGATAAAAGCTACAGCCTCTGAGGTTTGACAATATCGTCTTAGACACGGGAAGAAATTCCCTGAGAAGAAAATAATACATAATTGAAAAAGAAATATTGAAAGATAAAATGACAAACGTTTGAGAAGATTGCAATATTTACATGGAGTGTATAGCCATGAAATGTTACTATGATAAACAGTTTGGAAACTAATGTCTCCATGCCGTTCCATGCTCCGATCTAATTGTTCTCTCCTTTGATATTTGTTTTTGATATTGTGGCATTTAGAAATCAACCTAATCCTACACTGACTCCATAACATTTTTGCATGTCATGCATTAATATTTTGACGAGATTTACGGGTAATTCATGTTGCATTATAATTGGGGAAAATCCTTATATGGTATTAATGTGTCATGGCAAAGCGTCAAGATTAGCCCTACCGACCATGTTTGAAATACTCTAATGTGTCAAATTAAGTGATATAATCTGTCTGAAACCAACGAAACGCTAGTTAATTTACATGTTGATCAAGTTTCGTTGCCATTCAGGCGATAAACCGATACCAATTTTCTTAATACATCCATTTTATGAATTTAAAGACCACAGTAAGAGTACATTCCTCATAGAGTAAAAACAATAGATTGCGGACTGTATGACAAAATGTTATTTAGAACCTAACAGTGATAAATGCTTGTATTCTTTAATGATAATAATATGTCTTCATCTAGTGAAAAGCATCGTTAAAGAGATTGGAGTTTAACATATTTATTTTACAAATACATATTTGTACATGACACTAGGGTATAATGTCAAAGCATTTCACATGAGTGAGTATAGTCTGGTTGCTAGTGAGTATAGACTGGTTGCTAAAGGAAAACCAACACACTCATTAACGTACAAGTTATTTGATTTGAATAATAAACAAACTTCAAACGAGACAATCAGAGTAGTGTTTTGAAGCTAACTGTTCGGTTGAAACATTTATAATAATAAATAATAATTACACAAACTATACAGAGTTCATGAAATAATTCAGTGTCCTTTGCGAGGAACATATCTCTAAACCTTACCTTATGCCTAGGTTATCATAGATTTCATGTTTCACAAGCCCCCCCCCCAAAAAAAAAACAACAAACAAACAAACAAACAAACAAACAAAAAACAACAGCTCAAATGATTGAATCAAAGTTATAGAGATATTGTTTATTAAATGTTATACGTTGAAGAGGTATATTGTGCGTTCTAGATTGGGTTTCGAAGAGCGGTAGAAAGATTAGGACAACCATCAATTTCGACAACCAGACAAATAAACTAGCCACATTTACCACAACAACAAAAAAAAAACAGTTACAAACCTATTTGTTTTTTTCCAACCTGCAAAATTTTCCGATTGGTATTGTATCGGCCCCATATTTTTTGTCCACGAGTGCAAACACCTAGATCAAACCAAAAATAATATTGATCTCCAATTGGAGAATGCTGCCCTACTATATATGGACAACAATAGTGTCGAAACGAATTCCAGCAACCAACATGGAAGCGAACGCCCAAAACAACAACGCAAAAGACAACATCATAGACACAAATCAAACAACAACAGCGTAGCAGACAATGCCTACCGCGTCGCAGACACAGCTGATTCGAGCAATGTTTGCCAGTATGGGAATTCGAGCGGAAAAGTGCGAAGCCGTATATCTATTGAGCGAAAACGCATTCGAATCCAATCTATGCGCGGACATTTCCAAAATGGACTATCTAGCCGGAAACGAGTGACCTACAACATTGCAAGCACTCGAAGACTACCACGATTTTGCAACGCTATACGATGGACTTGTAGGATGCGAGTATCCCGGAAGCTCGATATTTGTCGACGATAACTATGTATTTGGATATCTTGCCCAAGACGATATTGTATATTTTGCACAGAAAACCTCTATACACATCTGACAAAAACGGCGTTGCCAAACTGGTTGCTGGTGCAATACAACTGGCGCTAAAAACACAATTGCCCGCGCAGGATGCAAGCATCCCGTCATCGACACAGACACGTAAAATGCGAGCACTTGCAGAGCAAAAAACCAGCGCAATGCATATTCCAACAAAGATCGTACAAACACGCAAATCATCTGTTACATAACCTTTGCTACTTGATGAGTCTGTAACAATTACATATTTAATCCGATTAATGTCGCAGCATTATGATATCAATCAAGGAAAGTAATATTATTATTTAATTCGCTTATTATCAGGAACATGGAAAAGAGAAAATAATGCAGTGAACCATGTACACGACCAAATAAGTGACGTAGGGGGACTCATAAACAGTACAATTCAAAAATAAAAATGCAAAAATCATTTGTGATTTTCTAAATAGCTGAGAAAGATTTAGATGTGGCATTATCACACCTCTTTGCCCCCCTCTTTCTCAGATAGATAGATAGATAGATAGATAGATAGATAGATAGATAGATAGATAGATAGATAGATAGATAGATAGATAGATAGATAGATAGATAGATAGATAGATAGATAGAGAGATAGATATATAGATCAGACAGACCGGAAAGTGGTCTGCCTGGATCATGCATATTCAACACGTGATATTATAGAATGAAATTATATATTGGGAAATAATATTATCATACAGGTTAGAGACATTTTAATTGGTTCCCTGCTGAGATTCAAACCCGGGTCCGCGAGTTACAGCAATAATCGCATTGCCTGCACGCTCCAATCCCTATACAACAATATTGCATGTCGTATATTACATACTAGTAATATTTACTGGTGTCAAGTCTGTCCTATATTGCATACTAGTAATATTTACTGGTGTCAAATCTGTCCTATATTGCATACTAGTAATATTTACTGGTGTCAAGTCTGTCCTATATTGCATACTAGTAATATTTACTGGTGTCAAATCTGTCCTATATTACATACTAGTAATATTTACTGGTGTCAAGTCTGTCCTATATTGCATACTAGTAATATTTACTGGTGTCAAATCTGTCCAATTAGTATGTTTCGTTCTTAGCAACAACTGTCAGGTACAAAAAATGTAAACTTTCGGAAAAGTTATATATTAGCGCAAAGATAATTTCTTGCCCAAATTCGACATCCAGATCCATAATACATGACTAGCTTGAAAAGAATAAAGAAACAACAGCTTTAAAAATATCAACTAAGCTAGTTATTTGAAACTTCAATTAATTTATTAAGAATTTAAAATGATTTTTGAAAAAAAATATATCTTTTCTCATACACTTCCAGTAATTAAGAACCTTTAACTGAATGATTATATACAGGGAAAGATTTTTCAATGACAAAATATTACGCCCAATTATGCAAATAGGAAAACAATTACATGTGTAGCTGGAGGAACGCTTCATAAAAATATTATAAAGAGATAAAGCTAAATCTAGAACAGTGATTCATTTGTACGTTTTGTTTTGTCATAAATATTGTGGCTTCATAAAGGATTTGTGCACACATTAAGGGATCTCATATTCTCAGAAATCTGTATGCTTCAAAACTAGCAAGGCCTTCGCGAGCGATACAGCCATGGCTGCAACGACTTGTGTACCGTACATGTATAGATTGAAATGTGTAGAAAATTATTCAACTTTAAACTTGAAATCACGCTCATTAAAAACACGAAATTCTGCATAGTGGTCGAGACAAGTTGATTCTTTATTGCTTACCACAGACAAATCCCACCTCCACCCTCCCGCCCCAACCCATGTAGATAGGACTTGGACCTGAAAAAAAAAAAAAAAAAAAAAAAAAATTCGGCGACCAAAGGTCTGAATAGACAATGCTTTATATCAGTTTCAGTTGGTATTAAACCTCTAATACTAAGTCACCTCATTAAACTGATAATTATCATTTACATGCTGGAAAAAAAGCAAGATTAACATTTGTACATTTCTATCTCTGAGACTTAATTTGCCTATTCAAATTTGTCCGCACACAATTTGCCTTATTCTGCTTTAATATAATATTTTTAGAACAAAAAACAAAACAAAAATAAAACAAAAATAATATAATTATTTATAAACGTTTAGCGATTTGTATTGATGATTATTTCTCCACTAAGAGATGATTCTAGTTACAATTCACTTTTCTTGACATTTACCTGATTAATGTCAGTTAATATGTTTTTAATTAATGGAAACCTCTTGAAATACCAACATCATAAAGCATGTAGAACACATGAAACACGTAAAATCTAAAATGAACTTCAAATTGTTACCACATGTATCTGTTTCAATTATAAACTTATCACAAAACGTCAGGTTCTATTATTTTGAACGTTTTGACTCCCAAAACAATATTAAACAATTCCTGTGCAAAAAATTTTGTTGTAAAAACTATCCTTGCATTTTTCTTTTCTTAAAAGTAACATTTCCGGAATTTCTCTGAAATGACACAGAATAGTCATATTTGTTTCTAATATAAAGATCGGGTGTCATTTTGTTTTATTTATTTAGTATTCATTGTTGGCTGTGATTATTATTAAGCTTGATACACCTTTAAGACACGAGTTCATGACATTGTTATATCTACTTCCTTCTATCTTATATGTTTCTGTGTGAAATATGTGTTTTTAAAATCCAAACATTATAAGTAATATCCTTCTCATCTGACTGTTCTCGTGTATTGATTCATATATCAAGGATTTATTTTTTATTTTCATTAAAAAAAGATATTATTCATTTATGCTATATTTTATGCATTTGAAACAAATTTATATAAACAAGGAACAAATTAGATGATAATTGCTGTTAAATACAAAGGCACAACGGCATACATTTCAATATTCTATTTATAGAGTTGTGGAGTGATTATTAATTAGGTTTAGTAAACAATACCGACTGAAGAAATATAGCACTGACAACAAATAAAACGAATAACGTTAGAACTTACGCTGTAATATATAATATATATTGAAAACCCAATCAAATGTCTCGATCATGTTATGTCAATAAATACAGGACTACCGTACCTTTCTTGCAGTTTAAAAAGGGAAGCGGTTTTATGTCGCACTCGTTACATACATATATTAGGTTAATTTGTTGAACATCTTAGACGCATGAGAGGAAGCTGTTACATTTATTTTCCGCGCTAGTGTCTTTTGTGCATAGTTCTAATCAAAACAACCACCAGCAGCGATCAAATTATGCATCCTTTATCTATAATTCGTACTAATAACTTTATCTGATTAAGATGAGCCCAAGTTGGTTTTCGACATACGGTTCCAAATGGCTATTCATGCAAAGAAAGCATATCTATTCTAATTTTTCATGCCAATACACAAAACAGTCAGTACAGCAAAGTTTATTGTATTGTCTTAAACCAAACAGTGATGTGATAGTATGTTTGTGTGGGTATAGTGTGTCTATAAACACTCCTACCCTTGCCTTGCTTGTGTATGATAGTATGTTTGTGTGGGTATAGTGTGTTTATAAACACTCCTACCCTTCCTTGCTTGTGTATGATAGTATGTATGTGTGTTTATACACACTGCTACCATTGCCTTGCTTGTGCTTGATAGTATGTTTGTGTGGGTATAGTGTGTCTGTAACACTCCTACCCTAGCCTGCTTGTTGTGTGATAGTATGTTTGTATGTATGTAAGTATAGCGTGCGAATAAACACTCCTTCTCTTTTCGTTAGATAGTATGTATATGGTGCGGGATAGTAATCATAACGTAGGTGCTGGATAGTATGGTGTGTGTTGGGGTGGGGGGATGGATAGTATATAAACAATTTTGACATTACATTTTGCATAGGATCCATACATTTTTTAACATGGAAACAGCCTATGACGGTCCACAAGTTAACATTACACTTCCCATAGAGGGCCATAAAACCAAAATGGGGCTATAATCATTTGACCTTTTACCTTTTTATTTGTAGCGTCACTATGGCTCCAAAAATGGGGTTATAATCCTTCAAAGAATTTAACAATGAGAGCCCATAAGGGACCCAAGTGGCCGATATAGCTATTCTAGTGGCCTATACTAGTGCAGAACCATGCCCATACTAGCGAAGAGTGAGGCCTGTACTAGTGGAGAATGAGGCCTGTACAAGTGGGGAATGAGACCTGTACTAGTGGAGAATGAGGTCTATACTAGTGGAGATAAAGGCCTGTAGTAGTGGCGAATGAGGCCTGTATTAGTGGAGAATGAGGCCTGTACTAGTGGAGAATGAGGCCCATTGACTTGAAATCTATTGGATAAGCCCTATTTCGTTCTCCGACCTTAACAAATTCATTGAACTGCCGTGTATAAAATCTAACACATGTTTTAATCCTTAGAATGAAAAGAAAATAATTATTTTATAAAATATCACATTAGCAAAATCTTGTTGCTACCATGAGAAGGGAGTTTCTATCACGTCCTGTGAATGAAAAGTGGGTCAATCAAGTGCTTGCATGTGGGACACCTTCAGCAGCAGGAAAAAATTAAATCGATTTTTTAAAAATCTAGTAAATTATAAAGCTATATACATAATGATAAAGGTAATAATTCCTTTAGAATGGACAGTCATACACACTCATCTCCTGAGCCCTTTGAGGGGTTGTCGTTAAATGCAAGTGTGGCACAATTAAACAATGTGATTAGATGCTGGTATTTAATTGCTTTAATGAAGTTTATAAGAAAAATTAAGGCATCCCATGGTTAGTCGCAACAAGTTTAAGTATTGTTTTACAGCTGGACTTGATATTTAATTTTAATTTAAAACTTATTAAACTCGTAAATTAAATTAAATTAGTGGCATTTTTCTTTTTTAAATGAGGCTGCAGAGAGAATACATATTTATATCTGTTCGAGTGTCTAATTCGCTGTTAATGACCTTTATTGAAAAGGGGTCTTACTTCTTAATTGAATAAGTAAGTTTATTCTTAATAAAAGACACTGTTATGATTCGACAGACTTCATTTTATTAACAACGTTTTATGATCATTTTTTTTCTGCACTGACATTTGTACTGAAAATGTATTTTCCAGTAAAACACATCTCTAATTAAAAAAGGAAACAATTGCTTCTACCCTTAGAAGAAATTTGTATTTTCTTCATAACTGAACTTTGAGAACCCTTCTCTTATCCGACCTTCTGCAGTTAGCTCTGCACACTGATAAGACGAAACAGTTGTTAATTTTCCTCACTATATGATATCACATGATTTCCAGTGCTAAAAAGATATTCAACCCACCCAAAATATAATATTTTCTCTCAAGCAAATCAAAATGATATGTTTATATCTTTGCTCACTGCAACGGCTACAATTTCCTGTAAGCAGATGATATGTGCTATAAAGATAATATTCCACTTTAAAAAAGAAATTAAAATATAAATAACAATGTGGGAACTCTACGTTACAAACAGATTATCAGGAGAAACTACTCTGAGTAGAAGTTTAGCAGAGTGAATATATAACTAATTTCAAAAATTGTATTGTCTTACTTTTTTTGCTGCTTTATTTTGCGTTCGTGTAATAAATTTCATTAAATCAACCGCTATTTTATTTACTTTTTAATGTCTTTTTCTCTTTAAGTTACCTTTAATAGTCATTTTATCTAAAAACGACTTCTATTAAATGTCCATGCAAGCGATTATTCCTAGTATTGGAACAATGCCAATAACTTAATTGCTACTGAACTCCAGACTATCGCAGCTTATTTATTATGAGTGTATGCTGAATTTATATAACCAACCGATGCCACTATTAAGTGTCTAATTGCTCTGGATAATATGTTATATATAGATACTTTAAATCTTCTTTATTGCGTTATATTTCATCACATGATAAATGTGCTATTTAGGTTAATAAACTGTGTACTAATTTCTTTTCATATGTTCCACGTATATTAATAACACCACACGATGTAACAAATGACGTCATGACTTCATGTAAAGCAAAGACCTAATATTCCGAGGAATCTGAAAGTTTTTGGGAAGTCATTTCATTACTTGTACACCGTTTGGAAGTCATTTGATTACTTGTACACCGTTTGGAAGTCATTTGATTACTTGTACACCGTTTGGAAGTCATTTGATTACTTGTACACCGTTTGGAAGTCATTTGATTACTTGTACACCATTTGGAAGTCATTTGATTACTTGTACACAGCTTGGAAGTCATTTGATTACTTGTACACCGTTTGGAAGTCATTTGATTACTTGTACACAGTTTGGAAGTCATTTGATTACTTGTACACAGTTTGGAAGTCATTTGATTACTTGTACACAGTTTGGAAGTCATTTGATTACTTGTACACCGTTTGGAAGTCATTTGATTACTTGTACACCGTTTGGAAGTCATTTGATTACTTGTACACCTTTCAGCAGTTTCATCGAAAAAAGTATAAAAAATGAAAAATAGGAAATCAATCATTCTTTGTTTCTTTCTTAAAAGATATATAGAATAAACATTTGTGCTCATACGTAAAAATAAATTCTGAAACTCGGTGAAGAGTTTTAATCTTTTGTTCACCATTTAAAATGAGCACTCATGACATATTTTATATTTACATATATATACCTTTACCGGCTGTTTTTATGAATCAGACGAATCATCCCTACACAAACTCGCAGTTCAGCAGATGTAGCTGTAGATTTGATACAGTGCATTATGTGAGAGGGAAAGAATGAGATTAGACAGATAGATAGATAGATAGATAGATAGATAGATAGATAGATAGATAGATAGATAGATAGATAGATAGATAGATAGATAGATAGATAGATAGATAGATTTGTCCTTTTCAATACACAAATATATTTTAGGTGCCGTCTTTATTATTCAGCATGACTAAGTTTTCTTATCATTTTGATCCCTCACTTTTCTTTATTACGGTGTATTTTTCATCATAATCAAGTCCTGTGACATTTTGGATACTTTAGTGTAAAGTCTTGTAATTTGTCTCAAATGGAAATTTGTCTTGGATGTTTGTTTCATATAATGGATAGGGTGAGATTACCTTTTATGAATCAGGAACAACTCTCACTGTCTATAGTTTTTATATTCTGATTAACATAGTTTCTCATATTTAAGACAAGCGAAAAAAAAAAAAATTAAAAAAAGCAATTTTGAGCCTTACCTGACTCTTCCTCGAGTCTAAGATAGGATCTGTAGTCAGTCATAAGTAGCTGTAGGTATGCATACATTTATCTAAGATTGCATTTTTCTTAAGTGTAATAAAAGCAGTAAATACCAATTATCTTCTAATAAACTTTCTAGAATGATATGCTGAAGGATTTGAAACATATTCAATACAAAAGGATAATGCCGATAAATATAAATTCTCAATATAATTACTAGCGTAGACCTATGACTTTAATAAATAAAAAAATAAAAAAATTACGTAATCAATATTTATTTAAATGCTTTTTGGTTTTGTTTGGTTTTGGGTTTTCTGTTGTCGTTTTTTTTTTTTTTTTTTTTTATTATTATGACATAGATAGCTATGCTCCCGTTCTGGGTCAGACAAATAGTAACACACCTGCTTTTTGCAGACGATTTAATATTGCTATCTGCATCCCATACTGTTTGATTTTTTCAACGATTGGAAACTTAAACTTAACACAGAAAAAACAAAAGTTGTGGTATTTAATAGAAAAATTAATACGAATGACACAGCATCAATATATTTTAAAGAGCCTGTACTTCAATATGTGGAAGAGTATACCTGCCAAGGCCTGCTAGTTAGCATCACCATGGGAACTTTCAGATTTGATGTAGTTAATTTATCACAAAGTCCTTTCATTTATGGTACACCATTAGGAGTCATATGTTCACAACTGATGATATGTCAACTAGCATTTTATAAATGGGAATAATAGCATATAAATATAATGTTGCATGGGGCAAAAGTTTGGGGCTAATATTAAAAATAATAATATATTTTTAAATTGAGATAACTTCATTTTCAATCGGTCCAAGTGTTTTCTAGATTTAACAAAACAAAGTGAGTAACTTCAGTCTTTCGCGGATCCAGAACTATTATTTAGGGCGGAAAGTTTATAAGTAGGCTTCTGCATTTTAAGCGTTTCCAAGGGGATAATTTTAACAATCTTGCTGTAACGAAAACTTAATCTAGGAAACGTTCCGATTACACCAAGGGTAAGCTGACTGGAAAATTGAACGTGCCCATGGGAGATTTGAGTTTGCCCAAAAGTATGACAACATATTTTCACAATGAACGTTACGAAAATAAAATTCAGCAAATATTGATTGTGTTATGTATATTTAATCTATAATGTGTGTTTAAATATTTTCAGAAGGTAAGTTGTACTTTAAATTCTGGTCACGAGTAAACAGAATGTTTATTAGAATTTGAGTTTAATGCGAGTCATGTTGATAGTTAGACTGTTTTTTTTTTGTTCTTTTGTTCTTCCCCATTTTCTTGCTTCACATTCTGTTGATATAGATCACGTGCACATGTGTCTAAATACGGATTTGGTAAACAAATAATTCATTCCTGTTTTAGATCAGTCTGTGGGAATCAATTTGTGATCAGATTTTACATTGTGCCGTTGAAATCAGGTATAATTCGAGAGAATTATTTATTTAATATATATTCATGGGAATTATTAAAGTGCTCATTGACTTTTGAATTAATGCGTTACTTTGGACTTATGTGAACTGATTCAAAGACATTCTGGATTGTATCATTGTGGGAACATTCAAGACTATTGGAACTCATTCGGAACATTATATATTTTTGGACTTATGATAATATTTAGGATTATTTGGAATTTGATTCATAATATTGTAAGTATCTTTTTAATTTCACTTTGTATTATAGAAAAATATTGCCTGTTCATATTACTTACATTGCTGGTTTCATTTTCTTTCTGTGACATATATTTTAGTATCTAAAGTCGTAACATTTATCTTCTGAAAATTGTTCTATATTTAGTTTACAAACAAACAGTTTATTTCCTTCTTTTTTTTTTTTATTCGCTTAACTTTTATTGCACGTTAAAACATGCCAATAATTACAGTTATCAATATATATATATATATATATATATATATATATATATATATATATATATATATATATATATATATTATGTAGTTGTGAAAAATGTTAGTTCATTTTGAATACCTAGTTAGTAATAATGTATATGTCAAGTATCCGTGACAACCGTCATTTCTGCATTTAAATAAGTATGGATGTGTATATTGGCAGTGCTTTTCTATCTCTGCAATGTGATGTGCATGTGGACAGTTTTTTTCAGTTTTTAATACTTTTCCTGAGTTTTTGTACTTCGCATATTGATGAGTCACGAAAATGAATATGGTAGAAGAATTCAAATGTAAATCGTATAAATATTACATGTTTCATCTTGTTATGAATGATTTTTAAAAGCTGACCAATCAAAATGCTTCCCACTCTTTTGGGGAATTGTCACTGTAGAGTTTGATAGATAGCATGAAAGTACTTTAAGTAAACATTATGTGTTTGTGTGCTAGCTGGCATAACATTCTTTATTGAGTATATTTTCAGTAGAATGTGCTCACGTTTCCTTTTAATATGACAACTTTTCATACAAAAGTATTCCTTGTTATACGTTTTACTGAATTTGCTTTCATAATTTTCAGGGTAAATAGGTCAGGTCTAGTGCATGTACTCGGCACGTGCTGTATCTTGCTTAGGGCGAATGTTAGTCTTGTAATCATGCTTGTAATCATGCTTGTAATCATGCTTGTAATCATGCTTGTAATCATGCTTGTAATCATGCTTGTAATCATTTCATAGCTGCTGTCAATTGTTTATATAGCAGTTTTAGTGCATGGAAATTATTTCATGTATGTCAGACGTTTATTGTGAGCGGTCTACACTTTGCTTGGTTTCGACAATTAAATACCTGTCACTACCGTTTTATACTGAAATTATTGTACATTTGAACCTCATACTGATAGTGTTGAAGTGTTGGTTCGTTTTAGTTAGATATTTTACTAGTATGTTAATAATTATAAAGAATATGTTGCCATAGTAAAAGTGAATGTACAGAAATGATGAGACATATACTAATGTGTTGTTTTTTTTATAGCTATTATTTAGACAACATATTGCCAACTAAATTATGTTATATAACATACATAACCTACAGAATAAACTTAATTATGTTATATAACATACATAACCTACAGAATAAACTAAATTATGTTAGATAACAATAAACTACATAACCCCCAGAATAAACTAAATTATGTTATATAACATACATAACCTACAGAATAAACTAAATTATGTTAGATAACAATAAACTACATAACCTACAGAATAAACCAAATTATGTTATATACATAACCTACAGAATAAACTAAATTATATTATATAACATACATAACCTAGAGAATAAAAGTGGAATTGAAGCTGAGAAATCTTTTGACTCGCTACCTTCCTTTCAACTTGCTACACACACACCCACAGATATATATATATATATATATATATATATATATATATATATATATATGTGTGTGTGTGTGTGTGTGTGTGTGTGTGTGTGAGAGAGAGAGAGAGAGAGAGTCGCCTTTTCTAATCTAAATTATGTTTCTAAACGATGTAACACTGAACAGTGGAAATCTTTACTACGCATCATTATAATAAAATCAATGCTTAAGTGCTCAAATGCCCCGTAATGTGCTAGAATTAGGAACTTTGTGAGTTGCCGTTTAATTATCCCCGGCTAGCATGTTCAATTTCTCGTGTTATAAAGATAAATTTCTATTAAGCCTCTTTCTCCGAGGAAAATGATATAAATAACACAATAATTATATTTGCCCCAAGAATATAATTGTTCTGTTGTTTGTATCAGTTTAATATGATATTTTAGATTTACTCCACAATGGGCTGTATAAAATATACTTTGTTCTTTCAAGTGTGAGGCGCGAATCTAAAAGATACAGCCCTTCAGCGAACATGAAGAATATATAAAGCAAGTATGACAATGGACGGTGCAGCAACTCAGAAAACTGATGGCCAAGAGCGAGATCTACGGCTTCATTTTTCAAGGCGGAGCACACTCACGAAGAACAACTATAAACACAAAAAGTCAAGAATATATGTATGTACATGTTATTTCTAACAGTTAAAGAAAACAAAAATGCAGAAATATGCACAGTTTGAACAGTTTGTATTGTGGCAAATCAAAAATTCAAATTTGGCGAGAAACAGCATTTTTTCAATTTACCCGCATGAGACCTTGTTGAAATAAAATTGTCTTCTGCGCCAAATTGAGTTTTGTTGTCGGCTTAATCTCTAGAGAAGTGATTGAAACTTTCATTTGACTGTATCTAATGTAATCAATAGTCCCACACGTTACGTCTGATAATGAAAACTGTTATTTCCGGAAAGTCTCAATCAATAAAAAACGACGTGTTTCAAAACTGCTTCACTAGTGTGAACTTCATACAATCTGAGAATTTATATGAAAACACAGCTCTATCCGCTATTGTTCAAATCATTTAATAATAATAATAATAATAATAATAATAATAATAATAATAATAATAATAATAATAATAATAATAATAATAATAACGACATTATTTAAAGAGGGTGACACAATTAGTTGCATGGAACAAATCCTCCTTGTGGCCCTCTATGTTGGGAATATTGTTGGGCTATTCAATATATTCAGTTGGGGGTGAGCACGTTACGTATTATTTTCTTTGGCTCGTGTTGATATATCGTTTAATGCGTTGTGATACACACTTTCTCTTCACTGTATATCATCAATAAAATGCAAGTTATGATTTATCATATAGAACTTAATCCAAGTATCTAAAAACCATGGAAACATATACAAAACATTTTGATGCAAAGAACCATTTAGAATTATAAGAGAATGATATTTTGCTATGAGAAAATAGAATGAGTGTTATTGCGATATTCTGATTAAAAGAAGATCCTCCCCTCCATATATATAAATATATATATATATATATATATATATATATATATATATATATATAGATATAAATAAATATATATATATATATATATATATATATATATATATATATATGTAGAAAGCAATACTGAAAAGATGGATACGACAAAGAGTCTTCAGAATTATTTATAAATAAGCAGACATCATAACTACATAACATATCATGACCCATACTGAACGCTATAACAAAATATTTATTTATAAAATGAAACGACATTATTAAAGAGAAGGGAGCAATAATTGAAAATAACATGTTAAAATTCAATGAGTAGGATCTCCGTCCGTGTAAAATTTTATATTAGGTTTTTGTACTTATCCCTATCATACCTGGATTGGAAAAGAAAAAATTTCATTTTCATAAATCGTCAAAATGATGCGAATTGCTAGATAGAAACAAGAATTAAAACATTTCTAAGATCACTCAAACTTTTTAGTATGTCTCGTTCAACAAAAGACTAATGGCACGCAGAGAAAGGGGACCCAAGAACAAAAGAGTAGCAAATCTAGTGCTCTCGAAAAAGCAGTCTCATGAATACAAAGCTAATACTAACACCGGGAGCACCACTTTAACAACAACATGCTGCAAAGATTGGACAATAAGGATTCTACTTCACTCCTAAATAAGACCGATAAAACGCATGACCAATGATTTCAAAGATACAGAAGTAATGCTTGTTTTTAGGTCAATTTCATAATTACCGGAAGCTAAATCCAGTTTTCAAATCTTTGCCAAAGAATAATGGTTCAAAAAAAGCATGATGTTTTTGCATAGGTCATTCATTGTGTTTCGTGTTGTTGATAAATTTATTATTATATTTTCCCACGAGGACCCAATGTTGCAATGGCAATCAATATGATTCGGGATGTTAAATGATATAGTTATTCTCTCAAGAGAAAACGGCTGGGATCAATTTCTAAACCTATGTGTCATGGGGAGGAAGATTACTTTATCAGCAAACCTTGTGCTCATTATTTCCTTGTGAGAAAGAACAATGTTTGGGCATTAAAAGAAATATGTACACATACAATACTTTGTCCAATAGAAAAATGCATGTCAAAGACAAATGTGAGTGTACTCAAAGTGTATTCCTACATGGGAAGAACTACTGGAAATATACAGTGATCAATAGTAACGCAAATGAAACAGATTGAACGCTATAAATCAAATTAAAGATCAAATTAAAGATATCAGTATCTCTTTACAGGCATGTTTTCGACTTTATTTTGTATAGACTATAACAGGTATTACATACAGTGTTGTAATCAAAAAGTGCATTTCTCTTGTGACCAGAACTACAGTCAGTAAAATTGTCTTCGTTATCGGTCTCATTATTTTTGGAAGCATATGCATGATTATAGTTTCACAGTAGTGTAGATAGGGCTATGTTAGACCACCTTTTTTGTTGGCATTTTAATGTTGTCATCTAGAGTTACGATAATATTAAAAATATTCAAATTGAAAATTACTAGACCAGCACTACTTGAGAATATTTTGAAAATCTTGAAAATTACCTGACCACCCAGACTATGAAGACAATTCGCAAACGGAGCAGCGGTGAAGCGGAAACGCAGAGTGTCTTGCTTTGTCAACACAACATTGAATTTTGTTACAAAACATACATAATGTGGTAAAGCTAAATTGTATTGACTTAAACAATCATCAGAGAGCTAATATAAGTATTTCACAAGAAGAACATGAATGCAACAATGATGGATTCAAGAGATAGCTTGTATTTGTTTAGACATTTATATGAGATAAAAGCTAGTTGTGATACAAAATGACATAATAGAGAATAAAAATGTTCATTTGAAAAAAAAATTCAAACGTCAGAAAGATACACCACAATGCTTTAGAAAAGATTCTGATTTACCTATTACATTTAATGATAATTGCATCGAGATAAGCATCATCCACAATGAGAGCAAGATGTTTGATACATTAGGGTATGAAGAAGAAATAAATTAAGTATAAGATGTGAGTAAATGTATTGGATTCAATTTACAATACAACTGAAATAAATCATAATTTTGCACGCTTAATCTACAGCAATTCGAAAAAAAAAACCAAAAAAAAAAACCAAAAAAAAAAAAAACGGGAATATAATTTGTGGAGAAGATATTTAGATTTAAAACAATAAATGGCCACTCAGTATATGAGGCAATTGTTTTAGAATAAACCATAGGAATGACACAATTTGACATAAAATCTCAAATCATTCATACCTTTGAATGGACTGTAAAATTGCATTGCCCATTGGTGAAAATAGAAGTACCAGTTGTAGACGGATATCTTGCTGACTTGAGAAACACATATAAAGACAATTTATCAAGCGTAAAGTAATCAATGGATGTTTTGTAGAGTTGTAAAGGACAGACGTCGGAGACGTTGAAAAGCAAGTCATTTAAGACATATATATATATATATATATATATATATATATATATATATATATATATATATATATATATATATATATATATATAATTAAAGGAAGGAATGGATAACAGATCAATCTACTTGCACATTCCTTGTGCAAGCGAGATAAAAGATTTCCATATAAAAGAATTTATGTGTGTCATATGAATGACTGGTGATAGGTAAACATGCCTGGCATGCAAGCATGTGAGTAAAAGAAAATGGATACAAGTATAATTCAACGGTGAGGGCCATAGACATGATTCTGATTGAAGCAAGCGTGGAACAAAACAGGTCCAAAGTATTGATCAATTTATTCGATTACTTAACAACTGATACATTTGGAATTCATAAATTTACGATAGTGAAACAGTTAGAATTTCGAAATACAAAACATTCTTTGCAAAGGGCAATCTTTATAACTTGATTGATGAAATATTTAAAATCAGCCAAGAAGTTTTAGGTAATCCAGTGTTTACAAACAAGAATACTTGAAGGGAAAAGATACAGATGGCGTGTTTTATGAACAGGTGTTACAGGTGTTCAACAAAAACAAGATGACATGGCGAAAGTTAAAAGGCGTTAATAACAAAAAAGTGGAAAGAGCACTATAGAAAAATACCTGTTTAAAAGAATTGAAAACTTAGATTTATTTTCAAAGATAATGAGTTTGTAAAATGTAACAGATGTGGCGAAAATGGTTGCCAAAGAAATGGAAGGCATTAGAACATGCCTGATTTGTGCAATACCAGAGGGCAAAAGAACATCATCTTTGAGCAGCAAAATAGTACATATAAAAACGAGATAAGGCGACTACAACCTACATAGTGTTCTAATAGGGAAATAAATGACATTACGAACTGAAAGGAGATAACATTAAAAATATAACATTGGTTCCAACTGCATCTCAAAAGAGCTGAAAAACAAATGCAATGAAACTGACTTCTCTCGAATTGCATTCAAAGAAGGTATAGTAAACATGGCAAATACACTGTCGACTGCTCGTTGTTCCTCGACAAAATTGTTACAATGTATAATTTTAACTTCTCTATTAAACCTTCCATAAAAAGAAATTGTCAACATATTAACAAAAATAACTTGATATGGGAGGAGTTTTTACACCACGTGGATGAAGTTACATCTAATAACCTGTAACGGTGGTTAGGTGTACAAACTGTACGAATCCAAACGTATCAGAAAATTTATTAGATATCAAGTTGTGATTGAAATTTTAAAATAAACTACATAAATATATTAAACAGTCAATAATTGAGATACACTGGTTGCAGCAGATGTGATGAAGCACAAGTGCCCAAAACACAACGAAAAGCAAAATGAACAACGTGTCAGATAAAAAGATCACCAGAGATATAAGCATTTGTAGAAGTTTTATTATTGCAACAGAGTCAAATTGATGAAGGAAATGGGAAAAAAAAAAAACCAAATGCAAAACACAAGTGATGCAATATAGCCTAAACAAAACAAGATTAAACTGGTATAACAGTGGAGGATATGGATAGATTAAAGAGAGAAATAAACAAACAATTACAGGTGGACGTGGATAAACAGCAATGAGAGGGTTCATGTAATTGCACAAGAAAAGTCAATTTCGAATACGAAGTATATGCAAACATTGTTCAACACATTAATTTTTTAATTGGGGAAATACACACATGCTATTAACATGATGTAAACAAAAGATTTCAAATTTTAAAAAGCGAAAAGAAAAACAGTTCATATGTGATTCAGTTTAACACAATATATTGTTTAAGTAACTTTAACCAAGGTAACACATCAAACATATTTAACGATATAAAAATGTGCAATGTTGAAGCTTAATTAATCGTATGGAAGCAATTAAACACTTTTGATAGCTACATTTTAAGATTTCGTAATAATGAATAAATGATAAAATGCTGATCTCAATGTGATATGAGATTTTGGCAGAATCAACCAAACTGAACAGTGTGAAGGCAGCATCTATCTCTGGCATGTTCTATTAGCATTTGATAGACGCATTCATACTATAAATAGTACCAACGTTTATATTTATTTCCAAATGTGATAACTTCTATGTGAATGTAAAATGTCTTTACCTAATGATGATGCTTTCCAATTAAATAACAATATCGTTTACTTTAATCTGCAACAATTTTAAAATTCCTAGTAAAACAAACGTAAATATATCTGTTGAATACTGAAGAACATTGTCAGCTGAGTAAATGAATGAAATAAAAGGACGATACTAATAGCTTGACTTCTTTCTGCGAGATAGTTAAAATCTAGATTGAATCAAAATATAAGAACTTATTTAAACTTCATGCGAAATACATGGGTGCAAAATGGAATATATATTACACAGTCTATTGGAATATATATTACACAGTCTATTCCGATAGTATCAGACAAAGTTCAAAAGTGTATGGAGCTATTAATTTAGGACAGTATGACACATTATGATAAAATATCACAAATTTATAACATAATTAAATGTTAACGTACACTATGCTGTTTATTGTTACGGTATTCATTTGTTACCGAGTAACATGGTGATGAAAATAGGTAGTATCTATGGATGAAACAATATTTTATTGAAACCGAGTAACTTGCTTAAACTGGGGTTGAATCATACCAGTAATATCAATGAAGACGAAAACGGTATTGCAAAGGCTCATCAACAATCTGTAACAGTATGACGAAACATTATGGAGGACAAGAAGACAAAATGCGTAACAAGAAGAAGGCTGATGATCACGATATTCCTATTGTTAGGACATTGAAGCTGGAGAAGAGCACAATTAGATACTAGGATGTTCAGACGATACATGTCAATCACGAAATCTGGAAAAAGTCCAAATTAGAAATGACAATAGATAACAATATTGACCATGAAATAAACAAACTATAATTTACATTGATACTAATGACTACAGAAGCTACTATGTATTGCCTTTAGAAATATGGTATGGTTTTTTAGTCCTCTTTAATGTCGTGTCTATATCATTGATCAACAAAGAAAATAACAAACCAACAAATCAAGTAATATGACGTGATCAGTTAGACATAGAACAATTTACCCAATACCCAACTTGTTAGACAACAAATAATACCAGGGGCTACTTCTGATAATATTTCCCCTAACTCAAACAAATAATTCGCTACAATTTTCAAACCAGATTTGACTGTATAAAGGAATGATTTGCTTGGAGGAGGATGAGTAGGAGGAGGTAAAATAAGATGAGTAGAAGGAGATGGAGTAATAGGAAGTTGAGGATATAGAGTAGGAGGTTGATGTGGGGGAGCGAAAGGAACAAAAACACGTGTTACCAATAGTCCTATAGAGTTAGTAATTGCTGATATAGTCATATCTTTTGCCGTGGCTATAACAGTTATTGTAACACTTTTCTCTTTACATAATATTTTCAGTGTTTGACGCAACGATTTAAAAAAAAGCAATCTAAGTTTTGAATTGATGTTTTCAATGTTTCCTCTCAAACATGGCGCCAGTTGTGTTGGACGTGTTATGGACAACACGAAGACAAAATTTCCGTAACAAGAAGAAGGCTTATGATCACGATATTTTTACTGTTAGGATATTGAAGCTTGGGAAGAGCACAATTTGATACTATGACGTTGTGATACATGTCAATCACTAAATGTGGACCAATTATGAAGGAGACAGTTTCAAAAAATGAACAGAAAGAAGGGAGGAAATTAAAAATACTTCTACAATGCGTATTACATAAAATGTGTGGCGGTTCCTTATTGTTAATGCACTTGTGCCTGTAACCACAGTTGTTGCAATAGTTGTTATTACAGAAGTGTATGTGTATTATTCAATGAAGTTGAGGGTCATGAAGGACAACTATGCAATCTTATTCAAAACAATTTTAATGATGAAGGTAGCCATCTTGAATGATTCAACTTTTGACTGTGGCTTGCTATTTTATCTTAAGACTATATTCTGTTATTATATGTTTTACTGGCTATCATATATCTAATATTTTACCAATGAAACTATTGTATATAATTTTCTTGATCTGGATCGGATAAGTCAAAAGATGAACGTTGAATGAAAGGTCTAAATCATCTTCAGCAACACCTTCAGTCTTTGTGAAGTTTAGCCTTCCTTCAAGTCGGCTTATGGTATACCTAACATTTTCGGCGTCGTGTTTGATTTAATGATTTGATTAATTGCCTGCAAAATTATACTACTTGCTTATTGGGGTTTTCTACATTTATCACCTATCTGGTATCTTTGTCTAAAATATTCATTGTAGAGTTCTCTGTTTTTATTTTGTCATTCGTTTAAACTTATTTTATGCAATGTTTTGGGAAGGTTTGCAGTAGTGGCTAGTGTTATAAAACTTATTTAAGTTGTTTTTAACTTCTCCACACATAGGACTATTCCTAAAATATCCAAGCCTTTATTTACATAATTAAATATTGATTAATTATCACTCTTAAAGTAAAATTGTAACTCGGATAACAGCTGCCCTTTTTAACAACTTGAAATCGTTTTGATTTAGCCTTCCAAATGCCCTTGTAAATGAATGAAAGATAGCGAGCACAACAATAAAAATGAAAACTATGTTAGCAAAATACCTGAAAACAAATCCAAACCTGGACATCCTGGAAAACAACCAGAAGTGTCTGCAATATCACCAGATGCTGCAAGTGTGTCATCGACACAGGTTGTAACTTAGGTGCAGAGCACATCGCAATGAACGATACGAATTCACATAGCTCAAACAGAACGATCTACTATCTGACAAACAGTGGTGCAACGGTTTTTGGTATCTTGTTCACTTCGTCTAATGTAAAAGTGTTACTAACAAAGTATTCAACATCCAGTTGTCAAAGATGTTGAAGCCAACAACGGACAATCAACCAGATCATGCCGAAGGCAATGTGCATCAGATGTACAAACACAACAAGAAGATAAACCCGTTTCTGTATTCGACAACAGATATGCGTGGACTTTGTCCAGCGCGATCCCTGAAATGTTTTCACTTTTGGGTAATATCAGCATAGCTTTTACCTGCAGGTACATAACAGCTGAACTGAAAAACAGCAGCAACACAATTTATCATACAACATTAAGTTCTGCTCTTTTTGTTGCTTACATCATGCTTTTCAAAAGGCTATTGTGTTTTACAATTGGTACACCATCAAGAATGGATTTTTTGAAATCTGTAATCAATTCAGTTTCTTTTAGTCAGTTCACAAGTCACTAAATTATAGTAAACCGTGTATTACCTGACTATGCTTATGTGCACACCTTTTAGAATATATCAAATGAGTACTAATGGGATGAGGGATTTTGCCATCTGAATACCTACACGGCATGATGTTTACATTTCTATTTCAAAAATCAAGAAAAAGAAAACAATTAAAAGCATAATAAAACAATAGAACATGCAACAGCAAAATCCTGCGTCTATGACAAAATCTAGAGAGTTGATAAAACCTGTTCTAATGTTTAAGCCATACTTTTCGTATATGTAAACGAATTAAAACGTACCAAGTGCTCCACCGTTATCTCCTACAATTCCTATAGATTCTGGTTCTAAATTCAGCCTTTGAAAAATTAACGATGAAATATGAATAGGTCAGATATATTGATCGCTATGAAGGTACTTGAAAGAAATACTATGTAGCATACATAGTTTTGAATTGGGTGGAATCTAGCATGGCAACAATTTCGGATGGTATGGGAATCACAACAATTGGACTAGGTGTTGCACGAATAGATACCGGTAGTTGTGCCTTTGGCTTTTAGCAGGATTGTTGCAACATTGAAAGGATTTGTTGCAAAATCTCTCAAGGAAAAACTGGTATACAGCAAAGTTTAACAACATGATTAAATAGTACCATCTGTCATTTGTAAGTTAACCAGTATCGACGGCATAATACGGAAAGTAACAATGAAACAAGCTATGCAGAGTTTATTTTTATCATCAACGAGAAAAATAGATACGAAAATATACAAAATGCAATCAGAAAGAAAGTGAATAACACATGAAACAAAGACGTCAGTAACTCTCCGAAAGTGGAATCGAATAAAACATTTTAGAGAAAGAGGAACAATTAAGAGCGACTTTATCGTTAACAATATCCCTATAGCAAACTTTAAGAGATCTGGTAGCTAAATTTTGGTTTCAAAAGAGAATTGATATTCAAATACGTAAGACGTTGTGGATAATAATTGAAAAGATATTAAGATGTAGGAAAAACAAGTTGACAAAAGATTACTGCTATTTTGCAGACGTAAAGGAATTGTTAAAACAGAAATTCAGAACACTATCTGCTGCAGTAAATTCATTGCAAACAGTAAGACAAAGAGTGAAATGATCACATCCAAATATGCAACAATATTTACAACTAATCTAGCAGAGTATAAACAATAGTATAGATGCTTCAGAGACTGACATCGAGAAGATAAAAAAAAATCGCGGAAGACTATAGTAATTTACAACCACAACTCGAATAGCTACAGAGAGATTTGAATAATGATATCCAACAAAACGACCAAGACTTTGATAATGTAATAGATGATTTTGGTATACAAATTATTGACTTGAAAAACAAAATCATAGCTAACAATAACACTTTGTCGGAAGTGCATAAGAAGAATTATGTATCAAAGATAACAAAAAACAAATGAAGAAAACGAGAATATCATGCGTTTTACTAACCTTTTATTGCAACTTTTAAAAAAATCAATTACTATTTTGATGTACAAAATTTGAATAATAGTAATATAAAAAAGATGAATGATACAACAGAATTTTACAACAAATTAGGATAAAAGATCAAACCTATGTACAACATACATGTTGATCGAGAGGTGGTTAATATCTTCGGTGTGGTGAAGAATAACAAAAATGAATTAGATTAAAGGATGACATGCATGTGAGAATATTTCAAAACTGAATTAAACGCGGAAACGGGTATCAAGAATCTTAAATTTTGTGTTAGATTGGACGAAATAGAAAAGAAAATCGATAATAATGAAAAAGGAGAAAATTAAAATAATGCCAAAATATATGTGACTTTACGATTTTCACATTGAACCAATCCAGATGAAATCAAATTAGGAAAAAAAGATGAAATTGCATTTGTTTCGTAGGTACTAACACACCATTCGTCTGGTATTAGCTACACAAACAAGTTTCTTTGCTGGACATTTTTAAGTTTGAAACTACGCTCCAGATATTATTTAACAATTATGAGTTCGACGATGCTTCTATCACATTTTGCTAAATACAAATTACACAATAGATACTTCATGTGTCATTTAAATAAAAATATCAAGCTTATACACAATTGTTATTAACTTGTATTTTGCTTGGACTTTAATATTCATTTTTCTATCGGGTTAGTTTTAGGCAACCAACGTGTTGCTTACTCAATCGACGTTGAAAGAATCTGAACGTAATCTTTACGGTCTAAAAGAATAACATCCATACTATCTAGAAGAGAACAATATTTTAATTTTTAATATTTATAATATTTAAAATATTTTAATAACTGGATAGAAACGCAACAAAAATACTTATTATATAGGATGGAACAAAACTGGTAACAGTGCCAAAATGTTTTAGATAGTAAATTGGCTGTAGCAACAGTAATTATTAAAGGAGCAATGTCTAAACGCCTAGCATTCATGGGAAGCAATTATCTCTTAACAGTATTTGATCCTAATGAAGCCTATGAATATAAACTTGGGCATGAATAAGTAGAACTACAGTTTCAAACTGCAGAGTTTAAGGAAACCAAATTAAAGACGCTGGATAATTGAATGAAAGTTTGAGAGAAGAAAATATGATGACACAGACTTATAACAACTTGGATAATGCTTTTGGTCTTTACACTATTACACACCCAGAAAATAGCGTAAATGTTTAAAAACCGAGACAGACAAAACACAATGATTTCTATCAACCTTCTAATGATCAATTAAAATACGAGTACATAGTCAATGCACTTGCTATGGGTGTTAGTGTGTATATTACTTACAAGCTTTTGCTTAATGCGCACGCATAACGGTTGGTATAAACTAGGTATATAACGAATGACCATGATCTTGACTGATTGTACTCACCATTACTTTTATTTAACCATGTTTTTCTAGGTAGTATTCGTGATTTTCTTCTGGCTATGTATGCAGTATCATGCTGATTCAACGTCTTATTCCACTCTGAATTACCAGGAACATATCATGATATCTCAACAATTCTAATTATTCAACATATTTCTCCAAATTTGCATCACGTGCTAATTTTGGAATCATTCTAATAGTGAGCAGGGTTCAGTTTGCATTTTTTTATATATAGACATTCCTAAATTATTCAAAAATGATATATAGAATTAATCAAATTTTTTTTAAAAATTATTTAATAGCATACAGAGCTCCAAGCGTTTCTAGGTTTAAATATTCAATGACAGCTTTTACGAAATGGCAATCGCCTTTAGATATGTTCGAATCGTTAGGAGATGCGTTAAACTTTTCTACTGGTGGTATATCTGTTTTGTTAAAACTATGTATATATGTTCATATGGATCATTTTTTTATCTTGACTGTATACATCATGAATGAACAATGGGATACTATTTTATATGTGTGATTTAATTTTCATTCATTATGTCCCGGAGATTTATACTTTCATATTAAGAGATTGTATTCCCGAACTTTATCTTTAATTACTTTTTCTCACAGATGTAACATGTGTTACGACTCTAGGTCTTAAAATATGTAACAGAAAGAAAGTGAAACCAATAAAATCAAGTAAAAGCATCAAGCAATTTATTTTTAGACAATTAAAGTGACAATTCAAAAGACACTTACAACGTGTGAATTAAATTTCAAATAATCCTAAATGTCCTAATCACAAATCCAGAATAACAGAATGTTCCGAATGTATATCAATAGCCTTGAATGTCCTGATGCACCAGAAAGATGTAATTAAGAATGTATTTAAATGAGTTTACATAAATCTCAAAATCATGTATTAATCCAAAAGTCACTGAGCACTTTAGTAATTCCAATGCATATTCTTACAAAAATAATTCCTCTCAAATTATATCTGATTTCGAAAATACAACCGTAAATTCAGACTGATCTTTAGAACATACATTTTGGAGCAAGAATGAAATTATTTACCAAAATCTGTGTATATATATATATATATATATATATATATATATATATATATATATATATATATATATATATATATACATGCCTGCATGATCTATGTCACGACAGAATATGAGTCATTCTAATTGAAAAAATACTTGCCTACCTGACCCATATCACAACAGGACAAGTTGAGAAATACTATGGAAACAACTGGACGAAAGATAAGTATGTATTTTCAAATAACCATACAACTTAATATCATAGACAAAAGTTAAGTATATAAACATCATACGTAAGACATGTCTTTGTTGCATTCAGATAGTTTTCATATTCGTCTCTATTGGATAAATCTGCACATGGTTCTCTTTATCATCAGTCTATGTATTTTGAACTTTAAATACGTTAAATGAGCACAGTTAAATAGATGGTGAAATACAAATTATTTCAATGAATTGCCAGGTATTAAGGGATTTCAACAAAAGAAATAATGTATTTAATTATTTGAAAATTAAATCAAATTTAATATATACAGGTTACATACTCCACAAAAAAGCCAGAGTCTTATGTACGGTCTATATGAGTGCATGAGTGTCACTTAAACTTTTTTTTACCAAATTTAAGTCTCTGGCCATATTTCTCAAAAGTCATTTTTACTTTGCTGTTCATAAAGTAACGAATGTTGACAGGAAATAAAATTATTCTTAACATAACAATTCGGAACTCAAAATTTAAATTCATTAATATACCTGAACCTAATAAAGACAGTCCAGGCTTCTATGCAGAAACAGAAGATAATATAGTTGACTTCAATAATGATACTATAGTTATTACGCGTGAATTTAATTCAGTTATAGACCGTGACATAAATGCACATAATAATAAAGCTTTAAATAATCAAAGAACAAGAGAGTTAGTTCTTGATCTGTTTGCAGAATATAACTTGATTGATATTTGGAAAGAATCTAATACTGGTACTCGAAGATATACACGGAGGAAAACCAACCCAGATAAACCGACTAAACTTGAGTTTTTCTTGCATCAGAATAACTTTTCAAATTTGTGAATGAATCTTCCAGAATCAGAATATAGAACTGCCCCCCATAAAGGTTATTCTAACTTTTCAAAAGTTTCAAAAACCAGAAAAACATAAAACGTTTGGAATTTCAATACCTTTTTATTGATTGATAAAGATTATGTCCCTGTCATTTCAGAGACAATTTGTCGCGTCAAAACTCAAAATTCTTGTCTTGAACATGCTTCAATGTTTAAAAATATGCAAGTCTCTGAATTGAGCTTTAATGAGACTATACCTGTAGAAATTAGAGGTAAAGCTACTTACATTTATTCTATAAGAAGAAATAACAAGATAAATTTTAAAAATAGATTATTAAGTATATTCAATTTCATGAAGCAAGCATATTAAATAGGTTAATTATCGATTTTAGAAAACAGAAAGGAGCAATTGATAGAAACTCAAGAAAGAAAACAAAATTAAAGGTGTTAAGGAAAGGTCATGAAACCCTCAAAATATGTCTGTAACTTGATACATAAGCATCATGTCAGCAAGACGATGCTTAATTTTGTAAACATGATGGTAACCTAACATGTCAAAAGAATATTTAGGAGAAAACAAAACTGTATCATTAGAATCGATACTCATTTAAACATGACGATCCAATTAATCTTGAGTCTCTTTCAAATTATGCAGATATTCCCAAATTGTATAATACACAAAGAGAATCATTGGATGGGCATAGTTCTTTATCAGAAGCAGCCCGAACATTGAAAAATATGGAAAATACTACAAATCCGGGATCTGATATATATACTGTTGACGTTTTGTTTTTTGTTTTTTTGGTTTTTTTGTTGTTTTTTTTTTTTTTTGGGGGGGGGGGGGGGGTTTAGTTGGAAGGATATTGGGCTATCTTTTCTTAAGGCAATACATATCGCTTACTTAGATGACGAATTATAATCCACTTAGAAGGAAGTGATCATTATTTGTATACCCAAAGGGGATAAACCAACACAATATTAAAAAATTGGCGATCAATCTCCCTTTTGAATGTCTCTTATAAGATCGCCTTGGCGTGTATTTATTAATAAAATAATAAGGGGTTTTACGTGATATAATCAATACAGATAAAATACCGGTTTTATTAAAAGGAGTTACATTTGTGAAAATATCTGTAGCCTGTATACCCTCATGTTCGATACAAAGAGGTGTAACAAACCTGGTCTTATGCTTTTTGAAAGATTTTGAGAACCTTTGATTCTTTTGGCATGACAATTCATAAAGGTAGCGTTAGACTTTTTAAAAATTTAGTTCTAATGTCATAAAATGTATAAAGTTTGTCCATAATAATATAAAATCATGTGTAATAATAAATGGACAGGTTTCATTACGGTTCAATATCAACAGATGTTTTAGACAAGGTGACCCCCTCTGTCCGTATGTTTTCATTATATGTGCAGGGATATTGGCCAATACGATCACACAAAATCCAAATATTACGGATGTTAATGTAAACAAAGGATATCATTTAAAATCCTAATATGCTGATAACACCTCACTAACCTTAGATGGAAGACAAAACTATTAAATTAGCATTATATATCATATATCAATTTGCAAAGTTATCTGGACTTCACGTAGGGGAATTTGCCCCAGATTCGCCCCTATTTATGTACAACAAACCGTTAGTTTGTAAGGTAAAACTTATTTATCATTCGCTAGAGGGCGCTATGATACACGTTTTGATCTACTAAAATGTTGTTAACAACACATCACGCCGAGCGGACACAAACGGTGCGTTTTTCATAAGTTTTTAAAGTTTATAAATGTTTTTCACTTTCGGATTTGTCAGTTTAACTGTTAAAGAAATCAAGGTTACGGTTTATTTATTTCAAACGGGTTTAATTCACTAGCAAATGGTCATGAAACACAAAGACAATTGTATCAAATACAGTGAAAAAATGGCGGATGATTGTCGTATAGTGCTTGCCATAAGACGCACCTAGTCCATGTTGTCCAAGATGCACCAGGGTGTGCTTCTTGGGCTGTTGTACATTTAGTTATTTTTTTTTTATTAGGCCTATTATGTTTTATAACGTTTGTATATGTCTAAATAGGCCTATTATGTTTTATAACGTATGTGTATGTCTAAATAGGCCTATTATGTTTTATAACGTATGTGTATGACTAAATAGGCCTATTATGTTTTATAACGTATGTGTATGTCTAAATAGGCCTATTATGTTTTATAACGTATGTGTATGACTAAATAGGCCTATTATGTTTTATAACGTATGTGTATGACTAAATAGGCCTATTATGTTTTATAACGTATGTGTATGTCTAAATAGGCCTATTATGTTTTATAACGTATGTGTATGACTAAATAGGCCTATTATGTTTTATAACGTATTTGTATGTCTAAATAGGCCTATTATGTTTTATAACGTATGTGTATGACTAAATAGGCCTATTATGTTTTATAACGTATTTGTATGTCTAAATAGGCCTATTATGTTTTATAACGTATTTGTATGTCTAAATAGGCCTATTATGTTTTATAACGTATGTGTATGACTAAATAGGCCTATTATGTTTTATAACGTATGTGTATGACTAAATAGGCCTATTATGTTTTATAACGTATGTGTATGTCTAAATAGGCCTATTATGTTTTATAACGTATGTGTATGACTAAATAGGCCTATTATGTTTTATAACGTATTTGTATGTCTAAATAGGCCTATTATGTTTTATAACGTATGTGTATGACTAAATAGGCCTATTATGTTTTATAACGTATTTGTATGTCTAAATAGGCCTATTATGTTTTATAACGTATGTGTATGTCTAAATAGGCCTATTATGTTTTATAACGTATGTGTATGTCTAAATAGGCCTATTATGTTTTATAACGTATGTGTATGACTAAATAGGCCTATTATGTTTTATAACGTATGTGTATGACTAAATAGGCCTATTATGTTTTATAACGTATGTGTATGTCTAAATAGGCCTATTATGTTTTATAACGTATGTGTATGACTAAATAGGCCTATTATGTTTTATAACGCATTTGTATGTCTAAATAGGCCTATTATGTTTTATAACGTATGTGTATGACTAAATAGGCCTATTATGTTTTATAACGTATGTGTATGTCTAAATAGGCCTATTATGTTTTATACGTATGTGTATGTCTAAATAGGCCTATTATGTTTTATAACGTATGTGTATGTCTAAATAGGCCTATTATGTTTTATAACGTATGTGTATGTCTAAATAGGCTTATGCTATGAGAAACTATGCGTATTATTGCATTTTCGTTTTTAAAACTACTGCTTTTATTTCAATTTAATTTGTTTGCAATTTTATTATACAGGTTGCCCAGGATGTACGGGGTGGGAGGGGGGGGGGGCTTCTTTGGCTCATATATGCCCATGATGCACCCTCTGTTATTTTTAAAAAAAATTATTGAATTGTATATATTTATTCTATAATTCAACATTGATGTCTATGGAATATTATTAGTCATGATTGTGTACTACCACGTTGATTTTTATACGATTAAATAGCTAATACCAACCAAAAAAAAAAAAAAATGGCAGAAATTATAATGTTAGTGCGTCTTGGGCAAATTCCCCTAAACATTGAAAATAATAAAGTCATTTGGATCGGAAATATGTCAGAATGCAATATTAGATACTGCTTAGAATTTAATTTCGACTGGAACTCTAATGAACTGACCTTTTTAGGCATACCATTTGCATTGAATTTAGATGGTATGATAATGCTAAATTATGTTCACAGAATGAGAGAAATAAAAAGCTACTTCTCCATTTGTCAAGAAGATCACTAACACCATTTGGAAAAATAACAGTACCGTATATACTCGTTTATAATACTATACCAACTGCAAACTGCATAAACCCAGATCTGCCGGCGCATTATGCGACGGCAGATCTGGGTCTATGCAGTTTGTAAGGACTAATTAGTAGATATTACAACATAGACCCTGATTATGCGACGGCAGATCAGTGTCTATGTTGTTTGCATTTGCGAGTATATACGGTAATAAAACGCGTAGTACTGCATAAGTTAGCTCATCTTTTACCAAATCTCCCTTAAATGGTGCTAGAAAAATTAAATTCACTTTTCTATAAAAAATAAAATTGGAATGGATCTATAAACAACAGTAAAATAAATGACATGGTAAAGGATTACAGAGAAGAAGGCGTGAAAATGGTTTATATATACTTGTTTAAGAAAGGTTGAAGTATATGAATCAAAACGAAAATATTTTGGTGTCTTCTGCTTCTTATGTCAATAAGTGTTTACCTTTTAGAGAAGATTTTTACAAATTATTTTGAAAACAACTAAATAAAGTTTTGATACCTTTTCTGCTGCTTATATTCAATTATTAGGCACACTTGAAGCGTGTAACAAGGAAATCTTCTCCTCCACGCAAAAAAAATAAAAACGAAATGGTACGATCCAAACATTAAATAGGAAAAACTAGTATATGTTATCGGTACTTGTTTAAGAAGGGGATTTTGTGCTTGAATAATTTTGTAAATGAAGATGGTTCTTGGGTTTCATATGAACATGTTACAAATAAACTCCAATTTGAAACAAATTATTTAGTATTATACAATAGACTGAATTCTATAAGATCTTACTGTGATAAACTTAACATAAACATGGACACCAGTATATAATAACTCTATTTTGCATCCAGCTATTTTGTTTGATTATAAGTGACCAAAATGGCAGTAAACAAATATACCAGGAACTAGCTTTTAAAAATTGTGAGCTACTTCTAAGTTAAGACGGCGTCTGGAATTTGATCATATACAAGTTGAGTATTCTTTTTTGTAACTTGCCATTTAACCTCAGATGAGTTTATTAAATTTTGTTTTTGTCACTAAAGCAATATGTTTATAGCTGTAGATATTTTAGTAAACTACCCAATGTTTTCATGTTAAGAACAATTCAAGTTATATTTATATCAGATTCGAGATCAAGTTTTGGTCACAAATGCGTAGAAATGGTTGTCCATTTTTCATAGTACGTGATTTTGTGGGAAATCAGTCCGTTTATGGTGCACTTTCATCTTCACTAAGGTAATATCTGGGACCCAATTGTCGCCTCCTTATATATGAAATAACTCCTAGTTTGCCCGGTATAGGTTCTGTATGGGTTTAAAAGAGCTAGTTATAGAAGTTAAATAAGTGACAAGGGAGAGGTTGGTGTGAATATAAAGAGATTACTCATAGAAGGGTCAGCCTTTTCGTGCCTGCATTTCTATTTTATGGCGAGTTTTAAAATGTATAAATGTTAAAGGTTTTAGAGCTTTATTTTGAAAAAGGATTACTTTCAATGTGAATTGGTACATCATCGACAGCGGTCGTAGCCGACAACTAACTGTTTAGGGTCAGCTTTATCACATTTCATTTGGTTTGCAATTTAGATTTTTCAGTTACGGCAATTTTACTGACTAGTGCTTACCCTTCATTTGATTTCATATAATATGACTTTTTTTTTTCCTTTTTACACTTTAATGACCTTTATTGATGATAGGGCCACATTTGTGTTTCCTTACAAAGTCTAAACCAATATTGTTGAATGTCAGCTGATAGTACTTCATGTTTAAAACTATCAGTCGTAAAATTACTTCTACCTCTGGCTTTCCATCATAAGGTTGCGATCCCCTGTTGTAGTTAATAGCATACGTTTTAATGGAGCTATCTCAGGTTTAGAGTTTTCTGACCAAGATTTTAATGCACTGCTACTGAGAACTGCAACATCTGCCTCTCTGTCACACAACAAGGAAAGACAATATACATTCACTTTCACGTTTACAAAAATATCCTTCGACAGTACCTTAAATGTTCAATTGAATTATGTACAGTTTCACTAGACTGGAATGTTCTGCCTTCACAGTCGCCCTCCGGCTTCCCGCTTTACCCATTTATGTTTCCTTGACCACTAATCTGTCTATCATTCCTTTTCTCTATGTTTCTAACGATATGCTTGTTTCGTATCCTGTTGATTTTAATTTGTATATGTCCGTTCAAAACTTTCTTGTCTGTTAGTATTACGTGAACATTTCTGAGACAACTTTCCAATTGAGCCTATTTGGTGATAATTACTTCTGACTGTGTCATTCCCAGCATCATTCTTTGTGTTCGCATTGTTTTTTCTCTTTCTCCTGTTTCAGACTGCAATTGTTCTACTTTTCTGCCGATCAGCTAGACAAGAAAGGAACGGCAAAGCAATATGAACATATATTAAGCACACTGTAACTGATACGTGTGCGGAAACAGAAGAGGATGTGTGCAATATTTTTTCTTTTTTTTTTGAAGGCGTGTTTTTTTTTTTTTTTTTAAAACTAATCACAATTGAGTTCACCTGGAGAAGCTAGATAAGTTTAGATTGGACGTATACTATAAATATTTAGAATCTATAATTGCTAAATCGTCTTGCCAATAAATAGCTTAGATTTTTATAAAATTATTGTAGAAATGACATGAGGTTGTTTTTTCACCATAAAAAGACTTATATACCGAGAGTATTAATATAGGGTGATATCGAGCAGTACCGGAATTAGCATTTCGCCGTGGGTTTCAATTGGGGCCCATTTAGAGCCGCACGGTAATTTAACATTCAGGGTACATTGTTACAGTGTTAGAAGTGGTTGACCTAAAATGGAGTTACATTGTATACATTGTTAGAAGTTCTTGAATTCAATACTTGAGAGCCGTACGGGAATTAACATTACGTCGTAGGTTTACATTGGGGGCCGTTATAGAGCCGTTCGGGGATCCTAATATTAAAAAATGTCCCTAGCTCTATAATGGTCCCCGCTTGTAAATCTATGGGCTTTTACATAGGTTTAAAATGCTGGGGCGTTATAGAGTCGTACGAGAATGGTAATGTTAAAACTACACTTACTATCCAACACCCATGTCTTGATTACTTTCCAACACACAACTTTTTGATTATTATCCAACACCCACAATTTTTTGTCATTATTATCAAACGTCCACTTTTTGATTACTATCCAACACTCACTCTTTGATTCGTGTCAAAGACCCGGTGTTTTGTACTATCCAACACCTACTTAATATACTATCCAAAATCCACTTTTTTAGTACTATCCAACACGCCGTGGGAGTGATCAAGACCCCCTACTCTTATTAACCAACAAAACGGGTGTGAGTGCTTACGCACAGTGTACTTACATGCGCACGGACATACGATCACATAAGAGGGTGTAGGGTGTAAAAGAAGGGGGATGAAATCACACACGATCACACACTAACAAGGGTAATAGTGTTTATATAATCACTATTGCCACTAACATACTATCACACACCCGAAGGGGTTTTAGGGGTTTTTAAGTTTTAGTTGTCAAAGACATTCACAAACATGCAAATATAAAACACATATAGTGACAATGATTTTGAGTAGCTTCTTTTTTCGTTGAAGAGATTTGAGTGGCCCTGAAAAGGATCGTTGGGGTGGTGTCCTCGATCGCTGATATTTTTCGATATCCAGGATAACTGCACCTCCCAGGTCGGGCTCTACAACAAGGGCACATCTCGTCCAAGTACTCCGTTGTTCTGCGGATGGTGACAGTGAGCCTAAAAAGAGGCTCGTCGGCCTTCTTCTCCCAAACCTCTTTCTCCTTTTCAGGAATCCATTCTTTTTCTGCCCTCTACCTCGTTTAATCTTGGACGCTCATGTCCAATTTCGGTCAAGGCGCTGGAATTCTCTCTCTCTCTCCCTCTCTCTCTCTCTCTCTCTCTCCCTCTCTCTCTCTCTCTCTCTCTCTTCCGCCCATAATATCCTCTTGATCTTCTCCACCTCTTTATCGACGACTTCTCTCATGAGGGTATTCGCTGTTCTTAGGGAGATCATCTCCCTCTTCAAGTGTCGGATGTTGGGATAAGACTTCAACTCCTCTATTTGGTCCAGGAGGTGTTGTACTATGTCCAAGAGTGACGTAGCAGAATTAGGTTGCCAACATTGCATTGCCTGCTTGCCATTTTGTTCGTTGTGGGGACGACGATGAATGGCAAGACTGATTGATTGATTGATTGAGTTTGCATTAACATTATGTTCGGCCAATCGGCCATTTACGACGGATTAAGTTGCTGTACGTACAGCGTACTAATTAATTATTGCATAATGTCGTTGGTGCCCAAGTCAAAAAAGGCATGTCCAGAAGGCGCAAAGAGGCAGCAGATTCATGAGCTAGAACGCCAGTTATACTCTGTTTGCCAAATTTTGTCCCTTTTTTTTTTTTTTTTTTTAAGTCGGGTTTAGCCACATATTTTAATTGTAACAATCTATCTAGTTAAAAATTTACTTATTTCATTCAAATCTAGAATTAAGTGTACAGAGTGTATTTAATGTTTCCGAAAAATATAAACCAATATGGAGTATAAGTTACCCTTTAATAATTTTGTGATCTTTCTTATTTTGTTCTGAAATCATAGCTGTGTTTTTAAACGTTTGGTCGAAAGGGTCAAATTTGTACTTTAAAAGATTTGTAATCGAAAGGGGTTTTCAAAAGTCAAATGGAAAACTCTATGCAGTCAGGCCATTTCGTCGGCAATTTCCCTGCACTAATCCCTGGTGATATCCGCTCTTGGGGGTGATTGCAGGTGGTCTTCACCTCCATCCGCCACATTTCTTCTCCAGGCTTGCTTGCACGCCCTCCGACCGCTGTGTCCGACTTTGAAGTGGGGCTCCCCGGTGGCTATATTTCCTGAAATTCAGTGATCATTTTTAGCCACCTTGCCTGTCCACTTCTAGTCCTGGGCTTCGATGGGGGAGTAGGTCTACTGTTATTTGCGCCGGATTGATTCGCATATGCAGATATTCCCCTGACTTCCTTATTTGTTGTCGGTTGATCTTACACTGCACGAACCAGCACGTGGCAACCGCAGGAGGTACCCTCCCCTGCTCATCAACAGCGGCTCGGCTCCAATGATGTTTCCTCTACTACTGCTGGCGGCTGACTGTGCTGTGAATGATGAATGTTGGCAAGACTGACGAAAACATCCCCTAGATGTAATACATACTACAAATCAAGAGAAATCACGTGAATCTTAAAGAGACTATCCTTCTTATTAACTTATTTCACACATACCTATGTTCATTGAGACTAAAATACTTATGATACACAAGGGTTAGGTAGTGTTTATACATACCCATAATACCCACAAAGACTATTACACTGGGGTAGAAAGGGGTTTAACTTTTTTGTGGAAGACATACACAAACATGCAAACACAAAACACATATTGGCAAATATAGAGTAGTATTTCTTTTCTAAGAGATGTGGATGGCCCTGAAAAGGGCAGTTTGGTTGTTGTTGAATATATTCAGGATTGGCTGGCGATACCTTTTGGATTTGAAATAGAGAGGATCATTTTTGTCCAACTGTTGCTGGACTTGTTCGTTGAGGATTTCAACAATGAAGGTGTTTTGACCCTCGGTAATATTGATGGCTTGAGTAGGATGAATGATTTCTACCAAAGTCACTTTAAAATGAGCTTCGTGCTCTAATTGTTTGGTTTTGCGTAATTTGGCAGTGAAACAACATAACGTATTGCTGGGAAACACAACCATAGAACTGTCACTTGTCAATATTATTAAATAATATTGGTTATTCATAGCTCGATGGTTCTGGTCTCAGAGGAGACACTCGATGTCAAAGGATGGATTTCTAAGTAGGGTTACAGAAGGGGGCTGCTGATGCGACTGGAAGAGTTGTGACTGGTGTTGGAGTGGCTACCGTTCTTGTTACACTTCTCCGTTCATACCTTCCAATTTTTATAGACAGGAAGATCGCGTCTATGTACTGGTCAGGTGACACGAAACAAGTCTGTCGTCGAGTTGGGTAAAACCTCTGTCAAAGGTGCGTTTTGCTGTTTCAAGGCGAACACAATCAAGTTTTAAAGCTGGCGCTAACACTGAGCTTGATTTAGAAGGAAAAGGAAGTACCCATGCTGATTTTGAAAACACGTCGATGACACGAAACAAATATTTCTAACCTCGATTGACGACGCTAAATGAAAGATATCAGCTAACTCTGCTTGCCATTGATAATCGATTCCTGCTACTTTCTTTTGACTTAGGGAAAATTTTCATCGCATGGGTTTGTGCAACGTGTACGTCGATTGTTCTTGTAACCATTGCAGATTTAAATTTTGGGTTTGGTTTTAGCGACACGATACAATTTTTGAATTCCTCCGAGGTCAGCAGAATGAGCAGGGTTGTAGTAGATGCTGGCTAAAAGCTTTTCCATGTGGTTGCTGTTGTTGCTGCTCTTCAATAAGTTACCAGCTGCTAATACTCTCTTCTTCGCGCGCCATATTTGGGGGATTGCATTGCTTTATATGTTCTACTAGCAATAGAAGTAAAGGATGTCTGCACAGGGGTGATCGGTTCTTGTTTGACTTCCATGTTCACTTCTTGCATTTTTTCTCCTGCTGGCAAGTATGTGGACATCATCTTTTTGATCCAGCTAGGTGTTGTCAACTTGCGTATTTTATTAGCTGGTGGAGTTTGAAACTCATTCTTTTCCTTTCTCTGTCATCCTCGTTGCCATATCTGTCATCCTCTTGGGAGCTGTTGCTGCTTTTAGTTTTTCTCTCAGAGTCGTTTCGTCTGAAGCTTTATGATGAAAACATTTGAAGTCTCTACAATAATTGTCCATACCGTTGCGATTTTTCTGTTTGTGACAAATCTGTTCGATCTATCAATGATTGTAATTCTTGTTGTAAGCGTGACATCTCGGTGAGATTAGGATTACGAGATAAATGTGGTATCTGTTGTTCGTACTATTGATGGAGTTTCATCCACAGTTTGTAAGGAACAAAAGTTATATTTCGTCCTGCCATAAGATCCAAGGGTACAAGTGTGATGTCTTTCCAGAAAAGTATGTCCTTTTTATCTTATTCTTCATCATCTCATCACTCGTGTCTCAAAAGAGGTCCAGCAATCGATCCTAACAAAGGAGCATGGGTAGAAATCCTCCTCGTTAAACTAGCAATTTGTTGATGACTGATTGGCATTTTCTTTTCACGCAACATTTGCACACGGCATCAATGATTTCTTTGGGTGCTTTTTGAATGATTTGTATTTGCTTCGGAGCATTGGATTTGGTAAGTACTGACAAGACATCCCAATGTTTAGCTAAACGAAAAGAGAGTCCATTTAATCCTTTGTTTTGGAAGAAGGTTTATTTGGACGTTGTCTGTGATAGTGTGAACTTTGTGACAACATTGTTTCAGGGGGGAAAAAACTGAAATGAATCTTATCCAACACTTCCTTTTATACCTGAATCCGTCTCTACTGACTGTCGGAGATGTCGTATCAACTTGACTTTAGGTACTATTGGTGTTCTGAACGGACTAAGTCGTGCTAGTTCTTGTTTGGACAAATCCAGTAAACTTTGTAACATGCCTGTTCTGTCTCGCAATTGTTTCTTAGGAGATGACACTTTTTGGCTGCATCAGTAGCAGCTTAAACAGTAGACGAATTCAGTTTTGCCAGAACCACTAAGTTCAGCAATCAACATGTTAAAGTAATGGCGATGATACAGTGTCTCCCAACTTTGACGATCTGACTTTTTGTCAATCAAGTGAGAACAGAGGATGCAGCCATGACTTTCAAGTTGTTTTTAGAATTTTGAGATTGAATCAAAGACAGCAGACACTTAAAACATTTTTAACACTTAATTTTTTCATGCTGTAACAACAGCAACAGAAAATGTATTTACATTTATATAAAAAAAAGCAAAGATAATGTTTTTCTTTCTTTCACACCCGATGTTTTTGGCATAGTCAGCTACCTCTTTCCTCCAAGTGTCGAATCCAAGATTTTTCCAGTCACGTATATCCTTCCAGTCGTAACTCTGTTGGCGTATCCAACTGGCTATACAAACTCCTTATTAAGTATGAAGAGTAGATAAAGTATGACGAATCTCTTCTTCAGACGAAGGTACACAGCTCGAATTCATCACTGTTTGCAATACATTTAACTCAATGAGTTTCGTGCACAGATAAAGGTTTTGGCTATCATTTTTTGCAAGTTACTGTTCATAAATGTGCCACAAAGAATTAGCTGGTAAACGAAATCCAACAAAAGTAGTCACTAACACACACACACAAATGTCGTCCAAAATTCAAAGGAATTGATTTGTATTGTGGAGTCAGTTCTTTTAAAAGTAGGTGATCCACTAAATCTTGACCACTGTCATTGACTTCCTTCCACGAAATTTGGTGTAATACTCATGACAAAAGTCGTGGCGTAATAAATCTTATTATATTTTATCATTTGATCAATAAAAGAAAATAAATCCTCAGTGGGCTCTTCAAAATGTTCATTTACATTGAAGTTGGTATAAAACTGATGACAAAAGTCATGGCATGGCAAGCTTTAGAACGTCTTCACAGAAGATTCATATCGTGTGTTGGCACAAAACCTCTTTTTCCTACTATGCTACAGCCTTCTCTATCAGTCTCACACTCTTGTCAGAGATTTACGGAGAGTCATTCGAAAGTACACTTCCAACAAGACTTTGGACTACTCCGCTCGAGTTAAATGTCAAGAAACCTGCTACGTCTGTCATAAAAAAGACATTGGGCTTCAGAATGTCTATAACGTCAAAGAAAAGGAAGCACTAAGACAGGAGTAAAGAGAGAAAAAAGAAAAGATATATTTTATCATTGTTAAGAAAAAAAGGCATTAATCTTCAGTGTCCCCCCCCCCAAAAAAAAAAAAAAAAGAAAAAAAAAAAGAACAACGAGCAGGAGCGTTATTCAATAGCAACAGAAACAGAAAAATAACTCATGCCAGCAAAGAAATTAGAAGGGCGAGACAAGCAGAGGAAACTGAAGTAGAAGAACCAATACCAGTGAAGAAATTGAAAAGAGAAGGACAGTAAAAGAAAGAAGGAAAAAAGAAATTTGACTATTGTGATATGATTTGAAATTTCATTGTGATTCTGAGTTCACGACAATATACGAAAAAAATAACTGTCTCTTCTTTGTCTTGATTTGTTCTTGCGAAGAAGATAAGATAAAACACACACACACACACAAACATTTTATAATGGAGGTATTTGAGTTTTATTTGGTTTGGCAATCATCGATTAGTATCTCTTTTCAAAGAGATGGGGTGGCACTGAAAAGGGCCATTGGAGTTTTTAATAACAAGCACCTATCGATTTGATATCATCCGATGTAACTGTCTTAATCATTTTCCAAGTTCAAGTCCTACTCCTGCTGCTGTGGTAGTAGTAGTAACTGCTGATGTTGGAGTCTCAGTGGTGGTGGTGAACGTCCATGTAGTCATAGAATGTTTAGAAGTCATGGATCGTAAAGGTCTCTTTCTCTTCATTTTGGATAAAGAAGTCTGAAACATTTCTCACAGATGTTTTAACTCCACCAAAATGTCTTGTAACATACTAACCGTTTTGTTTTCACTCTCTTCCTTCTTCTCTTTGTTCAAAATTTTCATATTCTCTTCTTACTTACTTTCTTTCTCTTGTTGTTGTTGTTCTTCTTGTTGTTGTTGCTGAACAAATACATGTTCTTCTTCTTTCTGACTTTGCAAAAAATCTCTATATTACTTCCTTCTGTTTTTTATTTTATTTTTATTTTCTGAAATCATCAAATTAGACTGGCAATGGTGGAGAAAGAGGTGAAGGTGGTACTATAGCCGGCAAAAATTTTTGCGAAGAAGATAAGAAAGTGCACAAAGCCAAATTGAAGTCATTCTCTTCTGGAAGAGTGCTTTGCTGCAGCAGCAGTAGTTGTAGTCGTACTATCCCTCCGGCTATAAGCAGTATTCACTGCAGGCGCTCCCCAATTCCCCATGGGTATTGTACTTGAATTCTTCAGCAATGGTTCATTGTAGGAACACTTGTGCATATATATATATATATATATATATATATATATATATATATATATATATATATATATATATATATAATAATAATAATAATTATAATAATAATAATATTAATAATAATAATAATATATATTGAAACTGACGTCATGCGCCCGCTGTCTTCTGATTGGAAGATAGACAACTCGATCTGACTGTATTATGTTACAAGCATTCTGATTGGTGGGACATTCCAATCTGTTTAGTTGTTGTTGTTTGAGTTAGAGTCGTTTTCGCCCTTCGGGCATGTACGACTACAATCTGTTTAGACCCGGTCCGAGACTATATATATAGAGGTTCGTTGGCCCATTGTTTTACCTATTAACAAGATAACCTGACAAGATGTGAGTAAAAGTGGAGCAATCGACAATCATTTCCAGCATGCTGTTTAATCCAGATTTCCTGGTATATGTCAAGTCATCGTGGGTCATTACCAGGATCACATAAACAGCTATATTGAAGAGACGAATCTGTGTGGAGAGGCAACGGTGCCTGAAGCGTGTTTAAGTCTACGGGCCGGCTGTGAGGGGAAGTTTACGGAGAATAACTGTGAAGCTCTATATCGTTCCATGTTACTACAACCGATTTTGCAGATCAGGAATGCAACTTTAAGTAAGAATAATGTGACGGCTGGATCAGGAAGTTTAAGTATAATGTCACAGCTGACACAGCAACTTTAAGAATAATGTGACAGCTGACACACCAACCGTAAGTATAATGTGACAGCTGGCACAGCAACTTCAAGAATAATGTGACAGCTGACACAGCAATTTTAAGTATAACGTAACAGCTGACACAGAGAAAAATAAATATAAGTATTAAATACTTGGGTAAAATTCATATCAAAATTGCCTGTGTAAGTATATATATACACTATTAAAATTCCTTAATTCATGGCGCACACAGTAATGTCATCACCAGACAAAATTATACAACTCATCAATTTTGGTAAACTATTGATATTTGAGTCCACTACGTACTTCAAATGAGAGAAAGGGACTGGACATATACCTTAGATATACTTTATTTGCAATAACTGTATATTGTATAACACTTTATAAGGGTATAACGTGTATATGACGGTTGCTCTGAGCACCTGCACAAATTAAATAAATGTGAAAAAATGTATTAACTATTATCAATTTTTCTGATGGTAGTTAATGCTAAATAGTAGGACATTCTTTTGTTTATAACTCTGATTCAACTAGCTTTATGGACATATTGACGGCTTTCTTGTACATTTAGAATTGTGGTATTGACGTATTGTTGACTTTCTCACACGCAAAGAATGGGGATTCGAGTCATTCTTTGCAACATGTTATGCAAGACATCATCTCAGAACAGTTTTATCGATCACATGCAATCTATATCTATTATCCAGCTCCTTGCATTATTCGTGTATGAGCCATCAGCATTTTATTTCAATGTTGCATACAAAATGCATGTTCTGAACAATATTTAGCTATTGTAATTTCTCAGGAGTAAAATGATTGTTGGTCTTCCAATAATATAAACCTACGTCAAGAAATACATAGGACGAAATGGAGTTTAATATAGTAGTATAACCCTGCGCCAAGAATTATATAGGACGATAGGGAGTTTAGTTCAGTAATACAAGTCTGCGGCAAGAAATACATACGACAATAGGGATTTTTGTTCAGTAATATATGCCTGTGCCAATAGATAGATATAACGATAGTGAGTTTAGTCAAGTAATAAAGGCCTACGCCAAGACACACATAGGACGACAGTGGGTTTAGTTTAGTAATATAGACCTACGCCAAGAAATACATAAGACGATAGGGAGTTTATTATAGAAGCATAGGCCTACACCAAGAATTACATAGGACGATAGAGAGTTTAGTCCAATAATATAGGTCTGCACCAAAGAAATACGTTGAACGATGAGAAATACATAGGACGATAGTGAGTTATGGTAGTATTGGCCTAGGCCAAGAAAAACATAGGGCGGTAGGGAGTTTATTATAGAAGTATAGGCCTACACCAAGAATTACATAAGGCGGTAGGGAGTTTAGTTCAGTAGTATAGGCCTACACCAAGAAATACATAGGGCGGTAGGGAGTTTAGTTCAGTAGTATAGGCCTACACCAAGAAATATATAGGGCGGTAGGGAGTTTAGTTTCATAGTATAGACCTACACCAAGAAAGTTTATTATAGAAGTATAGGCCTACACCAAGAATTACATAAGGCGGTAGGGAGTTTAGTTCAGTAGTATAGGCCTACACCAAGAAATACATAGGGCGGTAGGGAGTTTAGTTCAGTAGTATAGGCCTACACCAAGAAATATATAGGGCGGTAGGGAGTTTAGTTCAGTAGTATAGGCCTACACCAAGAAATATATAGGGCGGTAGGGAGCTTAGTTCAGTAGTATAGACCTACACCAAGAAATATATAGGGCGGTAGGGAGCTTAGTTCAGTAGTATAGGCCTACACCAAGAAATATATAGGGCGGTAGGGAGTTTAGTTTCATAGTATAGACCTACACCAAGAAATATATAGGGCGGTAGGGAGCTTAGTTCAGTAGTATAGACCTACACCAAGAAATATATAGGGCGGTAGGGAGTTTAGTTCAGTAGTATAGGCCTACACCGAGAAATATATAGGGCGGTAGGGAGTTTAGTTTCATAGTATAGACCTACACCAAGAAATATATAGGGCGGTAGGGAGTTTAGTTTCATAGTATAGACCTACACCAAGAAATATATAGGGCGGTAGGGAGTTTAGTTCAGTAGTATAGACCTACACCAAGAAATACATAAGACAGTATGGAGTTTAGTTCAGTAGTATAGGCCTACAATAAGAAATACGTAAGACGCTTGGGGGTTTAGTTCAGTAGAATAGGGTTACGCCAAGAATTGTATAATATAGACCTACACCAAGAAATACACGGGACGATAGGGAGTTAGTATAGTAGCATAGGCCTACGCCATGAATTACATAGGACACTCACAAATGACATGATAGTCACTTTGCAATATTTAGAAACTATATTGCTTCATAATTACTGAGTTTTTTTTCTTCTTTGCTTAGTTTTTGCAAACGTTCTGATTTGGGATTTAAGTTTCAAAACATATCCGTCTCCATTCTTAAATCTAAATACAATGCTGTGTAATTACGTTTTTAATTAGTACTTCTTAAAAATGAATAACAAATGAATAAAATTCTTTTCTTGGAAAAGCATAGGTCCCGTTTCAGGTGCCTATATACTTTCAACAGGAACAATTTTAGAAACTTTAATATTCTAGCTTTTCATGTGTGTGTGTATATATATATATATATATATATATATATATATATATATATTCTTCAGAGACCTTCCCAACATGGTGGATAGATTCAACATAGATATAAAGAATGCAAAAATACAATAGGATTATGTACTTTCTCTTGATAATTGTTGATAAGTCTTCAAAGTTTAAAACCATACCTACGACGGCTGCGAAATCTTGATTGTAGTTTAATTTAGAATCAAGATTAATATCTGCTATTAAGATGAAGCTTATTTCAATACATTAATAAATTATTCTAAATAATGTTCGTATTTGAAAGAATTTAAAAAATCAACACTTAAATAAAAACGAAAATTAAAATATTTGTTCAATTAAGACGAAAACCCTTTTCGTACGAAAAAAGAAAAAGAAAAAAATTGTATTAGTAACTCTTTTCTATAAGAACTGTTTCTGTATACTTTTATTTTCTGTACATAATTTGATTGAATTCAAATACATTTGTCTCAAAAGGAAATGCTTTTAGCTTGCAATAATATCATTTCATTTGAAGTTGTAATAAATCTTTTACGTCAATCTTACTTTGTTTAAATATCGTCCTTCAAGACATTAATTGACTAATATTCTAAAAAGCAAATACTCGAGTTTATAAGAAGTTTTAGTTTCTCTTTCTTATAGCAATATGTCAAACTTTATTTTCTAATCAACCATATGTCTCAGCCAGGACGTCATCTTTTTGTGAACTTCCCTTAAGAAACTTAGTTTGGTGACACATACATTTTATTCATTATTTCAGCTTCTCTTCTAGTAGACAATTTTTCAAACAAACCTCTTTGGTACATATGACTTTACCTTCTATTTTTAAATGGGTATTTTTTTTTTCAAAACCACTCGTTTAGTAATTATTAGGAATTGTAATCCGCTACTTCTGCAGTTAGGATTTGTTTTTATTTATTGATTTACAGGAAGTGCGAGGAATTAGTATATTTTAAATGTAATATATCACCCATGATAGCCACATGATAATCACAATTAGAAGGTCATTGTAATTACAACTTCGTTTCTTTTAAGCCCTGGTTATTTATTGCACAAATTGTAATAAGTCATTGGTCTAATAGCAATGAGTTTATAAGTTCACATCAAGACCCAGTGGAGAAAAGCAACGCCGAGCACACTGAGTGAGTTTGTATTCAGGTCATTGTTTCCCATATAGTTCCAAGAAACTCTAGACAACACTGAGTGAGGTTGTCTTCAGGTCATTGTTTCCCATATAGTTCCAAGAAACTCTAGACAACACTGAGTGAGGTTGTCTTCAGGTCATTGTTTCCCATATAGTTCCAAGAAACTCTAGACAACACTGAGTGAGGTTGTCTTCAGAATATTGTTTCCCCTATATTTCCAAGGGACTCTAGACAACACTGAGTGAGTTTGTCTTCAGGTCATTGTTTCCCCTACATTTCCAAGGGACTATAGGCAAAACTCGTTGTCAATGAAGGGTTCTGCAAAAAGCGCTTGCACCAAACCATATTTTCTTTTGATCAAAACGAAGAACCACACATATACGAGACAAATGTCGCACTGGTATGGTTTTGCTTCTGGTATGATATATCAGTACGCAATTCTAAGTCGTATATCTGTATTGCATGCCACGTACCACCAAATAGAACTCAGGCATATAATGCACAGATTATTCCTATATCTAATTACTTAAATCTTTATGCTGAAAAATTTACGAAACTAATCCATGCTATCATAAAATCCCGCGAATATGATGCAGCATGACGCCTGTACCTATTAACTGGCGAATTACTCGATTTAAGAAATATCTTGCCAGCACCAGTTTCTCATAATCAAACAAATAATTAGTAAAATCTATCAAAGCTGTAAACGGAGACGTAAATAAAAACAGCGCGTGCTCCAGATTTATTACACTATTGAACACATGAATGGTTATACATAATTATTACAATATTGGACACATGAATGGTTATACATATTTATATGCGACAATTCTGAACAATAACTCTTCTTGAAAGTAAACAGATTGCTCTAAGTATAATCTAGATATAAACAATTGATAGTAACACTAAGAAATTATGAATTAATTACTAACTTTAACACTGAACAGATGCTTGCTTAAAACATTGTATGAATGTATGAGTTAGACCAGAAAGCATATACGGTTTTCCCATGCAGCAATAAAGACTCATCATTTGTGTTTTTTTCTCGCAGCTCTAATGCCAAAGAGATAAATATTACGAGATTACTTTAAAGCAATGAAACCAAATGAGCTAAAGTGACACTGACATACGACATTGATCGATACTGACATACGACATAGATCGATACTGACATACGACATAGATCGATATTGACATACGACATAGATCGATACTAACATACGACATAGATCGATACTGACATACGACAAAGATCGATACTGACATACGACATAGATCGATACTGACATACGACATAGATCGATACTAACATATGACATACATCGATACTAACATACGACATAGATCGATACTGAAATACGACATAGATCGATACTGACATACGACATAGATCGATACTGACTTACGACATACATCGATACTGACATACGACATACATCGATACTGACATACGACATAGATCGATACTGACATACGACATACATCGATTCTGACATACGACATAGATCAATACTGACATACGACATACATCGATACTGACATACGACATAGATCGATACTGACATACGACATACATCGGTACTGACATATGACATAGATCGATACTAACATACGACATACATCGATACTAACATACGACATAGATCGATACTGACATACGACATAGATCGATGGAGATGTTTTCTGTGCTGAGATACGCTTATCTGTTATGTCTGATGAAAATTGCACAATAAAACTCTAGGAAGATACACCCTTCCAAAAAATGTAAGCATGAAATACAACAAGTTAGAATCTTAAATCCTAGTAAAAACATTTTGTACTCTCACGTGGACTTACAAGTACTGATTTCGTAGAATTAAAGTCTCTTAATGTATTTTCAGATGGATCTGTTATCAGAGTTAGATGCAATGGTCTCTTTGAAAAAGGAGCTTTTTTTAATTGGGGTTTTGGCTTTGTTTGACATAAACTATTATTGGTAAAGTCTTTACGTTTATGATAGGTTTCGTTTACGTTGCGTCTAAGCGATTTCACTGTTATATCCAATCTGGTAATCAAATAAATGGGTTACGTAGAGTTTGTTAATGAATATAGTGCTGCTTTTTTGTGGCAGTTTCTATCTAAACTTTCGAACTTTAATTTGAGTTATATCAGAACGTCCTTTACCTATTGGATAAATAAATAACTAAGACATTAAACGTACTCATAAAAACAATCTTTTACTCTAGAGTACATTGCAACCGGTTTCTAAACTCTCTTGAGTGTTTTCAAACTAGTTTCTAAGCAATCTGGAGTTTATTTAAATGGAGCGTGCTGCTTCGCAGATTTTCTAGTTCTGCTTTAACCAAGTTGAATCTTTGTTCATTGAAATTTGTACATGCACGTGATAGATGTATTTGCACCCTCCTCAAAAAGTGTAAAATAATGAAAGGATGTGATTTGAAAAGTGATAAAATTTACCAAAATTCGTATGACTCCACGCATGCAAACAAACCCAATGAGCGAATTGCATAATGGGAATGATTAGGGGTAAATTAAGCGACTGTAATTCGGTTGAATCACTAAACGATAATACAAACACATAGTATTAGTGGGAAAAAACGAAAGTGATACTCATAAAAGTCCGATGTAGTAGCGATAAAACACACCGCCAATTAAACGAGTTTTGAGTATGTTTATATTAAACTACTCATTTAAAGGATAAAGATATTTAATATAAGGTATATCAGACAGTTAGTTTAGTATTCCGATTAATACAAGATACATTTACATTCATCAAACCAGTCGATCCACTTTTGTGAAGGGCAATAGCTGTCAGTCTATCCTTACCTCCGTAGTAATATCGGAAACGTTTTTATGCATTATGGTTATTATTGTACTATTATTAGTTGAGTTTACCTGTTATGTTAAGGAAATATAATGGAATCGTGCTAAAGTAATACCTGTATAAGCATACTTAATTGTTTACCATAATGCTATTATTATTTCTTTATCAGAACAGGTCATTACATACAATATGAAACACAATAAGAATGCATCCCGGAATCCCGGAATCCAAACACTGACGTCAGCAAGAATGTTCCTAGAATATTTTACCACAGGCAGTTGCAAAAAAACAAACAAAAAACAGTTAAGTTTAGAGCGCTGAAAAAGACTTGTTAATGATTAATGAGTATAATATAAACCATAGAACTGACTTTTAATAACCATTTGTGTAATAATACAGATAATATATAATATAAATTTAAATAATAATAACATTGTAACAAAGGAAGTGTTTTATATGCAGACAATTATCGACGGTGCAAACTTATTTTAAGACACGTCGCTGTGAAAATTTTTCTTAAAACAGCATTCTTCAGCCGTTATACTGTGCTAGTGTTTTAAAGAAAATTCAAGAAAAAAAATCGAAAAGGCTCTGTAGCATTTGTATTGCCTATAAGACAAACAAAGCACATGCATACACAGTTTCGAATCTCTAATAAGACAAACAAAGCACACGCAGACACAGTTTCGAATCTCTAAGTGTCCTATTTCATCATCAGCTGATACTAACTGTTGTGCCTTGTGGCAACCACAAAGTATTAAATTTTAAACTAATTTACATCAGATAGTATTTTGTTGCCAGTACTGCAGAAACGGATCCATACATGTATTTCATCTATAAAAATAATTCGAATAAAGTGTCCAAAGCAACACCTTCAAAATGAGAAAGAGAGAGAGAGAGAGAGAGAGAGAGAGAGAGAGAGAGAGAGAGAGAGAGAGAGAGAGAGAGAGAGAACAAAAGAGTAGCAATGGATATAACTGTGAAAACGAGAGTTTATATAGGCATACATTGTTTTGGAGAACGAGTCAGACTTACGTGCAATATTCAGTGTTAAAATTATAAACTATCATGACCAGCCTTCAAATCTATCCTTACCTGAGTATTTATTTATTTTCGAATTAACTGAATTAACTAACTCATGCAAATGTGGCTGATTTCAATGAAAGTGGGTCTCTACATATCCAATTTGTGCAGGATCGTTGGGTGAAAGTACCTTTAGTATTGGGATACATAACACGCTAATGTTTTCTAAGTTGCCATAGCTGCATATCATATACCCCGGCAAACTCCCTGACTTGAAGAGTTTGAGGTTTGAATACAAATTACTTTTACTAACAGTTTATCTAAATATACGCTATGACTGAATGTGGAAACATTTGTTAACTTCTAATGGGTGAACGTCTGTGAACTTCTAATGGGGGAAAGTTTATCAACTTCTAACCGAGAAACGTTTGTGAAGTTCTAGTTGGGGAACGTTAGTAAATTTTTAACAGGAGAAAGTTTGTGAACTTCCAATGGGGGAACGTTTGTGAACTTCCAATGGGGGAACGTTTGTGAACTTCCAATGGGGGAAAGTTTGTGAACTTCCAATGGGGGAACGTTTGTGAACTTCCAATGGGGGAAAGTTTGTGAACTTCCAATGGGGGAACGTTTGTGAACTTCTAATGTCATTGGGTTCTGCACTTATGATACCGACGATATATATCACTGAATTAGATTTTAATAACAACATTTTTTATTCCTTTCTCTAAAAGATGAATAGAGGAAATGACTTCGAAAAATTATCAGCTGAGGTTAATTGAAAGTAGTTTCTGCATGAAATAATACTTACAACTATCTGAAGTTACATAGTCAGTGTCTTTACATTTACAAAGCAATTGAAAAGTAATTAAAACTTTAGCGCACAAAGAATCGACAAGCCTTACGCGTATATAATGGCAGAGCAAAGCCAAGTGACAAAAGTAAAACAGTAAATTAGATTAAAGCTAAAATACGAGTATAAGTTACATTTTTCGAACTAAAATACTAAGTACGTTTTTAAGGTCACCAAGACTTAAATTGTGAAATAAAGACTATTGCACTTGTAAGGGAAAGTGTTCATGCAGTATATTCTTTTTCATAGGCTACACGTCAAATCTGGGTTGGGGAGGTGGGGGGGGGGAATGAGGGGATGGGGGGGGGGTAAATTAAATAAAAGATCATGTGTACACTTTTAATTAATCACTTACAAAGTTAATAAAGTCCCAAAGACTTTATGTTAACTTTGTGAGTGGTTGGGTAAAATGTACAGTGTGATAAATACCCAACCATGATCACTTAATCCTTATAATTCCAAGTTTCCTCCTTTCTATCGTCAAAACATTCGATTTTAGGTATCACATAGTTTTCTTTCGTTAACCTCTTCACATGGCGCCAGAATACCTAGCCCGTCTAAGCTAGCCAAGGATCGTCGACACTTATATAGTATTATAGATGGGTCAGAGCGGACCATAGAAATGATCTTCGGACCTTTTGTCAGTCGGTATGTTTTGTTGCTTGTTATTTTTTCTTTTTCTTTTACCAGGATATTTCTTTTGTCGATATTAAGCTTGCTTCCGGTATCCGTTGTTTTAGCATTCGTTGCTCTTGCATTCAATGCATTTCGATCTTTCAAAACAAAAACAGAGTCCATTTTAGTGAGGGTCCCTTGATGATATGTCAATGACCTTCAATAATAACTTGCTGAAACATCGTCGAAGCAAAAATGGGGTAATTTATGAATGTAATGTAGGGTGACTCGTAAAGCCTGCCACATGCTTTGTTTGACTACATAGTTGAGCGCTGGAGTGCAGGAAGGACTGTGCGATTACATTGTTTCAACTTTAATCTAAGATTTTATCTGGGGTTGCAAATTTTGATCTGAAGTCACGGGGTTATTGATGTTGTTGTTGTTGTTATTATTATTATTATTATTGTATTGTACAGAGTTGGTATAGACAAAGCTTGACCTAAAGTGCGCTGAAAACTGATTGGTAACTGAAGTAATCACCAGAATTTAAAGATGTGTAAAATAAAAAAGTCCAGATCAGTATCACGTGACCAGTTGTATCCAATCACATTGCAGAAAACTTGGTTACTTCATAACAGTTAGAATTATAGTTCTTCTATGTAAAATACAAATTTCCAATTTTTTTTCTTTCTTTGGAAAAACGTGATGAAATATTATTAAGTTTGTATTAGTGAAAGAGAGAAAATCCAATATTCTAGCTAACACCTCGCAGAAAGTATATAAATAAACCGCTTCAAAATGGAAACAAAGTGTTATGGGAAATTGGACAAATTTGGGTTCTCATACCACAATTGCACAAAGTATAAGATATTTATGTTTGAAATCGCCTGCTTTAAGGATGATCAGTTGTGAAGTGTTGGAATATTAAAAAACGTAAAAAATACATACCTAAGTGTCTAAGGAATCCACAATCACTAAACAAATGGACAGGTAGGAGTGCATTCCCTTGTGCTACTCTTTATTTCAATAGCTATCCTCAGGAAAGAGTCATTGCATAGAAAAACATGCGAAAATGTACCTTGACATTAATTGCCCATAAAATAATAGCTGAACTGAGTGTTTAATAATTCTCATGATTTGTACAGGCTGGAGACCATAACTCTTTTCATCAAATACACAATAAAATGGGGATCTTGCTGAGTGACTATTTTTAGTATGACATTATTTTTTAGATTACATCGGTTTTCCGCAACCGAAAGCATGTGCAGCCGATTTACGTAACTTCCTAATGATTCCCAGCGGTCTCGTATACTTTTTGTTGACTTTATAAGTTTCTTTCACAGGACTGTTATTGCGATAAAAATAAAATTGTGCAAGATTTCTTTTTCATTATTTAATTAGAGACTGAGGCCGCAATTACGTCATACTACGTCCATTCTTTCCAGAGTTCATAGCACTACTATACACCTAGGTACAAAGTGACGTCATATCAGTGACATCATAATGTCATGTTTACGTTTTCGCAGTAGGAAACGATATTATAAAAGCGGACTACATTATGATCTTTAGAACATTGTTGACTTTAGAACAGCAAGAATACAGAGTAGAAGATAAAACTCAATAAGCATCGTGCAGAAAGTGAGAAATTTTGCAAGAATCAATTTTCTCAGTTAAACTCTAAACTCGGACTTATATATTAAATGTTAAGATACAATATTAAACTAAAGTTTGTTGTAAAAAGCTAATAACTTTGATTTACTTATCTGATATCTCGGTCTACTAATATGAGATCTCGATTTACTAATCCAAGATCTCAGTCTGCTAATACGAGATCTCGATTTATTAATCCAAGATCTCAGTCTACTAATATGAGATCTCGATTTACTAATTATAAATCTCAATTACGGATTAGCAAATCGAGATCTCGGAGTTAACAAAATGTGAAGTGTGTCCCTTCAGGGCTTCAGTAGGATTAAACGTCTTCTTTCAGAAAAAAAAGAAGAAAAAAGACCACCCCCTACCCCCAATAACCACCTGTAGCCTATTAAGTTTTAAACATCTGCATATTAGTTGCAACTCCTGTGTGTCTGATGAATGTATAATGATAGAATATATTATTTGTACTTTAGCGCCAATATTTATTGTCGTCTTCAAATTGTCGCCCCATCAATATACCAGTATTAGGAGAGCACTAAAAACATCTATACGAATGTCCCTTCCTTGATTCAGTGTATGTTTTGAAACTTTGTGTTTTTAATTATTGTATTACCCCATGCTCTTCAATACATTCCACTGAGAGTATAGATTTGAAAATTTAAAGTCAATAAGTACAGTTTAATATTATATTGAGACTTTACAATTAAACTTTAGATATATACAACGAAAACGATATATCTCTATCTTGTACAATATAGGTAATAGCTCACCGCTGGATGAAGTTCTGAAAATACACATCATAAGATTATGACTTTTTTATTGAAACGACTCGAACTCCAAAATCAGTCTGCCGCCTCGTTCACTTTCTATGAACTATTTGTTCATGTACATTAACCAAGACCGTTCCTCTTTAATTGGCACAATCGATTAGTTGTATACAAAATTTATTAAATTTATTTTTTCTACAGTAACCACTTTTATGACGTTCTCATCCGCGTAGTAATTACAATATACCATATACCATCAATGCCAATATTACTTCTGCTAAAGAATATAATCAATAATGTATATCCTCGGAATGTTGATTTCAATAAAGGCTAAATATTTTTTTGGGGGTGGGGGGGGGAGAGGGATTTTGCGGAGGAGGGGTGTACCTAGATTCCTCTGTGTTTCTTTAAATCCCTTTCATATAATCAATTCCCTCCCCCCCCCCCCATAAAGATAAGTCGGATCTACTGAATAAGCTTTAGAAATATACCAAAACAACTTGAAATCCGAAAGTCTCGTTTTTAGATGTATTCACTCCCATTGTTCAGCCGAGATCTGTATGTCCTGAGTATTGATCAAGGCAGTGACGGAAAAATAACTTTAAAAGTATTAATTTTTCTGATATACCTTTAAAAGTATTAATTTTTTTGATATACCTTTAAAAGTATTAATTTTTCTGATATACCTTTAGAAGTATTAATTTTTCTGATATACCTTTAAAAGTATTAATTTTTCTTATATACCTTTAAAAGTATTAATTTTACTGATATAACTTTAAAAGTATTAATTTTACTGATATACTTTTAAAAGTATTAATTTTACTGATATACCTTTGAAAGTATTAATTTTTCTGATATACGATCAACCTGCAGATTCATTTTTCTCATCCAGAACATCAATTCATTTTTGTTTTCCTCTTTCAATTTCACCCATGTACTTATACCCTGGACTGTGTACACATATCTTAAATTATTTTGGAGCTTCTGAGATTTCAAGATTATTCATCTCCGACCTCGGTCTGCAAATACACAGGAATCATGTCCATTAACTACTCTGTTATTTGCATCAGCGGGAGAGTTATATCCTTGAAAGTTCGCGTCCCTTTGAAAAGTTTTTAACAGTACATTATAGAATAACGCTATAGAATAAAAGCCAATCGAATTTACAGTGTCCACCTGCTTTGACTGAATTTCGTTCTACGTGCAAGATTAAGGAAGACTGTTAGATTACTCTGACCTTTTCAAATGAAGATGTTACTATAATATGAAATTGGTGTGCTGCTCTATGATTCATCAATATTTCGGTACTTTTATCAACATAACCAGTAATATTTGAAACCTTAATGAAGGATCATGAAGAAATTTCAATACAGATTTATTATGTAAGTTTTAATTTTTGGGACTCGAACAATTTCACAATAAGTAAAACATATTCTTTATTAATAGATACGGATAAACAAATTAGTAATGTGCTTTCAAAGCATAAATACTTTTGTCGGAAATTTTCTACGAGGCGCCCAGCTCTATTGATGTTGCAAAGGGCTATGAAAAGAACTGGATCTGACAGATAGACAAATAAAGTCGATTCAAATTGTCTTCTAGATTAAGAAACTTTATGTCGGGAGTTATTGAAAATGACAGTAACATGCAATTTTCTCTTATTTTGTACACCTAAGAGACATTTTTTGGTCCTTTGTTGGTGTCAGCTTTATTTGCTATCTCACGCATTATACAAATCTACGTCAAAGAAAATCATCAATTGCAAGCAAATGCTTGATTTCAGAACAGTTATATCGTTACAGAGACAATATTTATTTTTTAATTGACGTTATTCCCTATCACTGGTATTTTATCAACATATTTTCAACACGAACGATACATTATTGATGGATGTGTTCATATGCAATCCAAAAAATATTCCGTCACAAGTCTATATAAATGGCCTTTAGCAATAAAGAAAGATAAGAAACTCTAAATATTTCTCCTGTATGTTTGTTTAGTAAAGTACAGGAATACCATTTCTTTATTACGAATTATGCCAACGTGGAAATTTGAAGAAAAAAAATCATGCACAGATAACAATATTTTCTTATCGTGTTGTGCACGTGAACTTTTGTGTGCAGTTTTTTCTTCAAAAAAAGGTAGAATTCTTGAAATACAGGCGATGAAAATATATAAGAATTTGCTGATACTTTTTTTTTAGTGAGACTCATTTTAAACAATTTCATGGATAAATACAGATCGCAAAAGAAATTGTCTTCATTCTTCTGTATTATTTCAGCACTGTATAGAAATTTCACAAGTAGACTAATTATTTGTATATTCTACGTCATGATTCGTTTGTAAAAAAAACAAAAAAAAAAACAAACCTCAATCATAAAAATAGATATTGCTTCTGAAGACAAGGACCTACTATGCAATTCTGTTACGTCTTCAACATGTTTTAAGTTGAGCTGAACTTACAATCCGATTATTGAAGTCATGTGGGGAAAGAAACGGTATTGATTCGTACTTTTCGGGATCTCTCTGAGATCGAATGTTGGTGAGGTATTACGAGCTCATTAAAAGTCTTAATTCTGCTTATTGTATGTACATTTGCTGAAGGTTGAAAAGCCTTCACTTTCATGTTTCCCATAATTAACTACAATTTAGGACTGGTTCTTCCGCTTTATGATAAGCTTGATTAAATAAATGGTAAATGTGATATGCAAGCAGACGTATTTGTGTATTATGTAAGAACTTGATGTATCAAACAAATAATTTAATTTTCTCGAGGAATTGCAGATATAATCTATATCAGCAATTATAAAGTCTTCATTTACTGTGTTGAATAAAGGAAAAAATGTGTAACTGAGTTTTCATGTTTCAAGAGTAACATTTCTTTTGTTCAAAAGGATTTTGATTGAGAATACAATCACATATCGAATTTATATTTAAGCAGTTAAGGGGACCATTTATTTACTTAAGAATTCTCAAAACGGGTGACTGTTAAGCATACGACTGCTCCATACAAGTGACATTTAAGCAATGTGTGAAAATAGTTAGCAATCTACTTTGCTTCATGTAATCAGTGAAATAAAGAATATAAGGTAATAATAACTAAACGTCACAAGATCATACATATGAAGTCTGAAGAAACACAACCATGCTACATAGAATTTCTAAAAGAGTATATATAGATGTGATTAAAATCAAATTTTGATGTCTTAGTGGTTAAATAAATAGTCCGCTGAATCGATGTTTTCCAGTTTCCACTGAAATGCGTTAAATATTCAAAATAAGTTAATACCGTTGTTTCTGCTAGTAATCAAATCCAATGAAAACAAAGCCCACTATGACCTTTGAGTTCGAGAATTCACTCTACATAAAGGTGAAAGAGTCCTGGTAAGAAATATTGATGTTATAGGAAAGTCCAAAACTGGCTGAAAAGTGGGAAAGAGATACTTACATTGTTATTGAACAACCTGATGTAAGACGCTATTTCCGAGAATGGAAAAAAACTTGGACTTGTCACTGGAGTTCTTTATCGAACTTCCATCACTCTTCAACATATTTTGCCACTTACATACAGTGACCTTGCTTTGAAAGGATTACACGATGATGTTGGTCACTGGCCAGGTCTAGAGGCGGTCGGAGAGCACAAGGTTAATACTTGCCATCGTTGCGTACGAAGGAAATCACCTGTTCCAACTGCAAAGTTTGTCACAATTCATACCACCAGCCAATAGAATTGGTCTGTCTAGATTTCTTTCATTTGAGAATTCTAAGAGCGGTTATGAAAATATTCTTGTGATAATAGTCCACATAGTTTCACAAGATATGTCCATGTAGTGCGAACTTGAAACCAGACTGCCAAAACTACTGTAAAAGTTTCGGGGGCCCCGGATGGCCCAGTGGTCTAAGGCGCTTGCCTTTACCGATCACTGCCATCTCACCTCTGTCCGCGTGGGTTCGAGTCTTAGGTTCGGCCAATGTGGTTATGTGAGAAAGCTTGCCAGTAGATTCCCGTGGGTCGGTGGTTCTTCCCGGGATTTTACCGGGTTTTTCCTTCACCAGTTATACAGGCCGCCATGTACAGCCTATCATGTGCTGAAAAATGGCGTTAAACCCATAAAAACCAAACCAAGCAAAAGTTTCGTTCGGATTCCTACAGAGGTTACATAGTGACCAGAGACAAAACTATGAGAGCACACTCATAAAGAAAATGTGTAATCTGGCTCTTGTTGAGAAGACACGCACAAGTCCCTATCAACCCATGAGAAACAAAATGATGAAGAGTTATAATCAAGTTTTACTGTGTATGTTAGGAACTCTTGAGGACAACCTGAAAGCTGACTGGAAGTCATATATCTCTTCTTTGATCCATGCTTATAATGCTACAAAGCATGGCAGTAGAGGATATGCACCGTTCTATCTGGTGTTCGGTAGGCATCCTAAACTAGCTATTGGTGACTATCTTGGACCTACTGACCCAAATAATAATGTACAAGGTACACAGGGATACACCGAAAGACTGAAAAGTAGGCTTGTGTGTGGCATTAAAACAACTTTCAGAGCAACACAGAAAATGGTGGACAAAAACAAAGCCCACTGCGACCTTAGAGTTCGAGAATCCGCTTCGCATAACGTGGTTATTGTTGTTGTGGGTTTAACGTAATTTTTCAGCACATGAAAGGCTATACATGGCGGCCAGTATATTTGCTGGAGGAAGAACCCGGAAAAAACCCGGGAAGAACCACCGACCCACGGGAAGCAACTGGCAAGCTTTCTCACATACCCACGTTAGCCGAGCCCGAGACTCGAACCTTCGCAGAAAGAGGTGAGATGTGTGAGTGATCTGTAAATGCGAGCGCCTTAGACCACCCGGGGCCCCTCATAACGGTGGTAGAGTCCTGGTAAGGTGTGGTAAAGGTAAGTCCTAACTGTCTGATACGCGGGAACGAGATATTTACACTGTCATTGAAGAATATAGTAATCTTCGAGTGAAAAGGGAGAATGGAAAAGGTCTTACACCCACACTCTACAGAAATATGCTATTTCGTATCAAGATGAGAATGCAGTAAGACCAACACAAAGCAAAGCTGCAGGGCTAAAAGGCATAAGGCAGTCCAGTGAAGAAGATTAAAGTTTGATGGGTGATGAATATGTGCACAAACCGGATAAGTCAGAGTCTGTGTATGAGTCTGATTCTGAAATTGATGCTTCTATTGAGGTATTTATCATTCCCAGCGTAGAAGAGACCCATTTTGAGCACGCATTATAACAGTGGTGCGTCTAAGTTAGCTTATCCTTTAATTCCCCTTTCATTCCTCTCTTCAGATTCAAAGGGTACTAAAAATGTTGAGATTGCGCCATTACATTACAACGTATCTTCTACTGGTGGTTTATATCCAGAGCCTGTTTCAGCAAATGAACAAAGTCTCAATCCATTTACTTCCAAATCAACTCAGTATTCCATGTCTCCGCACTATCCATGAACTCAGTCAACTACTTATCGAGCTATTACCCCAACAGAGCATACCCACCTGAGAATTTGCCGAGACGGTCAAGCTGACCATGGAAACCAGTTTAGCGTTAGGCATTGGTTGATTCGACATTCAGTGTTAACTTCTTATATCCCAAGAAGAGGGGGGGGGGGGCTTGTCACAGAATTGTAGACATTTAGTGTCCCAACACTGATTTTAAAGATATGTTGTTGTATATTAGTTTTGAATGTAAATAATTGTCTGATTGTTTTGTCTTTGTTTCAGGAAAATATTTTCAGCTGAACACAGAGATGTCAAAATATTGATTTAGTAGTATTGTACTTACTTGGCTGAATGTAATATTTTTCTCGGTATTTCAGATTTAGCCAATTTTAATTTTATTGTCTGTTCCACTTCATGGTAATGTCAGGAACCACTTTTTTCAGAAGGGGGAGATTGTCACAGATATTAATAGTTCTAAATAAAAATTCTCATTATAGCTTTTGGGTGTATATATTCCACATACCAAATACCAAAATATGGTGTGAGTATTTTGGGATATATACAGTAATTCAATAGGCAAGCAGTATTCAAGGGTTTGTCATTTTTTGCACTTATGCACAATCAGCAGTCGAAGTGAGCTAGTTAGTGAATATATCCTCTATAAAAATCCTGCCTTTTAATACTAAATGCTGTAAGATGGCACTAGAGACCCTGTGGTCTACATGTATCATCATATGTCAATAGAGATCTGTGGTCTACATGTAGTATTTTTTATAAGTTTTCCTATTCATCAATTATCCTGCAGTACGATGTCTTCTTCACCGACAAGAATTCACCTGTCAGGTTAATGTGATTTTATTTTGATATATTTTGTTATGTTTTTTTGTGAAATTGATTTATTTCGGAACAATATAGTCATTTAACATCTCATTGTGAACATGTGTTTCTCAGTCAGTATGAAACATGTTTTCTGTTAAATATAATTCTAGCCTAATTTCAATATAGATAATTTGTTATCAGATATGTTGTTGTCAGGTTTCACCTATGTTCTAATAAGGTAAATTAGAAACGTTGTAATTTATGTTTTGTGTATGTAAAGCACATTATATGTGATGCTAGACTAAAAAATTATAAATATGTAATTTCAGGTCTGCCTCTTTATTTGCGTTTTCTTCTTTAACTTATGGATGACATTGACCCACAACGATCTTCGTCGTTATTTCCTTGTGAAAATACCCCGGTCCCGTCGGAACAACTGTTGGCTTGTTGAAAACCCGGGGTTGTTAGACCGGCTGGGTCCCCCTCGAGGCCGACTCAAACCGGGTGTTTTAAGTCATGTACAAAAATGTTTCGCCACTAGTATACAGCTAGTCGGATATACTTCTTAGTGACGGGTCTTATACCTTTTGAGCTATGCCACGTCTTGCTGTAAACAAGTGCGCTTGGCTGAAACTAGGGAGCACAAAGCTGTACGGAAAAAGTGTATAAATGTGTACTGTGCCATTCATGCTGCACAGAGCAGGCGAGGGTGTCCAATAAAGTCATGCTGGAAGTGTGGTGTGGATGTTGACTTCACATGGTATCTGACCACGTTATGGTGTCATTGCAATTTCACGAAAACTAAAACGAATGGAGAATAAGGCACAGAGACTGTCTGACAAGGTCATTGACCAGTTCAAGGACCCCACAAAGTTTCATTAGAGATAGCTGGTTAATTTACTATATGACAAGGTCATTGCCGAGTTCAATGCCACTAGACATTTTCAATCAGATATAGCTAGTTAATTGGCTATATGTAAAATGTTTGCTATCACACGTTTGAATGAGTTCTTTGCAGAAGGCAAATAGTCCGAAGTGAATATCATGATGCGCTGGACGCACTACTTGCGAGTAGTGTTAATCAGCCAGTTCAGGCCACACAACCAGTTTCGGCTTTGAAGGTCGCACGGAAGGATAATGATATTACTGCCGGTGAATACCACTATATGCTTCTTGCTGAGGAGGTTCAGCCAGCAGCTCAAGAGCGAGAACGAACGAAGATGAAAAGCGCGGCCAAGATTTGAAGGCTGCTACCACCCTTTGTAGAGCTAATAGGACTGCCAAGGCAAGCTAAAAAAAATGGCGAAAGACCATCGCGCTACAGTGCCACAAAAGCACAGGCTTGAATCCGGCGCTTCTGTTTTTCTTAATGCTATGATATATAGGATAAACGCTTCATTGAAATGGAACTTAGGGAACTGGATTGTCTGAAGTTTAGCCTCGTGTTGACAGCATAACTGGAAAAAGCTATATCACGCCTGCAAAACATCTACGACGAAAAAGCTAAGCTAGCAGACGCCATTAACGTAACGGCCTATTTCAAGAACGATGCCACCGCCGTACTATGCACAGATGAGATTGAGCAGCTGGTTGCTCAAGCTAATGCCTCCATACTGTGGTACATATAAGAATACACGCGCGAGGGGTTCCGATGGGTATTTGTCCGCTTTCGAGTGCTTGACATACAAGTGTGGCAGTATCGCCCGTTTCGAAGGCCAAAGCTACATTCCAACACCAAAGCGCATACCACTACGGTCCGTTATTAATATGAAGAACAAGGACAACCGCTGCTCTGAGTGGGCCGTATTGTCGGCGCTTTACCCGGCAAACGATAAACATGTTGATCGGTCAGGCAAGTACCGCCGGCACCTTAGCAAGCTCGACTTTGCTGGCATCGACTTCCAGTGACGGGAAGTGGCATTGATAAATTTGAGCGCCGCAACTTGGAAATCGCAGTTAGTATCTTTGGCTGGAAAAAATGGCCTATACCCGCTACGAGTCGAAAAGCACAGGGCTACATTCGTTACACCTGTTATGGGTCTCTTGTGAAACGCAGAGTACAAGTAACAATATCTGGATAAAGAATATTAGCCGTATGTTGTACAAGAATAGTAACAATAAAAACGAAAAGCACGTCTGCCGCCAGAGCCTCCACCTCTTCAAACGGGCCGACAAATTCGGAGCCCGCACAAAAGACTGCCGCGTTATACGCGTCCTTACCTGAGCATTCTAGCCTTTAAAAATCAACACTGCTAGATGTGCGTCCCGTACATTATCTGTGTGGATTTTGAGGCACCTAATGCACCAGTGGAAGACCCTGCTGGCAGTCCGAAAGAAAGCAACACTCAAATAATCGCTGATCAGGTTTCATGTAGCTTTTGCTATATAGCTGTTCGCAGCGACGCGTTTCCAATGAGCCAGTTTCTGCCGATAGGGGCCTTCTACAGCCTGACCTCCACCAGCCCGACGGTACACGCCACCATTACCGATGGGTATTACAGCATGGATACACTCGAGAAAATAATGCATGCTGCCATTCCTGGAATGACTGTGGACTACAACGCAACGACCATGCGGGTCTGCATCACGCTCACTGACCCAAACTATCAACATTATCTCGACGTGCTCGCTCCCATCTTTGGATTCGAAGTACTAGATTTTTACGGAGCTGGTATGCACACAGCATCCAATTATCCCCCGGAGTTTATCAACGTCCCACGGCTTTATATCCATCTTAATCAGACAAACACAACTGGGAGTATTCTTGATGGAAAAACAAAACACTGCCAGAAGTCATTTATATGGGTGGTGAGTCTTACGGTTGGAGAATACAGTCTCTTGTGGAAGACCACATTGGCGCAGATTACGTGAAGGCAGCATCCAGGAACTCTCGATACACATCTTAGACGCAAGACAATGGTCAGATAATATGACGTTGTGCACTATTACCCTTGAAATTAAAAATAGTGCTTGAATACTATAAATCAACGTTGTCCGGCGTCTTTAGTAACAGTGCTGCAAGCGCCTCCGGGCCATCGCCCCCTTTTAATGTCGCCCCAGACCATCCCACAGATGCTGAAAAACTTGGCCACGTGGCGGGCAGTGTTAGCACGGCCATCGCAAGCACAGGCACTGGTACTGCCTTGAAGGTCGTGCACTTAACGGCCGACATTATCACGTTGGTTAACGGGATTACAGAAATGAATGCTCTGTAGTTCAGACTAACGTCTCGTCCGAAAACAACTAGCTTTGCGTCTATGTTTGCCGCTGGAGACACCATTCGGTGTCTCGGCCTCAGCGTTAACGCACAAGAGCAGGGCTTTTCAGCCCCTCTAACCATCTTCGGCTTTCGCAATTAGAACTCACGCTATTCGTAAAAAAAAAAAATCGGAGGCGCGACCGGATATAGGCATGTAACACCAATCACTGCTGCCGCCTGCCGATCCTGCAGCTCGCACAAAAAGTTCATGACATCAGACAAGGAATACAAACATACAAACCACTGGTGCGAGAGTAGCCGCGCCTCCTGGGGGTTGACTTGCACTCGTTCAGATTGGAGTGGAACGAGCACACACAATAGATGAACTTCGCGCACTGGAGCTAATCGGAGCACCTTAAGCCACCCCGCGAGCAGCCATGTTAATTGCGCTTTCGCTTATGAAACAACAGCCAAAGTTCTGCCCTCGGGGAGTCTCGAGAGCGATTACTACTACAATGACAATGTGGTATTTGACGAAACGCCCTCGGCAATGACCTTTCCTTCCGGATTTGTATGACCCTCTATCACTCGTCTCACCGGGAGAAAACCAAGCAAACTAAACCCAGTCCTATTTGAAGAAAAAGCGCTCTGCCGCATCACAGTAATCGGCAAGATAAACAAACAGTCGATGAACCTGCGGACAAAAGGCATGGTATTTGTGACTCTTGCCTAGCGTGTTGGCGGAAGTGTTGAAGACCGTGCTATTTCCAGATCTAGTGATATGACGCCTTCTTTGATGTTAACGTGGTCTTACTAGTATACACACAAAGCGGCCTATTTTTTAATTTTCGCTGCATACTTTCTTTTTAGTAAATATAAAAGAACTGTAGCCGGCTCGCGTGACATCGCCATCATCCGATATGGCATGCAAATCTACCAATGCCACTGTCAACATCGCGAACCTACTCTGCTCCGTAAAATCCAAATTCTGCTACAAACAAGGCTGCCAAAGTCAAAGTCGAAAAAGGCACAAAGGCATCAACAAGAAAGCAGCCGGTACACATTTTAACCACAATACTTTTATTTTCTTTCTATCTAAAAAAAAGTTATCACGCTTTGTGTGTATGCGCCCACTCTTGGAATGACGTACCCGTCTTCAGTACACAGCAATATTCTGCCACCAAAATGAACAAAGTACAGTTTGATAGACAACAAATCTGACCCCAGTGCATCTTCATCATCCTCAATAAGCGCGAGTAATCCCACACCCACTGTACGGTTCCAATATTCGGCAAGAAACACCTCTTTTTCCGTATTCATCATGTGGGATAAAGCAACAATCACGTCCACTTTTCTAAGCGTTGTGGCGAATGCTGATAGTTCTCCATGGCGGCAGAATAGTCGCACCTGCAAAACATTTGCTAACAGTTCCATTGTGCTACCACTGTACATAAATATTTTTATTTATTTTTGAAATTGTTTTTCCTTTTTGAAAACGTCAGCCTTATGGTCGGTCAAACAAATTTAATGGTTTCCTAGACACTTACATAATTTGCGTCTAAAGTTTTATGAACGAGGTACTCTAGAAAAGCCAGCTATAAAACAAGCAATTGGCTTGCGCCTTTAAGTTTCGATAGTATTGACATCCTTCATGTTGAGGCACCCTATTTAACATGTGCACTTGAGCCAAAAGTTCCCCCCAGCAGTCCCATATTATGCTTGTACCTGTACAAAGAAACATATTTACCAGTACATAAAAGTATCTTTTTCCTACATACCCCCCCCCCCAACAAAACAATGGTGTTGTTTCACACAGTTCTTGGCCAGACTCGAGGGAGGTGGGGGGCAACCTCAGCCAGCCTAACAATCCCGGGTTTTCAACTGTCGAACAGTCATTATGACAGGGCTCCCCAAGCAGCTAACAGTTGTTCTGATGGGGCCCTCCAGCCAGCTGAGAGTTGTTTTGACGCCCCCCCCCCCCAGTGGCTGACACAACCTGTTGCACATCATTTTACATCTACTTAAGGAGAATGGTTTCACTATGCCTACACGCTGAATTACTTCCAGAGCTCCTAGCCTTTCATTTCGACCTAGGAACTCCAATGGCAGTTAAATTCAACCTTATAATTAAAATGATTCAACTACATCCTGGCTGATTTTATGCAAAGATTTTTGAAAAAGAAACAAGGCTGCAACCTTCCCAATTTATCTTAAGAAAAAGAGTGACAAACCCTGTCCCTGAGATCGGTCAGGTGAACCAAAGTTCCAGAGATGGCTCCCCCCAGGGATTTACAGACCAAAGAGAGCAGATGGGCTTTTGCTCAAATTTATAATAATGGTCAAAGCTAATATATTACAAGACAAATGCAAAATAGTTTAATATACATATATATTGAAATATTTCTAGCTGAATAAAACATAAGAGACTTCTATATGTAATATGACAGTACCAAAAAACAAGTGAGAAACATTTACAACCTCATTTCATATGTCATCCAACTTGAAAAAGTTGAGATGTATAAGGAATCAAAATTTAAACAAAATCATAACAAAAAGACTTTGAGATGTATTTAAAAGACCTGTAAAAGAGTACAGATTTAACAGCAACAACAATTAAGGTTCATTTGATTTTTTTCAATGACATTGAACCATATTTAAAATCATCATTCAGAAAAGTCAATAATTTGGTTCTATGAAAGCTCAATCAGACTTACCGACCAAACATAGGAAATAACCCAATCAATAAGGAAGGCATGAAAAGGAAAGGTCGAAATTATCTTGAGGACATTCCTATCTGCCTTTCACAAACCACCTGTTTACTTTCCCCATCTTAAGCATGATACTAGAATCAATTCTGAATACATTTCAGACTGTTACTACATTTTGTCAATAAAAGAAATTCCTTCATTTCTTGTTTACTTCAGCCATCTTTGTTAGAAGGAAGCAGGCACCTGTGTAAAACCATGAATTATTCCAGTAATTTTAAACTTTAGTTTACATTGAGTTAATCATTTGTTTTGAAAAGTTTTGCTCTTTTCTGCTGTCTTCTAATGGTACTGGGAGTATTCATAACTGACCCTTCAGACATGCCAATCAACCTTCTTTAGCAACCTCTTATTTCATTTCCTATAGCTATTGGAAAGACTTATTAAATGTGGCCTTTTATCAGTAGCTACATAATTTAAATCAGCTTGCAAAAACTGGTCCCACATACTGGAGAAAACAAAATAGAAACTACATTATAGTTTTGAGCTATAATTACTCATAAAATATTACTTTGATTTTGATCAAATTTGAACATTTTCATCTTTTGAGTTGCAGTAAGAAGTTTGTAAACTTTCAAAGTTTTCCATGCGTTGAGAAACATTTTCTTGTGCAAATGAGTGTTAGGGGGATGTATAGCAAATTGCAGAACGGTTAATTGGTTGCCTGAATATATGATATAAATAGGACAGTGGAGCACTAACTTAAGATTCTAGGGGACCATATATGTTCACATTTGTACTGCCTCTACATAATTAACTTGTGATTACTTAGTAAAATGTGTAAGGAATAGAATTTTCATTTCTATTATATAATAATATGATTAGTATAAGACTTGTTATGGGAGACTATGACATAGTGAGTCAAGCATGTTTTTTCAAATGTTAACCTATAACTTGAAGAACATTGAAAACAAGGTAAAAGTTATTTATTACAAGTCTACAATTGTTCAAGCAGGTTGGAAGCCTCACAGAATAGTGAAAACCTATACAATATCAAGCTGGGCTTGCTCTATGGGTCTTACCTGTATCGTATTTCAAGTGCTGCCATCCAGACAACACATGCTCTTTGCCTAACTGAAGAATAGGCAAAAATAATAAATAACAAACCAGTATATCTATTGACAGATATACACTGGCACCCAGCTTGTGTAGCTGAAAGTGATTATGATTTTTTTCAAAAAAGTTAATACTTGTTAATCATGCTGATGCATTGCTAAAGGCCTCTGGGACAATATAAGCAGGAGGCATTGCCACCAGTGACCTTTGCAGTGTGAGATAATTTGCACCAGTGACCTTTGCAGTATGAGATAATTTGCACCAGTGACCTTTGCAGTATGAGATAATTTGCACCAGTGACCTTTGCAGTGTGAGATAATGTGCAGTGTGAGATAATTTGCACTAGTTTTTGTCAGAGCTGACAAGTTCCGCATGACCAGTGATTTGAAACTTTTAAACCAATCTGCATGTTACATTACATATCAAATAGTCCATGCCGACACTACCTGAAAATGAGAAATTTCATCCAACCTAATTGTATAATTCTCTAAAGTCTGAATTGCAAACAGTAGGGATGTAAATTGTCCTTTTTGCTAATGATTATGCCAACAAATGCCCAAAGTTGCTTTTCATTAGGTTTTGTTGCTGTGTTCTGTCGATATTTGTATTTTCTACTGGCCTGTTAAAACTGTTATCCATATATATATATATATATATATATATATATATATATATATATATATATATATATATATATATATACACTCATGTATGTCCCTTCTACATAGTTAGATGTGACAGTCCAAGTGACCTACATATAGCTAATTAATTATGATGCATGGGAACAGGCTACTAGAGGATTTGAGTGAAGTTACTCTAAAGTAGGTATTGAATATGTTTTTCCTTTCATCACTAACTAGAATGTTCTTTTGTGTATTTCAAAAATTATTTCCTTTGAAATTTGTCTGTTAGTAATGTCATATTTCAAAATGAGTCCATTCAACATACAAAGCTATAATTAACACAAGCTGAATGGTCAGTGATTATCTGTGTCATTACTGGACCACAACAAGTAAATGCTTTAAAAAATGTACATTCTCAGCGTGAGGCAGGAGATGTACAGAAAATTTAAATTGTGTACTGATTTTATAAGATATCAGAAATTATCGGTGTGATTCAGCTTGGATGGGATTGGAATAAACACTTTAGGAACATACTAGTGCTACAGAAAATTAAAATTGTGTACTGATTTTATAAGATATCAGAAATTATCAGTGTGATTCAGCTTGGATGGGATTGGAGTAAACACTTTAGGAACATACTAGTGCTATCAATTTACATGATCTAGAACCTAAATGATGAGTTTATATACTGTATATACCCGCATATAAGCAAATACCAACTGCAAACTGCATAGATCCAGATCTGCTGTTGCATAATGCACTGGCAGATCTGGGTCTATGCAGTTTGTAAGGACTAATCAATAGAACAAACAACATAGACCCTGGTATGATGGAGCATTATGCGATGGCAGATCAGGGTCTATGTTGTTGGCATTTGGACCCGGCTTATACGCGAGTATATATATATATATATATATATATATATATATATATATATATATATATATATATATATATATATATATATATATATTTATATATTCTACTTAAAGGGTTAAAAATACTGGTGAATTGTAACTTTCGATTAGCACAGATCGTTTTCACTATAGTACGGACCTCACGCATTCTGAATTGTACCTCCCATTCAATCTCAGAAAATAATTATCTATCACCAATCAAATTAAGCTTAAACAAATTTATTCCCTTCAAAATATAAAAATTTGGAACCATTTCTTCCTCCATCCACACAAATGTTTACAATCTGGACAAATGTCAATCTGAACAGAGAGTGTAATGTTAAAACCATTCTATTTTTGGGAGATGGAGCATCCTAATGTATATGAGCTGTGGCAGCCTGATGTGAACTTGAACTCTTGTAAAAAAAAGTCAGTACATATATACAGTTATACAATTTGCAACATATCCACTGCTACAATTCAAATAAAACAAAGATGAAACCATGGTGACAACATTATCTGAGCCTTAAAACTGTACTTTGAGTTCAGTCTTGAATTTTTATTCCTTTTTTACATTACAAATTTTCTATAATAATGCCTTTTTAAAATGAATGTGGCTTTACCATAGAAATTTGTTTACTCAGATTCAGGTGGTACTTATAATGTCAGTAATTTTACTAACATTTGGAAAAAAAGTACTTTATGCACTATTATTAGTAGTAGTAGCAGTAGTATTATTATACAAGAAAGAACAACCAGCATATGCATGTAGAATCTGAGTAAGAAAATATTTAGATGACTCAGTAAAATATCAAATAAAAATAAAAATAATTAAAAATAATCCTTTAAAATAAAGTCATACTTTTTCATCATAATTTTTAAAACAAGAAATTGAATCAGATTTTAAAATGAACAGTTTAATCTATTTTACCAATAATATATATATATATATATATATATATATATATATATATATATATATATATATATATATATAATGTTATTTTTATTATTTTATTTTATTTTATTTTTATAGTTTCAGGAATTATTTTTCATACTGCACTGAACTTGTATCAGAAATTGTCAAGATATAAGCACATGCTAAGTTTGCTTAAATGTATAAGCAGTCTTTCTTGGAGAAAAGTGACGTTATTGAAGTGGTATCATTTAAGAAATTCTTCCAATATATCCATACTGGATTAAATGATAAAAATCCACTCATACTTGCTTGCGTTATCATGCTTACAAGTGAGTACAGCTAAAAACCTAAATCATGACTGTTACGACTCTAGGGGTAATGTAACAGAATAAAAGACACAAACAAGCTTTCAAGATTAAAATGCAAATCTTTAATTTCCTAAAATATTAAAAGAATTAAAATAGTTCAACAAACAATCAAAGTGAAAGAATTAAAATAACTTACAGTATAGAATATCCTAAAAAGTCCTAAAATGTTTTAAAGTTCACTTCCTGATGTTAATCCGAGTAATCCGGATGAAGTATTCCGAATGAAAATAACCTGCACTGTGTTGAAACTGATAAGTTCTGATTAAATCCAAAATAATCCTTGCAAGTCTGGAATCTCACAAGTTTTAGAATAATGTCCGATAATTCCACGGAGCTGTATAGTAATTCAGATGAATTACTAATTAAATAAATATATTCCACACTGAACTGAATAATTTCAATAACCTCTCTTCATTCAAGCAATTGTAAAGAATGATAATTCCCAAGATTATTCCCTATATATCTTTACTAAGTGCGCAGAATTAACAGGGAATACCCTTTCTCCGTCTTTAATAATATGGTATTTCAAAATAACACAACCCTCTAAGAACCAATCAGGAACTAGGTTACGCGTCATTTACCCAAAGGTCTAGCGTACTAAAAATCTTAAAGAGTAAACATAATGTTATTGTAGTATGGAATGTGACCTTTCAATGTTGATTTCCAAAAGTACAAAGCCAGGTCGACTTCATTTTCCTGCGAAATTGATCATGTGACCACTTATTGATCGAGCAGTAGTCGTATGTATACTGATATGCTAACCTTTGTTTAGACAAAAGAACAGAGATCATAAATTAGTAAATTAAATTATTATAAAAAAAGTAAAGGAGGCTTGATTCCGTAACAATGACCTTCTTGATTTTAAAGTCAATGTCAGAGTCCTGACTATCATCTTGTTCTCTGAAATTCAACTAAATATAAAGTCTGGTCAAACTTCACTTGTATATGTACAAATCACTGTGTTCATAATTTCAATGAAGTACAAAAATGCAGGCAATGATCTTTGATTTGATCCCAAGGGTCAATTAGGTCTGATTTACAAAACACCTTCACAAAAAAGTGGATATGTTGGTGGTCAGATATGTATCATTTTCATTTGAAACCAATTAAATATTTCAATAAGTGTTTTCATGAAATCCTATGTCAATGCCACCATTCATGCATAGTAGTGATAACAAGATTTTGGAGATGGTTATGCTGTCATATTGGAGGTCAGAACAGCACTATTGTCAATTAGAACTAGCAACATATTACAAGTTCTATAGTGACAACCCAATGTTGAAACTGAATGTCAGTGGACAGATTTATACAGTTTTACAGGATGGCTATCAAGGTAGTCATTTTGGAAGTTTTATCATCATCATTTTAATACAAGAAGAACTATATATTGCAAGAAGTAGTTTAAAAATATTTAAAAAATGTCAGTAAGGCCATCTGTTATGGAGAATAATCTTCTACAAGATTTGCTCATTAGCATCATTTTCATTTAAGACAAACTACATATAGTGAGAAGTTCTTTAGTGAAAACTATGTCAATATGACTATCTCATAAAGTGGGTTAGTGATAACAAGATTTTCAAGATGGCCACCATGCCTGCCATACTGAATGTCAGATCAGCAACATTTGCAATATAATACCAACCATACATTTTAAGCAGTCTTTTCATGAAAACCCCATGTAACTATGGCCATCCATTTAGGAGAAACAGCAATAAACAGATCTGAGAGCCATGCTGGAAGTCTGATTGGCACCAATGTCAATTAGTACCAAGTTGACATCACAAGTTTTTGATTGAAAACCTCATGCAGATTTGACCAGCTGTTCAGGAGGAGTAAGATTTTCATGACGTCTGCTGTGGCAGCCGTATTGGAAGCCTGAAGAGCAACATTTTCATTTAGGCTCAAATACACATCACAGGAAGTTTTTTTAAAGTGAAAAATCAATGTCAATATTACCATCTGTTCAGGAGGAGTAGTAATAACAATATTTTCGAGATGGCCACAACAGTGGCCATATTGGATATCATTTTTATTTAGGAACAACTAGACATCATATGAAGTCTTTAGTGAAAACCCCATGTTGATATGACCATCTGTTGTGGACGAGTAGTGATAACAACTTTTAAGATGGCCACTGTCATGGCCATATTGGATGTCTGAGGTCATGACCAAAGGGAACCATTTTCATTTAGGACCATCTAGACATCATAAGATGTTCTGGAGTAGTGATAACAAGATTTTCAAGTTGGACACCATGGTGGCCATATTGGATGTTAGATCAGAACTATTTTCATTTAGGATCAACTAGACATCACAAGTATTTCAGTGAAAACTCCATGAAGATATGAACATCTGTTTAGGAGTTGTGGCAATAAGAAGATTTTCAAGATGCATTTTTTTTAGGGGCACCATTTTCATTTAGAACCAATTAGACCTTAAGATGAATGTGTTTGTAAAGTTTTGTGGCAATCCTTTCAATAGTTTAGGAGCAGTTATAACAAACTTGTGCTAATGGATGCCAGATGCTGAAAGAAAGGCCATCCTACAAGCTCTTCTGGCCTATGACCAGTAGAGCTAATAATAATAATGCTCCAACTAGCTTTATTCTCTACATATTGGCCATCCTACAAGCTCTTCTGGTCCATGACCAGTAGAGCTAATAATAATAATGCTCCAACTAGCTTTATTCTCTACATATTGGCCATCCTACAAGCTCTTCTGGTCTATGACCAGTAGAGCTAATAATAATAATGCCCAAACTAGCTTTATTCTCTACATATTGGCCATCCTACAAGCTCTTCTGGTCCATGACCAGTAGAGCTAATAATAATAATGCTCCAACTAGCTTTATTCTCTACATATTGGGCAAAGTGCTAACATCTTAGACACCACTAAAATCAGAATAAATAAAATTTCTAATTTTTTTTAGGGACAAACCACTTTCATTAGGACTGCACTATTGTGGAAAGCCAACCTGTAAAGAGAGGATAAAAAGGCAGACTCTGCTTATAGTACATATGTTGAATTCAGAAAATTTTAGCCATTATACATTCAAACTTCTCAAAACCAAAATCCTTGGGACCAAATTTAATTTTTGGTTTTGAGAGGTTTTTGTTTGACTGAAGGTTTCCTAGATGTGAAAAAGATATGTCTTTTTATAAGTGTTTATATGATTGTAATGCACCTCTCGTAACAGGTGTACGATTTGGTTGGTTATCGTTATCTAAAGGATGATCGACCTCGATGTTACTACCCTGATCGAGTAGATTATAAAATAAAATATGACATTTTATAGATGGGATAAATAGAGATCTGAGCAGATATATAGAACAGAATAACATGATAACCCCATACATGAAATATAATAATTTAATCAATTACATAAAAACAAATTTAAATAATACATAACATTAGAAAGATACACTTCTTTTTGAAATCATTTACCGAATTTCAATACAAATATACTTATGCAATTAGCTGATCTGTTTAAAACTTAGTTCATCATGGAATCGGGTGAACAATCGAATCAATTGCCCAGCATGCCTGCATAACCTTGTTATTGCTGGTCACTCCAAATTCAATGTTGCTGTCAGGTCAAGGTTGATGTTCTCCCTTTTTACTTCTCTCTCTCTCTTATTCAGCCTCTTTTGGTCTTCAAACTTTGTGTGGGATGCCTCTTCTCTCTACCCTCTACATTGATACTTATACGTGCATCGATGGTTGGCTTTGTAGGTAGGTAGGTAGGTGGATATGTGGATCGATAGGTGGGTAGGTATTTAGGTATGTAGGTGGAGCTATTTTCCCCTTTAAAATAAACAAGAAGCAACCTAAATATCCCGTCAAATTCCTTCTGGGGAGCAGAATATTATCCCACTCTTGTTACGTCAAATATCGTCCTATCGGAATTCAAACTGATACCAAAGGCCATCTATTCAGGCCAAACCTGACAGACAATAAACAAACCTAGTTTCAGAAGATTAATGTACTTTCTAACAGCTATTTCATCACTAACTCACTCTAACATCACACGAGACATAACAGTTTCAGTTTACGTCTTAATTATACAAATGAATCAATGAAATTCACTTCATGACTTAACTACATTAATTTCAGTGAATTACATGAAATCATCTAAGACATGTAAATTCACACAAGATTCTAACAACTCATATTAAATAAAGTACTGCATGAAATCCTTAGAATACATGATTCCTATAACAATCAAGACGACAAATTCAAACAATTCGACAAACTAATATAAAGAAGATTATTGTACGAATTCAGACAAATGAACTCAAACAAATAGTTATACTCATATCAAGAAAACTGATGTACGAATTTAAACAAATCAGTTCAAACAACTAATTATATTGATATCAACGAATTACATGAGATTGATGCAAATACCTTGCGCTTTCAAGACTCACTTGCTTCTACTGCCAGAATTGTGTCCCTTAACTTCCAGACACCTGTCCCTTGAACAATTGTTTATACGAGAGAATTTCGTCTTATTCTGCTCGGAGTCAAGATCTTACCGGCCTTTCGCAGGAAACTTGGACTGATTAAATTTTGCGTTGTGGAATATTTAAAACATGAAATTTTCATCTGGGAACACACCCCTTATTTAGCATAGCCAATCAGGATTAAATATATCTACCGCCTTTTATAAATACATGCCCAACGTAGTTAGTGTAACCCTCTAAATTTTGTGCGCAACTTAAATAACCGATTCTGGAAAATTTAAAAAGATTACACTACTTCAACTGGCTTTACAAATAGTCTCTGCATCCTCTCAACTTTGACATTTTCAATACCTAGACCCAAATTAATCTAATGTCCAACCGTTATACAATGAAGACTTAATTAAAAATCAATCTCACCCCAAACAGGGTCATTAAAACCATCGCAGTCTAGTGATTTAATATGGTACCTTTCCTCATAAATCTAATCAATTGTTATTTGCCAACTAATGTGCTCTACCGAAATACATCAACAAAAATTTGCACCCTTACAGTGATGACAGATAAAGAGAGAAATTAGCTGAACAACATAATATATGTTCCTTCTGAAAATACATTTCCAAGTTTGACACGAGTTTTGGTTTTATGGGGGGTTTTTCAGTGTAAAATTGAAATTTGGGATCAAAATATGTTTGTTTTTGGCATTGAGAGGTTTTGGTCTTCTGGGAAAAAAATGATGAAATTAAAGAATGAAAAATTCAGGACCCCCCAAAAATTTAAATTTTAAGGGGATTCCGTTATACAGAGACCAAGGGTTCAGTTCTGAGGGGTTTAGCTGCACATATATATGTGTGTGTGTGTGTGTGTGTATACTGTTTCTTTACCTGCACATGGGTCTGTAATAAGACACCACACCTCATCATGTGCATTACGCTTCCCTGTCTCAACAAAAGTACATGGATTTAACATTGTACTCACTGTTCACATGAACATTTTTCCAAACTGTGAAAGTTTGTGTGGCTGAAGGAAGGAATGGTTAAACATTTGTAAGGTTTGAAAACAATAAATCATACTAAGCTAAATATTAATTGTCACAGATAATTATTTTCCAAGATTGAAGGTGGAATACAATTCAGAATGAACCCAGGTTGGCTGCCTTGGTGTGTCCTTGGAAAAGGCATTTAAGCTACCATTTCCTCAGCATGATATAATCAAATAAAGTGCTGAAAGTACAAACATTTAATAAAAAGCATATACCCTTATTATCCAGATATTACTTTACAGTGGTACTATTAATATCCAGATAGTACAGTACAGTGGTATCCTTGTTATTCAGAAGGTACAGTACTGTGGTACACTTCTTATTCATATAGTAGAGTACAGTGGTATCCTTCTTATTCATATAGTACAGTACTTGGTATCCTTCTTGTTCAGATAGTACAGTACAGTGGTACCCTTCTTATTCATATAGTACAGTACAGTGGTATCCTTCTTATTCAGATAGTACAGTACTGTGGTACCCTTCTTATTCATATAGTACAGTACAGTGGTATCCTTCTTATTCAGATAGTACATTACAGTGGTATCCTTCTTATTCATATAGTACAGTACAGTGGTACCCTTCTTATTCAGATAGTACAGTACAGTGGTACCCTTCTTATTCATATAGTACAGTACAGTGGTACCCTTCTTATTCAGATAGTACAGTACAGTGGTACCCTTCTTATTCATATAGTACAGTACAGTGGTACCCTTCTTATTCAGATAGTACAGTACAGTGGTACCCTTCTTATTCATATAGTACAGTACAGTGGTACCCTTCTTATTCAGATAGTACAGTACAGTGGTACCCTTCTTATTCAGATAGTACAGTACAGTGGTACCCTTCTTATTCAGATAGTACAGTACAGTGGTACTCTTCTTATTCAGATTGTACAGTAAAATGATACCTTATTATGAAGATCTTACCTTACAGTGGTACCCTTATTATCCAATTATCCAGATGGTACAGTACTGTGGTACCTTATTATCCAGATATTACTTTACAGTGGTACCCTTATTATCCAGATATTACTTTACAGTGGTACAGTTATTATCCAGATAGCGCAGGGGGATCCAGGTGGCCAAGTGGTCTAAGGTGCTCGCCTTTACAGATCACGGACATCTCATCTTTATCTGCGTGGGTTCAAGTCTCGGCTTAGCCAACATGGATATGTGAGAAAGCTTGCCAGTAGCTTCTCATGGATCAATGATTCTTCCCAGGGGTTTTACTGGGTTCTTCCTCCACCAAATATATTGGCTGCCATGTATTGATATATTATGTGCTGAAAAATGGCATTAAACCCACAAAACCACAAACAAATCAGATGGTATAGTACAGTGGTACTCTTATTATCTCGATATTACTTTACAATGGTACCCTTATTATCAAGATATTGCAGTACAGTGGTACCCTTATTATCTAGATATTACTTTACAGCAGTACCCTTATTATCCAGATAGTACAGTACAGTGGTACCCTTATTATCCAGATAGTACAGTACAGTGGTACCTTTATTATCCAGATATTATAGTACAGTGATTTGGCTTACATCTAAATTATCTGCAAGATGACTGAGGAAGTTGTACAAGTATAACAGGATGATAGATGTGTAACAAAATAATAATGGTGTAATTATTTAACAACATGAATTAAGATGGATTGGTAGCAGAGATATCATACATAAATTCTAATTTGTGGGTATTATAATCACACTGCTTTTGTTATGTGGGCAAAGATTGTGGATATTATATTCACACTGGTTTTATGTTATGTGGGCAAAGATTGAAATGTAAAAGTATATGGGTTTTTTTGTTATGGTGAAGCACATCAAGACACCATCTGCAAGGCATAGGACATTTTTATACATGCAAACAAATGTCCAGTACAATGACATCAAGAATAACACTAACATAAAAGGACACACCCTGCATAATAACCAACTTGTTTAAAATGTCAATGCATGAGGGTATGCTAATGCTAGAAGAAGCCTGCAATATTATTAGGGTACAAATAGACAACAATGAAACAAAGGCTAAAAGAAAAACATGTCTTATATCCAAGGCTCAACCTGTCATATGTTGTATTGCCTACTTCTGTTGTCATCCAATTTTACACTACCCATACTGTTCTTCCTCCAGCCTTAGCATACACTCTATTGCAGTCTTCCTCCAGGCATAGTATACACTCTAGCATTGACATTTTACACTACCAATACTGCCATCTGCCTCCAGCCTAAACATACACTCTAGTGTTGACATTTTACACTACCAATACTGCCATCTGCCTCCAGCCTAAACATACACTCTAGTTTTGACATTTTACACTACCACTACTGCAGTCAACCTCCAGCCTTAGTATACACTCTAGTGTTGACATTTTATGCTACCAATACTGCATTCTTCCTCCAACCTCAGTATACACTCTAGTGTTGACATTTTATGCTACCACTACTGCAGTCAACCTCCAGCCTTAGTATACACTCTGCTGTTGAAATTTTAAGTGAGCTGGTATGCTGAATGTGAAGAAGCTTATGACTAATTTAAAGAAAGAAATGTAGAAAGATAGTATGTATGTATGTATGTATGTATGTATGTATGTATGTATGTATGTATGTATATATGTATGTATGTATTTATGTATGTATGTATGTATGTATATGTATGTATGTATGTATGTATGTATGTATGTATGTATGTATGTATGTATGTATGTATGTATGTATGTATGCATGTATGAATGTATGTATTTATGTATGTATGTATGTAAAGGGTTTAATGACATGCTAGCACAATCTTGTCTATACTGTGCTGATTACAAGTTTAGTTCTAAAACTATAAATGGATAAATGCATGAATAAATATATATATATATATATATATATATATATATATATATATACAGTGAGATGTGTGTGTGAGAGAGAGAGAGAGAGAGAGAGAAGTTGACTGACAGTATGCATGTTAATTGTTATGTTAAAAAAGAACATAGCAGATAAATTATTGATTTTGCATACAATTTCATTTTTCCAATATATATCACAGAATAATAAATGGCACACATTTATATGAGTCAACGAACATTCCATATAAAGAGAAAAGGAAACATTACAGTAATCAAAACTTATACATAATCAAAGATAAACAACTCAAATTTATAAAAGCCAATCATCTGTATTCTTTCAGTGGTGCTATGTAACCCAGTTTTGGATATGAAGGTCATTCATATTCGTAAATCTACAATGCCGAACATTCGAGGTCAGGGCAAATGCTAGAAATCATTAAATATTCAAGGTCAAGGCAAATGCTAGAAATTATTAATTAAAACAAAAATCCACAGAATGCTATGTCTGCCTGCTCTGCCATGGCATAATCCAAAAACTTTGTATAGTCACTAGAGCAAGAAAAATAGATCACTATGACTTTAATAGAAGGTCAATAAGGTGATCAATATCCCAAATATATAAATATACCCATCAAATGTCATGACACTACACACAACAGTATCTAAGGAAGTAAGCTAAATGCAAAGACTTAATGTACCATATATTCTCGCGTATAATCCGATACCAACTGCAAACTGCATAGACCCAGATCTGCCGGCGCATTATGACTAATCAGTAGAACAAGCAACATAGACCTTGATCTGCCAGCGCATTATGACTAATCAGTAGAACAAGCAACATAGACCTTGATCTGCCAGCGCATTATGACTAATCAGTAGAACAAGCAACATAGACATCGATCTGCCAGCGCATTATGACTAATCAGTAGAACAAGCAACATAGACCCTGATCTGCCAGCGCATTATGACTAATCAGTAGAACAAGCAACATAAACCCCGATCTGCCAGGGCATTATGACTATTCAGTAGAACAAGCAACATAGACCCCGATCTGCCAGCGCATTATGACTAATCAGTAGAACAAACAACATAAACCTTGATCTGCCAGCGCATTATGTGATGGCAGATAAGGGTCTATATTGTTTGCAGTTGGACCAGGATTATACACAAGTATATACGGTCATCACTGGAGCATGAAAAGTAGCTACTCTGACCTACTTTTTTCCATGATGAGAAGTACCTTCCAAGATAATTGCACCCAACAAGTTTCAGAGGAACTGAGCAAAATGTAAAAACTTAATATAATTGGAGTATGAAATGTAAATCACCATGATCTACTTTTATCCATTGTGAGTAGAACCCTCCAAGATAAATACATCCATCAAGTTTAATTACTTTACATACAACTGCAAATTTTCTTAAGAGGGGGAAGTCCCCCACACCAACCTAGAGGGGGGGGGGGGGAATGGGGGGGGGGTAAACTGTGCTGAATGGTAGCTGTTGTGTGACAACATTATTATTAGGTGTAGAAACAATTAATTTAAAATAAGCATTTAATGAGCTTGTATCACATCTTTGACAATAAATGTATAAGGTATCTGCATACCTAATTGTTGCTCAGCTGGTAAATATTCTTCTTTGTTTCTTATCACTCCCCTTCAAGAAAGCTTTTGCAAACTGACAATCATTTATTGGACCACACACACATCTGTATCGTCATGAGTTTATTTACTGTCTCAGATGTTAGCCCACAGGCCTTTGAAACTCTATCACAGTAGTAGGAAAATGTCAGAATATCTTAGAAAAAAAAAAAATCATATATATATATATATATATATATATGATTTCATTTCGCTTTTCTCTCAGCTATTCTGACATTTTCTTATTACAGTGATAGAGTTTCAAGGGTCTGTGGTTAGCCTATTCCTCAGAGTAGTGTGAGTTTTGCTTCAAGAACTGAATCCCTTTCACAATCAGCTTTTTCTAAAGGCAGAACCACTGCAATTATGGCCGTTCTGAATAGATTCGGGAACTGGTTTTCAGGATATATATCCAAAATACAATTTTCCACTATCCACGCATGTTGTTCCTTGGATATTTCTGACGATGTATCAGATTTTTCATTGGCATAGGAAAGAACATCATCCCGGTTATTTCTGTATCACCGATTTTTGTGCTATAATTTAATGAATTATTTATTTTTGTTTGTAAGGATAACAATTATACATTGTTAGCAAAGTTCAAAGTGCAAACTATATACATGTATGATCTCTATTATCTTTATAACTTCAACTATGAATAGAACAATGTAAGCTATAAAATGTAAATACATGTCCATGTAATTATGGACAAATATTTCTGCTCATTTGACACATGGAAATAAGGCTCTTTCATAGCTTTTGGAGAATATGATGTTTGTTTTATCAAAAATTATCGAAATGCTTTTTGATTTTTCTCTAAAAACCATATCAAATCAAACATGAGGGAACAATATTTTAGACTCTTAATGTTTTTATGCCAAGAAATAAGGGATCATTTTTTGTCTCTTGCCTGTAAGGCACATCAGGGAAGACATAGGGATCACATTCCTGATAGTATTTTTGTTATTGTTGTTGCTGTAGGCCTAAACAACATGTCGGTCTGGAAAAGAGTATCACATTAGCCATTACCCTCAGGTAGTAAAATGCAGGGCTTGTCAAGTCTTGTGCTCAGAATCCTGGGGCTACCAGAATACTGGGTCTGGGCTACCAGAAAGCTGACTCAGGGGCTAACAGAATACCAGGTCTGAGCTACCATAATGCTGTAGCTGGGCTAACAGAATACTGGGTCTGGGCTACCAGAATGCTGTGGCTCTGCTACCAGATGTTGAATTCAAGAAGCCCAGTGGGTTACTAAATGACATAATGACTTTCTCCAAAATAATACAAACTATAATGAGTAATTCCTTATACAACATAATCTTTCACCATATTCTACTTAATATTTGGTGCATTTATTTCTCCTTCAGAAACTGGTTAAGAAAAAGTTACAATGAAGACTGTACTTTGTTTTAATTTCTGCACCCTATGAAAGGGAATTACTTTTTCTTTAATATTCTCTCTCTCCCCCCATCCCCTCCCCATTTTACTCGATATCATAAATTAAGTTGGCACAGCACCATGTAGGGTTTCAGTTGTTGCCCTAATCTATGTCTAATACTTTGTTCAGCTTTAAGTAGGATTTGTGAATATTTAATCACTTGTAAAAGGTTTGGAAGAAAATTTAGAATGGTCAATACTTGCAAAGCTCTTAATAATACTTTCTGTTTGCATACAGCTTAGGCATTTGATCCATATTTTCTGTTCATTTCTTCTTAAGAAATTATTGGAAAAAAAGAAAGAAAACAACAGCTGTTTTTCCAGTTTTGATCTAAGCCTGTCATCATATACTGGACAAAAAAACTTTAATTTCAGTTAAAATGACTGTTTTATCAATACACTTATGGTTATTGATGGCTGGTTTGTTCTGGAAAGATGTTACATAACAGCAAACTTAGCCTATGTCAAAGGAGATAATGTAGTCTGGAATATTGGGCAATCTAACTCTGCTAAACTTTGGGAATATATTCAGTGGGAGTAAATTGTACAGGAGAAGCAGATTTTAATTTACATCATGTCGTTTAACAAAAAGCATGTAAAATTTGCTTAGGAAAGATTTACTCCATATTGACCATTAAAGGAGGCTTTCATCAAGCCCATGTTAGCAGAAGAGTGAAAACTAGTCACTTTTCAAGCACAGGCCCAGGTGTCAACACTTTTGCTAAGGTACTGGTTAAATTTTTCACACGAGTGTGGGCTTGACATGCACGTCCTGGCTTTTTGTTATAATGCTACTTAAGAGATCTATATTTTGGTTTTTGAACTGCAGGTTTACATATAAATTTTCTTTAAACTTTTTTAGTCTAAAAATTGTGTGTGTTTGTGACAACTGCACATATACTTACAATATATACTCATGTATAAACCAATACCAACTGCAAACTGCATAGACCCAGATCTGCCTTTGCATAATGCACCAGCAGATCTGGGTCTATGCAGTGTGTAAGGACTAATCAGTAGAACAAACAACACAGACCCTGATCTGCCAGCGGATTATGTTGTTTGCATTTGGACCCCGCTTATACATGAGTATATACGGTAAATAATATGAATCAATGTTGGATCTTGCCCAATTTGCTTCGACCATGGGTTAAACATTTCTCAGTCATATCAGCTGAATAATGCATTATGAAGTCAATACATTTCATAATATAATATTTAGTGAAGATAATAACATGGCTTTCCACAGAATTTACTTTTGCATGCACAAAATTCACACAAACCAACCAAAACAAATCATATACTGAAAAACATTATGTCTGTTGTTGGCCTATGAACTGTTGCAATTTTAGCAAAGTTAGCAATTCTGATATTTTCAGAAAGATTTTGTGATAGGTGAGAGATGAAAAATTCAATTTTCAATTATCTAAACTCAAAAAGTCAATGTTCATTGTTTGTAGGACTGAGCTATAGCTGCAGTGGATGCAAATTTACATCTACTAATCCTCAAACTCTCCATCATCGCTGTCATCTGATTCAGGTGAACTTTCTCGCGTGTAATGATGAATCCTGGTCAAACTCTCCACAAGCATCTGCATGTGCCCATTACTCGGTACTTGTAGAGGGCGTTCTACGATATGCCTGTCTTTGTCTAGATTTTCAGAGCTCTTCACATTCCGCAACTTTACACCTTTTTTTATTAGGCCAAAAATTTCCTCCATGGGACTTGCAGCTGAAAGCAAGAAAAATTATTAGTTAAGATACCCACAAAAAAATGTCAAGCTATTATTGTTTCTATTTTTAATTTAAAATTGGAGTTAATGACAGCAAGCTGCCTCAAACACGTGGAAAGAAATCAAAAAAAAAAAAAAATTAAAACATAATTTATTAAGCACTAATTTTGCAAATGTATCATATATATGACTGTGACTAATAATACAGACTATTAATATATACTGTATATCTGGTATTTTTGGGCCTAGAAAATTTGGTAAGTTGAAGGTGCAGTTTTATTTCAGAAGTTTATCTTTTTGGTGTATGCAAGAATTCCAAATAAAATATATTGGGGCAACAAACTTAGGACAATTCTGGATGCTAAACGTTTGTAAAAAAAATGTCCACATTTGCAAAACAAGCTAAAATAAGTCTCATTCCCTAAATACCTGAAATACTGCCAAAAACAAATCACTTATAACATCTAAAATGTTAAAAATTAATGTTAAAGTGTGTCTCTGTTCCCTTGGCAAAAGATGTCCCTCTATTTATATATTATACCCACTAAGAAAAATACCTGTCTACAATATTTGGATTTCTTTTTACATCTCCCACCATCCCCACAGAAAAAATATTAACTGCTGCAAATCCAAATAGTTAAAAAAAAAAATTACAAGAATCATTTGCAATAAAAAATGTAATCAGGTCAATTTCATTTGCACATAAACATATGAAACCTCATCTGCCAAGGTCAAGTGGTTTCTACATATATAAAGTGTGCTAACATATTTTCAACAAAAGCATAAGTTTCAGTCGGAAAAACTTAAAAAATGACAAAAATCAGTAAAAAATTTGAATATGTAATCAGGCCATCAAAACATTTATAGGAAGTGTCTACCAAATTTTATTTGCCTAGGTCATGCAGTTTTTGCATAACTGTACTAATAAAATCCTTTAAATAGTGAAAATCCAATCAGGCCATCTACATATCGATAGAAGCCAGTTTATTTTATGGTTTCAGATCATGTTTTACAAAACAGCAACACAAGTAGGTCATTTAGTGCCAAGGCAATTGAAGTAAAGTGCCTTGACCAAGAACACACCATGGTAGCCATCCTGGGATGATCCGATCTAAAATTTGAACCTGTTACCTTTCAGTTGTGAATCTGGTACACTAACCACTGTGCCATTGCAGTGCCAACAACTTTTGCAGTAAATTTTGTTTCTTCAATAATACTTAATACCCAATCATAATACATTAGGAGAACTACCTTGTAAATCCAGTCCTACCAAGCTTGCTTTTAGGAACAGAAGTGTTAAAAGTTGTTTGCCCACAAAGGTGGAAATCAGACGAGAGTGATTTCCTCTTTGACTGAGGGATTTGCACCAAATTACGTCCATAATTGAGCTTCTAATGGAGCAGATATGCACTCTGTCAGATTTTAAATTGTAATGGTGGGGAGGCTTGGAAGGTGTGTCTGTATTATGATTGGGTAATTATTATCAAAGATGGAAGGTGTGTCTGTATTATGATTGGGTAAGTATTATCAAATGGAAGGTGTGTCTGTATTATGATTGGGTAAGTATTATCAAAGAAACATTTTTTCCTCAGTTTCTTCTGCATATACATTACTTCCTCCAACTCTGACCTATTATTCTAGTACATTAGGATAATAGGTACATTAGGATAATAGATACATTAGGATAATAGGTACATTAGGATAATAGGTACATTAGGATAATAGGTCAGAGTTGGAGGTAGTTACATCCCTTTACCCCAAAGACGGCTAAACTCCAGTCCCCTAATGTATGTAAGACAGCTTCATATCTCATGAAAAATACAGGCCAGTATTAGCATACAAATATGCCTGAACATGGCTTGTAGGAAAATTTTAACCTCCAGCAAAGTCGAGTTGTCACATTATTGTGAAACTGCTGGCCTGGGAATGTAGCCTGTTGTGCTGCTGCTATAGGTCCCACCAGGTAAAACTAGTCTCTTTGGGATGAGAGGTCTCTGAGGTAAAAGCTAGAGAAAGTGGTCTCGGCGATCCATCCCATGGCTTAGATAATGTTAGTTATGGAAAAGTTATGCTTGAATACTATGCTATTAACCACTGCGCCAAAATCATGAGCTGACATGTGCAAGAAACTCATTGGTCTTGGGTCAGTTCTTTATATGCATAGCAAATAACCCGTCATGATAGAGCTTGAGCTGAGATATCACACTTCCCTTCTTTCAATGGTATAAATAAACATGATCTCCCTCATTTCACTGGCTCGGTTTGCTCCAGGTACCACTTCAAAGCCCTTATGAGGTCCTGTAGATGTCCTTGAGGTGATGGATAAAATGAGGAAAGAGGTTTCACAACAAAGTACTGATTCCCCATGAACAGGAGCCTGTTCTTAGCAATGAGCCGTTATAAGTGAAATTAAACCATTGCAACAGAACTGCAGATAGTTTGGATCCACTGACAATGCATGTATGTCACTGATTCTGCCAGCTGTAGACAGAATGAGAAGGAAGCCGATTTTGTACGAGGTGAGTCAAGGAGGTTCTAGACATAGGTTTGAAAGGTACTCTTTTCAACCATGTCAGAACCCACAGTAGATTTCATTTTTGACACTGGGCCAGAGTCTTCGGTTGAGAAAAATCAAAGTTCGTCAGAAGGTCAGACAGGTTTTTCCTTGGGCCTATATCCTCCATTTCCATGATGATAAAATGTTTCTGAGATTGTGGAGTGGTAGCCTTTTATAGTGTTAGGGTTAACTTCTTTATTCAAAGAGCCAAAGGAGAAAGGTAGCTACATGTATTTGTGGTATTGAGGCTCTGAATGGAGTGATGTTTTCACTTACACCACTGGCAGATAACTCTCCACTTCCTTCATATGCTTTCAAAGTGGTGGGTCTTCTTACCCAAGCAATTCTGTCCACCACATTTTCTGAAAATTAATTTCCCCTGAAGGCTTGCTCTATATCAGCCAGTTGTGCAGGTTCAACAATTATAGGATTGGATGGAACCCCTGCATTCACAGTTGCTTGAGCAGGTGAGGAAAGACCACAATTTTCTTGGGAATTTCTGTCACTAAGTTTAATAGACTGTTTATCCATAATTTTTCCTATTTCAGGGGAGAAATCAAGAATTGCTTGGGATGTGGCGGACTTGGATGCTAATTTGTTCATGATGACACCACTTGAGAAAATCCCAAACCAGAAGGCAGAGGTCTTGGGATTTGGTTCCCCCTTGCCTGTAATTTACTACAGTGGAGCTGTCAGATAGGATGGGAATGCCCTTCCACTGTCTTGTTCCACAGATGAATGCATTCACTATAGCCTTCATCTTCAAGAGACTGATGTGTGATGAACACTCCTGAAGGGGCCACACCCCAATGACTTTCCACAATGAGCAGGGATCGCACTGGGCTTTGCCAAAGTCACAAATTGTGATTTTTTTTCCTAATTGGCAACAAATATACCATCTGGCAATTTTTTTGGTGACAACATTTTTGGCTGTTAAAACTTGTATATACAATCATGGGTTTGGAGTGGAGGAGTTCAAAGGCACCATGAAAGGAAGACGCAAACTTGGTTATAAAATGCACTGGAATATATCTATTGTTATATTAACAAATCCTTTGTTCATATTGACAAACCATCTTACCAGTGAATTGTTATATCATAATCTGCTTATGCTGACATCTGGCCTGAGTACTGTATGGTGTGATACACTCAAATAGTCATGCTACCGGACTAGCTACAATCGAGCAAACTACGGCTAATCCTTTTTGTACCAAAAAAAATAGTTTTGCTGAAACTTCAAAGAAAAGTGATTACCTTTCCAATCGTTCTGTATTAATACTAAGCAAATGGAAAGAAAAAAAAAATCAGTCTCAATCAGAACAATATACTGTCATGAGTAAACGTAAGTTAGACTCTTCGTGTTCATCATCTCATCCTAAGAGTACCATATTTACTCGCATATAAGCCGCATAATTTAGGAAAAAATAAAAGACTGGAAGAAGGGGGGGGGTCGGTTTATCCATGGGACAACGTCTAAACTTACAATTTTCTAAGTTTTCTTGTTGACTACCCGTATATATTGGAGGAGACTGGGTGGATAGAGAGATAGATTAGATTAGATGGATGGATGGATGGATGGATGGATGGATGGATGGATGGATGGATAGATAGATAGATAGACAGACAGACAGACAGACAGACAGACAGACAGATAGATAGATAGACAGACAGACAGACAGACAGATAGATAGATAGATAGATAGATAGATAGATAGATAGATAGATAGATAGATAGATAGATAGATAGATAGATAGATAGATAGATAGACAGATAGATAGATAGGAATAATAAAGACAAAACCAGTGTAAAATACAATTAGGTACAGTATCAAGTGGAATATGTCACAAATAAATTGATAACTTACATTTTGTTCTTCATTGTGTCATAAAAATCCATAGAAATATATAATGATTGGCATTTTAAATCCATTTGATATAATAAATCCATGAATTCTATCACAGGTTATATACCAGCATAAAAATAGTAGCCCAGAGTGATCCAATTCACAATATCCCGTAATATGTTAATTCCACATGTCTGACAAATAAACAATAATAGTCAAGTCCAGACTTTTGTGATTCACAGTATCCTATAAAGGTCACTGTCTAATGTCATCTGGTAAAAAGCCCAAGAATTCATCCGCATCGTCTGAGTGACCAATTATAGTGCTGAAATCCTCGATCGTCGTCTAGTAATCGTAAATATCGTCCAACTCCAATTCCTTGTCTTTACTGTCATATGCGGGTGCTTACGTGGAGACTGAACTTGGACTCTACAAGTGATACTTTGATCATACAGTCTGTAAAATCTATTAAAGGATGCAACTGAACAGGTGTCAATTGTGTGGCAAGATCAAAGGGAGTTCAAATAACCACCCGCTGTTACTTGGCACTAAACAAGTATCAAATACGCGGCTCGATCAAAGGGTAATGTGAGAAAACAAAGAGGGTGCTAAGGTATTAAGGTCAAACACATATATTTAAGATGTGTAGGACTCTACTTGGCACTGAACAAGTATCAAATATGCGGCTCGATCAAAGGGTAATGTGAGAAAACAAAGAGAGTGCTAAGGTATTAAGGTCAAACACATATATTTAAGATGTGTAGGACTCTACTTGGCACTGAACAAGTATCAAATTAACAAGGTATAAATCATAAACCACACAGAGAGAGAGAGAGAGAGAGAGAGACTGCAGATGTAGGGAAAGAAGATATTTGATATTTGATAATGCATTTATTTAAAGTGACAACAGTCATACCTTTGCACAGAGCATCATGCAAAGACTATGGAAGTAGCTAAGATTGCTGCTATTAGTAAAAGTAAAAATCACATTATCAGCGACTGTTAACGTGGGTTCAGTAAGATGAATATCATCAAAACTGACATCAGGAATAAACTTGACATCTCAAACTGCATTCAGCAAGTGGGCAGCCGTAAAATCATGACGCATACTCATGTGACATTCGATTTTATTATTTTTATGAAACAACATTTTAATAGTGCAAAACATTATAAATAAGCAATCAAAACAGTCATGTAATGATTTATTCTGTAATATTGTGGTATTGTATTGTTTGTTGTCAATAAAGTAATAAATACCCGATCTTTTTCAATTTTCATTGCCTACTACAATAATAGACATGGAAAAATACTGACTCGTTGCTTGGCGACATTTTTTGAAAATTGGCAACAAAATATTGAGGTTGGCAATTTTTTTGGCAACAACTTTTTTAAAGCCAGCACCATCCCTGAATGAGGACAGGAGGTGCCTGCTGTGCTGGCATCTGCGCAGATCATCATTCCCAGATTCGGAATATGCAAGGGAATACCTGTCGTAAGCCAGGTGATGTTCTCCCATTTGCTGAGATGGGACCTCATGTCACCTGAAACTGGGATCACTTGATTCAGTGGGCAAAACTTCACTCACCACTGGGACAAAAGAATCATCTGCAGTGATCTCAAAAATATAATGCCCAAGATGTTGAAATCTGCTGTCGCATTGAGGGGATCCAATAAGCAAAGATATTCCTGGACTGAGATGTTATTCTTTGAGAGAACAGTAGACAGCATCATGATGATGTTTAAGGTATGTTATTGAAGGAGACAGACCCTGTTCACATGCATTTTGAACTCCATACCCAAGTGGGTAAAATTTTGGGATTGGATGATATCGGATTTGTCCTTGTTGACAAGGAATCCAAGGCCATGCAGAAGTGAAACAAGAGGTTTTATGTCCCCATCTAGAATATAACTCACCAGGTCCTTTTGCAGAATGCTGTCCAGGTAATTGGAAGTCATGGATGTGGAGGTGGCCCTGAAATGCAATATGACTTTATTCACAATTCTCATGAAGACCCATGGACTGATGTTCAGACCAAAGAGAGTGCCCTGAATTGGTATAATGTATCCCTGAATTGGTATAATGTATCCTTGAATTGGTATAATGTATCCCTGAATTGGTATAATGTATCCCTGAATTGGTATAATGTATCCCTGAATGAGAACCTCATGAATTTCTAGGAAGACTTATAAATTGGATTATAGAGGGATGCATCTTGAAGATTGAAACTGATTGTGAAATCTCCCACCTGAACAGCACAGTCTTAGTGTCAACATTCTGAACCATTGTGCCCAAATATAAATGTTTGAAGAGCTTAGATCTATGACCAGCCAAAGTATGCCATTGGCACCCAGAACAGTCAGGAGTAAAATCCCAGTGAATATATGTTTTGAACAATGTTTACTACTGTTTTTTGAGAGAAGGTTGTGTATCTTTCAGTGCCGAATGTCAGCTCTGAATGGGTTTCTTGTAAAGCTGCAACATTTACCGAAATGTCTAAAATTTGTAAACGGTATGCAAGAACTGAAATGATGCTGTTTAATTGAAATGATTAGAAACTCAAGCTTTCCCTAATCTACACATTAGGTTTACAGCTGACAGATGTTTATATGTAAACCAATGACCATGTGTATGCTGTATGTTGCTCAATTTGTGAATGTTTCATTTGCTCAAGGCCTTTTATCTTTTGTTATCACATGATTCAGTTTTTAAGACATGGCTTTACTGAATATATTTCACAATTTAAATAAAGCACCCTTAGGATCATCATAATATTGTTTCATAGTGCTACATATATGTACATAATGAAAATCGATATTGCAATTGGATGTACTGCTTGGATATGTGCATAGGATGCTTTTGCTGGATGATGACATGCAGTAGCTTATAAACTTGAAATGGTGTTTCTTAAAATCAAAACGTGACTCATCAAAGGTTCTGTTAATGAACACGTTTTTCAAAGGCAAATAATGTAGTTTAAAGAAATTGTTGTCAGTGTTATCAGTAAATCAACTTAATGTGTAATGTTGTGTAATGTGCAGTAAAACAAATTCTTGTCAACTTCGGCTTTTTCCTAGTGATGCCACATTCGATGTGAAAATCATCCATACATTATGAAAAAAATTCACTAAAATATATTACTATCAGTTGTCTTAAGCAGATATCTGGAAATATAAAATTTAATTGGAATGGGTAGTTCCTGTGACACTGACAGCCATGTGCATGTTCATTTACATGTTTACCAAGTTTGTAAACATTTACAGACAGTAAACAAAAAAAAACTGTTTACATGTGTAAATGCTGCAGCCTCAGTGTCTTGGGATGTCTGTAGCAAAAGGAGCCCTTGACAATGGGGAAGGGGCACTGTTTGTGATCTGGTGGCCCTCAGAGATGATTTGTAAGACCGACGCATCATATGGGCAAAGTCTTTCCCATTCTATGGCGAAGAGTTTGAGTCTTTCCCCCACCAGGATGTGTGAAACGGGAGGCATGAGCATGTGGTCATTTTCTGTGTAATGGAGGATGATAGAGAGACAAACTGGGACAGAAGTAATCTTTATCTTGCTGCTTTTTGTCATCAGTGACCCTTGGAAACTGTTCTTTTCTGAGAAATGGTCTTATATGACTGTTTCTGCATTTGGTGTGCCCATAGGTAAGGAGGGGGGTCCATTGTGTTTCTCTGGTCTCTACTCTGAAATGAGGGCTGAACTCTAGGACTTTTAGCCTGTGTGAAGTTTGCCTCTTTGGTGAACTGTTTCCAAACATCCTCTTCATGAACATGGAAGACCTGGTTGGACAAGAATGGCTGGAATCTAAGTGTGGCTTTATGGTGTTCCTTAAGAAAGGTGGATGTGCAGAGAGAGGCATCTCTTTCTACAAGCCATAAGTTCACTGACACTGCTATGGAAAAGGCATCTATGTATTGCTTGGCTCTTTTCAGAACATCCGCCATCTGTGAGGTGATGATTCCCAAGCATGACCAGTGTGGCTAATGATGGACACAAAAAGGGCTGTTTTCAGACTGCTGAAATGTAGTCATGGATACCAAGTCAAGCATGGATCCTATTGCAACGACATTTTGAACCAGTTGTGTGGTGAGAAAGGACTTTAAGTCCATATGAACCAAGGTGGGTTTTGACATTTCCTGGCCTGTAACATCTCTGTTTATGCCTTTTTAAAATTTAATGGAAGTTGTCACTGCAGAAAGAAAGGTCTGCTGACACTTAGACACCGAAGCTGCCTCTGTAAATAATATGATATATCAGTGACTTGACTAGACTGTGGTAGCTGTTTGAGTGTCGGTTGATCTCTCTTGACCAATATATTGATGGATGTGGTAACTTTGTAAGTTGTCAATGATGCCATGAGGAGGTGGGCAAAACTATGGTAGCAGAAGCCACAAAACTTCTTCAATTGATGTGTTGACATCATCGGATCAAAGAAGCAAGATGGTGCTTGTGTGCTTGAGTCCTCAATCACAGAAGAACTGGGTAACATGGATGCCTCCTGTGATGCCTAAAAAGCTGGCAAAGTCTGCTGAGGACAGTCTACTAGATTGGGATTTGGCCAAGTTGTGACACTGTTATCAACAGATTTTCATGTAGTGAACTAACAATAGTCTTGGAATAGTACTGAGCATCTAGGTCAGGAGCATCGCAAAAAACAGTGTAGGGTCATAACAGAGCCAGGACTGGAGCTGTGCAGTGTCAGTCTGCAATACTTGCAGGAGGCTATTACTGGATAGAGGCAATTAATTCTTTGATATTGGTGCCTGGAATACAAGAAGTCCACATCAGAGCCAGTGCTAGAACTGCAATTCCAGATGTTAATAGCTATCTCTTTCATGAAGCTGGGACTGGATATATTGGGAAAATATATCACTGTACTGTGTCCCTGGACCAGGTGTTGGTTGAGGCTGTGTTACGGCTGGTGTTGTCTGTAACCAATTAATCTCTGATTCCAAAGTCCAGTTTTAGCTATCCTGGGGTCAGACCACTGTAACCAGTACTGCTATGAGTTGGTATTTCCATCACTAGACAAGCCAATTTATCAAAACAGAACTGGCCCTAGAAGTACTGCCAAGAAGACCTGTTTTGGTCATGGAGGTGACATCGATGGCAATACTGATAGAATCCACATCTTTGCTGGTGCATTTCTTCACTCTCTCACTTGCCTGATTAATTTGTTTGGCTAGGACTGTTACCCATACATTGCTGACCGCTATGTGCATATGTCACAGGTATGGCCCAGATTATACCCAATACAACTGAGACTGGTAACATGGTTATATTCCACCAGGTTAAAAGGCTTACACCCTGTGCATTTTGTCCTCATCATAGTGTTGACACCACACCTGTAATTAATGAGAGCAAAACAATGGTATACACAGGTAAAACCAGTCAAGCAAGAATTTACTGTAAAGAGGATACTAATGACAAATGTCTAACATTATTACATGAATGACCTTACAGCATGTAATACCAGACAATTGCTTGACTGAATTCATATACTAGGTCGAGTACTGAGATACACTAAAATACTATAGACCTTAAGGTAGGTAATTAAAATGGCATCATAAGACGAAGTTAGACAAATGAAATGTGAATTCTTTGCTTATGACAGAGTAGAGTGAGAAACAGACAGAAATATCACAGAAGTGTAATCCTCATGTGAGAAAACTCCTTAAAATTGCTCAAACAGTGAAAAGGCACAAAATGGAAAAGTTTTGTGAGGCCTCAAAAAACAAAAGCATGTTTCCTAGCACAAGAATGCAGACGCAATAACTGAAGTATGGATGAAATCTGGCATGAATCCCACTATTCAATGGGAGATCACTCTTGTCTGACTTCCACCTGGGTGGGCAGATAACTTTCAACACTTTTGTTGCTAAAAGCAAGCTTGAGAGGACTGGATTTGTGATGTAGTAGATGTACTCCTAATCTATTATGATAAAAGAAAGAGCAAGGAATTTTCTTGAATAATGATCTCATATGTTAGAAATATAATTCTCTTAAGTTTTGGATAAGGCTTTGCTTCAGCAACACCTTTTTACTTTACCTCTGTCTCTCTCTCTCTCTTTAAAGGTGTAATGGGGATATGGAGTTATTTGCAAGGATTAATTTATAACTGTATCAGACCAAAAGTGAGGTTTTTGTAAATTTTATGACAAGAGTCCTTTGAAAGGAATGACACTCTACTAGATGAAAGGAATTTGCAGGAATTCATGAGAGGTCCATATCTTCCATCCTTTAATTCTTTTTCACTGCCAAGTATTTAAACCATCTCAGATATTCTAGAGAAAGTCCAACATACAAGGTTTGGAAAATCGACTTTTTTCTGAAATCTTTGTCATAACCTTTGACCCTGAACCCAGTTTTATGGATATAATGGATAGATAATTGAACTTGTCTCAGATGATGTAAATATATACACACAGGCTAAGTTTGGTTCAATTCATTAATATTTTTTTAAAAATTCCCATTACTAAAATGGCATCATTCAAGGGATTCCTCATTTATATTCACAAATTTGATTTGACAAACTTATGTTCATATTTGTTTGTGTCATCATGCACACGAGCCATTGAATACAGACAGAAACCTCAGTCAAGACCTTTGATCTTAAATTCAATGTCAGTGTGCTGTCTATCAACTTGTTTATTGACAAACAGCTAAATGCCAAATCCAGTAAAAAAATATATTTGTATATGCACAAGTCACTGTGTTCATAAACCCAATTAAGTACAAACATGTCAGCAGTGACCTCTGAGTTGACCCTAAGGTCAAGTAGATCTGGTTAGAAACTTATTCTCAATAGCAAAGACATGTTGGTGGTACAGTCTGCACCATATTCATTCAGGATTAAATATTGCAATTATATACTGAAAAACCTATGTCAAGACAAGTATCAATAAGATTTGTTAGATAGTCATTATGGTTGCCTTTGATTTGACCTTAAGTTCAAGTAAGGACAAAATACTTATTGCAAGAAGTGTTTATAATAAGTGAAAACTCCATATCAACACAACTATCTGTTCAAGAGGAGAAACTATAACAAGATTTTGAAGGTTTGATTTCCACCCTGTGAGACAGAAGTATTTTGATGTGAACTGCATGAAGAACCTGTATGGTGATGTAGCACCTGATAAAATCTTGGACTTGAGGGAATGCAGATTGCATAACAAATTTTGACCATATATTTAAAGGATTTTATATGTGTTACCTGTATCTTTTATTTTATATACATTTACAGAAATTTTTAATATTTTTACGTTTTATAGTTTTATCTTCTTGTGCTTCACATTTACATTTTTTTGAAAGGGTTTATCTTCATAAAGTTGTTTTGGAATTCTTCATTTTTACATTTTTGGAACTTTACCTTTAGTTGGCACCATATAGCCACTATTATGTGAGATGCAGTAAAAAGCTACTACCGGTACATACATATTTAAAGGTGACCATTGTGGCAGCCATTTTGTGAGGTCAGATCAGCACCATTTTTATCTGGAAGATACTATATATGATAAGAGATGTTTCTGTGGAAACCCTATGCAGATACCACAGTCGAAACCTCATGCAGATACAGTACAACCATTCGTTCAGGAGGAGTAGTGATAACAACATTTTAAAGTTGGCCTCTGTTGCAGTAATTTTGTGAGGTCAGAGTGGTACCTTTTTCAAATAGGACCAACAACATATAAGAAGAAGTGTTTTAATAAAAACCCATTGTTGATACTACCACAAATTCAAAACGAGTAGCAATAACAAAATTTTAAAGATGGCCACCATGGTGGTAATTTTTAGGGTCAGATTGGCACCATTTTCATATAAGACTTACTAGAAATCATAAGAAGTCTTTTAGTGAAAACCCCATGTTGGTATGACAATTTCTCCAAGAGGAGTAGCAATAAAAGATTTTAATGATGGCCACTGTGGCAGACATGTTTGATGTCAGATTGGCTGCATTTTTTTTTCATGCATGACCATCATTATAAGTCTTTTTAAATTAATGAAAATGTCCTAAAAGCATCAAAAATCCTTTAATGAAAACTTTGTGTTGATACAACCATTTATTCAGGAAAGTAACAATAACAAGATTTTCAAGTTGACCACCATGATGGCCATGTTGGACATCAAGATTGACACCATTTTTATCTAGGACCATCTACGTGGTAACCATGCTGGAGGTCAGATTGGCACAATTTTCATTTTTGACCAAGTAGATATCATAAATCTTATAATGAAAATCCCATCCTGATATGACCATTTGTTAAGGTGGAATAGTGATCAAAAGATTTTCAAGATGGTCACAATCGTAGCCATAGTGGAAATCAGCACCATTTTCATTTAGCACAATCTACATATTATAAGATGTCTTTTAGTGAAAACCCATGGTAATATGACCATCCATTCTGGAGAAGTATCAATAATAAGATTTTCAAGATTGCCACCATGATTGCTATATTGGAATTCCAAGGAGCACCATTTTCATTTAGGAATCTTAGAATGACAATCTCAACATCCTACATCATGGGCATTTGGATCACTTCAGGCTTTTCTGCAGCATCTTTAAATCTTAGCCAACTGAAAAAATGGTAGAAGTGTTTGAAAACAATCAGAATTTTGTTCAGATAAGAAAAGCAGCTGAGGTAAGTTAGTGTCCTTGGTGCACTCTATCATTTTCACAAAACACAAAAACTTACATTGAAATAAACATGAATTTCAAGGTCACATCTGATTCTAAGTAAGTTTTTGCCGATAATTTTGGTATAAGCAATGTTTCACAAGAATTATGTAGTGCACCAAGGACAATGAAGTAGTAGCTCTTCATCTAACCTCGTTTTCTTGTCTAAATGGCTCTGATTTTTCTTTAAACACTTCTTGACCAATTGTTGCAACTGTCTGTCACGTAGAACTACAACCAAGTTAAGGAGGAGAAGTGATAACATAATATTGCTGCCATACGCCATACACCAGATGCTGAAGGATAGATGCAGGACCATTGCACAAGCTCTTACAGTTTTTGGTAAGTGGAGCTGATAATAATAACTGAATGAGAAAATTGTTAGTAAAAAGAAAAAACCATTCCAGCATTTTCGTTCAATTCTCAAATTTTAAAAACCACTCTCCAACATCTTGATGTAATAAAAAGTACATAGTCAAGGTGCACCACCCTTTTTTAACCTGTCATTCTTGTTTCTTGTTTTTTGCTGGTTTCAACAGCACTTTAACACATTATTGGATCTATCATGCCAAGGAAATGGGAGCTAAGTGCCTTTCTCAAGGACACACTGAGGCAGCCAACCCGGGCTGGCCTGGGCAGGTATCGAACCAGCGACCCTTACATTTTACATGAAACATATCACTGATAAAAGTTATGTTAATTAGCATGGAAGTCTAGATATAACATGTAGCCTGTTATTGGCTCTTGTATATGTAAATTTAGGTTAAGTACTTACTTGGTGGTTTTTGATTTCTCTCAGTTTCCGTTACACGCTTCAGTCTCTGTAGTCCACTTTGAATATCTGCTAGATTGATTCCCTCCACTTCTTTAGTCCCACTTTTGTCATCTGTACTTTTGTTCTTCTTCCTTGCTGCAATATCTTCCATAATGTTATGTGGGGATGAGGAAGGAGAGGGTGGTGATGGTGGAAGGGGGGGTGGAGGGGGTGGTGGTGGGAGTACTGGTGGAGGAGGAGGAGGAGGAGGAGGAGGAGGAGGAGGTTGAGGAGTGGCATCAGCTAAGGAGATCCTAGAATCTGGTGTATCCTGGTCAACAGGATTTCCACTGATGAATATTGTCACTGGGATATCATCCTCAGAGCTTGTTCCATGTTTAGATTTGCGAGGAGTTGGTTTGGGCAATTTAGAGCTGATCACTTTTGTTTTTGAGTCAACAGTTCTTGTGTTTGAGACTGAGCTCTTTTTGACTTTGGTGTCCCTGATTTGCATAGTTCCTGGTTTTATATCCAATTTAGATGAAGTCGGTGTACCTGAATTAGAACCTATCTTTCCTCGTACATTGGGTGGCTGGTATCTTGAGGGTTTAATGGTTGCTGGGGCTGGGTATTTCTGAAAATTACAGACCATAGGATCAGTGTACAATTTTATAGCAACAGTCACACTTATCTGATTGATGTCTAATCATATGACTGAAAATCAAAGAAATGCACAAACATTTTAGCTTGCACATGATCTGTGGTATCAATCTTCATGCAAATTATGCAGCAATAATTATTTGCAAGATCCTGAGAAAATTTGGCAAAGTTCCTTGTAATATTGAAACATTATAAGAGATATTACATGGTTGAAGGCAATTACATTTCAGTGGTATGTGTGTGACCTGTTGAAGGCAATTACATTTCAGTGGTATGTGTGTGACCTGTTGAAGGCAATTACATTTCAGTGGTATGTGTGTGACCTGTTCTGCCTGTTAAAATATCACAAAGTACATGCATTCTTGCATAGTCAGATGTAAATATAATTAGCAGGAAGTCCATGAAATCTTTTCACAGGTTAATATTTGATAGATATTAACCTCATAAATATAGAAAATGTAAATGAAGTTCAGAAATTCTGCTTATCGAAATATTTTGGTTCAAACTTGTGAAAATCTAGTGAATCTACTGTGTGTTTGGCACTGCCATATTGCAGTGGTAAAATGCATGAATGATATGAAAGCATCAAAGGATCTCCAAATGGTTCACTGTCACGAGGTTGGTTTGTGTTCACTGCAGTGCTTCATACACTAAAGCTAAGAATGTTGTTGAAGTGAAATATTTTCACAAAATGAACAATTTTAACTGCATAAAACCTCAAGTCATGTTTGCTTTTAATTCAACTGTGCCTTTTTTTTTGCCAATGAGGACTTGCGTTTGCAACAATTTCTGACCCGTGTAACAGACAAAAGATGATGCTGTGACCACTGGAACTATCACTTGAAAACATAAATCATGTTTTATCTGGGCTGAAAACTAAAGCATTGATTCCTATTCTAGCATCAGAATAAGAAATATCTGACTAGTAAGTAAATAGTATATTATGTTTGGCTTGGAAGTACTGTAATCACTAGTTCAACTGCGAAATACATGTAGCTATTGTAAACACAAACTGACTTTGTCAACTTTGTGATCGCATGGGCATGCTTTAATGGTGACTGACAGTGACAGTTATAATACAGTACCTTCAGGCAATTTATATCATAGAAATGCAAAATATTTTCCATTTTGGTGTTGAGATTATACAAAACACATTTCATACACAGTATATCTAATAAATAAAATGCAACACGAACTATCCCTTTAGGTACCAATACAGAAGCTTTAAAATTTACAAAATTGTATGAATTTCTTCTTCTTTTATATATGATCTTTAAATGATTTTTGGAGAATAGCAAAACTATGTTTCCTTTAAAACAATTTTTCAGCCTGTGCTATCTAACTACCAACATATAAGTTTAAACACACATATCATTCTTACACAAACTCAAAATAACAAATTTTCATAAACTTCCTTCCTTGCCAGTAGACCTCTATGCAATCTACTGTTTACAGTCATTTGACAATCCAAATGCTTTCCGTCAAAGTAAAATTCTGTTGAGTATTTTTTTGTTTCTTTCGATAAAGTCGTTTAAATGTGTTTCTATTATTAGTAATAGCAGCCACATTTAAAGGCTGATCAACATCATTTGTACCAATCCGAAAGGCCTTCATGCCAGGATGCAGTCTGATAATGTTGCTTGAAATTGGTATATAACAGTTGTTTTTGAGAAGAAGCTGAAAAAAGCAATTGTTGATGTATGTATGATAAACAACAAACAATGGATGCAGGGTCACTACCATAAGCTCACTTGGCCTTAACACTTCAATTCCTGCCTCCCTTATTTAATCTATGTTATGATACATTCCAATAACTTGAATAACCACATGACTACTTCTATTGTTTAAGGCTGAAAACAATTCATATACTGTATATACTCTCATAGAAGCTGGGTCCAATGGCAAACAACACAGACCCTGATCTGCCATCACATAATGTGCCAGCAGATCCAGGTCTGTGCTTTTTGTTGTACTAATTACTCCTGATAAACTAATAGACCCAGATCTGCCAGTTCATTATGCAACAGCAGATCTTGGTCTATGCAGTTTGCATTTGGATCCTACTTATACGTGAGTATATATGGTAATTTTTCGTTTCATATCACACACATATGATTACACACATGATTACACACATATGATTACACACATATAATAACACCTCACGAAATTACATTTGATGTCAAGACATCCTGTTTAGGGAAAAATGAATGTTAAACCTGCCAACCTTCCAGACACTGGCAGTCTGTGTGTGTGTTGTGGCTCAAAAAGTGGGTTTTGTGGTCCTAGAGGGGGTCGGTGCACATGACCCAAGTAAGTGACATTCTACAATTGAGATGAAGTTATCTAGTCATACAAACCTTTAGAAAATGACATTCAAATATGAATGAAATAAAAAATACCTGTTTTCTATGAAGCATTTAATACACTTCCAAACAAAAACAGTTGTTAGACTTAGCATTTCATGTATCATCACTGCTCTCACACACATATACATACATACAATTACAACTACACAGACGTTAAAAAAAACTAGAAATATGTTCATGGAACATGGATGAGACACCACAAATGATCAAAATAAAAAGCTTACCCAACATGTGACAGATGGATGAAAAGCTTACCCAACATGTGACAGATGGATGAAAAGCTTACCTAACATGTGACAGATGGATGAAAAGCTTACCCAACATGTGACAGATGGATAAAAAGCTTACCCAACATGTGACAGATGGATAAAAAGCTTACCCAACATGTGACAGATGGATAAAAAGCTTACCCAACATGTGACAGATGGATAAAAAGCTTACCCAACATGTGACAGATGGATAAAAAGCTTACCCAACATGTGACAGATGGATAAAAAGCTTACCCAACATGTGACAGATGGATAAAAAGGGTAGCACTATATATGCCTAAAAAACCATTGTAGTGGGGCATAAAATATATAACACTTCAGTCTTTAAAATCCATTATCAAAGAAAATCAGAATTCAGTTAGCATCCACTTTCCATCATTTATGATTTAGTCGTGAATTATTCCTGTCACTATTCGACAGCAGAGTACAGCATTAACTTGTAGATTCAGACTTTGCTGTTCCGAATAGTTTGAAGGTGATACAAATATCATTAGTGTCTATCTTTGCACTCATTAGAAACTGGATGATACTGCTGTTCTAACTTCCCTGAAAATCTTGTAAAACTTTTCTAAGCAATGAAAATGATCTTTCTGCATTGGCATTGCAGTGTGGGAATGTCAAACATGTGATGGTCACAAAAGTTATCATGTCAAATCGTAGCCTTCCTGATGGTAGATGACACCTGCATTTTGACGGTTTGTCTTCAAAAAGGAATCACACTTTGAATCTGGCCCTAACTTTACTATTTCTACCATGACAATAATCATGCTTTGCTCCTACATGATTAAAAGTATGGATTAAAATCTGACTTCAGAAAAACCCAGTCACTGATCACAAAATAGCCAATAATCTTTAACAAAGATAATGTCAACAGTCGCATGCAAGACAATGAAGCATAACAGCCTGTGTTTCTTCAACACACATCTCTCACTGACCTTACTGTCACAGAACTGGTTAAAGGCTTATATCACAGTGTCAAACTAGTTTCTTCTTCTTTCTAAATAAGATTTAATGGAAATTGTGGCGGAGTCTAAAATAGTGACATCGCAGGTATGTAATGTCCAAGGCATCCAAATGTACTTATAGCTGAGTGATTTTATTAAATAAATGTTGCCTTTTTCATCATGTGATAAACAAAATCTTACATTTGTGCTCATTTAAATAAAACTCATTAAACTTTCTGAATAATTTCAATCTATTGCTTACCAAGGCTGACAAAAGATCTAAATTATTTGACTCATTTGATTAATTTCATTTGAATACATATTTATGTAAGATCCTCTATGAATATTGATAAGCAGTTATTCTATCATCAGAAGAATATTCACTTTAAAAGTAAATAGCATGCAGAAAAACATATTTGTATGAACACTAGATCTGTAGATCTGTGCAACCAAGCCCCATGTTTCTTTGAATGAAAACAAAAGTTTCAAAAGGACAATGACCCTACAGTAAAATGGTGTCTATTCTAAGAGTTCCAACTCACAACTTTGTGATTTTTCAGTCTTTCAATTGTTTTCTTCCTTTCTTCCATAATGAATTCAATCTTCCTCTCTTCATACTCTTTCCTCTGGTCTCGTCTCTGAAATAATAAACAAAAATCTTTGCGTAACTATTCATTTGAAGTTCATAAAAAGTTGGGTTTTTTTGTTAAATGTTACCTCACTCTTTGATTCTCATTCCTCACTGGTTGACATTAAACATGACAGTTGGAAAATGTTACCTTTCCCTATAAAAATTGTATCTGCTCATATTTCCTTATATGACCCACACAGTCAGAATCTTTTACTGTGGGTTGTCTACTGTGTAGTGTCCTTGGGCAAGGTGCTTTAACTTACTCCAGTTGCCTTGTCACTAAATAAGTATAAGTTACTCATGTTGTTGTGACGTAAAATACCCAACCAACGATTTTCATAATATGAAATAGGCAAAACCTATGACAGGCAAAGCTGACTGACTTCTTGTGATGTCACAGACTGACACTGCATGTGACACTAAGGAGATGTTTTACACTGCAACATGTGACTGTTTGTAGCCTAAGCAAAGGAAACTAAACATCACATGGTGTATATCTTGACTTTTTAAAATATATTCTAACTTGTAATTTTGTACATATGAAAAAAATAATGTCTAGTTTATTTCGTTTTTTTTTTAAAACTAGTTACACAGTATTGCTTTTACTAAGGTAGCATTAAATAGTTTTTGTGATCAAAGATGTACCCTCTCAAGTTTGAAGCTACCCACAATCAAAATGAAGCTCCATAACCAACATGTATACATTAGTTCAAACTCATCAGAGAATGATGAAACCAAATCAATACAAAGATTGACATGGTAAAACTGACCCCTGGGCCTTTAGAAAATCCTATCAACCCCCTCTCCAAACAAGATGTGAAAAGCCCTAAAACTTTTTATATTTTGGACCCCATAATAAGCTATACTGAACAAAATCAGAGATATTTAATATATAAGGCAGAGACAACAGTGTCCCAGATATTCCTGTAATGATGAGGAAAGTGGACCATGAATGGGTCAATTTCCCCCAAAATTACTATGAAATTTTGGCACACACAGAATAAAAGAGCCAGGAGAAAATGGACAGCTGCTCATGCACATTGTAGGCAAAACTTAATCTCAAATCCAGCTAGTATGAATCTGTTTCTGCACTAGAATCATCCCCTTATGCATTCAACATGAAATCATGCATTCTTGACACCAATGTAATAATGAGGGAGAAACAATGAGATAAAATATGGATGTCTGTTAAATAAAAAATCTACCAAATGGACAATCATATGAGATTGTTTAATGCTATACCTAAAGAATAGAGTTCAAAATCAGTCTAATTGATTCAAGATCTTCTGTTGTTATTTTTCAGTGCTCAACTCTGTTCCAATTTCAAGACAAAACTGCCTGTTGATAAATAAATTTCAAAGCATACACTATGGAAAATCTGTATACTGATATACACATTATCCTAACAGCTTGCTAACACTGCTCAATCTGTGCTCGCTATTAAACTGTCATCCAAACTGTTCAAATTAAATTTGGTTTTTTCCATCAATCTACTCAATGTACTGTCTATACTCGCTTATACATCAAGTCCAACTGCAAACAGCACAGACCCTGACCGGCCAGAGCATTATGCAATGGCAGTGCACGGTCTATGTTGTTTGCAGCTACACTTGACATATAAGCAAGTTCATATGGTAATCATTGTATTACCCTCATGTGACCATAATAATTGACTGTCACCAGACATTTGGACTCCATTTTTTCCCTTTAATATGCAACAAAGTATGCCTGCATTGATTTTGAAAAAAAAATCAAAGAATCCAGAATACTGATGGCTTGCAGGACTGATGTTATTTTATTTTGAGTAGGGTCAGAAGGGTGAAATGAACCCAAGTTACAATAATATGCATGCTCCCATAAATTATATTTTTAAAAAGTGCCAGTACTAATCAGGATAATTTCATTCATAAATGTTTATAAAGTATTTTCTTTACTTTATTTCCTAATAAAGACCTCTTTAGGACACCCATAAAATGACTTAGGGAGAACATTTTAGAAATTATCTGTCAGCTATTACTAGCTGTGAAACTATCAGGGGAAGGTAACTAAAGTAGTTCTTAAAAATAGAAATTTACCATTTTTGGAAACTGAACATATTTTTATTATCAGAAGAAAAGACAGCATTTCATTAGCTTGGAAGGGATTCCCTTGAATAGGTCACATGCCATAGATTTTGGAAGGATTTCCTCAAATAGGCCACATGCCATAGATTTTGGAAGGATTCCCTCAAATAGGCAGCATGCCATAGACTTCGGAGGGATTCCCTCCAATAAGCAGGATGCCATAGACTTTGGAGAAATTTCCTCAAAAAGGCAGCATGCCATAGACTTTGGAGGGATTCCCTCCAATAAGCAACATGCCATAGACTTTTGAGCAATTCCCTCAAAAAGGCAGCATGCCATAGGCTTTGGAGCAATTCCCTCGAAAAGGCAGCATACCATAGACTCTGGAGCAATTCCCTCGAAAAGGCAGCATGCCAAAGGCTTTGGGGAGATTCCCTCCAAGCCAGTAATTTAAAATTACATACACTGCAACTTCTTTTTTCCAGGTACTGTTACTTTTTCAACAACTTGTCAGCTTCTCTGAGATAGGTATGATTGGAACTATGAGAGTCATAAGTGAGAATACTGTCTGAAAAAATAGTTAGTTCTAATGTAGAGAAATCAAAAAGTTTCTCTAGTTTTTATACTAAATTAAATATAAATAAAGTGATTTACTATTGTGTTGTAGTTATTACTCACTGCCAATGTGTTAATTTTCTTATACAAAGGGTTTAAATAGCAATTTGAATCAGTCACTTCACAAAGCAAACATATATATCTATCTTCAGTAGGATAATTTCAAAATTAACACTACATCGCTGCACTCTGTGGACTTCCAAAAATTCATTTTATTTGATTCCAGTGGCAGACTGGGTGAAAAACTCTGCAGACAATTTCAGTTGGATAGTATCGCTTTGTTTTATTATTATGGGCAATTTTCTGCAAAAAAATTGACAACATGTTCACAAATCACCTCTTGTGAAGATGTCTTTTTGCCTGTGGTGTCAATGGCTATTATTTATCACTATGTTAAATATGAATCCCTGGTATAAGGTAGTGTAACCAGTCTAGCTAAACCAACAGTCTCTGTAAGCCAAAGGATCGTATACATAATGCATACCACAGATAATGGGATGAATTCACAACCAGAAACATGCCAGGTACACAGATTTGCAAAATTTGTGCAAATTATTCTGATAATGAGCCATGTGGATGCATCTTTCATATTTGAGTAGGCCATCAATAATTTGTTTCAATAATCATGGTGCAAAAACGCAGCCTAGATTGAAATCTGAAAACTGTACATGACTACTTGGATTTACAGATTTCCATATTCAAAACAAAAGTAAACAAACAACAAAAATATGTGTCCATATGACACTGATGCCCAGGCCATTATGGTATAAATGAAGGTTCAAATATGCAAGGGTAAAATTCTAAGTCAAACAGGGATTATTATACAGTCCGAATATTGTCAGAAAATCTTGAAAATTAACTTGACCTGGGTCTTACAAATATGTAAAGCCTAATCTGGTTTTACACCATGAAGTCCTTCAAAAGTTATTGAGTGGAAATTCATTTTGCAACAGATGAGATGTGATATGACATAATGTGACATGACAGACAGACATGGGTAAAACCATGTACCCTCCACACAAAATATGGCAGGGAATGAAACTTGCAGATTTTTTTCAAGACTGATTCATCAGCAAGAGTTCAGTATGACTCTATCTTACATTCAAGTATTACCAGCACATTGATCAAATACCACTTACATCAGTCTGTTCCATTGCTGCATAACTTAAATGAACTTCTGAAATAGCTTATGTATATATCTAATAATATATGTACTTCCTGTCTCACTTTGGAATATGCAGTCTAAACGATGGTCCCCAAGACTACATTTATAAATGAGGTTGACTGGTCCCCATGAGTACATTTATAAATGAGGCTGATTGGTCCCCAAGACCACATTTATAAATGAGGCTGATTGGTCCCAAAGACTACATTTATAAATGAGGCTGATTGGTCCCAAAGACTACATTTATAAATGAGGTTGATTGGTCCCAAGGGCAATGGACCTCAGTGATCAGCATACTGGATTGTGATGAAAAAGATGCTGGTTCAAATCCTACCATCAGATCAGCCTGTGTTGGCTATTATAGTTTGTCCTTGAGCAAGGCACTTTGATCCAACTTCCATGGCAGTAAATAACCAACTTGTGCTATTGTACCATAAAATGCCATACCAAATCAAACCAAATTCCTAAGATTACATTTATAACTGAGGCTGACTGAAAGTTGAAATTACATGTACTGCAAATTCATTTTTTATTTTAGTGTGAAACAATTTTCATGATTTTGTGAAAAATTACATTTTCATGGGTGCTTAAACACTCTAGACAGCTGGTAAACATGATTGCAACAATGGCAACATGATGTTTCATGTGTCTTATTTCTGTTTATTTCTTCTGTAATAATTTTTAATGCTAACCAATTACACAGAATATAAATTATACATGCAGACTTTCAGGCATATGATCTGAGGCAAAAGTAGTAAATAATGCAAGGTTAAAGTTGCTCTTCATGTTTTTGCTCCACCAGTTTTGTATTTAAAACTTTACTTTCTTATTATTGACATTGTCTGCACATTGAAATTGTCTGCACATTGACATTATCTGCACAAATAGTGATGCCATAACTTAACAAGAAAATCAGGACGTGCATGTTCAGCCCAAAATCAAACCATTTGTGTAAAATGTGTGACTTTGACTACAAGGTCAAAAGGCAAAGCAAGCATGTTGCAGAATGAAGTCTTAGCTTCATAATAATTCATCCAAAATATGAATAAAACCCATCAAGGGGTTTAGGAAATAAATGCAAATGAATAAACTTCAACCAAAACCTTAATGCAAATATTCTGTGTCCTCAACCCTAAGGTTAAATGGGTGAGCCAGCATGTCAAAGAATCAATAATCTTAGCTTCATAATAATTCATCCAAAGTATGAATAAAACTAATTAAGGGGTTTAGGAAATAAAAGCAAATTAATAAATTTCAACCAAAGCCATAATGCACAATTTCTGTGCCCTCAACCCTATGGTCAAATGGGTGAGCTGCATGTCAAACAATCAATTGTTTTAGCTTCATAATGATTAATCCAAAAATATGAATACAATCCATTAAGGGGTTTAGGAAATATAAGCAAATGAAAAATTTTAACCCAAACCTTATCACAAATTTTCTATGACTGTGACCTTGACCCTAAGGTAAATCGGGTGAGCAACATGTCATACAATGAGCTGTCTTGGCTTCATAATGATTCATGCCAAGGAGAGATCTCCCTCATTATAATGCCAGCCGCTTTATGTACTGAACTGTGGTATAGTGCGGAATAATCAAAAATTCTAAACAAAATGATGTATGTGTGTCGGGTTTGGTGGGGTGGGGTGTGAACAAAACACAAGTCAAATGTATTGATTGATTGATTGTGGCTTTACAGTGCACCAGCACTGTGAGGCTATTTAGCGCCACAGAAAAAGTTGCATGATGAATTATTTACAGATGTTAAAAGGTTCATTATTGACCAGCGATAATGGAATCAAATAATTAAAAGCCAAACAATGAAATGGTGAGGGTAATATATGAAGATTCCAGATCAACGGGAAATGTAAATGGTGTGTAATGAATACGAATAAAGGTACTTACGATGAACGATTGTACATATACTCTAAAATACTCTATCTCTAAAGCAAGACACATTTACTGTATCAAAAAGTTCCTTGATGTGTTGAACATTGTAGTAACAATCGCGTGTAGGTTGGAGATTGAAACAATCTATCATAAAATGTTTCACAGTGAAGGGTTCACTGCAAGAAACACACTCAGGTGGGTCTTCGCCCTTTAGTATCTAGGAGTGGGTTACATAAGTATCTCCAATTCTAATTCTTGCAGTGACTACCTTGTCCCTATGGATGGTTCTGTAGAAAGGATCCCAGTTGCCATGGGTTGGTTTCATTATATGTAGTTTGTTATTCACTGCATCATTCCATGATGCCTGCCACTTATTAAGTAAACACTTTTTGATGCTAGGTTTAAAATCAGTGCATGGTATTTTAAAATCAGATGGTTCTAATGATACGGCCATTTTAGCAGCGCGATCAGCTTTTTCATTACCTTTAATACTGATATGGCTGGGTAACCAACAGTACACTATATTGTGGGAGGTACACAGCTTGGTATGTTTCATGAGAATGTTGGTCAGTAGTGGATTTTCCAATTTCCTATTGTGAAGTGACAGTTTGGATCAAATAAAAGTTCTATATAAATTGAGAATGACTTTTCTATCAGCACCCCAGTCAGTGTGCGCTACTACTTTAAGTAAATCTAGTGATTTAAAGCATTTAGCTTTCAAGTTCTTTATGTGTGGAATATAGGTGAGTTTTCTGTCAAAGATAATGCCTAAAAACTTTTGTTTCCTCAACAACTGGTATAGATGTTCCGTCCAGTGTGAGTTTAGGTTCATCATGATGTCTTTGTAGCTGACAAATGCATGCATACTGTTTCGATTTTGAGAATTTGAAACTGCTGACATTGGCCCAATTTTGAATCTTGTTTATATTTTGTTGCAGTTGTCTTTCAATTGTATGCATGTGCTTTGATCATATAGTAATAATTTAATTTATATAAATTAAATATATTTGTTCACTTCCTGATATATGTGCATTTAATTTTGTCAACAATTAATGTTTTAAAAAAGGATATAAATATATAATACTAAGCTTCATATTGTTTTCTTTTAACCAATATTGCCATACATTTGATAGACCAATTCAAGTACAAATACTTTAATTTTGGTCACAGGGTCCATTGCATTGCTGCATTATATCCAGAATCATGTGATAATGAAGGACATTACAACAAGGGACAGCTGTGATAAACTCTATCAAGGAGTTTAGAAAACATATGGACCAAAACCTTAGGAAACTGTTGATGCTGCCACTGCCTATGCAAAAGTGACTACTATGTCTCAATTTCCACTAACATGGGCTCGACAAAAAAACAATCTCTCTCCAGCAATTGTGCCAAATTGCAAGGGATGAATCGATGTGCAAAGGATTCAAATTTTCGATCAAAATATTCATGTGATCATCTTTCTGCAATCAGAAATACTGGGGAAAGTGATCAGGAACTCAGGGGAAAAATTATCAGGAACTCAAGTAAAATTATCTGTATCTGCATCATATTTTTGTTAAATTTCAATTTTCATCATTATTTTAGTCAAGGTAATCCATTTACCATATGTACAACTTATGAAGTAGATACATTTCTGTTGATTGGTTGATGGTCTTCCTGAAGCTGTTTTTTTGATCAAACCATGTAACTTTTTCAGTTGTTCATCTAGTTCAATGTGTGAATTTCTCACAAAATGTTCTTTATGGCATTCATTGCAATGACTTTCATTTTATTGTCAATACTGAATGAATTCTCAAATCAGTACAGTTTTCTTGAAGTGTGGCTTTTAAATTCAAAGTATTTCCATGACCTAGTACCTTTACATCAAGAAATACTGTAAGAATTTGTTTAATATTGGCCATAAAAAAAGGAAATGATCAAAATGAATGACATATAGAGCAGGCTGCCAGAAATTAGCACACAGAACTAGGGGAATGACTAATATAGGAACATAAATTTCTTTACATGGCTTGATTACAAATGCATTACAATTAATAAAAAGAGTGCAGTATGACAATCTTTCAATAAATAAAAATTTCTCAACTTCAAATTTTATAGACAGCATTAAAGAACTTCTGTGATTAAAATAATCATGAGTTTCTTACTGTTTTTCTCACGAGTATGCATTGATCTTGATCATTATCGAACTCATCTGAGACTTTAATGATACAAGCATACATTCCAAGTTTGATCAAAATCAGATCAGAAATATGGCCTCCAGAGTGGTTACAAGGCTAACCAATCTGATGCCAAATCACTTCATTAATATGTATGGATTTCGCTCATAATCAAACTTGCCTGATATAAAGCCATGTTCGAAGTTTGATTGAAATAGGGTCAGAAATATGGACTCCTGAGTGGTAACAAACAATTGCTGACAGATGAATGCACAATTCATGATGGATGACAGCCAATAGACAACTTATCACAGATGACGCATGCAAGAACATAACATAAGCTCACTTGGCCTTGGCCTGCCAAGCTAAAAATTGGTATCTCGCATACAAAAGGCTCAAGTGGGCCTGAGATCACTCACCTGGTTGACAGATGCCTTGAAGCCAAATACAAAAGCAGATGGCTAACAAATCTAGGTCAGTTAGGATGCTTTCTGTAGCATTTCCTTCCAGTGCTATTGATTGCATGTTATAAAAACAATTGTTTCAAGGTCCATCCAGTTTTACACACATATTTGATGGCACAAAAACTTTAATTGTCAAACACTGAAAGGCCTCCATGTCAGATGCTTTCTGTCATAGTTAATTAAGTCTGTTAAGCAGTTGTTTTAAAAGTTGTGTAAATGATTTTATATTTTTAGCAACAGCCATCACATCTGATGGTGGATTATCATCATTTCTATAAAATTGCAAAAGGCCTTCAAGATAGGACACGTTATGTCAAATTTGGTCTAAGTTTGTTGAGTAGCTTTTTCGAACAAGTTTTAAAAATTTTTTTTCCATTTTTTTTTGTAGCAACAGCCATATTTGATGACAGATTGGAATCATTCTTAAAAACTTAGAAGTCCTTCCTTGCCAAGATGCTTTTCATCAAATTTGGTCAAATTCTGTTAAGTGGTTATTGAGAAGTCATTCAAATAATTTTCTATTTTTAGCAATCATGGCCATATTAAATGGCGAAACAGCATTATTGGTATAAATTTGATGTGAGAATGTTTTCTTGTCGAATCTGGTCAAATTCTGACAAGCAGTTTCTGAAAAGTTGTTTAAAGGTTGTTTAACTTTTTTTAGTTTTAGTAATGATGGCCATATCTGCTGGCAGATCAGATTTATTTAAGAAATTTTAAGAAGCTTCATGCCAGGATGTTTTTTTCAAATTTGGTCAAATTCTGTCATGTGTCTTTTGAGACGTATATAGCAATTATGAAAGGATGAAGGCTCATGCATGACACACAATGGAAAAAGGACTATACCATAAGCTTAACAAAACAGCACATAAACAAAATGTTCAAGTGGAAAAGGCACTCTTGACCTTAACAGTGGAAACAGATTTTGCATTTGAGCCAGTTGAGCTTAAAATACAGCACATAAACGAAAGGTTCAAGTGGAAAAGACAATGTTGACCTTAACAGTGGAAACAGGTTTTCCATTTCAGTTGCTAAGGAAGCCACACATTGGTGGGGGAGCCTCCAAATCAAAAGTTTAATAGAACATGTCTTAAAGAACACTTCTAACAAGTATGGTCAAAATTGAATAAGCTGTTCTTGAGAAGTTGAAAATAGATCTTCCATATGGTTGCTATGGAAGCCAAGCTGTTGCTAGGGGAGTCACCTGGACAAAATGTTGATGAAGCATATCCTAACAAACATTCCTGCTAATTTGATCAAGAATGACTCAGTCATTCAAGAGAAGAAGTCAAAATTAGGTTTTAAACCTGGATGATAAGGAAGCCACAATGTTACCAAGGTGAGTCACCATGGACATAATTTTCATACAGCATGTTCTAATAAACATTCTTACCAAGTTTAATTGAACTGGCTCAGCTGCTTTGCCCATATCTGAACTCATCCTATATATATATTTTTAAAAGTTAAGTTTACAGATGAAGTTTTCATTTGTGAATTTTGCACAGTACTGAACTAATCCAAAAGCTTGATGATATAAGCCCTTATTTCAAGTTTGATCAAAGCTGGATCAGAAATATGACTTCCAGAATGGTAACAAGCTCAGTCAATGAGATGCAAGATAACTTCATTAACATGTGTAATCAAGCTCAGCCAATCAGAAGCAAGATCAGCTAATTTTGTCCAAGATATTGATGATACAAACCTATATTCCAAATTTGATTATAACTGGATCAAAAAACATGGCCTCCAGTTGTGGTAACAAGCAAATGTTGATGGACAGATGACAGAAACATAGCCATTTGATACGAACCTAGGCCTTACAGCCAGGTGGGCTAAAAATAGTGAATTCATAGCAACTTAAATACCTTCAACTAATCAACATAAGTACATAAAGGTATATATTATACTGCAGATATAGAATATACCTTACCATTTGTATTGAGTGATGCTGATGGAATTTGATTTCAACATCTTTCTTCTGCTGCTCTTTTGAATGGTATCGCTTCTCTAAAGCAATCTACAACAATAAGAATCAAGAGTCCTTTGAAGGGACCGACACTCTACTGGTGAAATGAATTTCCAGGAATTCAAGATAAGACCTTTCCTTCTTTTAACTGATGAGTGTTGAGACCATGTCTGATATTCTTCAGCATGGCAGCCATATTGGATGTACAAATGGCACCGTTTTCATTTAGGACCAACTTGGTATCATAAGAAGTCTACTGGTGAAAACCCCTTGTATATAAAGCAATCCATCTGGGAGGTGTAGAAATAACAATATTTTCAAGATAGCCAACATGGTGATAACAAGATTTTTAAGATGGCAGCTGTGGCAGCCATATTGGACCTCACATTGGCACCATTTTCATTTAGGACATACTAGACATCATAAGAAATCTTTTGGTGAAAACCCCATGTCAATATGACTTTCCATTCAGGAGGAGTACTGATAACAAGATTTTTCAAGATGGCTGCTAAGGTAGCCATTATATTGGTTGTCAGATCGGCACCACTTTCATTTCACTAACAAGACATCATAAAAAGTCTTTTAGTGAAAACCTCATGTTGATATGACCATCCATTCAGGAGGAGTAGCGATAAGAAGATTTTCAAGATGGCCACTGTGTGGTGGCCATATTGGATGTCAGATTGGCACCATTTTTATTTAAGACCAACTGGACATTTTAAGCAGTCTTTTGGTGAACACCCCACATCAATATGACTTTCTGTTCAGGTGGAGTTGTGATAACAAGATTTTAAGGATGGCCACTGTGGTGGCCATACTGGATGTCAGATTGGTACCATTTTCATGTAGGACCAACCAGACATCATAAGAAGTCTTTAAATAAAAACCCCATGTTGATATGACCATACATTCAGGAGTAGCAATAACAATATTTTCAAGATGGCTGCTGTGGTGGCCATATTGGATGTCACATTGGCACTATTTTCATTTAGAACCTACTAGACATCATAAGAAGTCTTTAGTAATAACCTGATGTTGATATGATCATCCATGTAGGAGGAGTATCGATAACAAGATTTTCAAGATGACTATTTTGGCTGCCATACTAGACATCAGATCAGTACCATTTTCATTTAGGATAAACTAGACATCATAAGAAGTCTTTCAGTGAAAACCCTATGCTGATATGACCATCCATGTTTGAGGAGTACTGATAAAACATTTTCAAGATGGCTGCCATGGTGGCCATATTGGCCATTAGATCGGCACCATTTTCATTTAGGACCAGCTAGACATCATAAGAAGTCTTTTAGTGAAAACCGGAAGTTGATATGACCATCATTCAGGAGGAGCAGTGATAACAAGATTTTCAAGATGACTGATGTGACAGCCATATAGGATGACTGAGCAGCACCATTTTCATTTAGGACCAACTAGACCATGGGATGAATGTGTGTGTAAGGTTTCATGGCTAATGGATTAACAGACGACAGATGACAGGCAAAAGACCATCCCACAAGCTCTTCTGGTCTATGACCAGTAGAGCTAAAAACAGCACTAAATATTAATTTTGAATCAGTCTGAAAAAGCTTATCACAAACAAGAGTGATTTCAATGGCTTATCATCACAAATCTTCACATTTTTCATTACACATTTCCCGAGTCAACTATCCCTATATTTATCTTCATTACTAAATGAGCCAATACTTTTTCCCATCTTAGCTGTGCAGAGTTTTAATAATGTAAGATGAAGCCTAAACTTATTCACACATGCATATGCATACATGTATGGACTTAAAATCCACAATCCTAAACTCTGTGGTATATTAAGTTTGTGTTGGAGTAAAAATACTGATAATAAAACTTCAATCTCAATTCACCATAAAAACTTAACAAGTACAATGTGCGCTCAGCTACAGAGCATAGACCCAGGTCCAGTATTGACAAACTGGATAGGCCCAGGCCTGGTATTATTGAAACCTTTTGTGCAAGAACTCAAGCTCAAGGTCAAAGCCTAGAAACTCTGACAGTCTTTAACTGTAATTGAAATAAAACTAGAATCAAAGAACTTTCAGATTTTTCTTAACCTATGTCCCCCTACAAGACTGCAAAATTTTGATGATGTAGGTTCACCCTAAGTATCCTATCTGAATTTTGACGTTTTGAGCTTGATTTTGAGTTTCTAGCTCAAAAAGTTTCCAGAATATGTGTCCCTATCTGCCATTGAATACTGCACCAGAATGTGTGTCCTGATCTGCCACTGAATACTGCACCAGAATATGTGTCCCTATCTGCCATTGAATACTGCACCAGAATGTATGTCCTGATCTGCCACTGAATACTGCACCAGAATATGTGTCCTGATCTGCCATTGAATATTGCACCAGGATAGGTGTCCTGATCTGCATTTGAATACTGCACCAGAATATGTGTCCTGATCTGCCACTGAATACTGCACCAGAATATGTGTCCTGATCTGCCACTGAATACTGCATCAGAATGTTTTCCTGATCTGCCATTTAATACTGCATCAGAAGATCAGTGTCTGCACTGTTTTTTTCTGGTACAGTAGTCCGCGAACTGCCATTATGCAATGGCAGACCTGGGTTTGTGGTTGTTTGCACTATTACACATGGGTGCACATATGAACACATACAGGTGAACATAATATACATGGTTGAACATATTAAAAATATGTGCACATAATGTGAATGGATGCACATATTACACATGGTTGCACATAATGCACATATTACACATCCAGATATGGTGGAAAAATACAGTCTTGACCCCAGACCACTAGTCAGGGCAGGGTGCTGACTGCCTGTCATGGGATATTAGGCATGGTAAAGTTTCTTCTGTTGGGACCCTCTCTATGAGAGAGAGGGAATTTGTATGCAATATACTGGTACATTTTTGATAATATTTGCCACATTGATGCTCAAAATGTACATGCAGAATGTTACCATATGTAATGTATTAAACCCAGGGTTAAAATTAAACATGGAGAAACAAGTATCAAATTATAAAACAGGCAGCAAATTTTCTACTTGCTGCTAAATATTTCAAACTCTTCAAACCTCTGAAGATTTAAGACAGGGCAGCACTCAAGTAGAGCAGGGCAGACCCTATGGAGGGCTGGGTTCCACTTACAGAGTGCAGGGTGCAGTATCCACCTACAACAGGTTATCCTCACTGCCTTTAGTGCTAGTTACCAAGTAAGTGTATCTAAACTTAGAAGGCCAGTAAAATCTTAATTACTTTAAAACAAAAAATCTCATGGTTAGTAACAAACTAGATTGGAGCATATTTGTAAAACCGCAAAAGATCATTACAATTTGTTAATTATAAGAGAATTTTGTGTAAAAATTGGTGAATACATTAATCATACAATCAAATTTAGTATTACAAAAAATAAGATCCTCTCTGTGTGATAGATACCAAATCGAACTTTGTTTTAAAAAAATATAGTTTGTAAAGACTAATTCAAAACCACAACTTAACAATATAAGGAAAATGCATGCTTTGATGTTTGTAAATGTTTGCTGTATTACATGGGTAAAGCCTGAGCCCAAGGGCTAAGCCTGAATATTCAAATCCTTTCTCAAATGATCAGGAAAATGTTTGAACACAGCAAACTGTGCATTATAATTATTCTTACATCATCAGTTACCCAGAACACACATTACAAATTGAATACTTAACATACAGATTAAACCTGTATTCAGTATTTAAAATTCTCATGTTTGAGTGCAGCTGATGTCATGAAATCATGCACTTCAAGCCAGGTGAATCATACCTGATCATGTAATTTAATATAAAAACCACTTACAATCAGGTTCCGCAGTTTGGCCCTCTTCCTCTGAAGATTGGAAATGTTTTGGTAGAGCTTTCTCAGGCGTGGGTCCGTGACCATGAGCGATGGCATCTCCTCATCAGAACAGACTTCCTCTACATCCTCCACGGCATCATAAAACACAATCTTTTCTTCTTCATCTGAAATTTGAATTACAACAAAGGCTGTTAGAGAATTAATGCCACTGTGAATGGATGCAGTGTGATGGCTGGAAAGGCATTTCCACAAAAGAAATCCATTTATCTATGTAGTATTTTCACTCTGATTATAAACATATGGCAAAATATTTTTGGAATAGTTGGCAGAAGGAACAATATCCAGACAACAGACCAGTGTTTGGAGTAAAATGTTTTTTGATAATACTTACCCAATCATAATATGTTAGGAGTGCAAATCCAGCCCTTACAAGCTAAGAAATACATTCATCACATCTTTCAGCTTATTTAAGTAATATAAAAGTTCTAAAATGTCGTCTGCTTGCAGTGACAGCAGTCATATGAGAGTGGTCTCCCTTTGGAAGGAGAGATTAGTGCCAAATCCCATCAATCAGTTACTACTGGAATGTTCTTCCAGGGATGTAACTCCGGGGAATTTATTACAACTGAGTAACTATTATAACTGAAGAAACATATTTTCCTCCAAAAACTGGTTTCTTCTTTAAATACATTACCCAATCATAATACATTAAGTGAATAGATAAGATGAGGAGGGAGTTAACTCCTCTTACCCTAGAACTGGCCCTGTCTCTAGTCTCCTACTGTCCGTGAAGCAGCTTAAAGTCACATGTGAGATATAGGCTTGGGTTAGTGCATAATCAGTGTGTGGACATGGTTCAGAGAAAAGGTTTGCTCCCACAAATTCTGCCTAAGATGGGAAACCCAGGTCATTATGAATCTGCAAAGTGACTGGGAAAGAAGCCTATTATGCTGATGATATAGACCCCACCAGCTCAAACTGAGCACTTTGGGATGAAAGATTTCTGAGGTAAAAGCTGAAGAAAGTTGTCTCTGACCTCAAATTCATCGCTTGAGTGATGATGGTTGGGGAACAGTTGTGCCTGAATGCTATGCTAGTGGCAGCTGCCATAACGTCAGAGCTGATATATGCAAGAAATTCTTCTGGTCTTGGGTTATTTCTTTGTAGGCTGAGCTGATAACCCAATGGGTCCAACACAACAGACCCTGAGCAGAAATATTGTTTTTTTACCAATTGGAGTGGTAAAAACAAGCAAAAACTTTCTTTGCTGATCAGCTTGGTCTGTTTCAGATATTGCCTCAGAGATGCTTTCTTATACAGAGTTTTTATCAGCTAATTAATTAAGAGATATTCATTTCATTCAATGAACTATGAATATACTACAACTATTTAGTATCAGTATCAATAACCTGATGAATTTGCTTGATAGATTATTTTCTTGCTAATTATAGGATGGAAACCAAAACATCTGAAGAAAAAAAATATATGAATTATCAATATGAATTTTATACAAAATTCTATATTATAAAAATTAATATTTTCATACAAATTTCACATTTCTCCATCAAGGAAAAACAGCATAACTTGAGTTGATACACCAACACAATTTCAGCTAAGGGGCACTTTGCTCCTCATACCCCACCAGGGGCATAGCTTTCAGGGTTATCAACAGATTTCAAACTGAAAAGTTATTTGACCCTTGATCCCATAATCTCAAGAATCAAAATGAAAACCTCAAGAGTAAAAACTAAAATCTGAATAGTCATTTGTTTTTTACTCATGTGCTCATAGCTGGAATTGTTCATTACTTCATGGAGCGAACTGATAAACTGATGTTTAAGATGCTGAATAAAGAGAAACACTTGTACAGTATTTTGTAAGAAACAGAGAAGCAGACTGTGACAGACATGGACATTACTGAATTTTGTATAAGTGTTTCTCTTTCTAATTATGTACGACTATGTGCATAGTTAATATATTAAACAGAAAAAGGATTATTTTATGCTTTATAATATTTTTAACTTCTCAACATATTCTCTTTTTTAATTCCTCAGATTGTTTTAAATGCAAACGTATGTCCATACAACTATAAAAGTTATATATCAATCAAATATCTTGATTCTCCTTCTCCTCAGAATTGTTACTAACTTTCTGTTTCTTTGGAGTCTTAGGGTTGGAATGATCATCACTGCCAGGTCATTTCTCAGACTGAGACAAAAGAGAAAATATACTTCTTTGAGCCACTCTGATACAACGGTTCAAAAATACATCTAATTTAACAAAATGATTTCATCTTGTTATTCAATCTTGAGTAATTCCAAAGCATGAAACAAATCACTAAGCATAATGTCCAGAAATTCTTACTGAATGATACAATCAAAACACCTAAATTTTTTATTGTTTCGCTGACTGAAGCAAATTAATTGCCAATAAAACACAACTGAAGTTTGTTCACTTACCTTTGATAACTGGCTTAGTGAGCCACCATAGTTTCCACATTTTTGTCTAATTGATTATAATTTGATGGGCAATCAAACATATGCCAATATTTGATCAAAAGTTAATCCAATCAAGTCAAGTGATTCACTCTTCCTCTGTTATAAGTATCAAAGATAATCTCCAAACAATCTAACCTTGATTAAATTATCCACACCTAAGTATGACATCAGTGATCTGTTAGCTCAGCCCAGTTAATATTGATTTTACATAGGTGTGATATTATTGGCCAATAAGGTGTAAATGGTAGTCAGGCAAATGTCAATCACTGGCGATTTACAGTTACGGACAGCGTGAGCTCAGTAGGAATTATGCCGGTAGTGATTTAAGGGTATTTAAGACTGATGCTCTGGCTCAAATCAATGTGCATCATAAAAACGCACAGGTTGGAATTTCCATGCATCAGAAAATGGGTCACATTTAAATTCCAAGCGTAAAAACCCGAGGGTATGCGTCTATTGAGAACCCTGGCACTGCCCTCTAGACCACCAGAATGAGATTTTGCCACCACCCCTTCCTGCTATTTTTCCAACTTCTCCAGGTCATTTTTTTTTCTTATTGAAAAGTGATTTGTCAATATGCACATCTTCAATGATGACCATAATACTAAGCAAATTTCATGGCAATCCATCAAAAACTGCTGGTCTAATAGTTTTGCCAACAAGACTGTGTCATACACTGCTACAAGACAAAATGAACAATAACTCTAAAAAACAATTGTGGGGGCAAAGTGATTTGTTGATATGGGCATCTTCAGGCGATGGCCATAATATTTACTCATTTTCATGGCAATCCATCAAAAACTGCCTGACTAGTTGTGCTAACAAGATTACATCATTAACTACTACACAAAAAGGTGCATCTTCAGATGATGACCATAATAATATTTACCAAGATTCATTGAAATCCAAGCAAAAACGGCAGCACTATATGTGCACTAACGAAATTGTGTCATACACTGCAACAAAAGAAGGGTGTATCTTCAGGTGATGATCATAATCTTGACAATTCAAGCGAAAACTTTGGGCCTAGTTGCACTAACGAGATTGTGTCATACATGGTTACAATACACAATGGTGAATAACTCTCATAAAAATTATTGGAGCAAAGTGATATGTCGATATGGGTATCTTTAGATCATGCCCATAATATTCACCCAGCTCATGGCAATCCATCAAATGCTGCAGGACTAACTGTGCCAACAAGATTGTGTAATACACTACTACAAGCAAAGGGCAATAATTCTAACAAAAATTGCAGAAGCAATGTGATTTGTCAAAATGTGCAGGTGATGACCGTAATATTGACCAAGTTTCATGGCAAGCCATCAAAAACTGAGAAACAAGCTGCACTAATGAATGCTGGATAGAAGGATGGACACAAGGATTACTATATACTCCAACCTCATAAAGCGTACAAACGAACAAAAACTGGTTGTTAATGGATGTGCTGTCATCTCATAGATTATTTTGAATCACAGATCTGATAAGTTGGATATTTTGTTAGAATTGGAATTAAAGAAGCAACATCCAGTAGGAAATATCTGACATACGTGCTAGAAAATTGGGGAGCCAATTATCTTAAAAAGTAGATGCACCTCAGAGGATTTTGTCATTTGCCTAAATGCACCTCAAAGGATTTTGTCATTAGTCTAAATGTACCTCACAGGATTTTGTCATTAGTCTAAATGCACCTCACAGGATTTTGTCATTAGTCTAAATGCACCTCACAGGATTTTGTCATTGGTCTAAATGCACCTCAAAGGATGATTTTGTCATTAGTCTAAATGCACCTCACAGGACTTTGTCATTAGTCTAAAGCGCACCTAAAAGGATTTTGTCATTAGTCTAAAGCGCACCTCACAGGATTTTGTCATTAGCCTAAATGCACCTCAAAGGATTTTGTCATTAGTCTAAATACACCTCACAGGATTTTGTCATTAGTCTAAATACACCTCAAAGGATTTTGTCATTAGTCTAAATGCACATCAAAGGATTTTGTCATTAGTCTAAATGCACCTAACAGGAAATTCTAAGAGCAGACCACTATTGTTTGCAATAACAGAGCTCTCAACAGAGTTTCAGGATGAGAAGTCCTGGACTCTTCACTCACATAACGTAGGACTTTCCAGACAGTTTCTGAGAGTCCCTAGCATAAACTCATGATTCCCTCATTTTCAAAGGGATAAACATGAAAATGAAAAAGTTAATGATCAATATTTTATTACATACTCTGGGTTAAATTCTCAGCCTCGTAAAATCACATTAGAGAGAAACTATTTTCCAGTAATTGTCCAAAAAACTTTATATCATACTGCACTCTACCATCTGCAAACTAGTTCTTCAAATGAGTTAGTTTCTTTACTTTTTCCTGTTCTTTGAATTTACAAATGTATGTATGGCATTCTGGTTATCGAAGTCTTCAAGTACAGGATGCTCCTCCATTATCCTGATTAATTTATTCATTGTTTCATTATACAGACCTGTGCTGCTTTGCAGTCATCATTTGTCACGCTAATTTCTTGAGTTTTATCAACAGCATATGGGATTGTTTGTCTCTTTTGTGCAGCATAGCAACCCTCAACAACAATTAAATGATCTGGGTTAAGTTTGTGATGGCTAAAGGCTGATAGCTGCAAGTTAGTATTTCCATTTCAAGTGAAAGGATTTTGCTTTCCAGCAGTCTTACACCAATCACAAATTGCTTTTAATGTACAATCTGATTCCACTTTTTTCAACTGTGAGATCTGCTTCTCCAACTCAGGTGTTAAGTTCCCACATTTGTAGTTCTGCCGTCATTTTCTATCAGCATTCTTCACCATAGTCGAGATGAAGTCAGCATTAAATATACATTCCAAGTTCAACTTCTCTTTGTTGTCTTCGCTTGTGATAGTCTCCCTTTCAACTATTTTTTGCATTTTATTAGGATTAGTGTCATTTTCATCGCAAGTCTGTTTCCCAAAAAATGAAAACAGATTTTGTTGACTCATTTTTACAAGTTAAAGTACTTTTCTGCACTCCTTAAAAAAGTGTCTACTAATACTGTACCCTAGTCTAATTCACACGTTATGAAATAGCAGTTATTATTATTATTACAGTGAAACCCTGCTATAGCATGATGATCGGGGTCCTTAAAACAATATCGTGCTATGTACCATATCACCATATCGTGCTATAGCCGAACAAGTCAGTTAGCTGTAGAAAATGATTCATGCTTTCCCCCCATGTGTGTGTGTCTAAGGGGGGATGTGAATAGAAGTGGGCACAAATCTATGTGCTTGGTTGGCACAGTTATCATCTTAAATCAATGAATATTAAACGAGAAATAGATAGCGGTTGCTTCTATAATATTTTACTTTGATCTGAGAACCATGCATCGGTACATATATATGTACATGTCTAACATATAGCATGAATAGTTAAAGTATCAACACGTGTATTCACCAACTGATCTCATTGCATCCATAGGAGTGAATCCATAATAATTCCATCTAATATGCACACAGAAGTATAACATTTAGTCATTTTGTTATAGATCATTATGTGTCTGAATTCAATTCAAGACAGGGGGTGGGGGGAGGGGGAGGGGCAATACTTTGGACTTAGTTATCAACTTGTTTCATATTAAACAAGAAATACTTAAAATGGTCATTACATATCTAATATTTATTTTGTTGGCAGAGAAACTATTCATTGATACCTACTATATGTATATGAAATTGTCTACTTAAGCATAAATAGTTAAGGGTATGTGTTCTCACCTGTCAAATCTAGTTGTATCCATAATTATAGTAATTCCATCAAAAATGAGAACAATAATTTCTATATAAAAAAATGTTTGCTAGATCCATTTGAATCCTACTACTTAATTTCTTGCTAATACATTTGCACAAACTTATGAAACAGTTTTTTTCCACCGCAACATTCATATTTGCTGGACATGTCCAAAGGGTCTGATTTCTGACTGACTATAAATGCATAATCAGATATTGGGAGTTTCTAAAAAGAAACCTGTATTTAGGCTTGAAAAGTACATGTGCTTCAGCTGAAAATTCATACAGGAGGTCAATACAGGGAGGTCAAAGGTATTGACCTCAAAATGTACTTGCGCTGAGAATTCTACACAAAAACTGCCTGAACCCGGTTTTGGGAGTAAACCATTCCATTGTATGGGCACAGAGTGAGTTCCATAAAAACAGCTGAGTCATTCTCTAAAAGACAGAGAAACAAAATAAATGAAATAAACCCAATATTCATTGAAACCTTTGTTAAGAACAATGACTTTACTGCAGAGCAAAAACAGGGAGTAGAATGTATGATTATATTAGCCAATCCCACCACCCCTACAACTTAAATGGTTATGTTACAATCAGTGTTAACATTGGAAAGAGAGTTTCCTGTGTATATGTGAATAATCTGAAGCTAGAAAATAAAAAGGGTTAAGATGAAGGGATGGGATGGGGTGGGGTGGGGATGGAGTTTACATGTGTGTTGTAATAACCCAAACTGCTCCCGACAATTTGGGCTATAAACTTGTTTCAGTAGGTGTGTACGATGGTTGATTGAGCAGGCATTGATAGATAGTCTATTGTTTTCCCTTCAAAAGGTAGGTAAATTCATTGATTTATAAATTCGAGTAAGAAACTTTTTTTTTAGACCACCACATTGTTTGCTTGACTTGACACTTAAATCTCGAACCTAACTGGATTTGTTTAACTCAGTCTTAATCCTGTCCATGACTTCAAGTAAAAGCTTTACATTTCTGTATCTGTTATCCGTTGTAAATACTCACTAATTAACCCACTGACACCTATTTGTTTGAACGACTACAACAAGAATAATTGTTAAGGAACAGTGGAGTCATGTTTATAGGGAATGCATGATATTATTCACTGGCCAGTTGATTGTGTAATGATTGGTAACGATTGTCGGATTTTTTTTATATTTAATTCATTGTTCCATAATTTCAACAACTTTTAGCACTGAGATTGACTCTGATGATTAGCAATTACTTAAATTAATTGATTTATAAATGTAATGAGAATCTTTCTTCAACCACTGTATTTTTCGTTCTTGGTTGTGTATGCCAGTTGAATAAGCAAACATCTGCCAGCTAAAGTTTGAGCAACAACGGTACACAGAATGCATTGAAGAAAAACACAAAGAAGACTTACTGACTTTATTGTTCATGGCTCAATAATAATAAGATTAACACTTATCATCTTTAAAATGAGCTGACATCTTTCAAAAATAAGCTACGATCAAAGTGCAGTGATTGACTACTGACACATTTGAAATGAATATTCACAAACAGAAACATTTAACATCTTTATTCATATAAAGAAAGATGCAATCATAGACACTTTTTTATTCAAGAATACAACACATCTTGCCAAATTATTAAATCAAACTCGTTTATTTTGCCACAAACTTTGCAGTACTTCAAGAAAATTGAGAAATTACTGTAAAATTTCTGCAGCCACACCACGATCATGTTATATCCGAATTCATACACGATCTCTTCCCCAAAATGATATACACATTATTTTTCATACTTTGAAAAATATTCATTTTTTCATGTAAGAAATATATTTGAAATTTTGGGAGCCACACCATGATCGTGTTATATATGTTTTCACGCTATACCGGGGTTTCACTGTATTATTATTATAATTTTATTAATAATTTGACAATACTGTCCAACTCAAACTCTTAGAAAGCTTTGATTACTTTCATGATTTATATTATGTGGTGTCACCAATTTAAACACTGTTAAAACAACAATGGGCATCGTTTATTTGCCGAACAATCGCAGGTGCTTACATACATATTCATTAGAAAATCAGTTTCTTTAAGTCATCACATCAGAGAAGGATTAAGTATTAATTAGTCACACTGACTTCATGCCTGTTTACCTAAGTCTAGCCATTAGCAATTCCACAGATCTGAATTGGTTGATCAAAAACATAAAAAGGGGAGAGCCACAGGGGAAAATGAGGTGCATCTCGGGGACACAGTACATATAGAAAAGGTGTGTCCTCTGAGAATTTCATGTGTATTTGACCCAGAAGTTCTGGTCTCTCAGAGCCCTGAATAAACATTAACTTCTTTTACCAACGAGTAATAAGACTATTGTTGTGGTAAGTAATCCATCATATTATTTCACACAGCACTGCATCTAAAAGTAATAATTATCTCTGAAATGGACTATAGATTTAAATCAAATAGTTTATCCTTCAATTTGTTTATTTATAGTTTACTTCCTTTAGATTTAGTTTATCTCAGTGTCATTTATTTACTCACTTATTTCAGATTATAAATGGAACACAAAATATGTAACAATTTTACACTCTGATATACATGTATACAAGAAAATTATTACTTTGACTACTAATGTGCGAAGGATAATAAATATGCTTTGCATAGTACATTATGGCTCAGAGGCCTAAATAACAAAATAAATATGTTCTTTTTCTTATAAACATCAATGCCAACCTTTTATTCTGTCACAAAAGATGTTGAAAATAGTTTTCAATCTATAAATATTAGACCTTTCATCATCCATAGTTAATTTTTGATCCAAAAATATGAGAGCTTGTATCATCCAGAGTTAGTTCTCAATCCATAAATATCAGACCTTTTATCATCCCAAGTTCATTCAGATTTACACTTCTTGGTAGCATAAAATTACTACCAGATCTTTTACAAAGTAACAACGGACCACAACAGGTAGCCAATCTGCTACTTGCTACTGTATACAGTGAATTAAATTTTTTGTGGGGTACCAGATTTTTATGGATTTTGTGGTTGCTACAAACCACAAATTTAAATACCCAACGAACAATGATCCTTATATGGAAAAACTCCTTCCCCAATCCACAAATTTCAGTACCAGTTAAAAATAAAAAAATTGCAAAACCACAAAAATTTATTCCAGCAAAAATAAGTGAATTCACAGTATTTTTTTAAAACCCTGTTTGGGGACTAGAGTTGAGGCACCAAGAGTTAGGGGACTCAGAGTTGGACACTGAGATGTAGATATTACATATACATTAATGGTATTAGCACATTACATTTGACCAAAATCATTAATAAACATATATAATGAGTGTAACATTTGGAAAGAGCAGAAAAAAAATAAAACAAAAAATAATTGCATTTGGGCCAAAGAGTATCTATTTTTGTTTGGCTGAATAGGTCATCGTTGGTGGTGTTTATGAACATATAATAACTATTTAATAAAAAGCTTTGTTAATAGTTCTGAAATGAGCAACTACTTTTAGTAAGTTTGACAACTACATGGTTGAACATCAGTGTTACCAAAACTTTGCTATGGTGTAATCAATCATGTAAAATCATGATTCAGTTGTTTAGCAAACACAAAAAATTGCTGTCAATCAAATGGATTGGTGCAATGACACTGTTACAGTAATATATGTACCATGTATGCTCATGTATAAGTCAGGTCCAACTGCAATTGCACAGATCCATATCTGCTGCTGCATAATGCAGCATCATATCTGGGTCTATGCATTTTGTTAGTACTAATCAGTAGAACAAACAATACAGAACTTGATCTGCCAGTGTGTTATGCAATGAGAGATCATGGTGTATACTTATATGTGAGTATATATGGTATATTTGGATAAAGTGCATCCAAACTTGTACTTCATTCATTAATTATTCACAGACTCCACTTTTATAAAGTATCTGCAGAACTGATATATGTATTTTGTAATCATGTACAAATTTTGAAATATGCAAATACCTGCAATTTCTCGAGTTATAGCCTCTCTTTGGGTTCTAGCCAATTTTTCCTCCTCATCCAGTGTTTTCATGTGTACTGTGTATATTTTAGTCTGCCATTCATAGGCCTGGTTTTCTAGCCATTCTAGTTCTTTCCTAACACCTGCATGCTCATCCATGCTGGCAATCTGTAAATCAGTCATAAAAGACGTTCATTATGGAGTTTGACTTTTGTATCAACCTTTATGACCTGACAGACTCAAAAATTGTGTTAATAACTTCAAAGTATGTATGCATGTAAGTAGGTGGTTGGAGTCATGAGTGCCATTGTGTTATGTAACACATCATGCAAAATCAAGACAATTCAGTTAACTGAAGAAAGTGTTGCATGTTTAGACTCTAGGTTCCACAAGGGGTGGGTAGGTGTGAGCACATAACTAGATTCCACAAGTGGTGGGTAGGTGTGGGTGCATAATTCTAGATTCCATAAGGAGTGGGTAGGTGTGGGTGCATAACTTGTTTTCAATGATGCAGATAACAACTTAAATTGATACATATGAAATGGTGAAAACACAGTGATTACAAGTTTAATATTTAATTCTCTGCTAAGAACCATGCATTGGTGTATACATGTATATGAAACTCAATAACTAAATAGCATAGAGAGTTGAATTATATGCGTATTCAGCAACCGATCTCACTTCATCCATTTTTCGACAGTGAATCCATAATTCCAATAAAAATATGCATAAAGCATAAGTTTTAATAATTCCAGCACTGTTCATGATGTGTCTGAATTCAAATTGCAAACAATTAATCAAAGAATAACTTAACGATAGATAGAGCACAATTACAGTTCAATATGCAGGTGAACATGTGTCAAGGTCACTAGATGGTGCCTGTTTTCAAATCATAGAGGTGAACATGTGTGAAGGTCACTAGGTGGTGATTGTTTTCAAATCTCTAGACTTTTCTATGCTTGATTCCATTCACAACCAAATATTTAATTCTTGTTAATAAACTCACACAAGCTATGAAACATTATACACAATTTATCTCATACCATTTATTTAGGGATGGACAGCAGGGATTGGGTTTACAAAGAACTGACTGATTTTCAGCTCCCAGTCAGTTGATCAAGTGATGATTGGCTGACAACTCAGCCGTGCCAAATTCACATGAAGGCAGCTTTCATTTTGTGATTGTTTTGTTATAAAGCAGCATATGACAGTTGTGACATCCTTTTGCTGTGAGATTAAATTTGATGAGTTGCAATTACTTAATTAGGCAAATCAATTAATTGATTTATCAATCTGGGTGATAAAATGATTTCAACCAAGGCACTATTTGGTGCACATGTGTATATGTTGGTTGATCAAGAAAATCTGCAGTGAGCTATTGTTTGCCCTGGATTAAACAACAACTGCCCACAAAATGACTTTATGATAAAAAAGAAAGAAGAATTACAAGTATGTATGTATGTATGTATGTATGTATGTATGTATGTATGTATGTATGTATGTATGTATGTATGTATGTATGTATGTATGCAATCATGCATGTATGCATGCACACACATTATACATAGGGCTTAATGGCATATCAGCACAATCCAGGATATATAGTGCCAAGCAAAAGAAAGGTAGCAAAAATTATAAGGGCAAAACCTGGCAAAATTCCCCATGAGGAAAACTTTGAGACAAACTCCAAATTAAATATGCACCATGCTACAAAAATGGGCATAAAAAACAAAGATAACAAACTCCAACTTAAATATGCATCATGAGACAACAAGTGGCATACAAAACAAAGATAACAAACTCCAACTTAAATATGCATCATGAGATAACAAGGGGCATAAAAAACAAATCAACAAACTCCAAATTAAAATATGCACCATGAGACAACAAGGGGCATAAAAACAAAGATAACAAACTCCAAATTAAATATGCAACATGAGACAACAAGGGGCATAAAAAACAAAGATAACAAACTCCAACTTAAATATGTATCATGAGACAACAAGGGGCATACAAAACAAAGATAACAAACTCCAATTAAATATGCATCATGAGACAACAATAGGCTTACAAAACAAAGATAACAAAATCCAAATTAAATATGCATCATGAGACAACAATAGGCATACAAAACAAAGATAACAAAATCCAAATTAAATATGCATTATGAGACAACAATAGGCATACAAAACAAAGATAACAAACTCCAAATTAAATACGCACCTTGAGACAACAATAGACATACAAAACAAAGATAAAAATTAAAAAACAGGGTAAGAGCCTTTAAATACAAGGTAAAATTTATCCTATATAAACTACACTCTTTTCAAAAGTTAATACCTTCTCAGCTGGAAAGTAATCACTGATGCACCCCATAGCAAACAGGTTTCATCTAGTGGCCTCTGACAACATGCAGGTGGGGGTTTCAGATCTATTCTACTGCCCCAAACCCACAGCCAGGTAACACATAATTGTAATAAGTTTTGAAAGTGTTGCTAACAAATATATGCACATAATTATGTATTTCATTACCTGTGCCTTCACTTTGTCTCTCTCCTGTACATATTTTTTCCTCTTGTTGTTGAGAAACTGCAACATTTCAAGAGAGAGGTCTTCTTTGATTCTGGGATGGAAAAAGAAAGCATTTACATAAATATTTCATTGGCATTATATTATGCTATATTACAGCTTTCCCTCATTATAACAAGGTAATTGGGGTCCATAACTACTGACCACATTATATACCGATCAACCATATAATGTAAGAGATCGAAAACTTGATTAAGCATACATGTGTCTGTGATAGGGGGTAGTGTGTGCATGGATAAAGAAAATGCTAAATCACTAAATGCTAATAACTGCATTTATGTACACAAAATATGATAACTGTGCACTCAAAATGAGCAAATAACGGATGCATAAAATAAAGATATATTGAAACTGAGCCGTTCTCTTGAACCATGAATTATCATATGTTTGGTAGATCCACAACTCAAGGTATTCATTAGAAATGGAGCACCTTGTTTTCACAAATATTGTGGTCAATGCTAATTTTTAATCTAGTTCTGGCTTAAGTCAATGAAAGCACTCTTCTGTTGAAATTCACTCAGAAAAACATCACTTCTCCCATCTGTTTCTCTTTGAAAAATCACACTAATAATATGGAGAAATCACTTTTACATCTTGTAAAGTCTAAATGATGTAACTACGATCTTCCTAAGTTTATGCTAACCTTGTATCCCAGTATGCAACTAAAGCCCACCTGGGTTCATGCCATGGGATACATTAAAAATGTGGGAATGGATGCCTCAGCACTCCTCACCAAACCAGCCTATGTAGCAACTGGCAACATTGTGGCCTTTGCTGTTAAAGGTACACTGAGAGGTGATGGTGTGTCCATGGAATTTATCAATAACTGTAATGATGCCCATATTAGGACCTGGACATACATACTGGCATCTTCTTTTGGTATGTCACCTGCCTTATCAACTTGGAAATGTGGGTTTTCCATAGACAATTCCTTTGGTTTAGATGGTAACCACCATTATGTCTACCGGGCAGCATTCACCAGTGGGTAGCAGATATTGCAGTCACATATGTAACGGTCAGCATTGCCATGTTGGTCAGAGTGACTACTATACCAAATGTGTCTGGTTACTATCACTGGGATTCAATGCGAAACTTTCAAAATGTTGGTGCTTTTTACCCTCAGCAACAATGACACAATTGCCATCCCATGCCCTGGATTTTACTTCATTAATCTCCATGGGTGTCATGGTAATGGATAGTGGAAAATGCTTTCAATCCAAGTAAATGGAGTCATACTGGTACAAAATGACAGTGGTGATCAGTCAACCAATGGTGTCTCATATGAAAGCTTTACAACTAGCTTTGCATCTACATTTGCTGCTGGAGACACCATCCAGTGTGAGAGCCTCAACATCAATGCACATGCAATTGGATTCTCAGCCACTCTATCTTTGGCCTTCACATTTATACTTAGCATATGGTGAAAAAACAAAGCCATGGGGGAGCAACCAGTCGTCGACAAGTAACGTGAACCATTAGTACTGCCTGTGAATTCTAAAATCAATGAGGAAGATGGAGAATTGGTGAAGGTCACAAAACAAGTGCATGACATCAACAAGGAACATAAAAAATTGGTGCAAGAATATCTGCTCTTCCTTGGGGTTAACACATACTGGTTCAGATTGGGGTGGAACAAGAATGCAAAGCTGACAGATATAAAACACTATTGGAAAAATAGAAAAAAGTATTATCCTTCATGGTATGTAGGGTCCTCTATCACTCGTATCACTGGCAGAAAAAAAAAAGAGTTATATTAAAAAAATGTGTGTTCTGCTGCATCACAGTAATCAGCCAAAGAAACAAACAGTTGGTGAATCTGTGAACAGAAGGCATGGTATTTGTGACTCTTGGTGAGTGTGTTGGCGGGCATGTTGAAGACCGTATTATTTCCAGATCTAGTGATATCAAGGAAGCTGACACCTTTTTTGACATCATCGCCATTTTACCAGAACACCACGGTTAAGGTTAGAGGTATGTGTCTGCAGGGGAGCTAAAGCCCCCACCCTCCAGATCAATTAAACATTCATATCATGCTGCTTATTATGGAATCATAATGTCACTATACCCCAAACTCCCAAGACCCACAAGAGTTTAACCTGAAAAATATGTGAGGCTGAAACCTCCTTGCAGGCAGAGGCTTAACAGTGGCACACTCTACACAAAAAAGTATAAGCATGCAGTAAATGCAGTGGATAATGCTGAAACCACACTGAAGGCTGTGTTTTTGGGAAATGGTTTGGTGGGTATTTCTGAATACTGTCAACAACCACTGCTGCCCCTATTGCGACTGTCCTTGAGATCTGATTTCTGTAGCTGGAAATTTTATCAGCTGGTGACTATCCATGAAAGCCAAAAAGCACGATGAAATCTGTCTTTGCCAAAACAAAGATGAACACAATCGCAGACCACGTATCTAAGCACTATGAGACAACACCATCTCCAAGTAAGAGTTCAAGCTTATCCTTGATGAAGTTAACAAATATTTTTCCCTTGTGTTTAAAAATGGAAAATGAAATAGATCTGCTAATGGGGATAGATAATTATGATGATTAGGATAAAAATCTATATGTAGGTCTGGGTTGACAAGGGTTTACAGTTGAACCAAGACCAAACAAAGAGCTATTCATTTATAAAAATAAATATAGGACACAATACTCTACTGAAGAGGACAGTTCCCAAGGGAGAAGGCAATAATAGATTTTGTACATCACATGACATCATATAACATCAGCGCATGGCAATAGTGCCCACTGGAACAGACATCATTCCTATAGTCAAGATAAAATGCATTATGTCCTAAAATAGATCACAGTGGTCAGTCAATCGAAACTTGTGAATTTATCATGTGATGTACCAATAAACGATTTTCATCAATATGAGGAGATCATTTTAAGGCATACAAAATAGCATAAAACTGTTTCATATTTATCATAAAGCATTTGCTTGTAACATTATTTTTATCGGAGTACAATGTTTATTCATATTTGTTACATTATAACATATCACTTTTCAACACAAAAGTGTGCATCATTCACTGAGCTACAGCAAAGTCATTTGGTTGATGAATTTGCTATGAAAGGATCCTGCAGAGAAAGTGTATATTTCAATTTTATATATCTTAAAAGTGATCTCCGTCTATATTGCTGAGGTCATGTATTCTTAACATTCTACCCTTTGATCTTTGGTTGGTGAAAATCAAATGTATTTATTAAGTATTTAAGAATCCTGTTGTTTGGCAAAATCTGCTGTTCAGTTGTTTCCAACAAATATTGGAAAATGACACATTTTAAAGGCAAGTTGCTAAAAATTTTTTAAAAGCTTTAGTTCTTAAAAAATGAAATCCCATGCATTTAAATCAAGTTCAGTTTATGGCTGTATTGTACCTGTACAATCTTTCTATCCCATGCATGTAAATAAAGTTTAGTTTATGACTGTCACTGTACTGTACCTGTACAATCTTTCTATCCCATGCATGTAAATAAAGTTTAGTTTATGACTGTCACTGTACTGTACCTGTATATTCTTTCTATCCATGCATGCAAATACAGTTTAGTTTATGACTGTCACTGTACTGTACCTGTATATTCTTTCTATCCCATGCATGCAAATACAGTTTAGTTTATGACTGTCACTGTACTGTACCTGTACAATCTTTCTATCCCATGCATGTAAATAAAGTTTAGTTTATGACTGTCACTGTACTGTACCTGTATATTCTTTCTATCCCATGCATGCAAATACAGTTTAGTTTATGACTGTCACTGTACTGTACCTGTACAATCTTTCTATCCCATGCATGTAAATAAAGTTTAGTTTATGACTGTCACTGTACTGTACCTGTATATTCTTTCTATCCCATGCATGCAAATACAGTTTAGTTAATGACTGTCACTGTACTGTACCTGTACAATCTTTCTATCCCATGCATGTAAATACAGTTTAGTTTATGGTTGTATTGTACCTGTATAATCTTTCAAGTCCACTGATTTGAAATGACGTCTTCCCAAACTTTTGACTATCTTCCTCCATTCTGTCTCGCATATCTGCAAATAGTTATCAATACCATGTTAAAGATATTAAAATACCAGATCCACTTGCACACAAATTTTCAACTTAAGTGCATTCTCAGCTCAAAGTTTTGTCCCTCCATGAACATTTCATATAAAGGAATTGGAATGGAACTTTCTAAAATATCCCTTAAAATAACCACTGCAAAATGCCATTTACTAGTATCTGGACTGATCACTCATACGACCTCTAACCATGATTTCAGAAATTAATTAATACATGATTTGGTGCGTTTGGCTGATTTGATGCATGTGCTGTTATGTAAGATATACTCGACAACAGAAAAATCCAGTACCATGTAAGTATGGTTTTTGTTTTACTTATGCTGACTCCAGAGCAATCTCATGCAAGTTGCTGACAGTACATGCAAGATGGACATAACATTGATGTGTGATTTTGTCATCAGTAAGGCTGCCACGTTTACCAAAATTTGCAAACATGTACACAATATACCATAACCGAAACTATGCCATTTAATTGAAAGGATATCAAACTCCGTGTATACATTTCTTCCCATCTACTAGTGAGGCTAAATGTTCTTCTGACAACTACTTATATGTAAGACATTGACAATTTGCATGCCGTACCTCACTCAACTTGAAACTGTTTTATTTGCTATACATCTTTTACCTCTTATTATGACTAATTCAGTTTGTAAGTCATGTTGTTGGTGAATTCCTGTATATATGACAAATAAGGTACAACATCCTTAGGATGGTTGTGATTTTGTACTCCAATGTTACATATATGTACATGAAAAAAATGGATAATGCAGCCGGACATACCTTCTGGACATGCGCAAAAGATGCTTTTGTAAGATATACAGTGACTACCAAACTGTGAAGTGGCATTTAAAAATGTTACACATCAAAGGTGACATGTTAAGACACATGCTTTTCAAAAGTAAATAATGCAGTTTAAGGACGTTTTTGTCAGAATTATCAGTAAACCAACCTGATGAGTAACATGCTGTACAACCAATTCTCATCAATTTAGACTAATTCCAAGAAGTTCTATGTTGAAAAACTACATTCTTTAAGAAGAGAATTCAGAAAAAAATCCTACCAAACAGCCCAATTCAGCAGAAATGTGGAAATATATAATTTAATTGGAACCGGAAGTTACTGTGTAACTAAAAACCATGTGCATGTTCATTTACAAGGTTACCGATTTTGTAAACATTTACACGCAGAAAACTAAACTTAGCTGTTTACACAATGTAGACGTTGCAGCCTTAGTCATCAGACTCAGAAGGGAAGGTGAATGTGATAACTGAAATAAGACAGAATACAAGGCAAGGTGAATGTGACAACCGAAATAAGACAGAATACAAGGCAAGGTGAATGTGATAACTGAAATAAGACAGAATACAAGGCAAGATGAATGTGATAACTGAAATAAGACAGAATACAAGACAAGGTGAATGTGATAACAACTGAAATAAGACTGAATACAAGGCAAGGTGAATGTGATAACTGAAATAAGACAGAATACAAGGCAAGGTGAATGTGATAACTGAAATAAGACAGAATACAAGGCAAGGTGAATGTGATAACTGAAATAAGACAGAATACAAGGCAAGGTGAATGTGATAACTGAAATAAGACAGAATACAAGGCAAGGTCACAAGCTTATGTTGCACATATTTACATGTAGTAACTTGACCTTAGCACCAGATAGTTAAGACTTTAGTGAACTCATTCTTTTGTCAACAGTGTATATTCTAGAATAGAGTGTGGGTTTTTTGCTATTGAAAATTACCCAGTAGGATTACTGATTATGTAAGAATATCAATCAATCCTATACAAATACTCATTAGGATTATTAATTATCAAAGAATATCATTCAATCATACACCATGGTTACTCATTAGGATTACTGATTATGTAAGAATATCAATCTATCCTACACAATTACTCATTAGGATTATTAATTATCAAAGAACATCAATCAATCATACATGTTTACTTGTTAGGATTACTGATCATGTAAGAATATCACTCAATCATACACTGACAGTTACTCATTGGTGGCGCTCTACAGTTTCGTATTTTGCATAGCGTTCGATTTTTAAAGAAAAAGAATTACCCAGGTTTTCCTCACTGGTTGTTCTGGCTATTTAAAAAAGACCTTGTATATCTTAGGTATTGTTAAAAGAACTTTTAATTCCCTTTATTTTGGTGTATGATTGATGGGTGCAATTTGGGTTATAGAGTATACAGCTTGGTCTTACTTAAGATGTGCACCTCTCAAAAACTGCAAGCTCCGCTTGGTCATTTTCACTTCCTGGACTTCAAAGGTAAATATATAAAAAAAACGATAACTTTGTTTACTTTTTACATATTTTGTAATTCATTTATTGTACTTTCAGAGGCTAGTATTGCCTACTCTGGCAATTTTTTTTCCCTATTTTAATAACTGCTGAAAATAGTGTACTTTTGACTAATTCAGGCTAATTTTTTGAGTTATTTGGAGTGACCATTTCTGTCTGCTGTGTGCATAGATCATGTACAATTTCCACAAGTACAATATGTAAAGAAATTTCAGTCACAGTCCATGAAAATAGCAAAGAGGTATGCCAACATTCTCTTCATTGTGCATGCTGCAAATGTAAACGACTTCATCTTACACCTGTCACTCTCTCAGAAGTACATAATATCTGTCAAGTGTCCCCATTAGGATTACTGATCATGTAAAAATATCAACCAATCATACACAATTACTCATCAGGATTACTGATCATGTAAAAATATCAACCAATCATACACAATTACTCATCAGGATTACTGATCATGTAATAATATCAAACAATCATACATGGTTACTCATTAGGATTACCGGTATTGATCATGTCAAAATATCAATCAATCATATACAATTACTCATTAGGATTACTGATCATGTGAGAATATCAATCAATCATACATGGTTTGCTGTGTGCAAATGTTTGCCCCAGTACTTAAGAATGACTTGAAACCCCCTCCAGTTCAAAGTCTTGCTCCGGCAAATGTTTGCACACTACAAACTGTGTAATATGATGAACCCTATAATCCCTAATCAATCAAAATCAACGATATGGATGACAATTTTTAGGGACAATAACAGTCTTCTAATGGGTTAAAATAATCAGCATCTTACTATACTTTGTACTAAAATATAGACCAAGCTATTGATGTTTGACTACTGGTGTTTGACGTCATTTATTCTCCCATGATAAGACCAAGCAGTCAACCTAATAAATTTGTCAAAAATAAATTTGGGGTCGAGCTTATTATCAGATAATGATATTCTTAGTAAATATTTGCAAGCATGGTCTTAGCATCAGATATATATGATAGTTAATATCCTTGATCAAATATGCAAGAGAAATAAACTTTTTACATTAGTATTGCATCTAATATTTAAACAGCAGAGACATTAATTTACCGCAAAACAGCCAAGATGGCCTTTCATCACAATTATTTATTTATTATGATATTAATACTAAATCAGATGATGATCTACATACATGTATATTTGTCTTAGAGGAAGAATGGTAAGTACAAGATTTCTGAAAAATGCTCTTAAACACCAGAAAAAGGCACAATATTGACTATTATTTTAAAAAAAAACTGTTATTTTAATTATGGTGTAATAACAGTCATCTGTACATTTTAGAATAAAAGGAAACTACTTTTCATTAAAGTTTGTAATTATTAATAAACAACAGCTACATGTGCAGCTGAATTGTTTTTCTTGTTTGTGTCCAACTTTGTATCATTCAACCTTGAAAAGTTATTAGAAACAAAAAGGTAAAGCATTTCAATGACTTGCAGTTTCAGCAGCATTTGAATATCTGAAATCTGGAGGTGGTGAGCTTAATAGTTGACACAAATGTCTGAGATGTGAGGGTGGTAAGTATAATATTTGATACATATCTGAGATCTGAGGGTGGTGAGCATAATATTTCACACATACCGGTATCTGAGATCTCAGAGTGGTGAGCCTAATCTTTGACAGATATGTGAGATATGAGGGTGGTAACTATAATATTTAACACAGATATCTTAAATCAGTGGGTGTAAAGCATATTTGACATATTTGAACTCTGAGGGTGGTGAGCATAATATCTGACAGATATCTTAGATCTGGGGGCATTGAGCATAATATTTGACAAATATCTGAGATATGAGGATGGTTAGCATAATGGTTTACACCGATATCCAAGAGCTGAGAATGGTAAGCATAATATTTGATGCAAATGTCTATAATCGGCCATGCTACAAAAAGAAACAAGGATTAAGAAAATTATGAAGAGACATATTAATATATTTTACCTAAAGTCAGACAATATCTGAAAAATATTTTCATATTTGGTGAATGAACAATCTGATTAAAATCAGATTTCCACAGTCCTTGGTAGAGATCTTATGGACACTGATAACAGGCCATGTTCTGTTGACCTTGTGTTTCACCAATCAAATCGCAGTTTTCAAATTTATGAAAATGTCACACGTCATTCTGAACAAATTGCTACTAACAATAACTCTCCCTAACATGATATGAAATGTTTTTGTTGAGAGGCTACATAAAATAAGCATATTGGGGAATTCCAAAGGTCACCAAGACATGAACTTTTGTCAGTGTCTGTCAGATCTCCATGTAGGACTGTGGAGATTTTATTATAATCAGATTACGCGAATGAAATGTTCGGGCATGTAAATGAGATACTGGTGCTCCTTGAAAAACATAATGCTTGTAGCCTGGTCCCTTGTATATTATCAGTAGACAATAGCCATAGTAACAGTATAGACTTAGCAGCTGATTTCATGGAAAATGAATTGATGCCAAAACAAGCTTCAGTTTACATTTCTGAAATTATGCATCTGTTTTTGCTGAAATATGTACAAAAAGTTTTATCCTAATGATTTACAATACATCACTGGAAAACAGCACTTGCAAAAATGAACCAAGAGTTTAAAATTTCAATTGACATTTTCCACAATGAACTCGCATTTTGACAGTATGCAAATGCTAAATCTGAGCCCTAAAAACTAAAAATCTTCCTGAAGCTAATCAAGAATTTCTTAAGACACATGTATTTTCCATATTTTGGTATATTCTCAATGAAACAAATCAATTGCCCTGAAGACTGCTACTAAAATAACACATAAATGGACATGAACAAAAAACTTACGCCTAACAATGTACATGATGGCTGAAAAGTGATCATAGCTATGTCTCACTACTGATGCAGATAAGACAAAAAATATATATTGTACATGTACGTAAGACCCGAACACAAGTTTATCGATATGTATCAAATTTGCTCCTGTAAAAAGCACAATCAATTCCAGAGAGTATAAACCCAGATTTGCTATTACATAATGTGCTGTCAGATACAGATTTATGCTGTTCATTAGAATTCATAAGATCAACTGTTATGTATATTTAATCTATAATGTGTACTAAATTTTGTTCATGAGGTAAGTTGCACTTTAGATTCTGGTCACTAGTAAACAGAACGTTTACAAGCTTTTAAGTTCAAGGTCATTCATTTTGACAGTTAGAATGGGGTTTTTCCCATTTTATTGTTTCACATCCTGTTGATATAGCTGAAGTGAAAATGTGTATAAATAGCGATTTGGTAAACAAATAATTAATTCCTGTTTTAGATCAGTCTGTGGGATTACATTTGTGATCAGATTTTACATTGTGCCATTGAAATCAGATATAATTCGAGAGGAATTATTTATTAAATATATATTCATTGGAATTACTAAAATGCATGCTGACTTTTGAATTAATAAAGTACTTTGTACTATTGTGAACTCATTCAAAGACATTCTGGATTGTATCATTGTGTTGTATCAGGACATTCAAGACTATTGGAACTCATTCGGAACATTCTATATTTTTGGACTTGTGATTAGGACATTTAGGGTTATTTGAAATTTGATTCACAATATTGTAAGTATCTCTTTAATTTCACTTTTTATTGTGGGGAAATAAATAACTTGTTGATTTTACTTACATTGTTGGTTTTACTTTCTTTCAGTTACATATTTTTAAGACCTAGAGTAGTGACACAACAAGGAATGTTGAATCTGGCCCCTCTGTCATAAAACCTAACTCAAGTCCAAATCTTACTCGAAAATATTCTGACCAATCAAAATGCTGCATTTGTCAATTTCAAGTAAAACTTGTAAGTTTGGAGTAACGTTTATTATTAAAAATGTTAAGTTTTATGAAGGAGGGGCCTGGTCTGAGTAAAGTTTTATGATGGAAGGGCCTGATCTAATTTGATGTAACATGATGCACAAGAGATATCTGAGTCTATGCTCTTTACACTTGCAAAAATAAACACAGTATACCACTGATCATGCAAGCCATAAACTGACCTTGGTTATAATTGACATTACCTTATATTTTGATATGTTCAAACAAGGCCGTGTTATTACAATGCATATAATAAGGAAATGGGTATTTAATGATGTTAAACCATATTATAATTGGTTCACAGGAGCCAGGAACTTACATCATGTGAAATAAATTGTGTGTCATTAATAAAATGAAATTTAACCAAATTCTTCGACTCTGTCATTACACATACCTAATTAGAGGGGCAGCAGATCCTAATTAGAGGGGGCAGCAGAGCCTAATTAGAGGGGCATCAGAGCCCAATTAGAGGGGGAGCAGAGCCTAATTAGAGGGGCAGCAGAACCCAATTAGAAGGGCAGCAGAGCCTAATTAGAGGGGCAGCAGAGCCCAATTAGAGGGGCAGCAGTATAATATGGACCTTTATAGTAAGTAAGCACTTTACCTTGATACAAAGACGTGGTCTTCTTATAGTATCTCATATAAAGATCTTGTATTGCATCTAAAGCATGTTCATAGTGACCCTGCCACTCAACCAACTCTTCAGCATATTCACGCTTTATTCGCTCTCCAATATCTGGGTTTTGAAGTTCATTTTTAGCAACCCTCACTCTATTACCTGCCACTTCACGCAGGTCCAAAAAGGGTTGCAACTGATAATTATACAGCTCTGCTAGAGCAATGTTAATTTTAAACACTGCTTCATCTTCTACTTTGTAAACCTGTTCCATTTCTGTCATACTACTTGCAAATTTCCTCTCAAATAGAACATTTTTAAGTTCATCTTCTGCTAGAACAACTGCTTGCTCATAGCCTTGTCTTTTCAGCTCACTGACATTTTCAAAATATTCATCCATTGAATGCTCTTCAAACATGGTTGACATTAGCAATTTTTCCTTGCATACTTCAAGAGCTATGGAGAAGTATTCTTCTAACTGTCGACAAACTGTGTCAATGTTTTCAGGTTTTTCTTCATAGCTGACAAAGGCCCATAATCCACGAGGTTCCACAGGTAATTTCGGAAGATAAGGGCTAAGGCTTGGGTGAATCAGACACAGCATTTCATGAATTCCTCGTAACTCATCAAAACTGAATAACCCAGTCCGACCATGATGCTCCTTAGTGTCACTTGCCACCCGACTTCTTAGTCTGCAGGTCACTGCCACTTTTGTCTCCACACAGTTCCATGACACCAGAAATGTAAGGTTTGGAGGGAGGATATTGTCAGTAAATGCATCTTTCTTTATGGCCACCCATCCCTCAAGACTGTCTGGTTGATCAAAGCAGAACATAGGAGCTGCTGACATCATGAAAATTATTTACTTGTCTGACCTAATGTATATGACGTCTCCTGCAAATATAAAAACATCAACAGTTATGGAACATAGTGGTCAAGGTGTGTTAGGCAATTTACTGAGAAGTCTAGATACAGCCCAGACCTTTTACTCTAGTGGTTTAAGAACTTCACTTTAAAACACTAGTTCCTGGTTTTGAACCTTAATAGCAGGCATGCTTTGGTCCTTATCTGTAAGAAGAATATATCCACTTGGTTTCCATAGACTTGGTACTTACAACCCAGGGTTTTTCTTATAATTTCAGCACTGAGAGTCCCATCAGGAGTTCTAATGCTGAGAGTCCCATCGCGAGTCCTAATGCTATTTATACAACACTGAGTCCAATCAAGAGTCCTACAGCTATTTATCCAGCATAGAGAGTTCATCAAGTGTTTTAATGCTATTTATATAGCAATTCTGAAAAATAAAATGTAGAGTCCCCAAATACAATTTCAATCATTTCTGGGAGTCAAGGGCTCTCCACATGAGGTCAGAGACAAACCCTGCAAACCCTTAAAACAATACAATAAATTAGTGTCAGCTCTAATGAGGCTTCTGAGTGGTGGTGTCTAATTTTCCCTCTATCCTGACAAAACAATATTGGTCTTTTTTTTTTCCTTGTCCCAATTAAAAACAAAATATACTGCTTTCCAACTTGTGTGCTAATAATCTCAATAAATGAACCCCGTATCCCCGAAGCCTAAAAGTAATCAATAATCTTAAATTACTTTGATTTTGCTGAGAAACAAATGTTTAATGGATCCCATACTATATGGGATTAATTCCTCTAATGTTGATCAATCATTAAATAAATGCAACCCTCATGGAGTTTAAGAAGTATATATAAAATTTTCACTTGCAAAGATTAAAGATCACTCATCATGGTAATTCTGCATAATCATTTGTGCATGTTTTCTTTTCTAAAATATATTCAATCTTTTGGATCTCTACCTCCAAACTGCAATTACTATTATATGTCCTGTATAATGACTATAGATCTCCTGTATAATGAATTTATATCTCCTGTATAATGACTATATATCTCCTGTATAATGACTATACATCTCCTGTATAATGACTATAGATCTCCTGTATATTGACTATAGATCTCCTGTTTAATGACTATATATCTCCTTTATAATGACTACAGATCTCCTGTATAATGACTATATATCTCCTGTATATTGACTATATATGTCCTGTATAATGACTATATATCTCCTGTATAATGACTACAGATCTCCTGTATATTGACTATAGATCTCCTGCATAATGACTATAGATCTCCTGTATAATGACTATATATCTCCTGTATAATGACTATAGATCTCCTGTATATTGACTATAGATCTCCTGTATAATGACTATAGATCTCCTGTATATTGACTATAGATCTCCTGTATATTGACTATATATGTCCTGTGGCCACAAGACTGTTATCATAATCATGCAATTTGAAAATACAACATTATTAAAGTATATCAAGTATATACTTCTTACCTGACTGAAAGCTTTTGACCCGACTTAACTGTTACTTTAAAATTTGGTCTCTTATCATAAAGATAAGATAAAACAAGAGTACGATAAATGTCACAAGATACACTCTTCTTGTCGCCTTTTCTTCACTAATGATCTTGACTTTTGAGCTTGGGACTTGACTACTGAATGATAAGGTATGAATCTGGGTAAAGTTTCATCAAATATCTTTAGGGGTTACAAAGTGACTGTGAGCCTGGATAAGGAAACTTGACATCAGAAAGAATAAAAAAGGCGGAGAACAACTTGTTGATCTACATGTAGCCTTGTAGGTCTATCAGCAAGACAGCAGGTATGCTCAGATTGCTGCTGGTGTTAAGAAACTGTTATTTGTAATTCTTACAATATAACTTCAATACTGGTGGCTATCCATTTAAAGACCGATTTACCAATTAGTCTCCACCCAAAAAAAGAGCAGGAGTAAAATTATTGTACCATCTGATGAAAAGTACAAGTCAATGAATGCCTGCCTTTGTTTCTCTTTTCGCTGTCTCGTACCACTCCGTGGCACAAGGAAAGCTATGCGAAAATGGTTCTGCCACTATATTACGATTTCACTTCTTATTATTATTTCGCAAACTGATTTTCGGCATGCAATTAGGTTTTAAAAAGAATGGATATAATGACAAAATGCAAATCTACCGCTAATGGCCACAACGTTCAAATCCAGCTATATACTGTCTATCATATGACTGTAATGGCTGCCACTTTCTTTGCTGCATTGCTTTCTGGGTGTGACTGGAGATCTCAGTCCACAACAAAGTCGGCCCATTACAGATTCGATCCATACAAATTGAACCGAGAAACTTTCCTGTAATAATGGATGATTTTATTATAAGTGCAAAGTGCATTCCAAATATCGGTCACTCCGTGGCATAAGTATTATTACCTAAGACCATTGGGTGGCAGTAGCATTGATAATACTTGGGTCCACCCATTGACTCTCTTTTTCTACAGCACGACATTAAAAGAAGTGCTAAAACTTGCTCACTAAACTCTATTATTTAAAGAGTTTATATTTTTTTTAAAAATGGCTTAATTCTAGCAGATTTTCACACATTTAGACAGTAAAATAGCAAAACAGAAATATATGCATTTTATGACAAACAATTTAGACTCCTTTTTGGAAGGTCAAAAGATTATGACTGAAAAAGACAAAGTAAACGAAACATTAAGTAGACTGGTTTTAAAATACTTTAAGATGAATTAACTTGCAGTTTCTAAAACCAGTCTTTTGATTCGGAACCTATCGTGCTAGCAAAGAGGAGTAGGGTTAAGAAGTCACGTCTGAGCTTAGCCTGGTCCCCGGTCCGTATTTATCTCATAGCCGTTACACAGCAAGGACTGGAGATATGTTTACGAGGACACGGACCTGCGGGTGATATGAATATTCATAAGTTGCACTGATTTATTCAGACTGGTTACTTAATGGTATTTCGAGCCTTGATCTAAGTTGTAAAACCGCTTTATACTTTATTAGCAGTATACGCAACCTAAACTTCATTCTGCAGAAAAATATGCGTTGGCCGTTAGACAGTGACATTTGAATCCACATAAATAAACATTACTTCTTTATCTGTTCCTAATCGTTTTTATACAAGTTATTTTAGCAATATCTTTCTTTATTTTTGTAATCATAAAGGATACTGTCAATTACAGAGTTTGTTAAGGACAGCCCTCCTTTTAATTTCTCACTAATTACCATAAGTAATACACATTGTTATTGGATGAAATTATTGATGGCCTACGATTCCATAAATATTTATCCTTACAATTTAGCCTTTACAAAATCCGTGGCCCGTTTCATAAAATCTGAGAAAGAAGGTTCATAGTTATAACATAGATTTCCTTGTCTAACAGCAATGTGATCTTCCTCTCATTAAGCAAACTGTGACTTATTTGTATTTATCATCAATTTATAGCGGTTTTTCTTGCATGTTTTATAACAGCTTCTTTCAGAATTTTTTTAATTTATTTATTATTTCTTAAGAATATTCCCATACTGAATGTAGTCAGAATAACATATATTTCACCAAAGATTGAGGTAGTAAAAGGATTATATATATATATATATATATATATATATATATATATATATATATATATATATATATATATATATATATATATATATAAGTTTTACGAAATTTTGTTGCATTAAAGTAATCAAAGATATCCTATTCAGTCAATACAGCTAGAGGACAAGGGCCTAAGGTGGGTTGCTATAGAATAGCTCCAACGTTTTGTATGTTTGCAAAATATAGAGAATAACCAAGGATAATAATTAATAGAAATATATGTTTATTCAATCAGTACAGGTAGAGGAAAAGGACCAAATTTAAGCTGCTATAGAATAACCCTAACATATCTGTATGATTCCAAACTATAGAGAATAACCTAGGATACAAATTATTAGAAATGTATGCTTATTCAATCAGTACATGTATATGGACTTAATATAAATATAAGGTTGCTATATAAAATGTCTAGCGTTTGTGTATCATTACAAAACATGATCAAGCATTTAACGTTAGATCTTTATACAAATCTGGTGGCGATTCCATTAGCATATGTTGAGGACAAGGACCTAAGGTAGGGTTCAAAACAATGTATCATTCAAACCATGTACTGCATTTATGATTTTTTTTCCTTTTCCCTGAGATTAAAATGGTCGATTTTCTGAAAAATATCGCCTCTCCATACGTTTTTTGGAGAGAGAAAGCGTTTGAATACGTATATAAAATATCTTGTATTATATGCTGCTTTATAGGTTTTGATCTATATTTCAGTCTAGGAGAAAAGGAATGAAACATAAATCCAGTACATGGTTTGAAATGATACACCAACAGTAATCTTTTTTATATCAGCCTACCTTAGGTCCTTGTCCTCAAGTTAAACTAATGGAATCGCTACGAATTTGTGTAAAGATGTAGCCCAAAATGCTTGACATTTTCTACAGCAGCATATGTTAGGTCCTTTTCCTCTACCTGTAATCATCCCATAAGCATTACTTTCTTTTAATCTCTGTCCTAGGTCCTTGTCTATCTCTTGGAATCATACAGAAACGTTAGAGCTATTCTTTAGCAGCCTACCTTAGGTCATTGTCCTCTAATTGTAATGATTAAAAAAGCATAAATATTTATCTTACTCGTTATCCTATGTCATTGTCTATAGTTTAGGAATAATACAGAAACGTTAAGATTCTTATATAGAAGCCTACCTAGACTAATTGAACACGCATATATCTTCCTATTAATATTTATCCTAGGCCCTTCTCTAGTTTTTGGAATCATACAGAAAAGTTAGGATTGTTTTACAGCAGCCCATCTTAAGTCATTGTCCTCTACCTGTACTGATTAAATAGGCATATATCTTTCTTCCAATTTTTATCCCTTGCCATTGTCCATTGTTAGGGAATTTTATATCATTTTTCTTTTAATAATGGTATAGTTTATTAGTTTGTGATCTCTGCGCTTAGTCTAACAGCTGTCGTCTTGCCCTGAGTACACATACGGTAAATTGGATCGATATTTCACTCAATACATTGGACTTTAGAAGCTTGTAGCATTAGTATATCACGTGATTTAACGCGTGAGAGTTGAACTTCTGACCTAGATTATATGATTCAGTTAAGAGTCAATAATTTGTTATTGATAATAATGTCAGTGTAGAGGTACTTTATGCGGCGTCACGCATAACCTAGTTTCTGATTGGTTTGGAGAAGGTTGTTACTAGAAGGATTAAATGGGTTTTTATTTCGATTCTGCGTATTAAGAGACTATATAATATGATTTATAGCAGCATTCTAGCATTCTTAGCATAGTTTGACAGCCTGAGAGGTCATAAACAAATTTGGTTCATTTTGTGTGTGGATATTCTACTTTTGTGATATATATATATATATATATATATATATATATATATATATATATATATATATATATATTAATACAGTACATTTAGGATTAGTACTGTTTCTTCAACTTAGTAATTATACAGCTCCGTGGAATTATCGGAAACATTTCTAGAACTTGTGATATTCCATATTCACGAGGACTATTTGTAATTGACAAAACTTGGATATAACTGATTCTTATTAACACATCAGTACAGCAAAGGTTTCATTCGGAACCTAACTTCATTCGGAACATTTGGATTAACTTCCGGATCAGTGAACTTTAGAATAATTAAGGACATTTAAGGATATTCTATACTGTAAGTTATTTTAATTCTTTCACTTTGATTATTTGTTGAAATATTTTAATATTTTAGGAAATTAAATATTTGTATTTTCAATCTTGAAAGCTTGTTTGAGTCTTATCTTTTGTTATATTACCCGTAGTCGTAAGACTATATTTTGGAATCATACAGAAGCGTTAGGACTTCTCTAAAGCAGCCCATCTTAAGTCCTTGTTCTCTACCTGTACTGACTGAATAAGCATATATATTTCGACTGATTTTTATCCGATGCCATTGTCTATATTTTGGAATCATAAAACCTCGGGGCTATTCTATAGCAGCCTACCTTAGGTCCTTGTCCACTACCTGCCCTGATTGAATAAGCATATATTACTATTAATTGTTATCCTGGGTCATTGTCTATATTTTGGAGTCATACAGAAACGTTAGGTTCGTTCTATTGCAGCGTTCCTCAGATCATTGTTCTCCACATGTACTGATTGAATAAGCACATACCTTTCTACTAATTGGTATCCTAGGTCATTGTCTACATTTGGAATCATACAGAAACGTTGGGGTTATTCTATTGCCGCCTACCTTCGGTACTTGTGCTCTACATGTACTGACTTAATAAGCATATATCTTTCTATTAAGTTTTATCCTAGGTCATTGTCTACATTTGTAATCATACAGAAACTTTAGGGTTATTATATTGCCGCATACCTTCGGAACTTGTCCTCTACCTGTACTGACTAATTAAGCATATATCTTTCAAATATTTATCCCAGGTCATTGTCTATATTTTGGAATCATACATACACATTAGGGTTATTCTATTGCCGCCTACCTTAGGTTCATGTCCTCTACCTGTACTGACTAATTAAGCATATATCTTTCAAATATTTATCCCAGGTCATTGTCTATATTTTGGAATCATACATACACATTAGGGTTATTCTATTGCCGCCTACCTTAGGTTCTTGTCCTCTACCTGTACTGAATTAATAAGCATGTGTTTCTATTAATTCCTATCCTAGGTCCTAGTCTGTGTTTTGGACTCACACACAAGAGTTAGGCCTATAGTATAGCATCCTACCTCAGGTCCTTGCACTTTATCTGTACGCATCCAATAAGCTTGATTTTCTATTAATACTTATCCTAGGTTCTTGTACATGCCTTGGGATCATATACAAACATTGTGCCTATTTTATAGCAGCCTTCCTTAAGTCCTTGTCTTATAAATATACTGATACAATCGTAAAGAATTTATATATGTATGTATTTTAAATGCTTTCCACGGTTAGAAATGATACGCCAAACTTATGCCTTTCTAGAGCAGCCTACCTTAGGTCCTTGTCCTCTACCTGTGCTCATCCAGTAAGCATGACTTCCATTAATACCAATAACAGGTCATTGTCCTCTACCTGTACTCATCCAGTAAGCATGACTTCCATTAATACCAATAACAGGTCATTGTCCTCTACCTGTACTCATCGAGTAAGCATGACTTCCATTAATACCAATAACAGGTCATTGTCCTATACCTGTACTCATCCAGTAAGCATGACTTCCATTAATACCAATAACAGGTCATTGTACATGCTTTCGAATCATACACAACAATTAAGCCCATTTTATAGAAGCATCCCTTCGGTACTTATCCTAAAATTATACTGCCACAATAGCACATAATGTGTATACTTATCTATCATAAATGCTTTCCATGCTTCGAAATTACATTACATTTTTCAGAGAAAGAAAGCTTTGTTATGCCTGTATAGAATGTCTTGTGTTCTATACTGTTAGGCTCTGATCTATATGTTAATCTAGCAGAAAAGGAAGAAAACGATGTGTCTTGTTTGGAAGATCCGCATTGCGGCGCAGATTGCGCTCTTAAGAAAATACCGACTTTCTGCAAAATATCGCTTCTCCGCTCATTTTTCGGAGAAAGAAATCTTTTGACTGCCTATGTAGAATATCTAGTATTAATGTACTTCCTTATAGTGTTTGATCTATATTTTAATCTAGCAGAACAAGTAGAAACCAAGTTTGAAAGATGTGCGCTGAGGCGTAGCTTGAATTTTTACGGAAATAACGACTTTCTGCACAATATCGCTTCTCCGTACATTTTTCGGAGAAAAGACCGCTTTCAAATGCGTATATAAAATATCTTGTATTATATACTGCTTTATAGGTTTTAATCTATATTTTAATCTAGGGGAAAAGGAAGAAAACATAACTGCAGTACATGGCTTGAATGATACACGAAAATTACACCTTTATTTTGAAGCTTACTTCAGTTCCTTGTCCTCAACTTACACTAATGAAATTGCCACGAATTTGTATAAAGATCTAGCTTAAAATGCTTGGACATGTTTTGTAATGATATACAAACACTAGACATTTAGGTCCTTTTCCTCTACCTGTAATCATTCCGTTAGCAGTGCTTTCTTTTAATACCTGTGTTACGGAATTATATATATTTTTCCTTTTAATAATGGCATAGTTTATTAGTTTATGATCTCTGTTCTTAGTCTAAACAGCTGTCGTCTTATGAGTATACATACGGTAGGCTCGATCGTTACTTCGCTGACGTTTTTAGTACATCACGTGTTAGAGCGTGGGAAGAAGGTGAACTTCTGACCGAGATTCTATGAACCAATACAATATTTACTGTTTAAAACACAGGTACTCTAGCACTTTAGCGGAATCACGCATAACCTAATTTCTGATTGGTTCGGAGAGGGTTGCAATATTTCGAAATACCCAGTTGCTTATTGAAGACGTAGTATGGGTTTTTATTTCAATTCTGCGCATTAAGGCTATATATATATATATATATATATATATATATATATATATATATATATATATATATATATATATATATATACATATATGAAATAATCCTGTGTTTAAATATTCTTCACATCTACTTTTGAAGAGAGAGGTCATTACGAAATTGGTTCAGTTTGTGTGTGGGATATTCTTATTTAGATATTTATTTATTATTAATACAGTACATTTAGGATTCAGTACTGTCTTTAATCTGAATTATTATACAGCTCCGTGGAATAATCGGAAACATTTCTAAAACTTGTGAGATTCCAGATTCACAAGGATTATTTGGATATAACTTAATCTTATCAACATATTAGCACAGTGAAGGCTATTTCATTCGGAATAATACATTCGGAATAGTTGGATTAACTTCCGGAACAGTGAACTTTAAAACAATTTAGGACTTTTAAGGATATTCTATACTGTAAGTTATTTTAAATTCTTTCACTTTAATTGTTTGTTGAAATATTTTAATATTTGAGGAAATTAAAGATTTGTATTTTTAAATCTTGAAAGCTTGTTTGGGTCTTTTCTTTTGCTACATAATCCCTAGTCGTAACACCTGTGCTATGATCTTTTCTATATTTTGGAATCATGCAGAAATGTTATAGTATTCTATATTAGCCTATCTTTGGTCCTTGTTCACTACCTGAATAAGAATATATTTCTAATAATTATTATCCTTGGTCATAGTTTATATTTTGGAATCGTACAGAAACGTTAGTGTTATTCTATTGCCGCCTAACTTCGATCAGTGTCCTTTACCTGTACTGATTGAATAAACATATATCTTTCTATTAATTTTATCCTAGGTCATTGTCTATATTTTGGTGTCATAAAGTCACATCAGGGTTATTTTATAGCATCCCACCTTAAGTCCTTGTCCTCTACATGTACTGATTGAATAAGCATACCTTTAATTATTTTTATGCAATATTTTCTTTTATATATATATATATATATATATATATATATATATATATATATATATATATATATATATATATATATATATATATATATATATAATCGTTTTACCACCTCAGTCTTTGCTGAAGTATGTAATTCTGGCTCAATTCAGTATGGGAATATTTAAAAAATAATAATGAGGTAAAAAGAATTCTGAAAGAAAGCTGTTATAAAACATACAAGTAAAACCGCTCTGAAGTGATGATAAATACAAATATGTCACAGTTTGCTTCATGAGAGGAAGATCATATTGCGGTTAGACAGAGAAATCTATGTTATAACTATGAAACTTCTTTCTCAGAGTTTATAAAAAGGGCCACGGATTTTATTAAATGGGCCACGGATTTTGTAAAGGCTAAATTATAAGGATAAATATCTATGGAATCGTAGGTCATCAATAATTTAATTAAATAACAATGTGTATTATTTATGGTGATTAGTGAGAAATTGAATGTAGGGCTGTCCTTAACAAACTCTGTAACTGACAGTATCCTTTCATATTACAAAAGTAATGAAAGATATTGCTAAAACAACATGTGTAAAAACGATTAGGAACATACATAGAAGTAATGTTAATTTATGGGACGTCAAATGTCACTATCTAACGGCCAACGCATATTTTTTCTGCAGAATGGAGTTTAGGTTGCTTATACTGCCAATAAAGCATAAAGGGGTTTTACAACTTAGAGTAAAGCTCGAAATACCACCAAGTAACAACTTATGAATATTCATGCCACTCTCATATCCTTGTCCTCGTAGACCTATCGGCAGTCCTTGCCATGTGGTGTTTAATGTATGTAGTTACCGCACATTATTTGTGTCTGGTACGAGTGTTGGGCGACAACTTTGAATACCGAGTTGTTGAGTTCTTTCTCGGGAAATTGCGTGACCGTGCGAAGCGATATACACAAACCTAGCGACCGGTTTTGCATCAGTTCATAAGTGCGTTTATAATGGAGGAAGTTGACAGAGAGATTTTTTAATCATTTTGAAGTGACATATATGTTAACAATAACACGACTAATAAATCGGTGACTATGCTTATGTGAACAATGTATTTTATATTGTTTATGGGGGACCTGAAGATGTTTCAAGTTTCTTTAACATTTTTACGGCAAAGCTGTCGAAATTAAACAAGGTAAGTAGATTTTTGTTTGTTTGTTTGTTTCACTTTCATCAGTTTCGAGTGAATTTTAAATCTTGAAAAAAGCCTTCTCAGTACATGTAGTATAATGTATGACTATTCATATGAAATTTCTATATTTAGCATGTGCAATAAATATTAATGTCATTTTAAAGAAAAAGAACACCAACTAATTTGTGAGATACACTTATGAATTATGAAGATAAAGTCTATTCCAAACCTTCATGTGAACATGATAGGAATGTTAAAACTTGTATCTGAATCTCGTTCAGGATCTTTTTAATTACGACAGTAAAGATCAAAACTTTGAAATTTTTTATATTGGTTAAATTTTGAAACAATGTTTATTATAATCAAATTCAGTTTGATTTACACAAATAAATAATACAAATGTGTGAATATCATCCATGAATGTATCTATTAAATGCATTATACTTTTTTTAAAATGAACATGCTGAATGAATTATGCTGCTGTGCATAGAACATTTTGTAAAGTTAGAAATCAAGTGCAGATGGATGATAGAGAAGCAAACTCTAATTATGATTGTAACAAAGTTGAAGAGAATAGAAACAAAAGAAATTATCGAAACAGTTGAAGCTGCTTCTAAACCACAAGATACTGCTAATATATTGTATTGACTATTGATGGTAGCAACTGCCATTGTCCCTGTGGTATTACAAATCATTGTAATACCTTCACTAATGTAGCATCAACTCTCGTGGAGAAATTACCACAACCTTCAAATGTGGTTGTTGTTGTTCATCCTTTGAATTCGAAGATGATCATGACATCACCAGCTGGTTTGGTTTCTGTGAGTACGTGAGTAGCTGATCAGGCCAATTTGTGTTCTGAAACTGTCTGTGGCACTCGTGACAGGAGATGCCGCTTGGGTTTGCTTGATTACTAGAGGACGTGCTGCAGTTTTGATATTAACGCTGCTCGCGCGTCTGCCCTGCCTCTGCAATGCTCCGTTCAAAGTCTGTAGTTCCAGTATGGATGAGACTAAACCAATGGATTAATCCTGTGAGAGTTCTTCACAAGACTCAGGGTCAATATTGAAGTGTTTCAAGAATGATATGAGGGAATCTTTGAAACGTTTCTTCTGACCACCCTGAGATCGCTTTTCCTCCTTCAGTTCGTCATAGAAGATCTTCTTTGGTAGTCGCTCTTCTGACATTCTGGTAACGTGGCCTGCTCATCTCAACTGTGATTTCATCAGCAGAGTGTGGATGCTTGGAATGCCTGCCCGTGTGAGAACCTCAGTATCTGGCACCCTGTCATGCCATCTGATCCTGTTCAGTTTTCTCAGGCAGCCCATGTGAAAATGGTTCAGCTTCTTGGCATCGCGTCTGTTCACAGTCCAGGTTTCGCAAGCATACAACAGGGTTGGCAACACATTGGCTTTGAGGAACTCAAGTTTTGTTTGCAGACTGATGCCTCTGCGCTCCCACACATTTGCACGTAGTCTGCCAAAGCCCACGCTTGCTTTAGCAATTATGGCGTTGGTTTCATCATCGATGTGGACGGCACGGGACAGTGTGCTGCCGAGAGAGGTGCACTTGTTCACTGCCATGATGTTGGTCATTTACTGTGATGGTAGGCTCTACGGCAGCGTTGAATTAAACAGCGGTACTCGTCTAGCGCTGGCACCAAGGGGACGTCTGTGTAAAGAATCAACGACATCACATGGCGGTTTAAGCCCGTACGAGTCAAAATACAATAGGTGTTGAGGCGTTAAAGCGTATGCGGTCCAGTGAGTTCCAGGTCCTGTTGACGAATCCAGGTTAACGATGCCAGTTTCCCACGTGCGGGAGATCATCGACGCAAGTTCGTCCCGATTGAAGAAAATTGGCCAACGGACGGACAGCGGCCGTCAACGGCGAGAACACATTTGAAGACCTATTCCGCTCTGAGTCTGCCCGAGTAAACGAAGACCTTTTCCTTTTTTTTTTTGCAGACGCTTTGTGGTCTCCCACCCCCTTTTTCAGAGCCATCCCAGATGCGGTTCCAACGGTCCCTAACGCAGCCGCTTTTGCAGCCACAGAAGCCGCTGCTCCCAACAGTGTTGGAATCACCGCGAGAAATGGAAATATTCCACCGCTCTTTTGCATTTGAACCACCTCTAACTTCGACAACCTTCATGTGAGCGAGGTGTTCTTTTGTTTGGCTGTCTTGAGCTGATCAAGTTCTGTTTGGTTTAATAAACACGGGGACATTTCCGGTCTGGGTTGTCGGAGAAAGTATCAATGTGACCCCATATTCATTTCTTATTGCACTATATTTTCGCAAGTTGGTTTTTGCTAAGACCAACCTTAACTGTGATATGACATTAGTTGTAATTGTGCTATTCAATTACGAGTTTTGACAAAACTTTACATATTTCTCCACAGGCGCGTCAATGACCCTCATTCAGCCACCGAGCCCTTCAACAACAGAGTCTTGTCAGAGAGTATCACATCACTGCATTTTTAATTGGGAAGGGGGTGTTGAGTTACATGCGCATTAAAGTAAATGTCGACCACCGACTGCTTGTACAGCTCCAGTTGTTCCAATGAAAAGTGATAGATCGCGTACAACGTAGTGAAGTCTTTTTGGGAAATCTGCAGAACTAATTCGATGTTTTGATCCCGGCCCATATAAAACCACAGCTTGTGATATGCATGTGCGACTTGATTGGCTTTCCGAACGAGCAGAATTTCGTCGAACGGTTCCTGATGACCAATTAACCACAGAGAAACTTCAGACACTCATAACTTGTCACATATCATTATGCTAGAGACTTGTCTGCTATTTACCCGATCCATAGTTTGGAACGCCCCGAATACGTGTCTCGGTGTGCTGATATCTTTTTGACTAGTTACTTGTCATGATGACTGCTGACGTTTTTTTTTATTGAGTCTGTGGTGAGCGTGAGAAACTACATTGTTGAAGCTGCACCAGAATCCATAAACAACAACAAATGCGTTTATGTGGTCACTGAAGAGGTTATCATTGACATCCACAATATCAATCTCGACAACACAGTTTTGCCTTTAGCAACTTCAGCGCCATGCCACATTGCATTGTTGTCGTTGCCCTTTCAGGTTAACACAACTGTGTATTTGGCTCCGAAAAAAACCATACCGACATCTCTGCAAAACTCAGATATATGACTGAGAGGAGTCGCATACGAAAACGACAATGAGTTTCCGCGAAGTTGTCCTCGACGCCTCGCGAATCCAAGGTTGAAATTCGGGTTAAGACTTTGAATAGCGTCTAAAGATGCAACAAATTTCGTAGACGCGTTTAGACGTATCTACGCATGCGGACCTCTAACATAGCCGCGTCTTCTGCAGGTGTATCCGGGCAAAGAATTTCTCAGAGCCGTTGATGCGTTGTTGGTGAAACACTATGTGCGGGTTCGTCTTGAACATGTTGGCGTCCATGGCGATCAAACCATTGTGGAACGATTTAACCGTACACTTGCGGAACTATTATTCGAGCATCTGTATGCGCAAGAAGTGTTGATTCACGATCGGTCTCGCGAGGCGAGTGGGTGAGGCGGCTTTGCCTGGTTACAGCAACGTTGAAAAATGAAATTACACGCTTGATTAGGTTAAGATGCGCTGGCGCGATTTATCAGAAGACTGTCGCAGCCCAAAACCGTGAAGGAGTTTCACGGCCACCCGCGTTAGACTTTATCGAAAAAAATGTACTGTGGTATCATCTATTTTCGTGGGTCTTAATTTTCGCGGTTTTGTGAAACAAGACATGTTCGTGGGTACTTAAATTCGTGGTTTGGCCTGTCAAAATTTGCATATTTTTAGGTATTTCATTTAGTGAATTAACCTCTACAAATATCCCAAATAAAGAATAAAAATAACAAAATCATGCGGACAACAAACAGAGGTCGCTTTAATTGTTGAAACAATTTTACCACCTGTATAAACACAAATCAAACTACTGGGAAGATGAGTCTCTTATATTCAACATCGAAGAGAGCCGACGCAACCAAAAACACGAAGTTAATCGGTTATTAACGTACATGTGTATGATCTCTTCCTTAAAACACTATCCATAAAGTTGCACCATCTATTACTTTCTGACGATCATGGCGTTAACACAGTGACTTAAGAGTGGTAAAATTCAACTTAGATCCCGGTCGGTTCGGATAATGTCATCATGTGAACCAAACACGTCACCAGCTGCCCCTTGCTCATTGCAGTTACCAAGCAGTGTCAGCATCTGATGTGTTCAGTTCCCATCAACCAGCGAAAATGATAAATAAATTGAAAAACAATGGAATCACTTCTTTGTTTGAGCATGCCTCATGTATGAACAAATTTCATCCACTCGATTTTACTTAAAATGTTATCAATCATGCCGATTCATGCTGAATGAATAATTGCGGCTCACGCGAAAATGTGTGAAAGATCGGACCCAATTATCCGTAGCTGTTAGAATGCTGGACTTGTATAATTCAACAATTTCAGGATTATTTACCTGACAAACTTGTGTGTGGACCAGCAGACTTGATTGACACTATTTTGATTCAGTGGTTTGTCCAAACATCAGTAAAGCGTGAGCTTCAGTACTCTACTGTAATTAGTTTATATACATAATTTCAATAGTAATTGTGCTTCAAGCAATAATTCTAGTATTTTACAGTCTTGTTGTTGATTGGGATAAGGCATGCATGGATAAAAGGAGACATGCTTTCACGAAGATTTACATTTTTTGACAATAATTTCCCTTGAATGAAGAATCGATTTGAATAAGTATTAAATCTAATTTTCATATGCTATTATCATTTATTATTGTTTCTTTCATTTTTAGTAATACTATTGTTTGAATACCTTACACTTTTTCTCGTTTTTTCTCTCCTTACTTATCTCACAACATATTGATTCAAGGCAGTGAGTGGAGAGTACAGCTACCGGATACCTTATAGATACGTGTGAACGGAACCAATATAAAATGCATTATAATTCCTTTTTTAAGGGTTAAAATAAAACAAACACAAATAAAAGCTAATTTATACTTCCCGATTACAGAAATTTAAAAAACCCAATAAGAAAAAGGGAGGGGGGGGGGCTTCTTTATCATAGGTGGATAAGTTATTGTTGGGTATTTAAATTAGTGGTTCCGGGGAACAACGGAATCCACGAAAACTGGTACCCCACGCAAATTAGTGATACCATAGTAGTTTGGTATCTGTATGCCTCGGGAGAGTTGGAAGGCTAACAAAGTCGTGCTACTGACCTGCATGTTCCGTCAATGCATTTACGATCTCAGACCGAATCAACATTCCGGAACAGCCAACCCGCTACCATTTGGCGCCAGACCGTTCTGTCGTGCAACCACGAGTGGCGAAGCCACCAAACAGGGCATTTGTGCAGGTGGAATTACAAGTAATTTCCGCGAATACACAATTACTGCCACGGTCTATTTTAGTCCGCTAGCGGACCACGATATCGTGGTTCCAGTACGCGTAAGTGGCGATTCCATCAGGGAAAATCCGCCGCTTGGTATCCAACCGGGTCAAACTTACCTTGTTGCAACAATATACACCCATGAAATGCTTCTTCGACCGATTAAGATTTGTTGCGTGCTTGAATTTACGTCGTTGTCGAAGACACTCCACTTACATGTTGTGCTTGAGATCCTTAGCACAACAACCCTAGGAACTCCTTTGGCTTGCTTGATGTTTTTGCCAGATCCTTTCAGCAGTACCAGTTATTATCACGATCGAGTACATTTTGGGTCGCGATCCCACGAATTTCTCGATGGGCTTTTTTGAATTTCGTTTTTGAATTTCCCACGGCTTGTTTGTTTTTGTTGCTGAACAGCGGGTGGTCCTTCGGGTGCTCGCTGGTGTCGAAATCGCACGCGAGCGATGTCGCGGCCATGTCCACGTAGACGTCATTAGTGTTGATGTGCATCGTGTACAGCATCTTAATGTTGTCGCCATACCGCGGCTTAAACTTGTCATAATAAAACTCGTACATGAGTAGCTTTGACAGATGCAACACAGACGCGCCAAAGTAGATGGCTTTCGTCAACTTTAGTTTGGATTTTTTGATGTGTACGGCAACGAGTCCGCCATCAAATATCCTACGTGACTCAAACGCCGGGTCCGCAATGAACCTGCAAAGTTTGTCTTTATCATTGTCCCGGACAACATCTAGGCGAATTTGCTTTAACAGATTTTCCATGGTTTTCCCGGACACAGCATTGTTCATCAGTTTGAAGAAGTCCTTTTCAAATTCGTTTTGTGACCGCAGACCCGTATTCATCTGAAAGTAAGGGGCCATCCACGCGCGCTGGCGAAATCGCAACACCCAAAGGACCCCCTACACACGCAGTCCCAACTGCAGATACAACTGCAGGTTTCTTACCTGGGTGACATAATTGAGCTTTGGACACAAGTTCAGGACAAGCTTGGTGCATTCGGCTAACTTGCCACTGAAATCATTCACGAGCTCACACTATTACAGAGACATCCATTCGCCGGACACCGCCAGCACTTCCGAGACCAGCTGATAATTATTGTGGGCGTGTTGAAGCTCGTCCGGGTATTCCAAGTCAATTTCGAAGAAGTACCCAATGTCGCTGTTGTGGTAGTACTTTCGTATGTGTTTTTGTATGTCCACGTGCGCGGAATCGACCCATGCGAAGTCGCCTACAGGCATCGGTTGCACCATCGCTCAGTCATACAGGTTGTTGTGTCAAGATACATGATGTAACTGTTCGGGAGGGCACGGTCCTATCAGTCCACTCGCGGGTTGTTCGCGCGAGCCTAGCGATGACTCATCATGGAAATCCCGCAGCGGATACCACGTTCGGCAAACAGATGTCGATCGATGTCAGTGAACAGTTCCAGCTCGACGCGGGTTTTCGACAGCAACGCATCCCAAGCCATTCCTGGCGATGAGAAGTAGTACGCGGGGTCAAGTTTATAAATTATAAAGATAATATCTTCTATTTGCATCTTGAATCCCCATCAATGCCTTGTTAAGTAAGACAATACTGATCAAAACTTTTGAAACTTTTTCATTAGTTAAATTTTGAAATACATTTGTTTTAAATTCATTTTGATTTAGATACTATAAAAATGTTTTGCATATCATTTGGATTACTATTACACAAATGTAGGTAGTTATGGGCAAAGATATGGGATATAGGGCACACTATAGGAGTCTATGGGAATTTAACATTAAATATGACCATATGGTCATATAACATAAATATCACCCTACGCCCTACGGCAGTGTTTCCCAATCTTTTCTTGCTGCGACCCTAAATTGGCCACCAGCAGGATCTCCCGACCTTCAGGCTTATGATATGATTTAAACATTTTCTTCTTCTGACCCTTCGTGACCCTACTGAGGACACCCCACCCCACTCCCACACACACACTGATTTCGGTCGCGACCTGAGGCTGGCAACCGCTGCCATATGGGTTCTGTGCAAAATGTAATGTTCACTGTTATGCATAATGTTTGCTCATTGAGTTGTTTTTTTGTGTGCAATGTTTGAGAAATTAGCACGACTCTCCAATGAGCCCGGGTCATAGCACAGTGTTCATGCTGTACTAAAATTTTAGAGCGAAATGACTGTTCACCCTGGCTAGAATAAGGTGAAGTTGTGGAAACAATGCAAGAAGTGAGTGTCAGAGTCAGAATTTAGAATGTTGAAAACTGTAGCTGACCTTTTTCAGCCTCTAAATCTACCGGTTCGTTTTCTATGTCTGTATCACTAAATCATCAGAATTTGATAAATTATAAAAATTCAGTGTTGCCTACATTTGATATCGGAGCTATATCGGATTTATTGAAGCCTTCATATTAATAATTCTAATCATCCAGACTAAACACAGTGGTGTATGATACCCGTGGTCTCCATTTTAAATAATCCGACCCAGTTACTTTAAATAGCAGATTAGAACTATATCTTAAATAGCAACCACGTGATTTGACGAAATGGTTTTCCCCGAAGGTGGGGCTACGAAAACCAGCTCAAAGCGGCTGATGTTTACTGCAGGCGTCAAAATTTGCTTCTATGCAGATGGTGTACAGGTGTTCAAATGCGAATCAGACCAAAGTGTCGAAAGGCGCTTCTATTGGAAACCAGTAGAGGTAAAGAGTTAAGGTCGTGGGAATGAAACATAGGTTACACTCCAAGTAGGTTTGAGATTATAAAGAGAGAAATATTAATAAATAAGAAACCTGATCACTTGTTTGCTTCTTCTGTATGCTATATGTTATAATTTCTCCTAATAAACTCTAACCGATGTGAAGCACGTTTTGGACGGGGGAGGGGAGTCTGGACTTGAGCTTAAGCCATAAATCTGTCAGCTTGCACTGCAATGATTGCAGGGGAATCGATAATGGTTTTTACTTATTCAGAGAAATTGGACAAGATTAAGGATGGCACATAATAGAGTAGTTGTCTATGTACCAGAAGGGCCTTACATTTTGATTACTCCTACCTCAGGTATAACACACTGAATATTGTATGTTATAATAGTTGGATGTATGCTGACTTTGAAAAGTGATGTTGGTGGTGCAAATTTCCCAACCTATGTGCTTGTTTTGGCTTGTTTCTAAGGCAACTGTACATTAATGATAGGAGTTCCTGTCTTGGTGTGGCTAAGGCTGCAACATTTACCCAAAAATTCTAAACATACAAATGGTTTACAATAACCGAAATTATGCCGCTTAAATTACAAACTCAACATTTCCTCCTACCTCCACATTAGGCTTAGGAGCAAAGGTCTGCGTCTTTTATGAAATTTTGTGCTGGTACATTTTACTTTTATGATATTTTGTGCTGGTACATTTTACTTTTATGATATTTTGTGCTGGTACATTTTACTTCATTTTTGGAGTCGAGACAAAAGTTTTCTTCAGACTGAAGCAGCAAGGCTTAATAAAAGATTAAAGATTTTCTGCAGTCAGATTGTTAAAAAGTTTTTGTTGACAATGTCTTATCGCTCCCTCATCATTGAATTGTGAAAAACACGATTTTGGCATTGCGGGGGCTGGAGATGGGAGAGTGTGAAAAACACGATTTTGGCATTGCGGGGGCTGGAGATGGGAGAGTGTGAAAAACACGATTTTGGCATTGCGGGGGGTGGAGATGGGAGAGTGTGAAAAACACGATTTTGGCATTGCGGGGGGTGGAGATGGGAGAGGTATTTCCTCTTCATGCTTATGTTTTAAATATCTATTTGGAAGTCTTCATTATATTTTAATCTCACAACTCCAATTTATTTGCAAGTATATGAGAAAGGCATTGAAAACATACTTTTATACAATAGTCAAATGAAGTTTGATTTAACGTAATGTTGAGATATATAATAATTACTACTGCTTACCGTATATACTCGCTTACAAGTTGGATCCAAGTGCAAATTGCATAGACCCAGATCTACTGTAATATAATGTGCCGGCACATCTGGATATATGCGGTTTGTTAGGAGGAATCAGTAGAACAAATAACATAGACCCTGATCTGCCAGCACAAATTGACATCCAATATGGCCATCACAAGAGCAATCTTGAAAATCTTGTTATTGCTACTCCTCCTGAACGGAAACTCATATCAGGTTGGGGTTTTCACCGAAGAATTTTTATAGTGTTCTGAAAATCTTGTCGCTACTCCGGAAAGTCATATCAATATTGGAGTTTCATCAGAAGACTTATTATGATTCAGTATGGCCACCATGTCAGCCATCTTGAAAATCTTGATATTGCTACTCCTACTAATAGTAAAGGCATATGAATTTTATTTTTTAGCAGAAGAATAATTATGATATCTAGTTGGTTCTGAATAAAAATGGCGCCGAATAGGCCTCAAATATGGCTACCACAATGAATATATTGAAAATCTTGTCACTAACTCTCCTGTACGGATGATCATATCAACATTGAGTTTTCACCAAAACTCATCTAATTGTGTCCAGTTTGTGCTAAACGAACATGGTGCCAATCTTGCATCCAATATGGCTACCATAGTGGCTAATTTGAAAGTTTTGTCGCTCTAGAATATCAGGGATGGTTTCAACACTCAGCAATCAATAAGAATACTTGATCTTATCTTAAATTCCTGGAAATTCTTTTTGGCCAGTACAACATAGTCCCTATGAGAGACTCTTGTTTATCAATTTATCTAGCCTGGCATCGACATACACACACACACACACACACACACACACACACACAGACTTCTCCCTCTTGGTACTAGAAGGGAGAAGTTAATTCTCCCTAAATTTCCAGCTTGAGCCAGGCTAATGTTACTGTTCAGAAACCATTTTCGTCCTTACCCCAAGTGCAAGCCATCCAGAAAGTTCAGCGACTGTATATGGTGGAGAATTCGAGTTACTATGCAGAAACAAAATTGCTAGCAGATAGACATCATGACAATATGCTCCACCTTGTGGCGGCTTATAAACTGTGACCCAATTTTGAGTGCAACACTTGTTCATTTCAAGATGCGCCCGATGTGTAAATTTAATGTCAAGAACTATATAGGTCAATAGAGATAAATCTGCGATGTGTTTGTGTAAGGGGCCTCACATGGCCGAGTGGTCTAAGTCACTCACCTTTACAGACCACTCACATATCTCACCTCTGTCCGTGTGAGTTTGAGTCTCGGCTCGACCAACGTGGGCATGTAAGAAAGCTTGCCAGTAGCTTCCCATGAGGTGGTGGCTCTTTCTCCAGCAAATATACTGGCCGCCATGTATAGCCTATCATGCGCTGAAAAATAATGTTAAAGCCCAAAAAACCAACCCAAGCCAAACCGTATTTATGTACATATTATTTTATGCCCAAGAGTACAAGATGGTATAATCCAACTTGATCCAAGTAACAAATATGTCAAATTGTTAACTGATGTAGATCTAAGACTCGAGTCATTGCTGCACAGCGTAATTATCTGAAATTCTTTCTGTTGGTTGTTAGTTTATAATCAACATTTCCTATTTAGTAAGTAAGATAGACTCGACCCATTCTAGCGTTTACAGCCCAGAGAGAGAGGATATGATTTTTTATATACATTTTCAAAATATCCTGGAAAGTAGGTCACAACAAACCAGTTTTAGTGTTCCACACAAATCCATCCTAATATGCACCTCAGTGTAAGCTTGGCAGCAATATGTTTAAAAGGTATTAAAAGTACAGCCAATACACTTTTAAAAACCAATTCTTTGTTATTCCTGGAAAATGGATCTTTTCGTTTTGTATCATTTTCATCCCGAAATGCACCCACAGTGCAAACTTAACATTCATAAGTAACATAGGAGTTATAAGCCAGACAAGGTGCATCATATATACAGCCCTCTCCTCGAAAGTGGGTGCATACAAATATGAATATTATAAATTTTGTAAAATATCATTCAATGCAGTAATATTTAAAAGGAAAGGAAGCTAAATACATGTTCATGTATTGCTGATCAAGAACTACACATAATTTGGTTGAATACAAAAGTTTCTTATCAATTGGGAAACACAGTGATTCTAGTGCTTCCCAGTCAGAAGAGTGCTTGATGACAATTACAAGGCGTGAAGAATGAGAGTTACTTCAATTTGATGGGCAGAGATGGTCTTAAAGATAACTCTCAAACCCTTAGATTCAATCTGTTGTAAGATGAACGATGTTTCTTTACATCTAGCATCTTATTAGTCCCCCTGAAACTTGGCTTGTGCACCTCAGATAATCGGGTTTAACTAGCGGAAAATAATTATCGTTGCTGAGACGTGTCAAAATCACAAACACCTCTCAAAATATGCAAATGAAAACTGAACAAGACATTGAATATCAGTGGATGAACCCATGATGTACTTTATTCACCTGAATATTTCTTGGCAAGAATAATTCACTCAAAATAAGAGGCACAATTGGGCCTAATATACTCACCTTGCTTACTTAACAGTGTGCCATTTCACTAAGCGATCGTATGTATTATTATAAGAACACAACCGTTGTAAACTATCTCAAACTTGATAACTTGCCAATTTAACCTGTTTTACTATGATCATATAACAATTATTTTCAAAGATAAAAGGCATAATTAATATGCATAGTATCTTGCCCATAATCAAAGTCATCCAAGATTTTTGAAAGTTCAGTTTACAGACTCATTTTTTATCTTCAGAGTCAAATGTCTTTACCATGAATTACAATTATAATTCACAGGTTCTTTATCTTTTAGGGCACGGATTTATTTTACTCTTCTAATTAAATTTGAAAGCGTTTCAAGAGAAAAGCATATTGGTTTATAGTTTATTAAATGCTAGCAATACACAATTTATATTCCAAATAATTTGGAAGTAATATCACTAAATATATGAAATGCCATAAAATAATGCACATTGCAAGTGATAATGTATAAATAACAACTGTTTCATGCAATACTAGCAACTGTAAAACTCCATTTCACTCGCTTCTAAAAATTTAAGAATTTAAAATATGGCAAAATATTCAGAAATAATTCTCTGCTAATAAAAATTGACAAACGCAAGACATGGTTTTTACAATAAATATATTCTTACCGAGCAAAATTAATATTAGCAAAAAACAATTACTTATAAGCAAATTTCTATACTTGTGCAAAGAAGTTGTGATCCCTAAATACAATATGCACAATAGTTTATGCTGGCTTGCAATTGTACATTTTTGTCTACGAAAAATTATATTTTTTAAATTTTCGTAAGCTAGAAATTACAAATTATTCATTTTAATCCATAAGGTGTATCATCTTGCTAAGTGTTGTCAATTGTTTTATTGAAATTACAGATCTCGTATTCTAAAATTCATTTTTTATATCTGGGTTTTGTAGCTTTGGCAATGGGAAGAACTCTTTAACCTCAAACTTGTTATTCTCGATGTCAATATCTTGGGTTACTTCCTTGGTTTAAGTTACAGTTAGAGAGGGAAAGAGAGAGAGAAAATAGATATTTTTAAGAGCAAAATGTTTAAATTCCATATGATTTGATAGCTATTTCCAACTGTGCTGAATTACATTAATATACACAGTTCTTGCTCATAATAAAACTCACTGAAAAGCTTGATAATTAAAGTCTATTTATCATGTTTTCTCAAAATTAGATCAAAAAGAGTCTCATGGTCATGTATGCCTATATTACAGCTTGTATCAAAATCTGGTCAGAAATATGGCCTCCAGAGTGGTAACAAACTAAGACAATCAAAGGCAAGATCGTCTCACTGATAATATGCATGAATCTTGCTGATTGTCAAACTCGACCAAGAACTTCATGATATAAGTCCATATTCTAAGTTTGATTACAATCAGATCCGAAATATTGTCCCCAGAAGAGTAACAAGCTCAGCACTTAGATGCAAAAAATTACCTCTATACTACAGGTCTAACCAATTGGTAATGGCATGATACTAGTTGTGATTATGACTCATACGCAAGACAGACTTTTGTAACTAAGGGTCACTCAGATATGGTAGTATAACAGTCTCTCTTATGGAGAATTTAAAGTTATGTCAGTTAGCACTTGTAGATCACATACATCTAAATGGCTCCAAGCTAAAGACAACCCAGTCTTGAATTTTAAGTTTTCATCTTGAGACTTACTCTGATTAAACACTTTAGTCTGAGAGACATGAACATAGAAGGTTTATATTTGGAAAAATAGAAAAAACTAGATTTTTGTTTGTAAAACATGTATGGCCCCACTGCAGACCAAAATAGTCCCACAAATGCAAAATTATGTGAACACTAAATTTCATTTTTCTACCCCAATTGATTTTTGCTCATTTGTGCTTTTTCAAAAAAGTCAAAGTCAGCTCTGAAAACCCCATACCTCTGACACGTAATTCAAAACTGGAACAACATAAATATAAAAAAGTTCCAAATATTCATTATAATTTAAGTAACATTTTTCAGATTACAGATAAGCATATTCATTGCCTTCAGTGCTTTATCAGCTAATGTTTCTTGAGCTTTAGAGAATTTTCCATTGCTTGAGAGAACAAGATCAAGATAATTACAATTTTCAACCACATCAGTATTACTCCCAGCTACATTCCATACTTCGTCTTGTCTTAAAGAACCACCTATTCTAAAGACCATAACTTTAGTTTTATGAAGATTAATATTTAGATTTCATTTATTACAGTAGTCGTGCAAATTATCCATGAGCTTTTGTAGACACTCAATGATTCCTGAAAAAAAACCACAACTAAATTGTCAGCAAACGGTGTCAAAAATAAAGACAACTCGTCTAACTCTATACAGATATCTCCCGTAGACTGTAATGATGTTTCCAGATCTTCAATAAATAACGAAAATAATATCGGTGATAACACTTCACCTTGTATCAAACCTATTCCATACTCAAAAAAGGCACTACGAATACCCAAATGTGAAACACATGATTTAACTACACTGTACATAGAATGAAGAACATTTAACATTTTATTATTTACATCTTGTCTAAAAACCTTCAACCACAAACCATTTCTGTAAATACTATAAAATGCCTTTTTAAAATCAACATAAGCTGCATAAAACCATTTACCTTGACTTACATATTTATTAATCAAACAAGGTAAACAAAAATTGTGTCAGTCGTTCCCACTACTTTCTTGAAACCAAATTGTGCATTCGGCAGTTTGTCATTTTCCTTCGCCCAATTCAACTGTCTTTCATTGAAAATACTGGTAAATAATTTTGAAAAGCAAATAAGCAAAGTGATACCTCTATAATTTCCTGTATTTCAAGCATCACCAGACTTAAAAATAGGTACATTTACCACCCCACCCCCATCACGTAGGAAATGACCACTATCGAATATTGCATTAATAGGTATCTCGACTCCGTTTCTGAAATACTCAATGAAAAGATAATCATTGCTATGTTGTTTCGAAATGTTGAGATTTTTTTTATCGCTTTTGTAATTTCATCCTCTGTTATTTGTTTATCTAGTTGCTCAAAGATTGTTCATTGATCCAGTAGATCATTTTCATATATATCCCTTATAAAATCACGTGTTTCTTCATTTGAAAATGCTTCGTTTTGATTGTGCAAAGTACTAAAATATTGGGAAAAATGTTTAGGTGAAACACTTACAGCAGAAGTCACATTTTTGTTTTTCTTCAAGAAATTCATGGGGATAGAATTTTTTATATTATATAAATCATTGATAATTTCTTTTTATATTGAAGCTTTGCCTTTCTTACACATTTGCTTATACATTTTCTTTTTTTCAAACACAAGTAACATATTCGTTTTCTCAAAGTGTTCCGATAGATTGATAATTGATCCACGTAACGCTTATAACTACCCCAGCATTCACTACTAATCCATACTTTATTTGATTTGGCCCTATAATCGGTAAAGTAAAGACTATCAACATTTTGACTGTATGACTTCTCAAAGTACGGTTTTCCAAGGCCAATTAAGATAACCTTTAATTCTCTGGCAGCTATATCTATACTACCAGCATGAATGAATCAGGCACATTGTATACAGCAAACTGAGCTGATAAACAGAGCTGAACACTGATTTTGATAGTTTCCAGTGTTGCCATCCAATCCCTCTGGTTAGGAAAATACATGTTTGCATAGTGATTCTGTTAAATAATTCATAAATACCTTCGATCACAGATTTCATGAGTGAGTGCACCAAGCGAGTAACTTGATTTTGGACACAAATGAATCATGAAACATAATCACCACATAGTATATTATATACATCATCCTAAACATTTATTATTATTTCTTTTTCATCACCGAGAAAAAAAAAATTGTAACTAGTTTCCCCGCGAAGTATATAAATACACTACAACAACATTACCATAAATAGTAAATATGGTGCTTTACAAGACACTAATTCCCTGACCAAACATACCTTTCTTCTTGATACAAGTGCGGAATACATGATCTCACTGGTTAATTTGCACAGTGATAAATATATGACAAGTCGGATCAAATTTGTTGGTTAAAATGTATACAAATTTAAAAGTCTCCAAAACATCACAAATAGGTCACACTGATCCACTTTTTGTAATGCAATGTACAAGTCATGAAGCTGCACCAATATAAAAATGTTCCACGAGTTGAAAACTGATGGTGATTAAAGATGTACGAGTAAAATCGATGTCAATGAACCCAATCAAGCACCAAAATATACAAATGCATCCTGATATTCGAAAAATAGTCAACAATTGCAGAAGATGCATGTGCATTTTAAGTTGGAGATACAGTGTCAAAGATATTGTATGAAAGTAGGGAAGTAGGTCACATTGACTTGCTTTCTGCACTGGTGTGTAATGCTTATGGACTCAATATTTAAAGTATGTGTAAGGCTTCGTATGTCCAAGACATGCAGTGAAATGCCTTCTTGTCACGAAGTTGACAAAACATCACACTTGTCTACTGTTGTGTGTTTGAGTTATTCACTAAAAAATACCTGAACACACCAGTTTCGATGAAAGAAGTTCCAAGATACATGTGGTATTATGAACAAAGCTCTGACAATTTAAGTAATTCAAACATAAAAAATGGGTCACATTGACCTGCGTTTGGCCTGATAAAGCTGCTTTTCCTGCAATGCATCCAGATACCAGTTGTAATGATTAGGTCAAATAGTGTTAAAGATATGGAGAATGTTAGAAACAAAGCTCCCAAAATACCAAAATCTTTCACAGTGACCTACTTTTGGCATGGTTGACTACTCTTTCTGAGATGCATTTACATATAATAGTTATGATTACTGTAGGTAAAATAGGGTTCAGGATATATATGGTGTTATTAACAAACCCCAAAAAAATATAAAAACCACTCAAGCATGAAAAATTAGGTCATGTTGATTCATTTTTGGTATGGTTGAGTTCCTTTTCCTAAGATGCATCCATACAAAAACACAAACTGAACTAACCCCTCCAAACTCTATTGGTAAGGAGATAATAAAAAAAGTGAATGAATCCTAGCGTTCAAAAGCACATATTGCAACGTTATATTATAAAGATTTACTACCAATGCAGATGGGAAATGTAAACCTCTGTGATTCCCCCCAAAACATGCACTGATAATTCACTAGTAAATAATTTTCATAAATTCGGAGTAAAATTATCAAAGTATTGAGCATATTGATGGCTTGGAAGGTTGAAGTGATATAATTTACAGATGGAAGGCATAACTCCAGAGTTATTGCTATTCAAGATACTTTTTGCTATAGTAAACATACTACTCCAAAATAATCGTTATATTTTTTTGTTTATATGTCACTAGCAAAGTTATATTACCATTTGAAACATCATTTCAGAAATTATTGTGATTTCCTTAAAAAAACATTTTCGACTACTGTTTCATGTATTCACATCAGTGGAACAATATCCAGGGGAGATAACTATTAAAGGGACTAGTCATTTACCTAAATTTGAGTTGCCTCCCATGATTTGAAATTGAGATCAAAGGCCAGTGGATCAATACTTTGTTACTAATTTCAGCAAGACCATTGAATTTTGTTATTATTAGTAGCAATACAAACTCTATATGGTAAAAGAGAATGGACACTATGCAATGGACATAGCCGGATTGAAATCCCTCCAAGTCAATTAAAAATAACGGCAAGAAATAATTTCCAGTAAATGTGTTTGACATATATAGAGTAGTTCCATATACAGAACAAGACCAGGGCTTGAAAATTCCACTTGCTTGCTCGTATTTACGAGTGAGAGGTGAAGACACTTGCCCAATTGGATGAGTGCAATTTAAAGCCAATTATCAAATAAAAAGGAAATTGTTTTTCTCTAATCAATGGCATTCTTTATTCAGAAGTTGTCTCAGCCGACATAACATATTCTTCGGAAAAAAACATTAGATGATGTTGGCTAACAAGCGTATCCATTTGTGATGAGTCTCTATCAGCCAGACGCTTACTAATCTAAAACTAAAATTTAATCGTTTTATGTCATTTAACAAAACGTACATTTACATAAGCATCCCATACACCATGAATACTCCATAATTTCCTATGTTTGAAGCAGAAGTGTTTCAAATTTAGCGACTGGTTACCAACAGCTGTGCATTTAGTGCAGTTTATTTAGAAATCGAGCGACGGTACTAGAAAATATGAACTGTTTGCGATGTGATTATTTATATCGGTTGCAATAGGTGATTTTCACATGCATGTGTCTAGAGACATCTGTGGATGTCACCTATAATCGTCTGAACATTAGGCGTGTCAGACATTTGCAAGTTTTTAGTGGTGGACAGGGAGGTAAAAGAAAGAAAAGGAAGAAGAATGGCTCTAAATACAAGCAGAGAAAGAAAATTACAGAACATAGAGTATGATTCTTCACGATTTTAGCGACACATTTAATAGGCGTGACTTTGCCACATTTTATCAGCTGTAGTATGATGAGGATCCAGTGTGCTATTATCTCAAGTTTGTAGCAAATATACATCAATATCAAACTCTAAATCGCTCTTAATTGTGGCTTTAGGAATGCATGTAGGAAACAATAATTAAAATTTTATGATAAAAGTCGGAAACACACAGAGTGTGTAGAGCATGAATAGGCATTAGAAAAGCCTGAATGTACAGACCTTGCCAAATCAGTAAACAAAATATTGTAGATGAAGTTTAGGTTTACAATCTTCAAAATTGTATACAAGCATTGGACAACTAAATTTTATGCGGGACGACTAAACGTTCCAAGCATGTGGCTAATAAAAAATATTTTACCCCTGAAGACCAATGTGTGCTTACATGTTCTTGAAAATTCTCTGTTATTTCGTCTATTCATTCATCCACACCAATCTCTTCATCTTCCAATACACTGCAGATCGTTAGCTGTTTCAAACCTTAGGCAATACCAACTAATTTGGCTGGGAAAAAAAGATCCATGCAGTGAATGTGTAAGAATAATTGTAACTAGAAAGATTCATAGAGTCACAAATGGCTCCAAATTACAGTAAAATATATAAATGGGCAAATTGCATGAACCCCTCAGTATATTGCTGCTCTTTATATAACATATAAATGGTCATCTAATCAGAATCAGTTTCATTTTATAATTATAGCAAACCTTATTTTTATGAATTGTGTACATGATGGAGTTTATACAGGCAACTTACAAGGAAGCAGAAGTGATGAATCCCCTAATAGGCACAGCCATGAAAACAGTTTTCACATCAAATTGCTTCAGGCGATGTTGAATAGTTCCCGATCTATGCTGGTTACAGGCAACTTACACTTGACAGGGTATGAAGTTGTCAAGGCCTATCACTATTTCAAATGAAGCAGTATAGATGAAAACACTAAAAGACACATCTACACGTAGACGAAAAAGTTCACATCAAATTGCACAAGAACGTATTGAATAGTTTGGGATTTGTTGGCTTTATACAAGAGACTGCTATTATGACAATGCAAACTCAATTTAAAAGGACTGTAACTCTGTCAAAAGTGGAGTTGGAAAGACAAAACCTTCAAAAGGCACTTGTTTATATATAAGGCACTTCACCTACAAAATCACATTACCAAGCTATGCTCGTTACAATAATTGTGAACAGATGGACGGAAAAGGTGATTACCATAAGGGTTCCACATCTCAACATTTTTAAGAATCAAGATTTGTGGTATATAGTGGTTCCCCACAATATATATCCCTTAGTATACTGATGTCCCTCTTATAACACAGATATGGTCATGTATCTCATTCCATTGGTTCAATTCTGTTTTAGCGTTGCTAAAGCATTTGTCCACTTTATTAAAGTCACAGACTCGTGAGAACCGAGCTATATATGATGTCACATTAAATACTTCGACTTTTGTGTTTAATGCACTATCAGGACTCAGCCTTGTTCAATCATCCCTCAGTACAAGGCTCCTTTACCTGTAATGCAGGCCAAATTATGGCTCCCATGAACAGTGCCATAAGAAGAAACATTGTAATGGGATTGCTTCATCATCATTGTCTGTAGCTGAAATGTTTACGATAATTTCATGTTCTCAAAAACAATATTGCTAGCTGATAAATCATCAAAAACTATATCCCTTTTGTGTGCAATCATGATTCGTATCTTGATGGTGCTTCTAAATATCAGAATGTTTAATAACTTCTCTAAACTATCGAACAGCAAGCTGGTCAGAAAAGTGCTTCCATCTAAATCCCAAAACAATCTGTCTTCTTACTAACAATGAGCAACTAAATACACACTGAGAGGATATTTTTAAAGTAAAAATAAAACAGTACATTTTAAAAAGCATTTTGGATAAAAAATCTCTTATTCATGCAATGGACATGGAAATTTGTCCATCATTGTGACTTTGTAGCAAAGAACATTTTAGTGCACAGGTCTCGCAATATGACATTTGCACGTAGTTAAATGATGAGAGAATAAAGGTATCAAGCACTATTTGGAAGTCAGATTTGTTATTTTGTAGTAACTAATGCAAATTCTTCCATTAAGTTGTCCCTGTGTGTAACGTTCCATCATGTGAAATATTCTGAATCAAGCACTGCAGATCAACTTTGCGAAGGCCTGTGGAAAAGGAGTTAGCTAAGTATATGAGAGAGAGAGAGAGAGAGAGAGAGAGAGAGAGAGAGAGAGAGAGAGAGAGAGAGAGAGAGAGTCAGGGAGCATGTGGGAAGTTTGTGATGAAAGCAAGTCACTAGTCTAAATGTCTTAATGGGACCCCAAAATAGCACCAAAAACTTGTTGGCGTCGGTTGTGAATTATTGAAAATGAATCCAAAATATCGGCCTGAAGCCATTTCGGTCAAAAAGATAAACACAGTTGTAAGTGTATTTAGTCGACCATTTATACCTTAATTATGTCAATATGTTTGCAAAATAATAATACAGCAAGCAGAGTGATCATGAGTTTATGAAAAACAAAATTTGTGACTTTCATGTAAAACAATGATAGAGTTCTTACGACTTATCAAATATCTTAACTTGAACCGAGGAAATGGAACAGTCTGGCAAGAATTTATTCTAAGCACTGCTATCACTCATCATATAAACTTTGTGTACTGATTGCTTTAACGTCTAACATTTATAGACCGATCTACACCTACGTCTTTTTTGAGATATTTACAGTGTTATATGGAAACGTAGCTTTTCTGCTGGAGTAGCATTTATGAGTCTAATTCCACCATTCCAGCAATGTTCACATTTGCAAGTTCACCAGATAGCTCATAGGAACAAGCCATCATCTTCTCTCTCCTCCTCCTCCTCATACGCTGGATTCACTTGTTCCATGTTGTCACAGGCGTCCCCAATGTCGGAACAGCCACATATGTCAGTGAAGCTGAACCCTGCTTTCCTACAAATGCACCTAGCTGTTCTAAGTGGAGTTCAGACTTTTGTGTTAGAAGTTGCATGGTCATGACCGGAACCCAGTCTTCCCTGTGAGCACTGACGTTGAGAGTGCACGGTGATACATTTGCGTAGCCGACGATATACCAGCCATTTTTTGAGCTTCTGAAGAACCTGGTGCGAGCATTTGCATTCAAGGTGATCACTACGAGTCAACCAGTTATTTTCATTGAGCGGTTGATATGCTGCAAGGCATAATCAGCTCCAGTGGCACAGAATGGCACAGTGGATTCTTGTTCATAACCCAGTTGCCGTGCAGAACCTCCTGGCAGATGTCAGTGTCCGACTCCTTCGGTGATTACATGTCTGATAGGTACAGGTGGATCATCCGTGCATATACGAGCTTGTCATGAGCAAACAAAAACATAGCGAATGCCTCGAGCGCCATAAAATGTAGTTTCCAATCACCCGTTCTGACAAATCTGATAAAAAGTATCATCTCCTTAACCATCTGCAGATACTGACGCATCACGACTGACAATGGCTGACTCCCGTTCTTGGAGTCGAATCGAGTGATCCCTTCCATTACTTTCCAGGACTCGATGTCCTGCACCATTCTGAGTGTGCTTGTTGTATCTCTTCACACCTATCATTTGCACATGACTGACCAAGATCTTCAGCTACAGCTGTAAGCCTTCCTAACAGATCCGGATGCTCGTGGAAGAAGCCTTCCTGGTATGGCATGAACAAGGCCTGCAGGGTGACAATGTGTGCCTCTACTCCTCTCTACACATGATTTCCCTCAATGATCTGGTTGATTGTCATGGGTCCCTACAGGTCAGCCTCAGCCCAGCAAAAGTCAATTCTGCTGTTCTCGATGTAAGCTCCAATGCAGTAGCTCTGTCATTACTGTGTGAAGCTCACCAGGGCGGAGTATCATGTGATCCATATCTTTCAGAGTCATCTGGTGCTGCTTTGCAGACTTGTAGAGCCCCATGTCAAGAGAGATGAGTCTTGAGATCAGGGCCCACTACTTTTGTGTTGAAGCCTTGGGCCTGCACAAGCTCAGCCAGTAGTGTCTGTAACTCATTTTCAGGTGCAGAAATGAGTGGTGGTGTGCCGACTCGTGAGGTAGGTAGCTCATTACCTATCAATGAGTGGTATGCAGACCAGGTTGGGATATTTCAATGGGTAGCAGCAGCCTCTTCGTCAGGAACTGCATCGTCCTCCTCCATCACAGGTACTTCTCTCGCTTTCTTCTGAGATCTAGGCAACATCTGGGAGGCAGGCATCTGATGGTTGTTGTAAGTCTTCTTTCAGACTGAATGAGGCATAGATATCACTTGGTAGCTTGACTATTGGCTTGGAGCAGTCTAAGAAACCAGTAACTGTGCTCGGCAGTTCCTTCATCGAGCGCCTCAGAGAAAGGCCAGTGAGCTTCAGCATTGATACCTCATCTTCAGGTTGACATCTCTGGTAGATAGCCATGGCAGTAGCATGCCGGGTACGTTTCCCTTCAGTGGTGTCTTCTATAAGGTCAACATTATCAACAGCAAATAAGACATCTATTCCGTAAATGAAATCAGGGGGTAAGTAAATGCCTTTATTTACCTTCATTCTTTGGAGTACGGTTGCGGATATCTGCACTTCGACTCTTAGGAGTCTTTTGTATTCAACTGACATCCCAAATCTATGCAAGATATTGACGATTTTCTTGCTTTTAATGGCTTGACGAATGGCTGCTCCAACTGCTAGCTGTTGTGACATTTCACGACATGCTGTTGTGGCAAGAACACCGTCACTGCGCTTTGTGCAAGAACACCATCATTGTGCTTTGTGCTAGGTTTATGGCATGCTTGTTAACTTGTGAAGACATTTTGTCAGTTAATGGCGTTGCGTTTGGTCCCTGAATGACCCACCGATAGAAGCTGTACAGATTTTTCAGTAAATGTTCCTCTGTAACATCTGTAAGTGAAGCAACACATGTCCATTTTTTAGATTTACTGATTGCTTTTCTCAGATCAGAAGCCGCATTGCACAGAACCTTCATGCCCATGTTACTGTCCACATTGCCCTCTTCCACCAGCTGAATTGCAGCATCTCTTGTGCTCTAGATGGTTACCGTTCTGCTTTATTCACACGTTTTGGTTTGTACAATTCTACACCAGGTATTTCAGTCTGTATGAAATGTTTCAGTTTTTTGGGAACTGCCAACTACATTTCCATCAAGCAACGTGCCCTCAACCAGACTGAGGAATTCAACCCTTGCTGCCAAGCATCAGCTGCACTTGGCCTAGATGGCGATGGATTCATTGCTGTGCGACGAACATTTATGACGTGCATTTTCCAGCACTGCTTGTGGTATTTCATGTCAATTGCTTGTGCATCTTCTGCGTTGATAGATGCGCAGAGCTTGACATGGAGCTTTTCGTTTCCACTTTTCTCGATGAGAGAACGACCAGCAGTTTCTGTAGCAATCACATTTATGTACCATGTGGCACAGCTTGATTCAAGATTCTGGAAAATTACATCACCAAGGCGTCTGCTTATCTCAGTATAGTCTTTATCAATATAGTGAGCACGCTCTCTCATGAATGAAGTTCAGCACTTTCTCAATGGCAGCTGGTTCCACCACAAGTGCCTCCCCTGTCGCTGTTTGGCAGATGATGCAAAGCGAGTAGTTTAAACAAGATAATGTCTTGTTTGAAAAAGATTAGTTTCAGTTAAATTATTTTGTCTAAACAAGATACTATTTGTTAAACAAAATATGGAGAAATATTTGGTGGCACTATTCAGCCACCATAAATATCATATTTTAATCACGCGATGAAGTGAGTATATAACTAAAGCAAAGAACAAACAAAACGGTTAAAATTCAGTAGAATAAAATAGATATAAAAAAAGAAAACCAGAGCTTATTGGTGCAGTGGATTAAAAAAACACACAAAACAAACAAACAAACAGCATGGATGTGTACTACTCACATCCTTCAGGGCAATTTGAATTTGAATTTGTTTCCGTACCTGGACTATGTTTATTATATTCAGTGAGTATATGTGCCAAGTTTTATTAAAATTTGGTCAGAAACAAAATCACCTCGTTAATATAGGTCGATCTCGCTCATTATCGAACTCGTATGAGATCTAAATGAAATAATTATATATTGCGAGTTTGATCAAAATCGAATAACAAATATGGCCTCCAGTGAAGTAACAAGGTTATGTTTAATTATTTGCATTTTTCTTGTTGGTCTTAACGGCACTTTTAACACATTAGTGGCTATATCATGTCAGAGAAATGGGAGCAAAGTGCCTTTACCAAGGACACACTAAGGCAGCCGATGCAGGCTGACATGGGCGGGTATCAAACCCGTAACGCTTGGATTACAAGCCAGACGTTCTACCAACTGAGCTACTGTCACTCCCAGTAACAAGGTTAACCAATCAGGTGCAAGATCACCTCATTAATATGTATGTTTGTCACTCATTATCGAATTCGTGAGATTTTGATTATACAAACTCATTTTCCGAGTTTGACTTAAATTGGATCAGAACTATGACCACCAGAGTGTTGACAAGCAACTGTTGACAGATCAATGCACAATTCACAATCGACAACGGACTCAGGCCATACTCTAAGCTCAATTTATCTTATAGCCAAGGGAACTAAAAATCATCTAACATTTTGATGATATTAATATATTTGCCAAATTTTATTAAAATCTGGTCAGAAATACAGTTTCTCAATTGGAAAGAAGCTCCGTTAATCATATGCTAGATCATCTCTGAAATGTATATATATATATATATATATATATATATATATATATATATATATATATATATATATTCATCTAGATCAGAAGTACTGTCTTTAGAGTGTTAACAAGCTCAGCCAATGAGATGCACGATTATTACACTAATATGCGTGGAACCCGCTCATTATATAACTCGTCCAAGATATTGATAATATAAGCTTATATTCCAAGCTTGATCAAAATCAGACCAGACATACGGCCTCAAAAGTGGTAACAAGCTCAGCCAAATAGATGCAAGATAACATCATTAATATGCTTGGATCTAGCTTATTATCAAACTCATCCGAGATCTTAATGATATGAGCCAATATTTCCAGTTTGATCAAAACTGGATCAAAAATATGGCCTCCAGAGTAGTAACAAGCCCAACCAATCAAATGCAAGATCACTTCAATAATACTCGGTATTTGAAAAGTTCTGAATATAATGTTATAACTTTAGTTTCTTTGAATCGGTCAATAATGTTAAAACCGATCGATGGACAAAATAACGTTATATAAAATGATTTGCAGTTGTGCGTGCAGCACACCGGACACCGGCAGATATACGCGTGTGACATGACGTAGATAAATGACAGTGACCAAAAATGTCGGAGAAGAACAAACATTCTGGTACTGAGCGTAGAGCATACGGTAAAATCCGGGCGCTTTTAGTATTCTCTCAGACTAATATCAAGACCGACTTGGATAAAGTTAACGTATGTAATTCTGTCATATCCTACAATTTGGAGGAAATTTCATTGTTTTAAAGATGGTCACAAATCGATGGAAGATGATCGAGGTTCTGGAAGATCATTGTCTGTGATTCGTGAGCGGTAAGTGTCTGTTGTGAAGGAAGCAATTGATGAAGAAGCTCGATACATAGTGGAAGATATTTCTATTATCACGGGCATTAATTCGTCAACTACTTTTAATATACTGAAGAATCATTTGAAGATTAGACGGTTTGTGCAAGATGGATTCCATATTTCTAGACAGCCGATGGAAAGCTTATTCGAGGTGAAATCGCCAAACAGCTTCTTGCCAAATAAGAAAAGAGTGACCAGAGACGTCTGAATGACATTGTCACAGGGGATGAAATATGGATTTACTCTTTGGAACCCGGCTCTGGAGAATATATTAAAAAATTAGATCGAAGAAAATGAGCATAGACCACAACTCGTTCGATGTAGTCAGACTATCAAGAGAGTTTTATACGCATTATGTGCCTGTTTCAGCTAGTGTCACTGGACATTTTTATGTCTCCAAAAGTGCTGCCAAAAGTTGTGGAATACTACCAAACCAATCGTCCACGCACCGGTACCCGAGGTATCCATCTACTCCATGACAACACACCGGCGTATAAATCTGCCGCCATGACAAACTACCTGAGGAAGCACAGCATTTAAACTTTACCACATCATTCATACAGCCCAAATTTTGCTCCAAGTGAGTTTTGGCTGAATCTCATTATCAAACACTTGCTGAGAGGCAGACGATTTGAAAGCCGCCATGCAGTAAGAAGTGCAGTTTTCCAGTTGTATGAACATACCAAAAAGTGAATACAAAATGACATTTATTAACTGGATAATCAGACTAAGAAAAAGTGTGGTGAGGTGCATGCGGAGTACTTTGAGCGGATGAACTGATGTACTGTTCACTAATAAAGAACTTTGGTGTACAGCACACTAAAAGTGTGTAGAGTGCATAGGGAGTACATTGAGGGGATGCACTGAAGGACTGTTCACTAATAAAGAAATTTGTTGTACAGCACACTAAAAGTGTGTAGAGTGTATAGGGAGTACATTGAGGGGATGCACTGAAGGACTGTTCACTAATAAAGAAATCTGTTGTACAGCACACTAAAAGTGTGTAGAGTGCATAGGGAGTACATTGAGGGGATGCACTGAAGGACTGTTCACTAATAAAGAAATTTATTGTGCAGCACACTAATATTCAGATCCTTTTTTTATACCACTTGTATGTATATATCTGACTCATTATTGAACTTAGTTGCGATTTGATAATGTAAGTCCTTATTCCACGTTTGATCAAAATTTGATCAGAAATATGGACTCCAGAGCGCTAATAAGCAATTGCTGACAGATGGACGACGGACAAATAACAATGCATGCAGGGTCATACCAGAAGCCCACTTTGTCATAGGGACATGTGAGCTAAAAAACTGAGTTGGTTCGGCTGAATAGTAAGATTTCTTTTTTATTCATCCCCCTACACACACACATCCATTTACTGAAAGTGAACCATAGTTGCAATACCTAATTTTACTCAATGAGAAAATATGTCAGTATTGCTCAACAACATGATGTTATACGATAGTTGGAATTACTACTCTGTATATAATTGCTTAAATAATTTGCATTTGATATAACCTGCTGTAAATATAAACCGACCACGATGTTATATTTCTATTTCATACTTGTCTTCAGCTTACAAATTATTCAATGCAATCCTTAATTTATCTTGCTAATTTAAATAACTTGTTTTTTTAAAAAGGTGATTCTGATTAGTTCTCAGCCCAGGTTACATATTAAGCAAAATGGCAACTACCATATTGTTTTAAAAAGTTTAGTACAGGTGGCCATATGTAATAGCAGATTAACATAAGTTTTATGCAAACTTGAAAGCCATCTATGCCTGTATGTTTTCTGGCAGATTTGGTGAAATTCTAAGGAGCCGTTTTTGAGAAGAAGTCGTGTGAAGAAATTTGTTTTTGTAGCAGCCATATATGATGGCGGATTGGCATCGTTTTGTATAAGTTTGAAAAGTCTTCATGTTTTTTGTCAAGTTTGGTAAAAATCTATTTTGATTTTGGAGAAGTCTTTTAAAGGTTTTCTATTTTTTGTAACAGTGGCTTTTCTATTTTATCAACAGAGGCCATACTTGAAAGCAGATCTGCATCATTTATAATAACTTGAAACATCATTGTGCTAGAATGCTTTCTTTCAAATTTGATCAAATTCTGTTGAGGAGTTTTTGAGAAGGACCCATAGAGAATCCTCCTACTGAATCCTATGGGAAACCTGTAGGATTCTACACGATTCCTATAGTTCCCATGACCGAATAGTAGGGTATTCCTAGGAAAGAAATTCCTATTATTTATTCTACCATTTTTCTAGGCAAATAGGAAAGAGTTAAATAGAAATTTAATAAGACCAGAGCTGGACAAAAGGTTATTATAGGATATTTATAGGAAAACAAACTAGGAAACATGAACATGCCAGGACAGTAACCATTTCAGCGATATTACAAGGTGTAACTTATATTAATTTGGAATCTTGACTGCAGTCAACTTTCGTTAAAAAAATATTTAATTAAAAGACAATACCATATTCCAACATTCAAATTAGAACAAAATTGTCCAATGGTAATTTTATCTTTTGGACAAATATTATTCTCAACACTCTAGCATTGAATTCACAGTCAGAAACATTTATCGCTATCACATCTTCAGGCAGTCCAAAAATAGATGTTAACATGGAGATAGAAGAGATAAATAACTTTCAAATGACCCAGCATGAAACTTTTAAATATGTATGGTTCCAGATGCCCCGAACAACACGGGAATTTGACATGTATTCATATGCAAGGGGAACCTGCCATAAGTCAATTCATATTCATTCTTTCAAATATGGATATATGCAAATATATCTTAAGACTACGCATAAATTATGTAGGCATTTCATAAGAAAAGGGCACTGTTTCTTGGCATCCATGTTTTGTGTTCAACCCAGAAGGCATATCCTGATATGTGAGTGAGACCGTGACTGTAATAAGATAAGTGTGGTAATTCTTTATATCAAAACATTATCTTCAAAACAAAATTGATGGCAATAACAAACTGGCTAGAATCCGACAAGGTTGATTCCAACGAGAAAATACTGCAATTGGATTCTGAACAGATTAAACACAAGAAGTTGTAATGGATTATGATACAGTAACATATACTGTATCAATGAACTAAAACATACTTTTTTAAAGAGAATTTACAGTTTGTCAGATTTAACTTCTGCATCTGTAGATACTTTGGTGAATAAAATGGTAATTTATTTAAAAAAAGGCAATCTGAAACTGTGACTTATCATTAAGAAACTATGTATTTATATCCTCATTAACCAGATTAGTTTCATAGCTAATAATTATTATTAACAGCTCTTTTATGAAAATAGAAAAGCCTGCATGTAGACTACAACAAGAATAATCCTACAATGGGTTTGTGAGATATGATTATGATGAAAAACAGTAAAAATAAACTAGAAAAAATTGGTTGATTGAGCAGCTTAATTGCCACTGTAATGATGAGTGACATAGCTCTTAGCTTGCAAGACAAATAATAACTCTTTCCCAAGATGTTTCAGATACATACTAAAGTTCAGTTACAAATAGTAACTTGAACTTCAAGTCTGCCAAGCAGATTGTCTGAGTATCATGTACAACTGAACAGTAATTAATTACGTATATTTGTATCAAACGGCTTGACAGTCTTTTTCTACAACATTTGAAATTCTGCAAATGAACAGTTTATTACTGTCTATCTCTACAAGAATACACTTTCGTCTTATACTACACAAAGTAACTGCTTGTACGGAGGTTACTCCGGTGACCTCTAACACACGTTGAGAAGACTGAAAACCCTTGGGATCAAACTCAAATATGGATTTTAGAGGTTTTCAGTTTAATGATTAAATTTTTTAAAGAATGGAATTTTAGAATCAGTAATAATTTCAGTTTCAATGGGATTTTGGTTTACTGAGGTTTTGGGTTTGAGAGGTTTCACTATACACTCAAAGAGAGAGAGAGAGAGAGAGAGAGAGAGAGAGAGAGAGAGAGAGAGAGAGAGAGAGAGAGGGGGGGGGCAAAACCAAGAGTATGTTTAATACGAAAAGTGATTGGGGTTTTTTGTTGTTGTTTTTTTTCACTGTCCAAGATTGCGATATGTTAAACGTCTTTATATGGTTAGCACATCGAAAACTTGAATAGTGAAGAAGTGTTTTGTCAAGATGACCATTATTAGATGGACAAAAATCTAGGCTAATTTCATTTGTGTATGTTGAGTAGTTTTGGGACAATCTAGATAACAGGTTACTTGGCATATATAGAGGTATCGACTGGTGGACAGGAATAAATCAGGATACCCTCTGTACAAGCAATAGGGCATACAAAAATGAATGTCAAGATAATGTACCTCATCAGTTGCTTCACCCCTGATCAAGAATTTGAGCGACAATGGGGTGTAGTGCAGGCACTAGAGGATTTAAGAATATCAGTGCTTCAGCTCCAGTGACAGCAGTACCAAGATCATTTTTACATATATCGAATACAGGGCACAGTGAAAGAGCGCAGCCTCAGTTTTTATGCTCAAGTTAACTCGGCTTAGAGAAAAAGTGGCAAGATTATCACTCTTCAGTTTCAGAAAATCAGATTTACTCCTCTTACCAACTAATTTAGTTGATTCACTGGCTAAATAGTTTAACACCATTTTCTGAATGTTTTGGACTATCACCTTTACAGATATTCTTCACAACTGCTTTTATATCACCATCTCTTACAATCTTGCTTCTTGGTTTACTTTCTTTTGTTCCTCTGATCACAGGCTGAAATAGATTTGCATATTACATGTAACTATATCTCTTAGAAAACTGTTTAGGATTTTCATGAAGAAGCTGTACATACATTTTCTGAAAAGTGTGTTTTGTTACAGTGAATGAAATCTGTCTTGTCACATATTCTTATGTCTTCTTTTTGGTTTAGATTATAGATCTCGACAGTTCTATTCACCTTTTGGTCTTCAGTCAAATCTGCAGGTCCTAGGGTTTGCCTCTTGTGGACCTATTTGAGACGAAGTGGAACACAAAATTTCCAACCTTCGTCTGTCCAGTCCCAGATCTGTAAGCCTAGGCAGTCAACGCTCTTTCCCTGAATTGGAACAGTCCCGATCCACGCACATTTTCTCCAACCCCTTGGATTACCAAAGTCTCGCAAAAAGCGATAGAATCGGTGTGTTTTGTAATCTTGACGTTGGCACTGTCAAGAACAGGCTGTCTTCTTTGGACCCTTCTCCCCAAGGGGGTGTAAAGGATCCTGTCAGGGCAATTAAACAGTACCTAAAGCGAACTGAGCCCATAAAAATTGGGAGATCTCTCTTTTCTTAGCACTCAAAGAATTAAGGGACATTTCTGCTCAGCCTCAGGGAATGTACCAAGTCCAGATTAAGTTCTTACACATATCGCTCACGAGGTTAAGGCGGTCGCCACTGCATACAATTTGAACGAAACAGCTCCCTAACTGATGTCATTGAAGCCATGGGTTTTAGGTCGTAGACGACATTCTCTAGCATTTACCATCGAGACCTTTCCTCCCAAAAGGGTCAGTTTGAACTGGTGGGATCTATGTTAGCAGCATAACAGGCTACCTTCCTGGGTCATTCAGCAGCTTCGCAACGACGCGGATTACTCATGCTGGATTTGCGAGAGTGACAAATTGTCCTCTATCCGCGTCCATGGATAAACATTGTACTAACTCTAGCCGGTATCTCAGAAGAATCAGAAGAATCGAATCTGCTTCACGTGCATTAGGACACCAAAGACAGGGTCAATCCATGGGTAAGTGCTATCTAATTCCTTCTTACTATTGCCTATTGTCCTAACGTATTGTGATCGGGTAACGTATTTGAAGAAGAAACCAATTTAGAGCACCATGTTTCTTTGATAATATTTACCCGATCATAATACGGGCGCACCCTCTCAAATCCTCCACGCAGTTACATCCCTGGAAGAACTTTCGGATCCGCTCTAGTAGTAACTGGCGCTTGATGCGATTGGGACTCCATTCCTCTATCAAAGGGAAGACCACTCTCTTCTGACTTCAACCTTGGCAATCAAATGACTTTTAGCGTGAACAACTGGTTTCTCCTTGAAGAGAGCGGGCACATTTCAGTAAATCAAGTAATCAATAAATCCAATAATCAATCAATCAACCAACTTACCAGTCAACAAAACAACCGACTGACCTACCAGGCAATCAATTACACATCGTGAATTTACCAATACAATTCACAATATGCAACTCTCCTTTCAACGACATTCGTTATAAGGAATTTTCATCTAAAGAAAATTGGTCAGTACGAACAACGGAATATTCGAGTTCCAACACCCATATTAATTTTTTTATAACAAACGTGCACATTACAAATATAAACTGTACCTACAAGAACAATGCCAAAAGGCCTGAAATCCACTGGTGAGGTATTAATCATTACATTTCCAGACTACCTTAGTTTTGAATAAACTGGGACTGTCTGTGTCATCATCTGCTGCACATAAACAGCAAAAAGACCTTAATTGGGAGACAGGAAAAGCAACTACAAGAAGTGATGCTGAAGGGAAATGAGCACTATGAAACAGCTACGAATAATAACAGTTGCATAACTGCTGATACATTGGGCGATAATGTAGGCATCACTACAAAGTCATCTCAGATGACAAAGGAAAGAAGAAACAAAAGTTAGCATTGACTTTTGTTAGTTGGTGTACAGACATAATCTTGTTTTCAGAACTAGATGACAGTATGCCATCAGCAGACATCTGGCAAGTAGACAACATTATATTTATTCCAAGCAAAGAGGACTTCAGTTCATTGGATGAAAACTTCATTTTTTACATCACGCCTGTCTTGGTAGAGTATACTGATAATCTGAAGAAAAAAAAATATGTATTCCCAGCTACATTTCTCATGCTCATATTGATGAAGCTGTGAAAAAGTCAGACCATGCAATACTGGACTTACTGGATACGAATGAAAACAATCAGCAGATTTAAGCATATTAGAGCACATTCACACAACGTTTACAATGACACGTGATTTGATATCCTTGTTAAATATTTCAATCCACTGTTTTATCATTGGGCCAAAATTTATAAAATGAAGAATGTTATCTGTAAATTTGCATGAAACTGAATCGAAAGCTTTTTCAAAGTCGACAAGGAGAAGCAGACCAAGGACATTCTTCTCTTCTGCATATTGCATTATATCATAAATAATCCTTATAGTTTCCCTATATATCGACCAGAAACGAAACCCGTTTGGTCTGGGTGTATCAGTTTTGGCAAGCAATTTCTTAATTCTGTTCCCAATCATTGCGGAGGCAAGATTATAGTAAGTATTTAACAACGATAGAGGTCTCCAAGTCTTTAGTAATAATTTATCCTTATTGCCTTTTTTGGAATACTAGTTATAATTCCATCTTTTTGAGTGGATAATTCAACCTTAGGAAAACAAATATTTATATATGTAAGAAGAAATTAATCTAAATCTTTCCAAAGGACAGATAGCTATTTGCAGTCCATCCATACTTATTGCAGGTATAATGTGATGAAGTGAAACCTGTCATTAAAGAACCCATTTAGATATCAATTTAGAGATATCAAAATCCCCCTGTAGTGATGCATGTAAGTTGAACAAAGAGGTCCAGTTTAGACAAAACCACTTATTCTTATCCAATCTATCTGCATATGCAAAATTTAAAATTTTGAACTTGTTTACAAGTTTTACTCTCACGTGAATATTTATTACAAGTACATGTTGATAAAAATCAAATGGGTATTGCAAGAAAATAGAAAACAAGTGCACATGCACTCATATAAATTCAGCTTTTTTTTCAAGAGACTGCTCCATATAGTGGACACCTTCCTGTAAAGGATACAAGTATAATGTCCCCTTATTGTCCCATTTTGACAAGTTTAGATGCATTTCATGTCATAATGGCAAACGTTATTCCAGTAAACATATTCATTAGTGTCAAAGTAGATGGGTTTATTTAGTTTCATTGTCATCAGAAGTATCAGATTCAGCAGGATATATTTTATCATCACCAAATACATTATTTATAATTTTTTAACTGCACATTCATATGACCATAGCGAAACATGTTTCATCACATCACCAGGAGTAAATAAGATATTGTATTTATTCAGTGTCTAATAGGAAGTTATCCTTAAATCCATGTATGAGCTCCACATGTATCACATGGTGTTTATTATTGAATAATGAACATTGCAAAGACACAAGTTTTTGTTTTAGACGTCTCTTATCATCTCCATTCACATCACGTCTCATTTACTCTTATATGAAGAATTTGTTATATCTGTACAAAATGTTGCATGTCTGGTTGTTGCAAAGTCTTCTTAGACACATGCATCACATTTACAACTCTTGTGCACACATCACAACAGTTATTACTTGGACTGATGCCTATTGGCTTACACAAATAAGATTCACACAGTACTTTGTGTCTATAATCTGTATTGTCTTTTGCAAGTCTTATAAGTTTCAACAAGTTTCAAGTCTCCTTTATGTGCTTTATAAATTATCAATTCTTTGGAAATACTCATCCCGTCATGATCTTCCCGTTTGCTGCACAAAATTTATTAATTGTCCATTTCTTTTGGCAAACCAAAATGTACCATGTTGTACACGTTTTTAAACTTTACCATTATTCCTGTTGCATTGGTGCAGATAAGAACTCTGATGTGACCATCAGTGTGACCAACAGTGTTCATTTCACTTCTTATTTTTTGTCTTTCACCTTGTTTTTAGTATACCTATGATACATGTAAAATAATGCACAGTTCTTCCTAACGTGTTTACCAAATACAGAGTACACTTTAGCATAATCTGATATATTTGCACGAAGCAGTACATGTCGAGGCAGATGTTCCTTTTGTTCTAACCAATCCTGAATTAATCACATCAAAATTAGTTGAACATCTGCATTGTTTGGAGCACATATAGATAATATTTTAATGTTAGGTCTGTATGGTGATTCAGCAACAACACCTGGATCTGTTGGAAACATAGTTTTCTCATAAATGTTCCTTCTCTGGGTTGGTCCAGCTGTGGCAGTAAGTGGAACCACTGGTGTTGTCAAACACAGAGATCTTTGTTTTCCAACCTCTTTAAACATGGAACGAGAAATGCCTCTTCTGATGATGATCCTTCTCCCCTGAAATTCATATAAAAATGTAGCTGCAAAGAATATGAAAAGCCTCTTTAATTCTTGATACTTTGTATTCAGTTTATGAAAAATTGACTACTTACAATTTCAATGACTGGCAATGTGTCACTTATTAATGACCTTTATTCAAAAGGCATCTGAAAAGTGGGTAGCAGAAGCTGCTGCCAGAAACTATTGTATGCATTCATGGGAAGAATTCGAATTTACGATTATTACCCATATGATTAAATATAAGCATATAGCAGCTGCAAATAGAATTGATGAACAAGTCAACGTAATATTGCGAGTTCACTATTGTTTGTGGTGTATCAATTTTCATGGATTTATTTGTTGCTGCAAGTCATGGATTTAAATACCCAGCTAACAATAAACATTTGTTGAAAACAATATGTACCCTTTCTCAATCCACATATTTAAGTAACGATGAAAATGTGCGGGTATTTTTCTTCGCAAAACTATGAAAATTGATACCCACAAAAATAAATGAATTAACAACCTAATGTCATCACCTTCCTCCTCCTCCTCATTACTTAGCACCTAGTGGAGCTTTTAGTAGCAAAATAGGGTACCACAAATAGCTGTACACGATGGGAAAGTTACTTTTTATATGGGTTTAACCCAAGCGAAAAACTAAAGGATTTTGTCTTGAATTCTGTCACATGATTATAGTATCATGTGGTTAAACTGGCACTTACAATTGCTATAGCAAATAAATAAAGTCTAAACTCGACACTTGAAGTTCATTGTACCCAAACATAATTTACATGGAACAGAAACAGATGCTTAAATTTAACAATAAAAAGGCAACGATTTTCTTTCACATTGCTTTATGATGTGGATTATGTTATCTTGCCCAATTATGAGTGCATGTGTGAAGATGTGTAAGGGAACGACCATTTAATTTTCTGGGGATGGTCTGGGGATTTCTTTTGAGCCAGAATATTTTTTGTCACCTAGAGATAATTTTGTTTTCAACTAATATACTGGATAGGTTCCTTTTTTTTCTTCTTCTATAAATGAGAGCAAGAATATTTTGTTACACACATGCACAGTGGTCAAACACACACACACATGCATAGTTGTCAAACTATAATCAAATCATGATTTCAAATATTATCTTGCATTTCACACATGCAGCTGATGATTTTAGCAGATTACACATTTATAATTACCACTTAATAGTCGTGTGGGCCTCGTCGACGACGATTGCCCTAAGTCTTCGCTGGAAACATCTGATATAGGATGTCACGTCACTGTTGAGACAACAGCATTTCTGGACTGCCAAGCAGAACGTCATATAGCCCCTGTACAAAGAGCTTATCTTCCGTATGGTTCCTTCCAAAAGATGTGGCTCTAAATTCCTAGTTGTTCAACTTTGAACACTGTTCCTCCACGATCGAGACAAGGGATGCACAATAACCACGCTAGGATTCTCACACACTACTGGAATGTCCGTGTTTTGCACAAATACATCATTTCCTCAAATACAGCTGTAATGGCTTGTTTCTGGTATGTAGTCAGACTTTTGATGTTAAACTTACAAAGTATCTTTTTTAAGACAATTGTCTCCACCATTTCGACCAGTGTAAAATGCACCGCTGTAACACGTTGTTATATTGGTTAGTTGGTATTACATATTAGGGGAGGCAACTTGTGAAATCCGATAGATGTCGCTAGTGCAAAGTACTGAAATATCTGATCGATCCTCCAAGGTGTAGATAGGTTAACATTTCGGAACCTTGGCTAGCGCAGATGGAGCTACACCAGGTTTCACAACCATACAACTCGCGGGGTAATGTAATAATTTCATAGATGATCTTCGCTGTGACTGGATTAGAACCACACTGATTAACTCCAATATCAATAAAACTGAATAGAAACATTACAAGTTTATCTTTAGCCTCTTTTTTTCTTTGTGTATATTTTGTTGTACTTAGACACATTAAAGCCAAAATGTTTACATGATTCTGTTTTTTGAACAGCCTCAGATTGAAGGAACCAAACCTATGTCTCTTTTTGTAGTCTGATGAACTTTCATTTCAAACAATAATATTACTTTTTTAGAATTCTGTCCGAATCTCCACTTGAACGAGTACTCAAAACTTATATTCAGTAAGTGATCCATGCCGTATTTTGAAAGACTCAGAAGACCCCTATCATCTGCTACAGTAGGACAAGGACACGGATTGTCGAGAAATACAAAGTCAAAATTGCATATTGTTTAAACATCAAACAAACAGCTCATTGATAAATACAATGTAAAACGAAGAGGATGATGTTCAATCTTGGCGTGTGCCATAACAACACCAGAAATCTGTTAGATATTCTTCTTGTGAATTTGTGTATAGATTGACAATCGCGTTCTATATTCTGTGATTGATACCGATCTGAAATAATATAAAAAATAAGTCATCATGATATACAGTGTCCAACAGCTTTCTCACAATCAAGAAAACCTGCGTACAATTTGCTTTGGTTTTCATTAGCTTAAGCAACTATTTCGTAGAACCAAAAGGAAGTCGTATTGCAACTCAGACCCTTCTGAAAGCTTCCCTTCTCATCTCCTCCTGCCCCAAGTGCGTTAACTGAAAATTTAGAAGATTTTAAATCAGTATGTAGCCATTTCAATTAAATCTTTTCACAAAGCTTGCTAATAACTGGGATAAGCGTTATCGCTATATAATTGTTCGAATCTCTTTTCGTTCAATTTCCTCCCCTAAAAACGGCGATTGTCAGACCTTCTGATAATTTGTCGGGAATGCGTTGAAAAGTAAACACTGAGCTGTAGAGAGTAACCAAAACTGACCTGATCGTAGTACCACAATACATAAGGTGTTCATAATTTATGTTGTCAAACCGCTGACCTATTCAGACTGAACATCTAATAGCACAGATGCAAGTTCTTCAAGTGTGATGGGATCGAACTCTCAATTTGCAGTTGTTTCTTTTCGCATCTGAACATATTCACTAAATTTCTCATGAAACATCATATATCTATTGTCTAAATTCGGTGGATGATACATTGTCTGAATTCGGTGGATGATACATTGTCTCAATTCGGTGGATGATACAATGTCTCAAAATATACTGCCCACTGAAATACAATATCTGCAGGATCCCGAAAAACACTATCATTAAATTTCATTTCAAAGGGTTTTTTACTTTTATGTCGTCATAAATTGACAGTTTTCCAAAAAAAGTTTTGATCAACCTTGGCGTACTTATCAATATTTCATTTTTTGCTTTAGATAAATCTGATACACATTTTCTGTGAAGTCTTCGAAAAACTTTCCCGACATCATTATAACAAATAATTTTTGATTGACATGAGTGTGTAAGGGTAATAATTTGAAATATGACACTCTGTTTCCTCTTGACAGACGACTTTGAGAAACTGCTTTTGCATCTTACATCTCAGCAGATTTCACTGTCAACTCTTTTTGGATAGGTTATATATATATATATATATATGTGTGTGTGTGTGTGTGTGTGTGTGTGTGTGTGTGCTAAATTAACTAACTGTACATTATTGTGTTCTGTGGTAGAGTGATAAATGACGATTAATTTTAATTTGGCGCAATCTTTCTAATTACTATTGAAATTTACTTGCTAAGGTTCTAATCAAAGCCCTTGACGTAGAAAAGAAATACACAGTAAGTGGTGTCTCTTCTTTCTCGTCCACCTTCGACTGAACCCATGATTATCGCTAGCACTATGACCAGAAATTATGACTCCGCAAGGAATAACCCAATCTTCAGCAAATCGATCGTAGTTATTTTATCAAGAATGATAAGTGATCTTCTCGTAATTGAATAAAATTTAGTTTTTTATGAGATTCTGTTTATGTGATCGCGTTCGAAGTACTAAAGATAAAGACCAAAAATGGTAATCCCAGATCAAACATAGAATCAAGATTGTGCTAAGTACATTTAATTGTGAAAAAAATATTTGCTCACATATATAGTGATAGAGTTTGAAATAAAGGAAATAAGTTTGTCGATACACTTTTCTTATGTTTTCATCTCGTCAACTGGTGTTTCCCTATCTCCACCAACTTCAGCTCGTGAATGGAAATTCTTAAACCATTCTTCAATGTTTCAAACTTCCTGTAATGATACACCACAGTTTAAAGTATTTCTCAAAAGGTAAAACAAGGGTGGCTTGATCTAGTCACACTTAATTGTGGGAAAAGGTTTATCAATTTTGTCTCTTCATGTAGTGAAAAAGGATCTACACTTTATTAGTACAATACGTACATTTCAGACGTAACTTTTTCTACTTTTTTTCTTCATACCTCTAAACAGGCAGGAGACATTTCGTGAGGAAACTCATATTTAGTACCTTAGTTTATTACAGTGTTAACATTATATATTGATTCGCTTGCCTTTAGCGTGTTTGCCATCTATGTGCAATAAAGATTATTGTAAATTATTCTAGTGAACTTTTAGTAATAAAATACTATTAGCTTGTGCAGCTTGTTTGTTAGCAATCTTTCAGTAAACGATACTTCATATTCCAATCGACAGATCTAAATTTGCTCTAGACGCAAGTTATGCTCATTAGCATAAGACAATCTTATTTATCAAAATTTATGACAATTGTTAGACTTACTGCATTACGTTAAAGAAATGCTACCTTCAAATTTGACAAGAATCAAAACAAGGCACGTGCAACTTCCTCCAGGGCGCCGGCCGGATACCGATTCTTTAATGTACCCATGATGTAAACGTAACCCGACAAAACCAGGTCGCAGGCCGAGTGCGGTCCGCGAGCCATAGGTTGCACATGGCTGATCAGAACAATAGTTTTTGAGTTTTTTTTAGCTTAAATATACAACTTTGACCTATATGTTTGTTTGGCATGTAGAAGAAGGTTATACAAGCAAATATGCATGTTACATTATGCAATTACATGCAACACGCAACTCGGCTGCATATGATGAGATAAAATACGTTAAGTAAGGTGATTGACATGTCGGAACTACCAGTTTGTTGTCTATGATGTTAACTGTTTAGCTTTATGGTATTTTCCGTTCTGCAGAGATATTGTTGCGTAAGCTTACTGCACTTTGAACATGTAAGGACTCTTTTTCAATATTTAATTTCAGATCGTTAATGGGAACGCATTTACCTTTAATTTTGCTCAAAAAGGTTGTTATCTTGCACCTTTTCTTTCGCAATTAAAATACTCCCAAAGAACCAACCCCAACCAAGATTTAATGTTTTAGGAACGTTTTTATCACTGTAAAGCCATCAACATCTTTTTACTACTCAAATGAAATATTGTTTCAGTAATCTGGAATATAAGCTAACGGTAAATTTTGGATGATATGCGATTGTTTGTATTTCAAATTAAAAGTCGCGCACAAAACCTTATTACTCGGCTGTTTGCATTGGGCGATCGAGGCTGATACCACTTGATTGTGCCCGTTTTCCTTTGGTCAATTAGTAATAATGTCAGTTACAACAGTGCTACCTGGTGATGTAAGTCACAAACACTTTTTTTTAGAAATAAGAGGCAATAAACGCGTATATTAAATTGACACATTGTTCCAAATATAAAAGACTGTTTGTTAGTGTCAAGTCACATATTATTTGTTGTTACTGAATTTATACTGCTTGATATTGTTTAAGATATATCACTTTCAACGTGAACGCAAACGTGCAAGCCGTCTCTTCGATGAGTCCCAAACAAAATCAATTGGCATACATTTTAAAGCAGTTCACGAACTTTTTTCAGATTCTACAAATACGTGCCAGTTTGAAGGGAACACTCTGAGTACTATTATACAAGTAATGAACGTATATATTTCTATGTACAAAAGAGATTGTAAGTTTGTAAGGCACATATAGATACATTTCCAATCAAGTATCAACGTTTGAAGTTTCCATTAGAAACGGCGAAAAAGGAGTTGTACCACCATATGCACATACACACGTATACATGAACGTACTGGCACGACAGTATCTTCATGTTTTGCATTAAATGCCCGAAGATAAAATGAATCTGAAAGAGTACAAGAGGAATTGGTTTGGTTAAGTATTTTACGGCACAGCAACTCAAGTACGTTATTTAGTGAAGAAGTAATCAGAGTAAAGTGCCTTGCCCAAGGACACATTGTGGTGACCGCATCGGGCTGATCCACTGGTAGGATTTGAACCCGCACACTTTTGATCGTGAGTCCGGTACACTAATCACTGATCCACTGCGTCTCCTGTGCAAAAAGGAACAGTTATAAAATAAACAAATTGTGTTACGTACCTAGCTTGAACTATCATTTTCTTTGTTTTAATTGGAGCACAAGGGTAGCACATATGGGAATAACATAGAGTATGCTATTTTTACACCAACTAACTCATGTAGTGATACGACAACACTAAAATAAAAATATAAAACAAAAATGTAGTGCATTAGCGCAATATAAAAGTTTCACACTAAGACATTCACCAGAATCCTGACGATAAATTTGGCGAGGAAAACTATGTCTCTAAAATCAATATTTACTAGTATGGCCCTACTATCGTCCTGTTTAAAATCTTTGAAGAAGAAATTGAGATTTATAAAATGCTATCATTGTGGCACAAAGATAATTAATTTCAGCGAATGACAACCCAGTTGCTTTGCCTTGAGCGTACCGAGAATAACTCCCAATGTCAGTATACATGTCAAGCTTATTCAGTTTATTTTTGTAGTGTGTTAGCAGCTGAGCCCGCTAGGTCTATGCGCATGGCACATAATTACAGTTTGAAAGATCTGTAGCTTGGTTCTTGCCAGAGTATGCAAACTGAGCACACATACTCTCTCTCTCTCTCTCTCTCTCTCTCTCTCTCTCTCTCTCATTGATTCGTCGATATGACACTGTAATTGGTGTAACTGAGCTGAATAGATTGAGTCAAAGGGAATATGACATAAAATCGGTGGCATGGCGTAAGTTGACATTACTCCAGATTACAGGGCATGGAATACTGCGGCGCGCCTTAAATCTCTGGAGAGGTTTCACACTACCGATAGGTTGAATTACTTCCGAAGCTTCTAGCATTTTGTTGTGTAGAGCACAGTCCGTTCGACTTAAGATTTCCAATATGGTTTACATTAAACCCTGTAGTTGAAGCAATTCAGAGACATCCCTGCTGACTTGACTTAAGAAATCAATCGCAGCAATCCTCCCCTTTAACTGTAGGAATCCTTTTTCTTGGAGCAGTCACGTGCACCCAAAACTTTAGAGATGGCTGCTCTTAAGGATTTACGGACCAGAGAGAGAGAGAGAGAGAGAGAGAGAGAGAGAGAGAGAGAGAGAGAGAGAGAGAGAGAGAGAGAGAGAGAGAGAGAGAGAGAGAAATCAGTTGAGCTTTTTCTGAAATGTATGATGAAGGTCAAATGATAAATGTCAAATATCACAGATATAAAATAGTTAAACGTGTATTTAAATATTTATATTAAAATAATTCAGCATGACGACTTGGCTACTTGATGCATCAATACCAAAAGAAGTAAAAATAGTACAATCCCCATTAATACAGTCTCAAACTAGAAGAGACTTAAAACGTATGAATACACATAATTTGAACAAAATCATAAAATGTATGAATAAGGAACACTTAAACAGAATCACAACGAAAAGACTAAGTGATTTATTGGACAGAAATATCTTTGGGTATAGATTTAATGCCTGTAACAATCAAGATTTGTATGCATTCTTTAATGATATTCGCTCATATTTGAAGAAGCTCATCACTGGACAAGTTTGACCATCACTGGACAAATTTTACAATTTGATCTGTAAAAGTTCAGCCAGATTTAATAGTTATGTCGCGTCATGTGAGGAAAATTTGAATTTAATATGGGTATATTAACACACAGCATAAGCCCTACAGAGCTTTTGTACCGACTTTAACTAAAAGACAAAACTAAAGCATATACAGCATGCACTCATAGACGATAGTTAACAGGATGTTTAACAGACACTCACATTAGACCTAGATTAAAAACCTAGACAAAAACTCAAGGTAAAAGAAGTTAATTATACAAATTATGGGTAATGAATGAACAGGAGTAGTCTAAAACAACCATACAAAATGTATGCAAACACAACAATCAAAAGCATGTACACGCATGCCATTATAAAGTATATTTGCCTGAATGTGTAAAGAACAAAAAGTGTCTATTAACGTTGAATATATATGATAATGAATGTTGTTTTTTAATGCAGTGGAATCAGTTTTAATAGATATCCTCAGATACGATCAAAATATAATTTAGATAGATGCGGTCATTGGTCTGGTCGATGTTGGATAAAATACAGGGCATTTTGACATTTGAAAAGAGTTTACTATATCTATAAATGTTTACGAAATAGTTGAGCCATCTTATAACAAACCAGTTAGAATAAATGCAATTGAGAAAAAGACATGCTAACATGTTAATTATATTTCGGTATGGTGGTGTTGATGAGTACAAAAGTGGCAGGTTTCACTATGCTTGCATATCACTGATAAACAGACATTGCGGTCAGAAACACATCTGTAAAAAATGCTTAAATTTGTTTCTATACGCCAGATAAATTATCAGAATACGATATACGATGTTATAATGTAGACAATTCAAAGGATGTAATTCCTGAAGAAGACCCAGTTGTAAAATTAAAAGACAATCAATATCAATTAAAAGTATCTTATGTTATATATTGTGATTTTGAAAGTACAATCGTGCTAGAGGCACAAACTTGTAACAACAAAATGACGAAATATCTTGGACAATCAAAACAACCAAACACATTCCATCATGGTTTTGCTTGCATGTTAAATAAATCCTCAATGGATCTAAACCAATGGCTTACAGAGGAACAAATAGTACTTAATTATTTTGCTATGCATTAGGTAAGATTGCAAAACGATTGTAAGAAGAATTAAGGCCTAAAAATGCAAAACCGCAAAAACTTTGATGTTTACAAACAAAGATGAAAAACATTTTAAGTCAACAAATATATATGTTGAGTTAAAAAGTAACTGAAACTAAAGTTCGATACCATGATCGCTTAACGTGCAATTATTGAGCTTCGGCACATAACAAATGAAATTTGAATTACATATATCCAAATCACATACAAGTGCTCATTAATGACTTATCCGTGTATGACAGCAAGTTATATATTAAGAAGCTTGTAAAAATGATACCGAACAACAACGAGAAACATGTTTTATTCAGTAAGAATTTCATAGTTTATAGGTTCATGCTATGAAAAATATACCGGAGGGGGGGGGGACTCCATCGCCCTTAAAATATCACCTTTCTCCACTATTATGTAAATGAGATTCCCAGTGCACTGTAAGAAGATAAGATTGATTTGTTGAAGGGGCAGAGAAGCTCATTAATGGTACATAGTTTGTAAAATACACGGTTCGAAATATTTAAGCATTAAAATAAGAAATAAAGGTATCCTATTGGCAAAGCATATGAGAGTTTGTTGGTGTAACTTATTTTGACATTTAAGCAAAATTCTGGAAAAATGAGCAACAAAAGATGAAATTTCAATTTGCATATAAAATTTGCATCAATGCTTTTTGTAAACCACTTTACAAAATTTATATACAAGATACATTAATACATATTTACATGTATATACTCTCAAAACGATGAAAAATGCATTGCTACTAATTGAAGTCAATAATTTATTTCATTTGTCCATTTTGATGCTTTAACATTGAAAATAAAGGTTGACTTAAGAGTAGCAAAACGCGATTCTTTCACTGACATTATAATTTTCGCCATCATGTAATTACAAAAAAGATATACCACAATTGAGGGGACAGTTGATGTTTTTTTTATATTGATATTAGTAAAATACTAAATCTTAATTTCAAATAGGAAAGGCAGAAACTCTAAATTGCTTTCCAAACAGAAGAGTGTTACAGCTAACTTTAGCTTGTGAACAAGGTAAGCACATCAAGGTTTCTAGCCTGAGGTCAATTTCATCCCTGCCGTATCTTTGATCTTACTGCTCGAACAACCACAGGGAACCTCATAAGCATATCATGAAGGAACGGGTAATATATGGCAGCTCTCTGGAGTTTCCTGTCCTTCTGGTATATACTGTCATTAAAAAAGAAAAGGAAATGACATTTAAAAGGACTATCGGATTTGCAGATAGATTCACGGTGACAGTCTATAGAACAACTGGCTGAAAACCTTAACAATACAAAATTTGTACAAAATACTAAAAGTGTTTACAAATACGCAGAGTACGTAACAAACATATTAAAAACGATATGTACATGATGTCATGGAACATTTGACCCAAAGACATCACCTGTCCTTTGTTATTACTATGTGATAAAAGGTACATTGATCATATGCAACATTTTTGAGGAGTTTTGTGATGTCAGTGCGCAAAATTACAAACTTTACCCTGCTCATTATTAAAGTGCTCCCAGATTAGTGCATGATTCAGGTGTAGAGCTTGAACTTTTATCAGACTATGACATATTCCAGATGATAGAGCGTGGTTTAAGAGACTTTTCTCCCATAAATCCCATAAATCGCTTTACCTCTTTTAACTCGTTGTAGAAGATTTTTGGTTGTCGCTCGTCTAACATCCTGGTAATGTGGCCTGCCCATCTCATCTGGTTTGCATCAGCAGCGTGTGAATACCTTGAATGCCTGTCAACGTGAGAACCTCATTGTCTGGTACCTTGTACTATCATCTTATTCTCATCGGTTTCCTCAGATAGATATTGGTTCAGCTTCTTGGCATGACGTTTGTACACCGTCAAGGTTTCGCATGCATATAGCAGGTCCCGCAAACCAATGGCTTTCTAGACCTTTAGATTTGTTTGCAGACTGATGCCTCTGCGATCCCGCACATTTACGCATAGTCTGCCGAATGCCACAATTGCTTGGGCAGGTCTGGCGTTGGTTTCGTCGTTGATGTGGACTGCATGTGACAGTGTACCGCCGAGGTAGGTGAACTTGCCCCCTGCCACGAGGGTTCGGCCATTCATTGTGATGGTATGCTCTACTTGAGCCTTTCCTGGTGCAGGTTGGTGGATCACCGCTGTTTTCTTGATGCTGATGGTGAGACCAAATTGTCATAAGTTGAAGAGATATGGTCCATACTCTGACTCGGATTTCGCAGTCAGGTTACAGTCGTCAACAAATAGGAGATCACGAACAGTCCCTTCATGTAACTTTGTGTCTGCCCATAGTCTCCTCTGATTGAAGAGTTTGCCATCAGTCCGGTATCTTGTATCAATCCCAGTGTCATAGTCACTGAAGGCATATGTAACCATGGCAGAGAAAAATCAACACGAAGCTTTGTTTGGCTCTGTTGGTGACTGGGAATAGTTCAGATGACTCGCCGTCGTCCACAACTCGAGCGAGCATGCCATCACAGAATTGCCGAACCACTATGGTGAATTGCTATGATCTTCCAAAGACCCCCACCACTAACTGTGTCAAATGCTTTTGTCAGGTCAATGAAAGTCATGTACAGGTTGGAGTTCTGTTCCTGGCATTTCTTTTGGAGTTGACGAGCTGCTTACACCATATCTGTGGTCTTTCGTCCATTGCTGAAGCCACACAAGCTTTCAGGCAGGAGCCCTTGATCGATGTGATGCATAAGGCGATTCAGAGGAATTCTGGCGAGGATTTTGCCTGCTATTGATAGACAGGAGATTTTGCCAGCTATTGATAGCTAGGAGATGCACCGATGGTTGTCGCAAGATTGTCTGTTGCCTTTCTACTTGTATAAGTGGACATTGAATGCATCCTTGTTATCATGGGGAATAGTTCCTTGAGTCGACATTGACTGGAAGAGTTCAGTCAATTTCTAAGCCATATGTGACGTTGTGGCTTTATAGACTTCTGCTGGCATTGAATCTTCTCCAGGTACTGTCGTTTCATAGCAGGTCAATTGCTTTCTCAGATTCAGTCCGCATTGGACAATGAGCAAGAAATATGTTGATTTTCACTTGGGGCAGTCGATAAATTGCCTCATCACAGATAGATGCTTATTGATTGAGGTTGTTGATGAAGTGTTCTGCCCTTCTGTGGTGCTGTCAGCACTCAGTATTGGAGATGTTCCTAATGTCTGTGCCATACAGATTGTGTTAATAGTGTCATTAACGGTTTTTTATGTAATTCCTGTCTGAACAGGATTGAATTTCATCTGCCTTGTTGCTCAGCCATGAGTCATGGAACTATCTGAGTTTGCATTGGACTGTCCTCTTGATGTTGTTGACGACTGCCTTATTAGATGATGAAGTCCTGTCTTCTAAACAGGCCATTTGGAACCTATGTTTCTCGTTTAGTAGTCTCCGTATGTCAGCATTGTTCTCATCAAATCAGTTTTGATGTTTACATGTGGTGGGACCAAGTGTTTTGAATGCAGCCGAGTACACAGAGTCGCTTAAGGATGCCCAGTTTTCCTTGGCGTTCTCGAAGTGCGCGTTAATTATTCCTAGTAGGCAGCGCAGTTCTTCAACAAAGGTTTGTTTCACATTCTCCTCTTTTATTTTAGAGACATTGAGCTTCCAGAGCGCTTTTTTGCCTTGTGGTCGCCTGATAGACTAAATCCAGATATTGACCATCTGGTCAGTCCAGCATTCTGCACTTCTTATGGCCTTCGGCACTCGGGCATCCGGCCTGTCTCTTCTCCTGACGATGACGTAGTCAATGAGATGCCAGTGCTTGGTGCGCGGGTTCATCCAGCACGTCTTGTTGTGGTTTAACAGGAGGAAGACTGTGTTGGTGATTAGGAGTCCGTGTTCAGCACAAAATTTATATATTGGAGGAGTCCACTCTTGTTGCATTGGCTGATGATGCCTGGCCATGTCTGATGATCTGCGCCAACTCTAGCACTGAAGTCACCAAGGTTGATAAGCTTGTTAGCCTTTGGTGCTTCTGCGATAAGAGACTCCAGATCTTAATAAAATGTGTCCTTGATATCATCGGGGTTGGTCATGGTGGGTGCATAGGCGCTGATGATAGTTCCGTGTCTTTTTCCAGACAGTGGGAGACTCCATTGTACGAGTCTGTCATTCATGATCTTTGGTAGATTTGTTGGCTTTCTGACTAACTGTGATTTGATGGCAAACCCAATATCAGCTTCAGGTCGCTCTTCTTTACTACGGCTACACCAGAAGAAGATATATCCGGCTCCTGCTTCAGCGAATTGCCCTTCCTTAACTAGGCGAGTTTCACTCAGGGCCAGTTCTCTATCAACTAGAGCTGTTCTTCTCTCTGATCTATCTGCTGATGTACTGTCCAGTAATGTTCACACATTTCAGGTACCGATAGTGAGTAGCGTCACCTTTGTATTTTCGTGTGATTTTCGACCGCTAAAGTGGGATCCACATCATCCACGGTATGTTGATCAGGGTTAAGGCGAAACAGGTAATGTTTAGGGCACCTTTCCACTGCTGCTGTTGATTCAGTCCAGCGAAAAAAGACGCCATACCCAAAGCTGCCCATGTGTACGTCTGCTGATACAGATCCCAGTGCTTTGCCGCTCGCCAATCGCCATAGTACATAAAGTATCTCCAGGTGGTGGTGATGGTGGTGGTGGTGGTGGTGGGGGAATGGTGTCATGACTTGCGCATGAGTTGGATTGAACTAAGGGAAGGTTGCGCAGAGTCTTCTCACTCTCTCATCCAGGCCTGTCCTAATCCAGTGGCACGATAATACTAAGACATCTAGAGACGAGTCTTGAGGCAGTGGATGGGCATCAGGTTCTGCTGAACCTGAGTTGATGCTCTGCGCTGTCCACACAGTTCTTGCCATGTGCCTTCACAGCCGATTGGATTAGCATATCTGTTCGACCGCCTGATTCACCAGAGAGGACTTTCCAGAGGGAGCTAGGTGTAGCTGTTCTCTCTAGATCAACAGTCGCAGGTAGTAACGTCTACTCTTACTTACTGTAGCATACATAGCCTGATCTGACCAATAATGTCCTACTTCTGCAATAAGGCTATCGTGCTGATCAAGATACATCATGTCACCAAGTTTCACGATTCAAGATAGAATAGTATGTACACAGTAAGCAAATAATCAATGTGGTCACAAACTGAACCCAAGCCAGTACAATGTAAAATGTTCGTCACTGTGACCCTCTTTTTGATGTAAGGATGTGGTACTAATACAGATGCATACATTCATCTAGTTTGATGATTATAACATGTACAGAGCTTGAGAAATAAACTTAAAAAACAATATTTAACAAAGTCATTGTAGCTGTACGTTTTAGGTACTGATCAAGCTGCATCCCCTCACAACGTTTATTGATTCCAGGTATAAAAGTATTTTGCAATATGAAAATGGTGAGCTAAACGTAAAAACTTAACCAAGAATTACAATTAATAAACAGGTATGTGCAATGTTAGCCCCCTTCTCTGTGGGTAGGTGCTATGAAACCAACTCCAAACCTCTGCCTAGGACTAAGCGCGAAAGAATGGTTTAGATGCAGTGAGACATATGTATATTTTTATATGTGTGGACACCAATACATACGCCGACGTCGGGAGTAGGACAATAGATCTCTACTACTTCGAACAACTGAGATATCTAAAGAACAACATATTTCGTATCCCGCAAATAAATAAGAAAGTTCCTGGACTTTTCAAGGATGAGTTAAAGACTGTTCTAATTAAAAGTTTTGTGAGTTAAGGTCAAAATCGTATTTTTTCGGGACTGATCAAGACGACGCGAAAGATGGTAATATAAAATATATGATTACAATGAATATAAAATTCAAAATGTCCAATGATTGTTTATTTAATTACAATGAAATTTAAAAGAAAATATATTTACCTGGTCTTATCTACATAAAATATACAGCATGAAGATTAACAAAATAACATTGTCTGTGTATGACGACGAACGTCCTTGGCTAATGGCACAAGTAACTTTTACTGATCAGGAAGCTCCAAACATATTGAATGCTTGTATTTTTTGTTCTCTTTCAAAGTATGTACAGTTTCTCCTTTTATTTTGTTTGGAATAACATGGTTTTTAGCAAACACTGTTTCTCCTTTTATTTCGTCTGGAAAAACGTGACTTTAATCAAACAAAGTTTCTATTGCTTGTTTGTCCTTACTGTAATACACTTCCAAATAACTTGTATTTTCTCTGACTGTTATATTACTGAATTCTATGTTTGGACAATCACCCATACTGATATTTCAATCGAATTATTAAAACATTGTTCTCTTCTAGATATTATGTGCGTGATTGTTTTACACAGAAAAGATTGTTACCTGCAGTGAGGTCTTACTTCTAAAGAACATATTCTTTTTTAACGTTTAATGTGTAAGCAACACGTTGGTTATTGACCTCTAATCTAATGTAAAATTAATATCAAGTCGGCATAATTTTATAGATACACAAGTTGACAAAAACTGTGTTTAAGTTTGTTTAGAATGATATATTGGTCTACTGCTTGTATTGTGATTGATTTATCTTCAGCAAAACGTAATGGAACATAATTAAGTCATAATTGTGAATTAGACTGCAGTGTAGTTTCACACCTAAAAATATTCAACTACCCTAACATACTTATTAAATTAAAAGCAACTCCGAGTGATGATCGTATTTCTCTAACAGCTGAAACTGCATCTGCTAAATTGACAGTTAAATCAATACGAATTGGATATTCCAAAGCTGGAGCAATTCATAAATAGTAAAGCAATAAACGTACAGGCATTAGTTTCATTTTTCTTCAAACTCCTTTTTTGTTATTATCGATTGTAAGTGTGTTTACATTGATAGATTGCTCTACTGGTTGTATTGCGATTGACTTGTATTCAGCAAAAGGTAATGGAACATAGTTAAATTTTATTTGCTTTCAACATCTGACACAATGCTATAAATTCATTATCCTTCTAAAATGCGAAGTTTTTTTGCTCCTTGACACCTCTATAAACGTATTGTGCTTCCTCCGTCTCCAGAAGAGAGGTGTACTGTTAGCACATCCTCTCATGGAAGAGATGTACTGTTGGCGCATTATTTATTTTAATGCCATATAGTTTTCTGTTTGTTTCCTTCTGTAAACGATTTGTGAAATTCTTACCATTTACCAAGTAAATAGATTTTGAAATTCTAACTGTTTCACCGGTTGTTAATTTAGGTGTTCGAAATGTATCAAGTTTCAAGTCACCAAATTAATTGATCCAGATATTTTATGTTTTCTTACTTGAATTGCTTGCTTCGGATTGAGTTATGTCTATTGATCTGCGATGAGCATTCTTGTAAGAAACAATTAAATTAAATTAAAAATTTGGCAAAACGTCAAGACATTTTCTGGTTCATTTTGAGTGAAATACTTCCATATTATGGTCTTTAGGCTTCTGTTAACCTTTTTATATGCTTTTTTGTCTGTTCAGTATTTTCTTTTTCCAGGAAAACCGTAACTGTTTTGTTGTAAAATCTTTCTTTAAGCAAACTGAATCTTTCAGGTTTTCGCTCTTTAATTATTTCTCTAAAACCATCATGTATGTCATCTCCCTTTTTGATTTCACCTTTCATTGTTAACAATTTTCAACGTTTCTTCAATCCTTTAAAACGTATGCATAATTTCATATTTTTGTAAAATGCAGCCATTTATGTGATTGGATCGATTGCATATATTTCATGTCATTTATATCCATCTGTAGTTCTCCATAAATTCTATCTCAGTTTTTCTCAAATTGTTGTAAACTGACCATGTAAAATTGACAAAATCTTCAATTTCATCTGTAAATTTAACCATATATAAATATGTATAGTTGCCCACATCAGATACGTTCTTTATTCCTTCTTCTTGTTTTAACCATCTTCCTGTCATAGTTAATACTACTTATCTCGATGTTTTACTCCCTGACATTAAGCTGTAAGTCTGCATCTTTTCTGAAACACTGAAGTATATCTTTGTTTGAAATTAATCTACTAAGACTTGCATTATCTTTAATGATTTTCATCACAACAAGCTTTGACCACACTTATATTCTCCAAACGTGTAAAGAAATATGCATTATCGATAGATATATACATAACTGCCTTCATGTTAATCTCCTGAAATATTTCTATGACCTCTTTGAAAAGCATTGAATTCAATACACATAAGCTTTGTGGCATTATTTATGAAGTGTTATATATTTATGAAGTGTTATATATTTAATATTATTATTTTGTGTTCGCTCTGCCTCTTTCACTATTTCACTGGGCTTTCGCTCAAAGCTCATCGTCTGCGCTAGCGAATATCGATTTTGTTCCTTAAGCAAAATTTACAACAGGACGTTGAGGTTGTTATACTGTGATGCGAAACCAACAAAATGCTATTAAACACAGGGAAAAAAAAGAGAGAAAAAAAACAAAAAGAAAAACGAACTAACTGCATGACATTTTGGATCTAGGCAAGCAATGAGGAAGTTAGAGGATATCAATATACTTGTTAAGGGAACTAAATTAAATATCACAGACAATAAAAAAAAATTTAAAAAAATGTAGTAGTGATTATTGACCAACATTTATCGTGGGAAAAACAGCCTTATTGAACAGACTGTCTTCGTCGTGCCAGAATCAAACCTAAAAATGTTTTATAATGAATATATATTGCCTTTGCTATATTATGGTTGCACCATCGGCAAATTTCAGTGCTACTAATCTTAATCAGACAATTAAACTCCATCAACGAGCCGCTAGAATTATTACCAGAAAAGACCATCCATTTTCACATTTATTTATTCATTTACAGTGGTTATCTTTCAGTTATAGCGTAAAGAACTTTAAACTATTTTGATATAGAAATTTTTTCATAACATGGCTCCAGCATCCAATATCCATTCACACAATGTACGGTCTATTTTGAACTCTAATTTTTATTTACCTAAATTGAACATGACTCTGTACAAAACACATTTTACATACTCCGCAGCAGTGTTGTGGAATATCATTGCCAAATGATATTAAACAAGCAACAACACTTCTTTTAAGAAGCGTTTAACAAATGTCTTCTTTCTGATTATGCTACAGATTAAACAAATTGAGGCACCTAACTTGGATACCCCGCCTACTTTCCCATCTTCCAAACCTACATGTATATCTTATGTCTGTTTTACTCTAATGTGTGTGTGTGTGTGTGTGTGTGTGTCCTGCGCACATCTCGAATATTCCATCTACATCTCTAAGATGCTCCCATTTTGTCTCGTTGTCCATCGGTTCGTAGATTTGGTCGCCATAAAGATGTTTGTGTGAGTGTGAATGTGTTCGTATGTGTGCAGGTCGCCATGTGTGTCAGACACTGTAGTAAGTAAAAGCTTTATTTGTACATATACGATGCATTTATAGTTTTAATTATATTATTATCTGAGGACTACATATAAGATTTGTTGATTCTGAATCAAATGTATTATTATCAGAAAATAAAGTTATTATTGTTCTTATTATTATACTCTACATTGGGGGAGGCGGGATTTTGAGGGCCTGTCCACAAATCATCTAGTGTTTATAATTCCACAGTTACTCAATACCAATATAATTACAAAATTGATGATTCATGGTGCTGTAAAGTGTGACAGGAGAACAAATGTTTTCCTGCGGTGCATTTTGGAACAGCAGAAATGTACCTCTTCTGCTCTAAAGTACCATGGTCATTTCAAAGTCATCAACCATGTTTTTAATTGAATTACATTAATTATGTTATCTTGGAAATTGTCTCATAAATGAGTGCTGGTGTCAGATTATGTTCATTGTATTGCACATTGCGATGTAAAGTGTCAGATTATGTTCATTGTATTGCACATTGGAATGGATTGTGTCAGATTATGTTCATTTTATTGCACATTGCGATACGTAAACGAAACCGTACCGTATTAGATTTTAGATGCAAAAATATGAAGAAATGTATGTTGTTTTTGAATGTTTTTTGTATACTTGAGTATTCAGGCAACAAACATAACTTCAAAAGTGGGAATATCATTAGCTATTCATTGTGGGAATATCATTAGCTATTCATTGTGGAAATATCATTAGCTATTAATTGTGCCGACGAAAGAAGAAATGCATATTGGCAGAGACTATCTACTCGCCCATACTTTGTCCAGTCGAGCTAAGAAGTTACTTGATGTAGAATTCTCAACAAGTTTGGATGGCAAGTTATTCCAAGAGTCAAGGAGCCTAAAACTACAGAAATGCTGTCTTGTGGATGTCCTAATATGCCTCTTTTGTAACTTGAAATTATTGCCTCTGGTAGTTTTTTCAGTTCGAAATATTCCTTCTGAATTGAAGTTATTAACGCAGAAGACACTCTATTGGATTTTTGCTGTGTATTTGTAACCAGTATTTCGTTTATAACCAGTTGCTGCTTTTTAATTTCACAGCGGTTTTGGAATTTCAATCCATTTCCTGGTTGCGGATTCAGAGCGGATGGGGATTATTAGTATAAATATAACTGGGGTTTGGGGGAGGTGCGTGTAGTCATAATTGAGAGAAGAGTGGGTAACAATGCTACTTTACTGCAGACTTCAAGTTCATTATCCCATGCTCTTGTACAGATGTTTTCGTAGAAAATATACTTAGTCTTTATTGAAGGAACCTAATTTTCCGATATTGTTTCAAGCTTTTGAGCTTATGTTCAAACATTCTTTGCCAAATAATCAAGATATCACTACTTTGTGAAGGAACTTATTTTCAAGGCTCCAGAGTGTACTTCGTGCTAAAAAGTACTGCGTCTGTTTTCAGATCTGGCTAACTGCTAAAGGCGTATGTTGGCTGAGAGTCAGTACAAACAAGTTAAAAACAGACATTTATACGAAAATATTTTAGCGCCTAACACTAGGGACTAGAGTACGGAACTTTTCAGAAAGTACTAAGCACTTTTCAGCACGTGCTAAGTGCATAAAAGTACAAATACTGATATGACCGACGTTTACATTACTGAACATGTACATTTATAGCATTGAAAGGAGCACAAGGCTGGTTATGTCCTATATTAATGGATTTTATTTTATTTTTCCATCCAACAATTATTTTAAACCTTCCGATATAATTCGCTAAAAACCGGATAGCGTTATTCTTACCGACCTATTGTGTCTTCTTTGGCAGCGAAACCTATTTTCTGAAAATTGAGGTGGCTGGCCTAATACTGGGCTATGTTAGAAATTTTCAATGTATCACATTACGTTTAGTAAAAGTTTCCACCCGATTTAGTGCTCGCAATAAATCTTGCAACATAACTAGACAGTGATGTTTTTATGTCAGAAGATGGACTGGTTTATGATTGTGCTTAGTGACCGTTCATTCAAAGAGAATTGTTATAAAACATAAAACAGACAAAAAGAACAATAAAAAAAAAATTCACTGGGAAAATTGAATTGAATTGAGGTGACTATATAGGAGTAATATTTGACGTCAGGCAGCGTTTATAGTTAATGTAGACCATTGACATAAGGAAGCAGACGGAGTTTTGCAATTTTTATCCCAAAGGTCAAAGTCACATTTTAAGGTAAAATATAAGACCCCAGAATAATTTTACGATCTAGATATATCAGAATAATATCTCACTGTTCTACAAATATTCATAAAGATCTATATCCTTTTCTGCTTGAATTTGTTATTAGATGACTGCTAAGAGATTAAGTGGCTTGTTGCCGCATGGGAATGGTCATTAGATGACTGCTAAGAGATTAAGTGGCTTGTTGCCGCATGGGAATGGTGATTATAGAACAAGGTCAGTATTTTTTGCTCTAATAAATAACGGTCCATAGAGAAAACCATTATTGCTAGAACAAGTGCATCATATCACCAGCATTTTACCGTCATTGAACACTTTTTACGAAAACTTTAAGCACATTCTGCATGTAGATGAAGAAATGAATGTGCTTATAAGTGGGGAGATGATTTGAGTATAAATAAAAATTCTGCATCTGTTTTTCTCTTTCTATTTTTAGACGCTTATTATCTTATATTTTAAGCTATTTCTCTTTCTTTTTTTATTCATTCAGTTTTTTGGCGCCCCCCCCCCCCCCACCCCGATTGTGCCGCCCTAGGTGACCGCCTAGTTTGCCTGATGGTTAAACAGGCCATGGGTTCTTTAGAAACAAAGAGTTACACGGATTCTATAATCTGGTTTGTGTTGAAAAGAGCGTTGTTCTGGTTGAAAAGAGCGTTGTTCTAAACGTGTAAAATGCATTTTTCAGTATAAACTTAACTTAAGATGGGAAAAATTTCAATGGGTGTTTTATTGTTTTCAAGTTGCATCAGTATTCGCAATAGTAATATAGGATGACACTTAAGGCACACATATAAGCCATGTGGTACAAGGAGAAATTAATATTAAGCCTCCATTTTAAAATATGACACTTGGGATACAAGGGCAATTTAACATGAGTCCATATGTTTAACATTAGGTATGACACTTGGGGTACAAGAGGAAGTTACCAATAGTCCTTAAGATGACATTTCCTTTTGTACCTATTGGTTTGTTATTTGTTTTTGTTTTGTTTTTTGGTTTTTTTTGAGGGGGGGGTGTAGTGGTGAGTACAAAAAAGACACCATGGGCACAAAGGGAATGGTAATGTTACAAATGTCAGTAGAATTAAACTAGATGGCTCTATGGCGGTTATGGAAAATGTAATGTTAAAAGTATCCATAGGTCTGAACATACAGCACCTACATACGAGCACCCACACCTACTGATCAACACACAGATAGACTGCCCAGAACTCACACTTACTGACCAGCACTTACATCTGCTGACCAACACCACCACCTACTGACCAGCACTTATTCATACTAAAAATCACCACCACTTACTGATCAGCATTCCACATCTATTGACCAGCACCCATACCTACTGACCAACATGCCGTCTGACAGATCAGCAACCATAGTTACTGACCAACACACACAGATAGATTGGCCAACACCTACAATCATTCGCACTAAAGGTGTGATGGAATAGAAGGGGAGTGAAATAGAAGTGATATCCCTTCAAACAAAACTAAATCACCTACTACCCCTATTCCCCCCCCCCCTGTAAATTAATTACTATTCCAATATATAAAAAGCTCTTACGTCTACAACCTCTCTTACCCCAATAACCTTAGAAGTGAAGTGTAAGGAGAGCACCCACACACACACTGATATACTATCGCACAAGATAGGAGGGTAAGAGGAATTTAAAGTGTTAGTTTCAAAGACGTACAAAACATACAAACATATCATCACTCACTCACTCACACCAATCCAAACATCGAGAGAAAGGAGATAAAAGGGTAGAAATGCTTACATATAAACATACCATCATTCACTCACGCCTATCCAAAGGTCGGGTGAAAGGAGAGAAAGGGTAGGAATGCTCACACACAAACATACTATCACACCTGTATACTGTCTCACAAGACAGAAGGGTAGAGGGTGGGTGGGGAGTTTAAGTTTTATTGTGAAAAACATACAAAACACGTAACATTAGTCCATAGGTCTAACATTAGTATGTCACTATGGGGCATAAGGGGAATGGTAATGATAAAAATGTCCATAGGTTTAAACTCACCCACTTACAAACCAAAACCCACATCTACTGACCAACACACCGTTTTACTGACCAGCGCTCGTCTCTACTCACCAACATCTCTTTGAGAATTAAACATTGTAGGCCAATATAACCTTCTATAGACATTAAACAGGAAGGAGAGAAGAACAAACGCACACTTAGGAACAGGCATTGGCCTACTTTCATAATTCAAGATGTGCGTTACAACAGATTCAATGTCAATGCTGTATAGAGGCCGGTGGTGTTTACAATTTATAATACTGTTTTCACTCATTTAATTCGCTCACTAAATGACTACCTATAGTCGCTTCGATAGACATTGGCAAAAATTGTGTTGCAAGTATTCGGTATCAGTTGACTCACTTTATTACAAATGTTTTAGTTGCTCTAGAATTAATACGATGAGTGAACTATATCCTATTGTAATGCGTTGTTAGTAAAGAGAGGCGTTAGTTAGTTTGCCACATGGTCAAACTAGTTCAGAATTTGGCTAAGGTTTTCTTGTACTGTAATGATGTGACAGATTTTGTTTGAGTTTAAAAACGGCAAAACTTAAGAATATTGATGTTGTGCATGGAAACATTTTAAAGAGCTAAATGAAGAATTGTATATTTTTGCTCACTTATTTTTTCACACTCCTAAGGATTTCCTACGTGATTTCCATGATATGCGGATTTCATTTCTTAACTCTGAATAAAAGTTACTTTTTGTGGTGCCAAACCGATTTGCTCTTTATCTCTCAGGAAAGAAAACGAAGCTTGGTTGTACAATATGTTCTCAAATTGTTAACTCTTTTTTTTTCACGTTCGTATACTGCAAATTGAAAGGTTTGCAATTTTACTGTTTACGCAATACGAGTGAGTGGTCAGAACACACCGGAATGCATACAAGGTCGAACAAAGGCTACATGATGCAACAATGTTTTGTAAAACTTTGAAATCTCTTTCTCTCTCTCTCTTGCGATCGCTATCGCGAGGAAGTTACCGTAGTAAGTTCGATCATGTATTCGTAAGCGAAGGCCGGCGCGAAATTCATAAATATAGAAACCGATGTCAGTACTTCAATAAACATCGGATTTGATTATATAAGTGGATTCACCCCATGGTTTCTGTGTCGAATTCATCAATTTTGGTGAACGTCTTTGCTCAAAATGATCTTTCTTCATTGGAACTTGTTAATACTGTATATACAATGCCGTGTTGTGATCGAGAAGTCGCACTCGTTTCTCGTAGACGATATGATCCACATTCTCCAAGGGTCCAATGATGATTTGATGATCAGACAAGTGTATAGTCTTGTGAAGTTTGACCGTTTTGACATGAAAATCTTGATCTTGACCTGAATTCAAGCCTTCTTTTAACACGTCAAAGTTCACAACTTGACTCGAACGATAGTTTAATATAAGTCATTTCACCTTGCATTTGGTACGAAGATGCCCTTTCTCATCTCGGTACTTGTAGCCGTAATGTTTAGGTCCGCCATTGGTAAAACTCAGAATAGTCTCTTCGGGATGTTCGTCGGTCCACGCTCCTAAAAGCTCGTCTCCTATGCAAGGGTAATAACCTCCAGGTCGATCGATGTACATACAACTATCGGTGTCAAAGTAAATGACGCGGTATACTAAAGGTTTCAACACCGAGTACAATTTTAAACGAGCAGTAGCTGTCGCGTAAGCAGCAATTTCGTTGGGTGGATAAAACTCCATGAGCTCTTCGTAAATCACCAAGATCAAATCTTCACGCATGATTTCCACGTGTTTAATGAGTTTTCCTTTATCCTCGATGATATTAATGTATTGACTTGGATTCACTTTAAGTATTCGGTCATAGGCAACATCGGACGTTGAGCGAGTGTTCATCACAAACAATTCAGCATGACATTAACAAAACGATCCTCTTCGTTCATTCCGTTCGACCTGTTTCAAGGTTATGCCTTCTATGGGTCGGTGCCGTTATTTGAACTGGTCTTTTTCTTCTGGAGTGTGACACCAAGAAGCTCAACCGCTGGCTTCTTATTTCAATTTCAGAAGCGCGTTGACGTAGCCTAAAATAAATCCCTGGACTCATGTCGTCATCCTGTTGGTAATGTTCAATCGTAGGAAAGTGCAACATTTCGTACACTATTAATAATTGGTATCCACGATCGAGAGCATGAAAAAATACGAGACTCACACACGTTCCTGTCAAGGCACACTTTTAGTGATCGAGGTTGCTGTTGATTACACGTTTCAGAACGTACGACATAAGGGAAGCATCAGTTGTCCGTGCAAGTAATGAGGTAACACGGGATTGCACACATTCTTTGTGTTCTGTCAAAATTTCAGCATGACCGGTAGGAAATCGAGCGTGTTTTATACACCCAACAATACAACTAACACACAAGCATGTAGCATTGGTCTATTCTCTAAGTAAACTGTCGCGTGGATTCAAAGGTTCAATGTCCACCACATCGTAGTCTTCAAAGATGCCTCGAAATTCTGAATCTGTTTTGAAACGTCGATCGTGGTCGTGTTCCCACATTTCTATCACTTGGTATCTTTGACTTTCCCAACTCTAGCGTCGTTGGTAAGTTTTGTCGTACAAAGCTTCCATAGTGAATATTGTCAATGGATTTTTCGGGTCTCGTGATGAACACAGATGGGACATCCATGAAATAAATATCCGTAAAATTCGTACGCGATCTGTGGGTTTTCTAAATCCCATCCATCCACGGAATAAAATCTAATCTTTTTTCTCTACCGTTCTAGCATGTTGCATCAATTTGTCTTGAGTTTCACACTAGTAATATAACTTTGCAGAGCATTGGCGGAATATCGACTGCTGACAAATTAATACAACTGAAGTGGTATAATGGCTAGCTTGTTCTCGGGCATGTACGTTTTTTGGTACAGTAATCTACACGTGTTGGAAATGATAGAACCGTCCTATAAGGGGTCGATATCTGTGTGCTCAAGAAATAAGTATCAACATTTTCAACAATTACGTCGTAAAATGTCCTCATCGGATCGACAACATTTCAGCATCTTTTCTTGAAAATTAAAAGGGCTTGAAGAGTGGGCTTGGTAGCAAGCGTATACATTTCTTGTTGTTCTGTTCGCATACCATCGGAGTCGTCGTAATGGGTTACAGGCAGGAGCACGGCGTGTTGATTTGCTTCGGCATTGAAAAAGTGTGGAAAATAACCAGTAGCCATTTCTATCATTCCGAACGTTTTAAGCATTGATCTCAAAGGCATAGCCAAAAAAACTAATTCGTAATTCTACATTTTCTGGAAGTAATTATGTGTGTAGCTTGAATGTGAAAATAATCTTCAAGGGCCACCGAACGACTTTGTTTCTTGTCCGATCTTGACTCCCTGCGTCATGGAGAGGAGGAGGTGGATGGTGTTGGAGGGAATCCATCATTTCTTTTTCAAAATCGCGAGGGTGAACATCTGACCAAGGGTCTCTCAGGGTATGAGGCAACACAAAACGTCGCTTTGATTCTGGTTTCTCCTTTGAAGGATGTGATCGTTTAACGACGGTATTTAAGTTTGTTTTGACTAGAGTTACCTTCTCCTACCGATATATATATATATATATATATATATATATATATATATATATATATATATATATATATATATAGAGAGAGAGAGAGAGAGAGAGAGAGAGAGAGAGAGAAACCGGAATGTAAGAGACTATACGCATTTAGTTTCAATCTGTGAAGATTTACAGTGAGCTAGTCGAAAATACACCTACAGGAAGGATTCTCGAAAAACTCCTGACTACTCCACTCGAGATAAAAGTAAATATATCTGTTATGTCTTGCAGTAAATATGGTATTGAAGTACTGATTGTCCAAAATGTCAGAGAAAATAAACTTTAAAGACAGGAGAAATCAGATCTCGAGATAAATGTAAAGATGCCTGTTATCAATGTTAAGAAAAGGAACATTGATCTTCAGTGTGTCTCAAGAAATGAAAAAAGAGAATAAGAAGGAGCGTTCAGACGCAGAAGAAGAATAGGAACCCATTCCAGCGAAGAAATTCAAAAGAAAACAGTAATAAAAGACAAAATGGACTTTTGTGATGTGATTGAAATTTCACTGTCATTCTTATTGAAAAGAATATACGTAAGTTTGTTGATGTTTTGATTTGTCTTTTTTTTTGAGAGAGAGAGAGAGAGAGAGAGCAATAGAGAGAGAGAGAGAGAGAGAGAGAGAGAGAGAGAGAGAGAGAGAGAGAGAGAGAGAGAGAGAGAGAGAGAGAGCTTAAAGGTTTGGCATTAAAAAAAATCTATCCAAAATTTGAAGAAAGAAAGCCGCATATCATGGAAATCATGTAGGAAATCAAAAGGAGTAGAAAAACATGATTGAACGAAAAATATCTTTGATCAGCTCGTAGAAGAAAAGTTTATGTTTTCATTTTTTTAAGTTGAAGTATTGTAAAGCTAAAAAGTCAGAACGATTACAACAATATATCTTACGTATCATTTCATTTTCTTTTCGTGGGACTAGAGTCACTCCGCATTTTTACAGACAAAAAGTAAATGCCCAGAAAATTTTAGATTTTAATAATATTACTATTTAAATTTATTTGTGGGCTTCACTGCAAGCGAATTAACATTTGAGGATCATTTTAGTAATGTATTTGCTACTTCAATATTTTTGTTTTTGATAAAACAGACAAGAAATTGACCTATCGCTTTGGTCAGACACTGTAGTTTCAACTTGAAGTCAATGATTAACGCAATCAATTTCTCTACTTTAGACTATCCTTGAATCTAACAGTGTAACTACACGTGCGTGCTGTCTTTCTATATTTTCTTTAAGATAACTTGCTTGCATGTGAGATATGAAAATCATCCTAGGATACTACAGTGTGACTTTCATTAATGACTTTCTCTCATTTTCGTTTTTCCTCACTCATACTACTTTGAATAGTTTTTAATTCTACTCATGAAAAGTACCAACACTCTAGTACGTTTGTAAGAAATTGAATATCCCATGTTTCGTCTCTCGATCCATCAGTCCAGTAGCAGATGTTGTTTGCTAGTTTCAAACTCAAACAGAAAACGCCACTCTCTTAAAGCGTACGAAAACCTTAGCTTACGCCAAAGTCTGACCTTGTATGATGGTGTTGCAAAAATGTCTCGACCGCTTTTCATCTTGTGATCTGTCGAGTTCAATCGCAGTACAATGTTTGCTTTAACAACTTTAAAATACAATAAGACCTTAGCTTACACCAAACCTTAAACTTTTTTGACAATGTAAAAAAACTCTCGCTCCACCAACAGCGCATAACCATAGGTAGCAAGTCAGTGAGCGTGTTCAATCAAGGGCTACAAACAGGAAAAGCAGTATTATAAAGTGAACCAAACTGACATTGGATATTTTGCAACACACTTTCTGCCAAGGTTTATCGAAGCGATAGTAGGTGTCAGGTCAGTGAGCATATTAAATCTAGAGCGGCAAAAGGAAAACAGTACCATAAAAACCTTACGTCGAGTACTTGTGAGCTTGTTTGTTTTTGACACAGTATAACCACCTTGTTCTACAAACAGGGTGCTGCAACCGTTCGCAGGTCCAAAGCAGCTATATACAACAAATATAAAATATGTAATGTAACATATCATATATTTTTTTTTCCCATACATGATGTGGATCTAAGTTCCTTTCAAGTCAAACCTAAGCCCAGTATGGATTAGTTCACTGCTAGCTGGAACAAACCAGACATCAGTTACATTTATTTTGCCGGCGAATTGTATATACTGATTATTAGTGTGATCATTAGCGCATGGTTTAGATTATTAGAGTTTGATTGTTTGTTATTTACCTGGTAGTCACTATTTGCAAATCCAACTATTCGGAAGAGCAGTTGACATACGCAAATAGTAAGTGAAAAGGGAGAAGTGGGCTCACACCGGATGATTTCCAGTGAGGTTCACATTTGTTTCAAATCTAACGAGAGAGCAGATCCGATCATTTTCTAAAGAGTTTTGAGCTCAAGTCTACTATCGTAGCAGCTGGAAACGAAATTTGTCTGCATAGTTTGTTATTTGGAAAACAAATTGGCTGCTCACTGTAAATACTTTACCCTTGTTGCTTTGACAATGTCAAAATATTTGTACTATATACAAATTATTGCTATGACGTCAACATTTTTATATCTTAAGAAGGTACATATTACTAAACTTTAAATCCAGTAAAAGAACCCATTATTCTTTCCACAGAAGAAACCAGTTTAAATGCGGTCTTTATATAGAATCTTACTTATTATATCTCTCTTCCATTATGTCTCTACTTAAGGACATTTGATAAAAAGTGTTTTTGGAAGTTTTCGCTTTTTATACATATAGGTCACGTGATATAAAATTTTAAACCAGAGAAAATAAGCTGTCTTTTTTTCTGTATTGATCATCAAAATTACCCCACAAATTTTTTGTAACAAAAATTAAACTATGTAAGCGCGGATGTAAATGAAAACATCCTCGTATTTTTGTTTTAAAAACTTTTTTAAGTTTTAATCCTTTTTTTAACTTCTATACATAGATTTGCTACTATAAATAGCTTGTTCCTATGATAAAGCTGCGTTACTATAAATATTTTTTTTAAAAATCCAAAAATGCTATGACGTCACTATAAATTATGGCATGATTATAAATTAACTTTTTTAATTCAGTAAAGCTATGATAACGTAGTGTCATTAAAAATAAAGGTTTTAAATTCTATAATAAAAGTTGTGTATGTTTATTCTGTTCATCATCAAAAGAAACAGATTCTAAGCACGGATGTAAATGAAAAGACACTCCAAAGGTATAAAAGGGTAAATGGTATTGGTGGCGCTCTACAGTTTCGTATTTGCATAGGGTTAATTTTTGAAGAATAAGAATTTCCCGGGTTTTCTTCACTTTTTATCCTGGCTATTTAAAAAGACCTTGCATATTTTATTTATTACTAAAAGAACTTGTAACTCTGTTTATTCTGGTGTAATATTGATGGTGCAATTTTGGTTGTAGAGTATACAGCTTAGTCTTTCTTCAGATGCGCACCTATAAAAAAAACTGCTAGCTCCACGTGGTCATTTTCACTTCCTGGATTTCAAAGGTAAATTGTATATAAAAACAGCCGATACATTTATTTAATTTTTATATGTTTTATAATTCATTCATTGTACTTTCAGAAGCTGGTATTGCCTACTCTGGCAATATTAGCTTTCCCTATTTTAATAACTGCTAAAAAATAGTGTACTTTGGACTAATTCAGGCTGATTTTTCGAGCACATGGGAGCGGCCATTTTTGTCAGCTGTGGGATTCGATCATGTACAATTTCCACAAGTGCAGTATGTAAGGAAATTTCAGGCACAGTACACGAAAATAGCACAGAGGTATGCCAATATTCTCTTCATTGTGCATGTTGCAAATTCAAACAATTTCACCTTACACCTGTCACTCTCTCAGAAGTACACAATATCTGTAGAGCGCTTCCATTAATAGATCATTGACTGTTATGACGTTGTGAGGTTAACGTCGTGCACATGGTATTAGTGCATCACAGTGAAGTTTTCATTGTTATAATCAAAATATTGTTAACAGCAAAACATGTAAGCATTTCATATAATCCAAGATTTGAAACGAATTTTACAAATAACTGCATAAAATATTGAACTTTATTCTGATTATAAAGCAATGCAAAAAATATTTCATGTGAATCAAGATTTAAAATTGAATTTTTTATAGTTTCGTATAAAATATTGCATATTCTATAAAGCAAACTAAAATTGTATTGATCTTTTTCTTGATTACACCTTCTTTGTGTTATTACTAGTAAAAAACCCTCTTTTATTACATTAGATTTTACAGAGAAGAATGTACATAATTACAGACTACTACATTTTATACAACATGTGTAATTGGATTTACTTTAAATATTGTATTACTGCTGATTAATATCGTAAACTAAAAGACGACGGATGCATTATTAAATTTCCTATAAAGAAAAAAGAAAAGCAATCCATATTTACTAATTATACATTTTTTAAATTATGCAAGAGTATAAATTAACAATAATAGATTTGTATGAGCACAAAAGAAATAAAGATAGCCAGTTTTATTGTTGCAAGGATTGTAATAATATGCTACAAAACAGAGAAAAGACTAGGAAAAAAAGGAAGAAATCACAAAACTGAAAAAAGACATGGACTATATAGAAAATGACCAATCAGGAACCAAAGCTTACTCAAAGGAACAAGTTTTAGAAAAATAAACAGTAAATATTTCATTTATTATTGTATATGTTGTAAATAGAAAACTGAGAATATTTTATTTATTAATGTAAATATTGTAAATAGAAAACTGTTCAACAATCCTTTAAGACACTCTTACGATGAAAATATTTCAAAGTAAATGACAATGAGCATTTTGATAAATGTGAAGTCCTTTGCTTCCTGGTGTTTTCAAATAAACCTGATAAAGGATTATATGTATCTGTTAAAAAAATGTTTAAATGGCTTGAAGATATTGTTTTTTTAAAGAAAAAAACTCGTTTTTTAAAGAAAAGAAGAAAAGATACCTTATTTTTAGAAATAACTCTCGTCTGTTAGTTAATTGTTTATTTCACTAAATTTTTTAAAATTTTTATATACATTTCAGGTATTTTAGCAAAAATGTTAATTTTTTAAACATATATCTTATATTTCAAGTTTTATTTTAATAATTTGTATGTAACTTTTAAATAGTTTTAATATTTTTATATTCAATTTTTGTTATTTTTCAATAATTTTAGTTGAAGTTTGAAGGGAAAAAAAAAGATAACTCTAAAAAGTATCAGTTTTCATTTTATTGAAATTTTAATATTTTTCATAATTTTTATTTAATTTGAATTAATTAATTATTTCATTATTTTTTTATTTACAATTATTTTAAAAAAATTTAAATGATGTTTGCAATTTTTACTCAATTTTTATTTTTTTTATAAATTTCTTTCCAAAAATGTATTAAAATTTTTACAGAATTTTTTTCTAGAAAAAAAGAGCATAATTCGTACGTTTCAATGATTTTTAATAAATTTTGAAGAAAAAGGGAAGAGAAGTTTCTAAAACAAGTCATATATATATACATATTATTTTCATATATATGTCTAGTTAGATTTAGTAATTTTGAAATAAATCTTATAACTTTTACAGCAGATTAACTTTTGCAGGATAAAGGAAGATAATTCTTACATTTCAATATATATATATATATATATATATATATATATATATATATATATATATATATATATATATATATATAGAGAGAGAGAGAGAGAGAGAGAGAGAGAGAGAGAGAGAGAGAGATAGCGAGAGAGAGACAGAGACAGAGAGAAGTTAGCCTTGTAAGAAATATTCTTATATTCTTTTATTTTCTTTAAAGTTTAATATTTTATTGAACTTTAAATTATTTTTTTTTATTTTTATTTTTTAAATACATTTTAATTATTTTTGTTGATATATTGAAAGAAAAAATGTAATATACGTAAACCTTTAAAGAAAAATATATCATACAGTTAAAATATGGGTGATTATTTGATCATATTTATCGGGGAATATAGCATACATATAATAAATTATGTTTAAAGAAAAATACACCATACACTTAGTATATAATCGTTTAATGAAATCAGATATTTTATGAATGCACAAAGACGAATATTGTATTTGATAGATGATTTAATGTTAGCATAACCATTGTAATAAATCAGACTTTATTAACTGTTATTATTAATCGCTAAAAAGTTTTAGTTTTTCTTACAGAAGAAAAACGTTATTTTTTCTCATTAATTTCTTAAAGGAAAAAAACAGATTTTTGTTACCATTAACTTATTCACAAGTCAAACGGGAAAATACGTGGTAATTTCTTTTTTCTTCTCATTGGAAATTCTAAAAATTAATTAATTACTTGTAACTTTTCAGCTATTTTTACAAGCCGAACGAGAAACCCTCTATGTCGATTTTCAAATTTGCTATATATGAAAAGTTTAATTTTAAAATTTCTACCTGGGAAGGGGGTTATGTGGGGGCCATTTAAGTCCCTTAAACTCCCTTATGGGGGAATGGGGCTTTCTTTTTATTGTTGTCTCATTATTTCTTTTTTGTTTTATTTTTATCTATATTTTATTTTTTTATATTTATTTTTTTCCAAGTGGGAGGGAGGAAGGGAGGTGAAGGAAGAGGAGGGAAAGGAGGGAAAAGGAGAAGAGGGGCTTTATTTAGAAGAAAAATAATTATTTTATAAGGAAAAAGGAAGGGAGGGGGAAGGGAGGGAAATGCTTTTTATTTTTTTAATAAAAACAATGTAAAAAGTTTCATTTTTTCCAAAACATATCAAACGTGGGAGTCGTTAAGAATACACGGAATCCTTTATTTTGTTTTAGATTTGAGATCACTGGCGTTTCTGGTGTTCTATAATAATTTAAGAATGTGTATATATAATTTAATTATAAAAATCCAAACTTTATAAATAGACTTAGCGATAAAATCCGGGGATATCCGAAATTTATAATATGATTTAACCATAAAATCGGAGGACATTCGAAATTCATAATATGGTTTGACGATACAATCCGAGGCTATCAGCTATGTATTATATGACCACTATAAAATATGAGGATATCAAGGTATCATTATACTTAACGATAATATACGAGGATATCCAAAGGCCTCAAATGGCAATCCAAGATGGCGGCTTCCATTGGAAAAATCGAACTCACAGAATGCATTGCGACACAACAGTAACTTCGTAATGCAAAGTCAACGGATACTCAAGGCACCCACGGTTTTTGGGTGTCCATAGGAAATACATTAGTAAAAACGCCAGATGTGCAAACAAAATAAAAATATGAACAATATGTAAAAACTGAGAATCCACATCTCCTGTATAAAATACATAAACCGTATTCTCGTACTTTAGCGCTGGGATGAGTAAAGAGTAAGATCGTCCACAATTACCGACTATATCATCTCCCTTGTCTTAGGCTTGGTTTGGTGTCATGTGTGACGTCATTCAGAACAAGCCGAATAGGAAAAGATGTCGCGACGTCATTAACTTTCATCCGGTTATCTCCCAGAGGTACAAGTCCAGTTCATCTAAACTTTTGATCGACATCAGCTTGCGTACATATGATTTTCTTTTGACCCAGTCCCTTTATTTTATAAAATTGTGCTTCCTCAGATTGCTTGAAGTTATTTTGGGCTTATGCTTAGATTGCATAAGACTAACTTACTTTGAATATTTGTATTTACACCGTTAGAGCTATTGGGTCACTTATAGTGTCTACTATTAGAAGAGCGACCTTTTGTACCTCTGGCAAACCCAAGATATAAACCCGTCACGTCATATCCTCTTTGTTACGGTAACGGTTTTCGGGTGGGGGTGGGGTGGGGGGATAACGTATTTTTGTGCAGCAAACGGTCGAAAATTGCAATAAAAGCATACAGACGGGTTTTTTTCCTCGTCGGAGGGGGTGTGGGTTAGTGTGTTTATGAGGAGGAAGGTACAGAAAATATGGTTTCGGCGATGATTCAACTGTGTCCGAGCGCAGGTGTCATTAGGAGCTTGGCGCGTACTGGTCACTACAAATTACCTTCCAAACATATCTAAAGCGACAAGAACATTACTAATCCTTCTATACACTAAAGCAAAAACGTTTCGATATTGCTAGCCAGAAACCAAAACCCTACGCTGTGCACATTTGAGATGATGTCAGAGAAAAACGGAGAGAGAGAGAGAGAGAGAGAGAGAGAGAGAGAGAGAGAGAGAGAGAGAGAGAGAGAGAGAGAGAGAGAGAGATTTCATAGGGTACAGTAATTTAAACTGAAAGCAGATTTATTTTAGCTTTCGCTTTATCGATTGACGAAAGAGAAATAAAAACTAATATCACTGCGAAATACTATGGTATGTGATAAGGAATAGCATTCAAAGGGGGTTGGTGGGTTCCTCATTTGCCACCTCAAAGAATTAGGGTTGGTGGGTTCCTCATTTACCATCTCAAACAGCAAGGATGGGTGGGTCGTTAATTTATTATCTCAAAGTGTTATTGTCAATAATATTTACCAAATGTATTTGATGTATTTCGATTTTCTATATGACTTATATGACTTAAAGGTTAAAAATACATCCTTCAAAAACCCAGATTGCTCTAATGCATCTTAATACACTATATTTTTGTAATTCTTCTAAAAAATGTCATCATTTAAGTTTATTTCTTTTTTTTTTTACTTTTAAGGTCATTTTTACGAATGTGGTTGTAGCATTATTCGTTTTAATTTCTCAAATTTTGCACAAGATCACTGTTCATTTTACAGCCTATGGCGAATTCCTTACGCTGTATTTCACACATTAGCGAGTTTTCTGCGTTCCTTAGATACATTACCTCCGTACACACATCAGCGGGAGATAATGACTGTTCCAACTTTCCTGGGTGTAACACTGAAATGCAATGATTCTCAAACTAAGCAATATAATTTTATAAAAGTGACTAAGTTGTGATTTTCGGTTATAAATGATTTTTAAAAATGCGACGATATGTTTACAACGTAAAAGAATAAAACGAAACAATGAGCGAAAAAATCCATGTCTGGAAAAGTGTGTCGGAATCGAAATTGCTATACTATGTACCACCTCCGTCAAATTACGTCATCAAATATTGCGCAGTATGCAGGTAAGGAGCCTGCCTGGCAGTCTCGTTCTACCAGACTCTTGCTCCGCGTAGATCATTTAACGTCACAACGAAAGTCTAGTCGAATGAGACTCTATACAACCATATCTAGACTCCTGTAATGTTATCAGGGGAAACACTTCCGACAAGAATATTTGCAAATTATTCCGCTTGCAAAAAAGAGCTTGCAGACTCATCCTAGATAATGCTGAAAACATCCCAAATGCAATGAATGATATTAAAATGTTAACAGTAAGTGAACGAATATTTTTGAGAAAGGCTAGACTTATGCACAAAGTTTAAAACAATATATCTCAAGGAAATATTTCATGCTAGAAAACAAGGCAACACTTTAAATTTAAAATTAATTTCAGCTAACCACCTTTGCATTAAAAAAACAAAACAAATAAAGAACTCTTTAAGAAAAGTTTTAAATATTCGGGGTCACTAATTTGGAACAGAATCCTAACTGAAATTAGAAAAAGTACAAATATAAATGCGTTTAATTATAATCTAATTCAATGGATGAAAAGTGGAACCTGTTCGATTTGACAAATACATTACAACTGAAAGTATAAATTCTCAAACCTTCCGCTTTGTTGTCTCACTATTTTGTACTGTATATACACAATGTACCTAGTTGGAGCATGTTCTTAAAAACTTTCTGTTTATTATGTCCATATATATATGTAGCTTATTATCAATGCTTTTATTTATTTATTATTATTATTATTATTATTATTATTAGCTCTTTCAATCGGTTGCGATAATTGTGGTTAAATCTTTGATAACTTTCGCTGTCGTCAGCATCATCTTTTCCTTCATCTTTCCAACAATTAGGATTAACGAATTATGGAGCAGCATTCCAGAGAAAAGAAAACATTTACATTTTCAGACAGATATATTACGAAAACTAAATGGTATTATTTTAAAGAATACATAATGTATATACAAATAAAATATATATTCTATTTAGATATTACGCACTGAATTTAATACTAACAAAATGCTGCAGTGGATGCAGCATCTTCACATATTAAGAGAATGTTTATTACATTTGGCACTAAGGTATTAATATATTTTTAGCATTATTACATTTGGCACTAAGGTAATAATATTTTTTTTTAGCATTATTACATTGGCACTAAGGTATTAATATATTTTTTAGCATTATTGCATTTGGCATTAAATTTATTACATTAAGAGTTTGACAATTTCATTTAGATTTGGCATTAAATTTATTACATTAAGAGTTTGACAATTTCATTGAGATTTGGCATTAAATTTATTACATTAAGAGTTTGACAATTTCATTGAGATTTTTAAGACTATATGTAGATAGATAGCTAGACAGAGTCTGTCCGGATTGAACCCATTGATTGATTGTAACTGAGACACTTTGGATGAGTAATCAAAACAATGAAGGACAGCACTTAACGAAAATGAAATAAAGACGGAAACTGCCTGATCTGCTTCACGTTACTCTATAACGGACACATATTCACTGCATTGGTTTAAGCTGGTTACAAGGTACTTTGCCCTTTTGAATTTGGAATTGTTGTTTAAACCTGTACAGAAGTGTCTGCATACTACAGACATATTTACAAGGATCGAAGGCAGAAAAAGAGCTTCATCATTTGACGTTGCTGACTAATGATTCTGGATGCCTCAATTCAACTTTGAAAGTAAGTACTTATCATATGATATTAGCACTATATTACTGGAGTAGTGGTTTCGGTTCGATTTATTTTGATGTTTTATGGTACAGCAACACAAGAAGGTTATTTTTTGCCGAGGCAAATGGAGTAAAGTCATTGTCAAATACCACACCACGGCAGCCGATTAGGGCTGATCCGATTGTAAGATTCGAACCCGCACCTTGTCGCTCGCTAGTTCGGCACGCAACCCACTGAGTCACTACGGTTCCCTTGTGGTAGTAGTAGTAAATAGTAATTAGCATTGTCAGTTGAAGTAGTAGAAGCAGCAGCAGAAATAACAACAACAACAAAAAACACTACATATTAATAATAATAATAATAATAATAATAATAATAATAAAACACAGTAGTATTTATATTTGGATCAATCTACCTGAATATAAAATTGATGAATAACAATAATCATCATCGAGGTAACTAGTAATAATCATAAATATAGATGTCAGGTATATAGACGGAAATACATGATAAATAGATAAAGGCTGCATGTGAAATGTATGGATTACAATCGTGCAGACACCAGCTATACACGCAATTTTTATATGCATATTTCAAAACTTTAAACAATGGTAGAGAACTTTACACTGTCCTAGGTCAGGGTGCAATTGTTCTTTTTACTTGTCACTATGCACTTAACCCAGTTTCAGTTTCACAGAACAGTACTGTTGAAACAAAACAAAACACAGCAAAACAATAATTATGATAATACTTAGATACAGAAACACCGAGATACCTTTTTTCCCATTGTAAAGAGCGAATTTCATATATTGTTACTATTGAATCTGCTTAGCTAGATTATCTTGTAGGTAATATTCCATTTCGTTCTCATGACTAATTATTTTCAGGAACAAATACTTAAACATAAACTTGATGTGAGGTTATTACTTTTTATGGTTTTTAGTTATTCGCCATGTAATAATAACGAGTAATAATAATGAGTGCGTAAAACGAGTAAGATAAAGTAGCACCTGAATCGTTCTTACCCAGGGAATTTAATCAATCATTTAAGGATTTCCCCAACGGCCCTAAGCTATTTAATTCATTCCATGATAATTTATCATTTGAAGCTTGTAAATCCACAACAGGAAGTAAATATCACTATCAGAAAGTGATCTATGAAATGAAAATACCATGAAAATTTGCAGGACAAGTAGGTATTGTACCCCAGAATGACTGTCCAAGAAACTACTTTTGCCAAAATATCTATTGTAACGTAAAGGTCAATAGCACGTGCATACGGCTGATTCTTTGAATCGTATGCATATATTCATCTGAAGTCAGTGGTGCCCAAAAGAAATAATAATAATAATAATAGTAATAATAATAATAATCCCTCTTCATCTTCCTCAATGTTGTTGCTGTTGCCGCTTGTTCTTGTCACTTATATCATCATCGACATCGTTGTCCGTTTCCTTTTAATCAATCAGCATAATTATACTATTCAAAATTAGTATTGTCAAATAGGGCTGCAGTGACTGCACCAATAGACTAGTTTTGTAGCTTCACACTACTAATGCTCGAAGTCATCTAGTATTGTGGAGAGCCGTCGACTATATTGCAATAACCCGAGAATAATATTATGAAGAATAATTTTGAGATATGATTCTTAAATTTGCTACTACTACGCATATATTTGTCAGTTTTTTTTAAAGTAATCGAAGTTATACTACTACTGTAAAAACTAATACTGTTGTTACCATTTTATTTTGATACTAAAATGAAGATTTCACTCTGGCACTCAGGTTTTTTTGGCAAGGTCACCGCCATCTTGGCAAGATATCAGGTCAAGGTCGACCTCAGGTAAAAGGTCAAGGCCATTGCCAAAGTCAAGGTCAAGGGCGCCATCCGCTTACCCTCATGAGCATTCCTACGATTTACCTGTGCGGAACAGTGTGATTACAGTAGAACATATAACATGGCTGTAATGAAAACATTGTTATAATGTGCACGAACAATGGATAATTCTGATACCCCGAGTGACAGTACTACTAATGCTACTGTAGCGAGTATTCTTCCAGAAAAGAATTACTTCGATTTTAATTTTGCTTTTTTTAGTTTTCTTATCTTCTTCACAAGAATTTTTGCCGGTATCACCTTCTCCTGCTTCTTCACCATTTGTAGCCGATGATGATTATAATAAGAAACAGAAGGAAGAGTTACAGACGGTTATTACAACGCCAGAAAGAAGAAGAAGAGATATTTGTTTAAAAACAAGAAGAAGAAGAAAAGATAAATCAACAAGAAGAGACGAAAACATTGAACAGTGAACAGAAGGAAGGGAGTGAAACAAAACTGTTGGGCTGTTACAAGATAGTTTAGCAGAGTGAAAACATATGAGAGGGATGTGTCAAGCTTATTTGGCAAAGCCTGAGAGAGAGAGAGAGAGAGAGAGAGAGAGAGAGAGAGAGAGAGAGAGAGAGAGAGAGAGAGAGAGAGAGAGAGAGAGAGAGAAAGAAAGAGAGAAAGAGAGAGAGATACTTTCACAATCCAAAAATTCTAAACTTTCTGTGACTACATCCACGGTCACCACTGAGACGCCAGCAGCGCCAGAAGTAACTACTACCACTACAGCAGCAGCAGGAGTTAGAAGTGAAAAAGGTTTATAGCAGTTACAGCTGATGTTGTAAAGGCCAAAAGGTTTTGGGGTTTTTTTTGTTTGTTTTTTAATTCGAAACCCAGCTGTCCTTTCCAGAGTCACCGAGATCTCTTAGAAAAGAAATACTATTTAAATGATTGCCAAATCAAACAGAAACCAAAATCTCAACACATAAATGTGCGTGTGTGTGTGTGTGTGTCTGTCTGTGTCTGTGTGTGTGTGTGTTCAATATCTTACGTATTCTAAAAAAATCAAAACATTGATTTTAGGTTTTTTGGTATTGTCTATTGAATAAGAATTACAATGAATATTGAAAACAAAACACAAAGTCCATTTTAGCTTTTTCTTCTTTGCTGTCTTTCTTTTTTTAATTTCTTCACTGGCATGTGCTCTTTATCTTTTCGCTCAGTTTCTTCTGCTTGTCTTGCCTTTTTCGATTTTTTTTATTGGAATGGATTCTTATGTTTATTTAAACGCTCCTCTTTGTTCTCTTTTATTTTCTTGGGAGACTCTGAAAATTATTGTACGTTTTTTTTCACATTCAGACTGTGTACCTTTTGTTTCTCTTTTCTCCTGTCTTGGATGTTCCTTTTCTTGGAAGTTGTGGACATGCTGGAGCCAAGAGTCCTTTCTCCAAACATACATAACAGGTGCCTTGACTTTTATCTCGAGATGAGTATTCTGGAGTCTTGTTCGAAGTGTACTTTCCAATGACTCTCTGATTGAAACTGAATTAATGTTTTCCTATTTTCATATACAGGGGGATATATATATATATATATATATATATATATATATATATATATATATATATATATATATATATATATATGTGTGTCTGTGTCTGTGTCTGTGTGTGTGTGTGTGTATATATAGAGAAAGAGATGGGTAACCTAGTAAAATAAAATTTGAATCATCTACTGTCATGAAAAGATCACATTGTTTCCAAGTAGTAACCAGAAGCCAAGCGAGGACGACGTTCTGTGTCGCTCATACGAGTTAAATTTTGGCAAAAGTTCATCCTAGTGAAATTTAAGTGGACATTATTGATCCTTATCCAACGTCATCTACCTCCTACTCTCCAAGAACGAGAGAGTCAAGATTGTCAAAGAATGAAAGTCGTTCATTATCCATTGAAGAGTATTTTCATATTCGAGCTACCCACGAAGTGACTGCTAGAAAATTTAGACCGAGTGCCTACAGTTACACGGTTAAATTGAATTAGTTCAGTCTCAAGTTCCGCAGAGTACCAGATGTCTTCATTGCGGAGTCGACGTTAAAGGAGTTTAAACAGCAGTGCCAAGCCAAAGATCATGATCGTTACCATCCATCAAAACGTTTGAAAATCTCCTGTTTGGATCGAGTTTAGTACACCTGCGGAATTAACTTTTCTAAAATCTTGGACAAAATTTAGCACGCCCAACAATCAAATGATGAATTTTACATGACCGATGGGAAAGCTACTCTTCATATGACACACGCTTCAGTTTTAATGGGCAGTGGATGACGCATCGTGGTAGCTTGAACTCAGGCAGAAAAAAACCCATACAACGAATGGAAACGATAATGGGCAAGCACATGTATTATTAAATCTGACAGATTGACAGACAATGGGCAAGCACATTTATTATTAAATATGACAGTGACAGGCAATGGGCAAGCACATGTATTATTAAATCTGACAGAATGACAGACAATGGGCAAGCACATGTATTATTAAATCTGACGATTGACAGACAATGGGCAAGCACATGTATTATTAAATCTGACAGAGTGACAGACAATGGGCAAGCACATGTATTATTAAATCTGACAGAGTGACAGACAATGGGCAAGCACATGTATTATTAAATCTGACAGAGTGACAGAGCATATCAACAGAGAGAAGCAGAAGTCCTTTTTAAAACAAGCGGGAATTTCGAAACAGACCATGTGTAGAGTTCCTGAAATGCAAAAAAAAAAAAAAAATAATCGCTGTGCTTGCACCTCGTTATACATTGAAAGTGTACCCTCAAGTCGTTCGTGGAGATCTCCTGTTTCGAGGACCTAATTTTCCAGACGGAAAATACATTCACATTTATCATCACCAAAATCATTTCGATGCTATTAGTAGTATCACAGGATTTTTTAGATTCGTATACGATTGTAACAAATGTGACAGAGGATTCAACAATCGAGAGCAATATATTTATTGGGGAGAGAGATGTCGTGGCTGTTTCATCTCCAGATCTTGTACTTATCAGTCCGAGTCTAACTCGCACTGATTTTCACCCCATCATCATTATCTGCAAAAAGTTGACCAAAATAAATAATAATAATAATAAATAAATAAAGAAATAAATACAATTAATTTAAAAAAAACCCATTTCTTTCATGTTTTTGTTTTGATCGAATTGGAGCTACTTATTGGGTGTTCATTAATGTAAAACAAAAATAATATTTTGTTTTTGGAAATAACAGCTTATGTATCTTGCCTGGCAGTTAAATAGTAACAAGCACCTGTCTAATAATAATAATAATAATAGATACTAAGTCGAAAATAGTCTGATATCAATTTTCTCATGAATTTTATATTATAATTCTAGAATGTTGGGTGGAGTTGTTGGTTGCATTTGTTGTCGGAATAGTCGTTGGATCCATTGTTTCAGCAATTATTGCGGCCTCTTTGTATAGGTAAGTTACAGTGTTACTACTATTCGACTACAAAAGCATGGCGAGGAGAAAGTTCATACGACACAATCTATTTTGTAGATTAGGTGTGGGAACGTGTTTTTTTGTGTATCATCAGGTTATGATTTTAGATTAGTTTTCTTTCTATCTTTCTTCTTTCTCTCTATTTCTTTGAATCTTTGTTTCTTTCTGTATGTCGTCCTGTTCCTCTGTCTTTAATTTTCTGTCCTTCCTTCGTTAGACACTTATTTCATTGTTTTTTTCAACGTGGAAAGAAAAGAGCTGAATAGTGTAAATAAAGTTTGTCTTTGGCATTAAATCAGTTTTTCACATGTCAACTGAAGGAGGAATAAACTCAATGCAAAGCCAAATGCACAGGGTAGACCATGTACCTTGAACGCCACTATAGTTTTATGTTTGGATAGTTAGTGTTAATTGCTTCACAATTAAATGGCACTTAATTAGGCTACCTTTCAATGGTCTATCATTATGTTCAAGCTTACTGTTTATGGTTAGGGATTTGCGAGTTGCCCATATTAAGGTATTTCAGTGCTAAATAAAAATGTGCTTTTCATTTGGTATTTAGTATCACACTTACTTAAACAAACATGATACTGTCTATTAATGACATAAATTGTTTATGTATTCATGCATTTTATTAAGTCATTTAGTTTTTGAGAAAAAAGTTTAAAAATTCAAAATAAAAATATTTCATAAATCACAGTTCCATGTAACAATAGGTAAATACTGTTTTCTATATGCATTGCATATTTACAAGGTGATTTAAAGACATTATATGGATATTTGTACAAGAAATGAAGCGAAATTATTAATTTAAAGGAATTATTGAATTTTAAAAAACACAGAGGGACTATAATTTGTATCACAAATAATTTTAAATGTAATAACTTCAGAAAAGTAATAAAAGAGAAACAAATCGTGGCCTGGCTGTGCAAATAATAAGAGAGTGTAAAGGATAAGAAGCCAAACTTAAAGGCCAAAGAATTATGTTCAAATTAGAGGTACAACCCCATTTTGAAAAGTCTTTTAAAAGCTTGATAGTCTTTGTACAGTAATTAACAACGGAGGGGGGCTTCCAATATGGAAGACATTCACAGCTCCGTCCCTGTTTACATTGAAAAGACCTTAAAATGAATACAGCTAAAAAGCCCACACACTACTGTCTTGTAAAAATACAAGAGTACCTCAAAAACAGAGGAGCATTTTTCAGAAAAACAATAACGTTCGTAATGTCTGTCTTTGACCTGTTATATTTAAATACATCGTATGGAATCCAAAAAATTACTATTACAATAGCAGATTGTCTTAGTATTAACATGGGGAAATATTGCAAATAAGTGTGCTGGCATGCAGTTTGAGATACAATGTAGGTCATACAGTATTTATGGCACGCTGAAAGGATTTTATGTGTCATCAAAGTCAAGTACTCACATTGATAACACCAAAAAATAAATCACCCATTTAAATGAAAAGAGCAAATGAAAACCTATGTTTCTGATTGAGTGAATGCCATTGATAATACAACAGTAGAATTATAGGTGGGATCTCTTTGATGGCTCTCTGAATATGTCCCCACCACCTTTGAAGTAGAAATTTATGTTTGAAGCCATATATATATATATATATATATATATATATATATATATATATATATATATATATATATATATATATATATATATAAGTATAATTTCACTGCTCCCATCTAACCCATAATAGTTTCGAAACTATATGGACTTTTGTGGGTTCATTTTTTTCAGGACGATTGGAAGCTTTTTAGATTTCTTCACTGATATTTATCAAGTTACCTATTCCTTCAGAAATACACAATACAATATGGCATAACGAAACTCCATTCACATATACAATGAACAATGGGGGGGGGGGCAAATAACATGAATACCAAGGTTACAAAATAACTGTATTAGATCGGACACTAATCACACTGATAATAACAATTTCATCATTAACTCTCCTACAGATCAAAGAAGTCACAGTACACGGGAATTGTACACAATTCACAAGATAACCAATATAACACGCGAGTGAATGAAAATTCATCCGGATCTCGTCCAATGTCTTCCCATTACTGGTCGATACGTGAAATAAACGGTATTACAACGTCATTCAGGGAGGATAACTCGCGTAATCGTGGCTCCCCAAGAAATAGACCATCTTCATCAGAGGAATTTCCTCCCCCACCGCCCGAACTACTTTTTGACCATGAGACATTGGCGGACACAAGCCCAGTTTATGAAACGCCGTCGAATACCTTCACACCTACACAAGAATATGAGAACAAGACTGTAATTGATCGGGCAGATCAAAGTGGATACCGGAACATAGAGCCTCATGAAGGCCGAATAACAGCAGCAACACTTGAGACAAAAGCTATGCCTATGAAATATGGTCAGCGTGGTTTTAGACGCCCCCGATTGCCACATTCACCTGGATTTATTAAGTGTGGATATCCGACTGGGTATGTTAATCGACACTGATCACTATGTGTAATAATCTGTACGTATAACAATACTGCAGTATCGATCTTGTGGATGAAGTAATAGTAGTAGTTGTATTTTATTGGTAAAGATAAACTTTTGCAAAGACAAAGTGCAAAAAAATAGGTTAACATAATATGTGTGCCAGCAGGATTGGGCAGCAGGCTATAAGTCGTATAAATACTCTCTGTAGCGGTGTGACTATACCTGACATGGAATAAATTGCAAACAAGTGCTAACATCATTGATAAGAAAATATAATAGATTATAGCATAGTTAATTTGTTAATCAAATGTGTGATAAACCTTATATTTTGGCAGATTATTCATATTGAAATTTACTGAAACAAAAATTTGTAGCTAAAGGATGTACTATCAAACCATAAATTCTAACAATAATATGTGTGTGTGTGTGTGTGTGTGTGTGGAGAGAGAGTGTGTGTGTGTGTGTGGAGAGAGAGAGAGAGAGAGAGAGAGAGAGAGAGAGAGAGAGAGAGATTCAGCTGAAGATGGGAGTAAGAGTGAAATAGTGGAGTAATATCAAAACAAAATGAAGACCAAAACAAAATGAAGACCAATCATCCGATCATCAATAACATAATATTATCTATTATATATTAATTTAACAGAGAAGTGATGCTAATAGAAAATAAAGATTACAACAGCCTGGCAAATATCCAAATTTTGAGAATCAGTCATATCCATGTTACAATATAGTAAATCAGTAAGTTGAAGTCTCTTTATTCCATCGCAATGTTCATAATAATGTTAGTCTGGCTTGTAAGTACCGTATATACTCGCGTATAATTCGATACCAACTGCAAACTGCATAGACCCAGATCTGCCGTCGCATAATGCGCCGGCAGATCTGGGTCTATGCAGTTTGTAAGGGCTAATCAGTAGAACAAACAACACAGACCCTGATCTGACGGTGCATTATGCGACGGTAGATGAGGGTCTATGTTGTTTGAATTTGGACCGGGACCTATACGCGAGTATAAACGATAGTTATGCAATTCTTAGTAGTAGTGAAATGCAATTTCTCAAGGAACATGGCAAGAAAAATTTGGAGTGTTACTCAGATGATTATTGAATTTAGATTACTTTTGGGATTTGTCAACTGACAATTGAATGTTTTCTATTTCCATAAGAAAATCTTTGATTTAGTTTGAATGCATTTTCTCTATAGCTTCACTAAAGCTATGCAAAGAGCTGATATTACGTTAGTTATCATCCAAGTTATTCCCGAGTTTTTCGTCATATGTTGAGAAGACATTGACTGTTGTCTTTCCTACTCTGTGGAGGCTAGTCCGGCCTAATACCAGTGTATTCGTTCCAATACACAAATTATTACATTAATTTCTCACTTGCAGTGAAATGATATACATTACATTATAATTCGGAGAAGATTTGTGGATTGTATTCATAAGTGGACGTTCTATCGAAGGGCACATCGTATGACATGTAGTTTTTATGCGCTGCTAATTTGTACTAATTTGTATGCGTCTTGTTCTTCTGTATAAGTTAAATTGTAAACATTTACATTTGTTATTAGCATATTCGCTTGAATTCTTAATCCATAACAATAAATACGTACAAATTTACACCATTCATTTTCGCTGCGATTTTGTAATTAGGTTTTGGTGGTAGGGAGTTTGATATTAAATTTTCTGTCACTTTAAAATGAAATTCAGCCTGGCAGCGGTCATGATACATCCGGACACTGGCAGAGAGGTTTTGACTACAAATCAAAAAACACTTAATTGCCGAACGATTCTTCCTGGTGAATTTAACATACTATTTCCATTTCCTGAATTTGAAACAATAATCACAGCTAGAATAATTTCTTGAATCACGACACATCTTTTTCCTCTTTAATGAACAACACCTATAGTAATCAATATGGTCGACCTTGCTGAACCGAAGCGGCGTTAAACTCATAACGTCACACGTCATTTAGGTCTCGGAAATTCACAAAAGCCATTCACATGAGATGCAATTGTTGACAACTAGTACAGATTTTCCCGTATGTCGCAAAATACACATGAAATTGTATTGGGGGTTTTGCAGGATTTTTATTTTTATTTATTTATTTATTTATTTGTTTTTTTTTTAAATCTTGAAAATTCCACCAATTAGCTCATACACAGTTTTTTCAGTTCAATTATATCTTTAAATTATCTTGCCTGTATGATATGGACTATTATAATCAACAACACTATTTTGTAAATATTCTAGTGCTTCATCACGTAATATTTTATACATTAAGACAAGTTTGTGAATTTCACTACTTTTTCCTAAGAATTCCAGACTACATTCATTATATAAAGAATGTAGCGAGGTACCTCTAAATAACACATCATTTATTATAACAGCCTCTATTTGAATAATGTTTAAGAGATCACTTTAACATTTTAAACAATTACTCCAAATTACACTGGCATATATTCAAGCACACACTACAATATAAATTGTGAGTAACTAGTCCCTGTCTAAATTATTTTTCAGTAATCTAAGAATGTGTACTCGTTTTGTTGCTTGTTTAAATATTTCCTCAATATGTTTCCCCATTTAGCATTGGACTAATGAGTAAATTCTAAATGTTTACATTTTCTAAATCCTCATCGCCTAATCTTAAGGGTTGTATATATTAGAGAAGATATTTGCTTGCTCCGAGTGAATAACGGATATATTTCATGGAGTGGATGAAAATACTTAAGTTTTTCACCCACGAGATGAAATATATCCGTTATTCAATCGGAGCAATCAAATTTTCTTTTTATTTTATGCTCAAACGTATTGTCTTGCAATATGTATACCAAATTGAAGTAGCCGAGTTCTTACTCTATCCCGCGCGATAATGTCAGAGGTTTACCGTTTATGTTCTGGTCTGTTTTGTGCATATTCGCACATAAAATGTCAGTAGTAACATAATGCTCCTTCCCAAATTCAAGGTAGAACAGCAGACAAAAACAAAATGAAGAAAATAAAATATTTGTCCATTTCTGGATTTGAACCCGATTCGTCCGGATTCGAGGCAGCTATGTTTATCTTTACACCACGCAAGCGTCATAAATGGATTTGAAATTTCTTACTTATAATGTTATCAATGTCTATTGACGGCCAGTGAAAAAATAAGATATGTTTTCACTCCAGTGAAATTTCACAATTATTTCACTCGGAAAATCCAGTCATTCCTGGCTCAGCATAAAATAAAAACATATATACTTGTAAATAAAATAGATTTTGTTTTAGAATCGTTGTAGTTTATACACCAATGACCAGCCCAGGAAGACATTGATACAAGATTATAATTTATTTTGCATGTTCCACTTTAAAAATCGTTACATGCTACAATACAGAGTGATATTCGATCAACAAATAATTTTATATTAGTGTTAATTTGATGCGTGATATAGTAAGGCACAAGTACGGAACCCTGCAGTATAACAGCATTTTTTTTCCCCAAGCATAACTATAACCCTCACAAATAGCAATTTGTTTTCTATCGGGAAGATAATTTTCGAAAAGTCCTAGCAGGTTACCCCTAATTCTAAACAATTGAAATGCATACATTAACTATTTTTGTCAACATTGACAAATTCTTATGTCACAAAAAAATACAAAACTAACTCCCTTTTTGTTTATCGAACGAAACAATAATAGATTTATGAATAATATCTGAATCTCGGGGTCGGAACCAAACTGGTGTTGACTGATAAAATCATGTGATATTCAAACTTATACAAATAATTAATAATAATCTTTTCAAATATTTTAGAAAGAACACAAGTCAGAGAGATTGGTTTGTAATTACTTGGATCATATGGATCACTTTTGTCCTTATAAATTGGTGTCACACTCGTTAGCTTCCAAATATTGGTTATTTGTAAGTTTGATACTATTTTTTATTAAAAAGCAAATATAATAGTTATATAACTGTGGGGTAATATCATCCAGGCTAGAGGACTTTAAGATTCGTAAATGAAGCTGACGAATAGTATCCTGCTCCGATATCTGAATACATTCAAGTTTTAGTAGAGAAAATGGTGGATCAGGAAGCAGACCAGGCTCATCACTTATAGTGGCAATAGTTACAAACTGTTGGTTTTATATTTGTGCTTTATTTTTTCTCGTTCTTGTATATTACGAGGGAAAAATGATACTTTATGATATGGATGCCGTATTGTGCATGGTTTGTGACAAATTTACTTCTTATGCTGTCACAACAGGAAAACCATTATTATTGATACTTATGTAAAGTCGATCTGGGTCCTCTGTATGGAATATGCATATACACCCACATACCAACGCACGCTTCTCTCTCTCTCTCTCTCTCTCTCTCTCTCTCTCTCTCTCTCTCTCTCTCTCTCTCTCTCTCTCTCTCACACACACACACACACACACACACACACACACTCGCTGCACGAAATAAGGCACGGTGAAAAATACTAAGTGTAGTTTAACCTATGTTTCTTGAAACGGAATTTGCAGTTGCTAAGAGGCACTGAAGATACAATTAGCAGGATTTCTTCTAAGTACATTTTAAATGAATTTCTCCGCGATATTTTTATGACAAAAACTGTTCCGAATACCTGCCGCTAAATTGTTTAAAAGGTGCTATGTTGATAACACATAAAATTTCATGGTAAAAAATATGTTTCTATAAAAAAAATTAAATTGTTTTTATTCACAAGCGAAAACTGCCGGTAGTCTAAGAATGAATCAACTATTGTGTACTGGTACATGTTTATCATGGTGAACAATGTGGCATCAGATAAGATCATTGAAAGATACAATTGTTTTATTTTTCTTCTGTTCCACTGGTCAAAGAGCCTCTTCAAAGGTGAGGACACAATATTTCCTCGTCTTTTGTCCCTTTTTAAAAAAATAAAATATTTACCGCAAATTTCTTTACAAAAGCACTTGACGGAACTTTATATAATATACCTGATCAATTTAACTGAAATTAAATAACCATATCTCTTTATCAGAATGTATTGTGTTCACTTCAAGGAAGAAGAATGCTATTTTACAGCTTAATTCAGCTTTATTGTTTGAAGGCGAATGTATGGTGTAAATAAACAGTTTGACTCAATCACATAAAGATATGGTGTATCGTTCAGTTTTAAGGGAAAATCCGCGCTAGATATAATATGCACTCAGTTGATAAAGTTCATTGTATTTATTACATGTATACAATTTGGGCACCATTGGTCAACCAGTTTATTAAAACTCGGCCTTTAATTTCTTAAGGAAGTGAGCAATTATGTAGTAGAGTGCACTATATCTTTGACGTGAAACCGGCACTTCCGGTTATTACGGTGTTGGTATGAGAGAGAGAGAGAGAGAGAGAGAGAGAGAGAGAGAGAGAGAGAGAGAGAGAGAGAGAGAGAGAGAATGAAAATTCAAAAGACACTTACAGTAACTTGAATTGAAGTCCAAATAATCCAATAATCCTAAGTGTCCTAATCACAAGTCCTAAATATAGAATGTTCCGAATGAATTCCAGTAGCCTTGAATGTCTGATGTGCTCGTAGTCTAGAATGTCCTAATGTGCCAGTAGTCCTGAATGTCCTGATATGCCTGAATGATGTAATTCAGAATATCTTTGAATGAATTCACAAAAATCCCAATATCAAGTATTAATCCAAAATGAGCATGAGCACTTTTAGTAATTCCAATGACTATTTCAAATAAATAATTCCTCTCTCTGAATTTATCTGATTTTCACAACTGTAACATCTGATTACTAAAATAAATTCCTTAACAGACTTATCATTATAATATGAAGTTTAGTATAGGAATGGAATCTTGTTTACCAAATGCTCTATAAATATAAATACAAGTCACGTGACTGAATATTCTAGAATATGAGTAACTCTAATAGAAAATCACTCTGCGTACCTGACTGTTCTCAAATCAAAACATGGAAAGTTTCAATCTAAGTATTAAATGCTATGTAAACAAAACTGACCTTGAAATTAAATTCTGTAAATACGTTGTTTACAAAAAGACCATAATCTGACTAAAGTACAACTTACCTTATGGAGAGATATTATAAATTCAATATACATAACAAGAGAGAGAGAGAGAGAGAGCGAGAGAGAGAGAGAGAGAGAGAGAGAGAGAGAGAGAGAGAGAGAGAGAGAGAGAGAGAGAGAGAGAGAGAGAGAACTTGTGTATACTAGCAATACAAATTCGAATATACGAGTCTGCTGCATTTTCAGTTGTAAATCATCGGATATGCGGTCTTTTTTAATAATAAATGTTTGTAAAGAATATTAACAACTTTGATCCAGATATTTCATCTAATGTAATTCCTAATGTCTACGATAATCTAAAAGATCTATCATCTGATGTGAAAGACGTATACCAAATTAGCTGTGTCAGATGTCACTTTGTCCTTGATCAGTTAGTTGGCTGGGTTTGTGACATGCGATTCAACATCGTCTGTCATAGCCCTACTCATACTAACAAAACAAATAAAATTTACATAGGAACGTAGCGTTAAATAGTATTTATAAAGATCTTTGCATAAGTGAATTTCTCTGTCTTACATTTTCAATTATTACATGTATTTTTATTATTATTTTTATTTTATTTTATTTTTCTAGGATGGTTACATTCCGATGTTATATGGTATAAATTGCGCACGAAGACAAACTAATTTACCACCTACAAAAACAAAATCTCTTATGCATAAATACTTGTTTTGTTTAATATTCATCTGGAAAATACACGTGAGCAAATATTAAACACATGCAGAAATATAGAGGTAATCTGAGGAATGTAGATTTGCGTGAAATCATATACATCCCAACCTTTATCACCAAGATGTGCCGGTTAAACGGCACCAAAAGAGCAAGGGAGTTAATTCAATTAATTGCATGGTACTGTGATGTGTGGAGGACGGATTTTCCCTTTAGCACCTTCTAGGGTACACATATTATTTGTAGGTATTAACTTATTAATGATGAATACATATCACATGTGGTCAATAGATTTGTTATCTCCTCAAAATTGCTAAAAGCTAATTGTTTTAGAAAAATGTTAAACAATTTTTTTTACGACAGACGCCTTTGATATACTTATTCGAATTGGAACTTCTCTAGAATGTTGACGTACGTTGTCGCAAACAAGATTTGTGAGGTCACGAAGAGAAGACCATAGTCCAAAGTCTGTGTAAAACGTATTTAGACTGATTTTGGTACACATGATGTTCCAGATTAAGGTCGCTCAAAGATTTCAATTATGAGATTCGGGCCGATTCAGAAACCATTCATAACCGTGAGTATATATAGAGCCATGGGCCTAAGCACGTAGTGCAAATCGTTAGTTGTGGATCCTTTGTCTAGCATAGTACGTATATTTAATAATTGTTTTAAAAAAAAAATTATTTTTAAATCTATGTGTGGGGAAGAACAATAGAAAAAGTATGTCATTTAAAAGCGATTCTGACAAACAATTAATTTATATATTTTAAAAAGAAACCCCAAACGTATCTTTATGTTAACCATGCAGATAGAAAACCATATATATAAATGAAAATCTGGAGATTTGAGCTGTTATACGAAAGCGTTCTATTTTATATAGGACGTAATCTATTAACAAGTGCGATTTCAGTGCAATTGGACGACAAATCACGAACGAAAGAGATATTTGAAAAAATGTTACAATAAAATATTAAAAATTAAAATTAAAAAAAATTGGCACAAATATATAAAAGTTGTAACTAAATTACTTTAGGAAAAAGCCTGTCTTCTGCAAAACTGATGGGATTCCATTACAGTTTCAAACCTTTTCCCTCGGAAGCACTTTTCATGTGTTTTCGATGCTAATGGTCGTAAGAAAAACATTATAGTTCTTTTGACGTCGATTATTTTGTGTGTAATTGTACAAGAAAAGAGCTTTAATTATTCTAACGCAATGCTTCAATTTGGTCTTTTATAAACTACGATGATAGACAACGTCTGTTTTCAGAGAAATTTCTATAAAATAGTGTGCACGCAAATGAACCATTTTCCTTCCCATATGATGATGACTAGCAATGTTTCTTTATTTTGCGTTAGAATCCATACTGCATGACATAAGTGCACTCAGATTATTGCTCATAAAGGTAAAAAAGTTAGTCTTGTATTTGCTTAAATGGTTCCATGCACAGGTGCCTTTTTCCTGTGGAAAATTCAACATTATAGCGTGTATAATAAGGGAAAAAGAACTATTCATGCAAGAAATATGTGGACTGATAGCTGATTTTTAACTTGAAGGAGGAAATAAACTAATAAGTATATATCAAAATTTCTTCTGTCTACGCGGATAAGTAATGCTTTAGTGCAGTGCCGATTTTCAATTGTGTGAGTACAACATATTTTTGTATGAGGTGTTAAAAATAAAAATAGCACGAAGGTACCATATCTAATGTTAATACAGGTAAGGACCAAACATCGGTCTCTTAATTATGTTAAGTTATACTCTTTCAGAACGCCTATATTCAGCAGCGCATGCTAGGAAATGATATGGCGTCATTCATGAGGGAACAATGTGCCAGGCAGACCGAGACGCAAACCCACCTCCATTGCAAAGTCAGCTTGGTGTTTTCTAAACTACGTTAAATTTTCCATTCACACTAACAGTTCTACAAATAAATCTCTATTTTAAGCAAAATTGCACAATTGCAATGATTCATCTGAAAGAGCTATGTTTGCCAAGAAACAATATCACAATGGGCTACGTTAATGTGAGGAAGAGGATGACTAATTGGCAAATTCCACTTTGCCCATTTGTAAATGTTGTATTGGACATAACGTTGTAAGTTGTAACTATTGCTAAATTTCAAATTCAAGGTTTATTTTTAAATTTTTTTTCTGTTGGTAGCAAAATATATTTCTTACTGGACATGTTTCCGAATACATTTTACATGGATGCACTGATTTCAATTTTATGTAGAGATTGGCAACCATTCAAATATTTGCAATGTTAAACTTTCGACCAAAGCCATTATGAATCATCACCTCCACCTACCACCTATGGACTGCATAAAGATTTTGAAACCTTGGTTATCCACTCCTTTGCAAATAACACCGTAAAGATAATCCCCCACCTCACCTCTATAAATATAACCCCCCACCTTAACCATATCAATTCGTAAAGATAATCTCGCACCTCACCCCTATCAATTTGTAAAGATAATCCCCCACCTCACCCCTATTAATTCATGAACGTTACGAGAAAATATGAGTGACTGACTGAGGGACGGACTGATGTACGAAGGGACGGATATGACCAACTACAGTGTATTCTTAAAGTGAGGATAAATTGAAGTGCACAAGAATCGGCCTTTTCTATAGTTGGAACTTGTTTTTCAAAGCATGTTAGGATATCGTCTTTCACGAGATAAAATTTAGAAAATAACTTGTTATTCATGGCGACTAGGTTAAGCAGATACTAGCAAAGACTGTAAGGGTTTCCTACAATATATACTATTCATCTTTTACTCATGGGTACATACAATATAGGGTAGGTGACAGGAAAAAGAAAATATAAATTCGAACATGTGGAACCTACTGTTACAGTACCTTTCTGATGAATGCGATTTGTGTTTTATATAACCTAATTGATTGCTGCAAGTGCGATTTCAGTGCACTTTGACGATAATCAGCAATAATAACCATGGAAGCTAAAAATAATGAAAATTATATGAAATTTTATCAAATTGTAATTTCTGGATTTCTGAAGACAAAATCCCTAATTTGTAATGGTTTGGAAAAAATCGACGAAAAGTGATTACAGTTTAAAATACTTATTATTAAAAATACTATTTATCATCTAATCTTAATGGTGATTAAAAATAGTGATATTTTTCTAATCGATATCTAAAGTTTGAGTGTAAATGTTAAGAAAAGGACGATTCAAGAAAACAAAAACTAAATCATTATGAATGATTATAACATTGGGAAAGCTAAATGACTAATCTTTCTATCATATTTTTGTAAGAATTTCCTTGAGACTTAAGTTTCCAGTGATCTTTGTTAAATCCTAAATTAAAATCTTGCACAACCTATTAGCTTGTTACTGTCAGTACTGACTTGCAAATATGTACTGAATCTAATGGTTAGGCCAGGTGGAACAATAGGTTTCTCTATCTTTTCTTCGCCACATATATATTTATAAAACTTTGCAAAAAGTGCCGTTTTAGTCAAATTATGTGCAATCTTTTTTACTTTAATTTTTTGTGATGGTGGTTGTGGAAGGGGGGGGGGGATGGGGAAGAGACTATTCACGCAATGAATTTGTATAACATTGATTGTCGAATTAATTTGAAGGAAAACAAGAGACAACTAATGAGCGTTCCTTTGTAAATCTTATACCAATACGTAACTTTGTAATTCATTTCTTATCTTAAATTTTAAATTCAAGAACGGGGGGGGGGGGAGGGGGGAAGGGGGAGGGGGGTGTAAAGGCCGTGGCTGTTAATTGTACCAAGAAATTCGTGACCAGCTTCTGGCGAAGGAATTACAATTTCCTATAAATGCTTTCATGAGTAAACAGAAAGCAAGGCCCTGTGAAATATTCCAAGCTGAGTACCAATAACACAACAGCACCCCACAGTTAATAGTCCCAGGTGTTAGCTGATGGCAAGCATTAACTTGACCTAATCCATTATTCCAAAGTTAACTCCTAGGGTATATAACCACGGCAAACATTACCATAACCCCATCCACTATTACCACATTCGCTCCCACGGTTAAAACCATGGGAAGCGCGACATCCATCCACGATTACCACATGATATTCAAAGGTAAAATCCCTTACAAACTCATCATGTATAGATTATTACCACATGAACTCGAAGTGTATAACTGTGACAAGCTCATCATGCATTCAATATTACCTCGTCAGCTCTCTGGGTAAAAATATGACAAGCTCAGCATGCACCCACAATTACTACCTGAACTCCCAAAGTAAAACCATGCCAAGCTCATCATCTATCCACTATTACCACATAAGCTCCCTGGGTAAAATCAAGGTAAGCTCGGCATCCATCTATTATTACACCATGAATTCCCAGGGTAAAACCATGAAAAGCTTAGTATGAATCCCTCCACTATTACCACATTAGCTACCAGAGTAATCAAGGTAAGCTCAGCATCCATCTATTATTACACCATGAATTCCCATGGTTAAACCGGGGCAAGTTTATCACGTATAATTCACGATTACCATATTGGCACCCAGTGTAAATCATGGCAAGCTTAGCCTGTATACATATTTGATTACCATATTGGCACCCTGGGTAAAATCACGGCAAGCTTAGCCTGTACACATTCATAATTACCATATTGGCAAGTTTAACATTTATACATGGACGATTACCATATTGGCACCCAGAGTAAACTCATGCAAGCTTAGCATGTATACATCCATGATTACCATATTGTCCAGGATACAAATGACAAGCCTAGCATGTATACATCTATGATTACCATATTGTTCAGGATACAAATGTCAAGCCTAGCATGTATACATCCACGATTACCATATTGTCCAGGATACAAATGTCAAGCCTAGCATGTATACATCTATGATTACCATATTGTCCAGGATACAAATGTCAAGCCTAGCATGTATACATCCACGATTACCATATTGTCCAGGCTACAAATGTCATTCCTAGCATGTATACATCTACGATTACAATATTGGCCTCCAGGGTAAAATCATGAAAAGCTGAGAATGTTAAACTATGGCAAGCTTATCCCGTAACTATATATTTTACTGAAACTAGTACAAGAACAAAGCAATAGAATCGACATGATATAAATTATATTATTATGTCTTCTAGAAACCTGCCGCACTACCTTTCCTATGCGGGTTCTATATGTAAAAGCAATTTGCCTATGCAAATTCGAATAACAGCCCAGACCTTAGGAAACTTCACAAGAATATCAACTACAGGAAATTCCCTGGGAGGGATGCAAGAAATGTCTCTAATGTAGCCTGAAATACATTCCAAGTTATGTAATTACCGATCTCTGTCATGTGACACCATCATATATAAATAAGGATATGTCTAAATGACGTATGTCACCAGGGTCAGGAATAACAGTTTCTTCCGCATTCATATTACATGCTGTAACTCGCCCAAATCAATTTATCCCTTTCCTTTTATTTTCAATAACTTTGATATTGATTGCACAATACAAAATAATTGTGCAGTGTGGCATCAGTGTAGCTAAATCATAACTGTCTTGAGCGATAGAGTTATTAAAATCCCTCATATTTCTATCAACCAAACTGTTACTCTATGCATATATAATCAAAACGTTAGGACGTGCTTTTGTTCTCAGAGCTATCTTTCACACCTTCACATTGCAACCCAAGTTTACCAGCTCAAAGAATGGTTACTTCTGTCAAGATTAAGTTCCGGCAAAATGTCCTCACAGCTCTTCTACACGTGCAGTGAATGAGCCCATCAATGCTATATGCATCTGCAAGAACATATTGATTGACGTCAAAGAATGGTTACTTCTCTCAAGATTAAGTTCCGGCGATCTGTCCTCACAGCTCTTCTACACGTGCAGTGAATGAGCCCAAGACTCAGGTACCTACTTAGATTAGTGTCAGTGGACTGTGATGAATTATTTCAAACTTTTTGATTGGATTATAATAATGTATCGCATGTAAAAATTATACTTTCAGCGGCCCATTTGTACAATTGACTTAGCATCAATGCTATATGCATCTGCAAGAACATATCAATTGACGTCAAGTTGGTTGATTATTCCTTATTCCTAATTCAAAAAGGAATAATCAACCACTTACTTATTCCTGATTTTAAAAAGCAAGATCAAATTTGAACTCTCTTCTAGGCATTCGTAGCTAGATGTTCACTAAAATAGGAGCGTCGTTATGGTTACCAGCTATTGAAACCGGGAAAAGAGTGAGCCGATTATATTAATACTTTTAATGACGCGATCACTTACTTAAAGTATCTTCATCTGAATCTTTCTTGGGCAGTTTGTAGTTAGGGATTTTCTCGAGTAGTAGAAAATATTAAGACGAAATTCGTTGAGCCAATTTAAATATATCGGAGGTTAAATATAGGGGAGCTATAAAATAAAGCCCGTAGGGAGATTAAATCTGACGTCCAAATATGAACTCAAACATCTCCTTCTCAAATGACTTTGACGCTAACCTATCTTTGAGAATTTGCACCTAAGGATATGTTGGACCCCGAGAAGAAGTATTTTCGAAATTTGTCGAGAGGAATCGAAAAATTAGGAGTGCCCTTATGGGTACCGGCTAAACAATTTTTTTAAAAGAATCGAACACTTCTTTGAGATTTTATATCTAGTGACATCTTCAACCGCTAGCATAAGTATTGATGAAATTCCTCTGACGGGATCAAATAAATAGGAAAGTCCCTTTATGTACCGACTATGTAAAGCAAATACATATTGGATCGATTGTATCAACATTTGAACATTTTGTACCAAGTGAACACCTATGTAGACGATTTTCATTTCCACCTTCTTTGACAGAGTCTAGTTGGGGATCCACTCCAACAGTAGGAAGAGTTTAGAGAAAAATGAAAAATAATGGACTGATATCCCCTTCTCAATGGATTTTGACATTTCTTTGAGATTTTGTATGCAGGGATATGTTTGAGCCCCAAAAGTAGCATTGTCGAAATTCGTCAAGAGGAATTGGAAATAAGGTGGATCCGTAATGGTACCGGCTATAGAGAGAGAGAGAGAGAGAGAGAGAGAGAGAGAGAGAGAGAGAGAGAGAGAGAGAGAGAGAGAGAGAGAGAGAGAGAAAGAGAGAGAGAGAGAGAGAGAATAAGTTGTTATCAAGTTATCAAGTTGTATGCATAGTATATATATATATATATATATATATATATATATATATATATATATATATATATATATATATATATATATAATGCTAAGCAGTGAATCACTGGGTTTTCCGAGTGAAATAATTGTGATATTTCACTGCAGTGAAAATATATGATATTTTTTCACTGGCCGTCGATAGAGATTGATAACATTATGAGTAAGAAATTTCAATCTTTTTATAAGACGCTTGTGTGGTATAAAGGTAAAGATGGCTGCCTCGCATCCAGGCGAACCGAGTTCAAGTCCGACAATAAACAGATGTTTTTTTTTTTTCATTTTCTTTTTATCTGCTGTTTTACGTTGAATTGGGAAATTGGGAACGAGCATTATGTAACTACTGATATTTTATGTGCAAATATACACAAAACAGAGCAGAACATAAACGGTAAACCGCTGACATTGCGCGGGATACAACAAAAAATCGGCTACTTCAGTGTGTTATATAAATTTCTAGACAATACGCTTGAGCATAAAATAAAAAAGAATATTTGCTTGCTCCGAGTGATTAACGGATATATTTCATCTCTTGGGTTAAAAACTTAAGTATTTTCGCTCGTGGCGTCGTCACTCGTGAAAATACTGAATTTTTCACCCACTGGATGAAATATATCCGTTATTTACTCGTTTTAAGCAAATACTCTCTCTCTCTCTCTCTCTCTCTATCTATATATATATCTATATATATATATATATATATATATATATATATATATATATATTCACGCTGTATTCAGTAATATTCTAACATACCGAAAACTTAATCTCGCTATACAAATTTAGGATCCGATGTTTTAATTCAAGTACAAGCTACACTATTCAATGAATTTAGCATACTTATAAGTTTGAAAAGCAAGACATTTTTCTGTTTTATAAATCGAAGATATTCAAGTTGAAAGGGATGAATATAAATCCTGTTGATTTATTTTACAAACCAGTTTAATCAGAAATGTATTTGTGGACACAATTTTTTTGTGCGAAAGTCTAATTTGAAGCCAAGTTTGTGGAAAGTTTTAGATAATTTATAGTTTTCATATCTTATAAATCCGAATTCATTTTCCTTTTTTCTTTTTGAAGAAGGAAATTCTTTATTTTCTATAAACAATAAATAAATATTTCTACGTCATTTATTTTCTATTTGTAGTTATTTAAATGTTGTTGGATCACATGTATAATACATGTTTATATTTAATCCATGATAGGTAAGAAAATTCACATTTATAATACATGCTTATGTGAAATACCCATAGGATAAGTATTCGCCGTATTTATTCATTAAATCGTTTATAATGAATATATCTGCATCAAGAATTTTTCTTTCATAAATATTCTTTCTCCACCAACATTAATCTTATCGTTGAACCATAAAGGTTCTTTAAGAAAAACAGTAATTGATATAGCTCGGTATATTTTACAGCAAAGCAAGTCCAATCCTTAAAGACATTTCATTTTACAGTAAAGCAAGTCCAAGCCTTAAAGACATTATTGCAAAAGAATGTAATCTATGCAAATTCATTTTAAAAAAGATCCACACCAAACTTTTTGAATTGAAAGTGGTCTAGCCATTGAACGCTTAGCAAGTTAACCCATTTTCGATTTTCTGAATTGAAAAGTCTTCTAATCCATGACATTTTTAATGTATCTACAAACGGGCATATCTTGCGTAGTCCACCATAGGAATTATCTTTCACAAAAGTTTCCTCTGAATTCTATCGTTTGAACCATTCCAAACAACTTATAGAGTAGGAATTAAGTTTCAACAATATTTGTACAGGAGGATTTAGTGCAGACAACAAAAGATAATTAAAAGTTTGACATTGTCGATGTTTCTAAAACAGTAATTTTCTCTACGGTGTTTGGTTTCATTTAGACTAATACGCAAACCTATTCCTAATGTATCTTAATTTAGAAGTATAATTAAATTCAATCATTTCTTAAAAGCTGGTGAAGAACTTTGCCTCTGATACTACAATGCACCTCAATTCCATTTAAGATTCATTTCGCGGCAAACTCGTGAATTACCGCCTTTCATACTTCCTAACCAGATCACTCTGGTTTTGTCAATTTTCATATGCAATCGTGTAAACGTTACAAAACAAATTATTAAATTTAAAGCAGTTTGTAATGATGACGTTTTGGTGGTTTCCATTATAAATAATGCATCATCTACATATTGCGATATGAAATACTCTGTATTGTGTACCAATAGTAATATGTGCCTGGATAGAGCCAAACATGCCAGTATAAAGCCATACGGGAAATCAACATTGTGGGGCACTTGAAAGCCATACGGGAAATTAACATTGTGGGGCACTTGAGAGCCATACGGGAAATTAACACGGAGAGGCACTTGAGAGCCATACGGGAAATGAATATGGAGCGGCATTTGAGAGCCATACGGGCATGGTATCCAGTAAGTGCGCTTGTATAGTATTACCAAGCGACTGGATCCCGGCTACCGCGCGTCGAACGTAACTCCGCGCTTCGCGGAGCTCAGTTGTTCTCGGAGAGAGGGCACTCGGGGGACAATGGAAAATGATACAGGGCACTTGGGGGACAGAAGTATTTTATAGGGACAGAATAGACACTCAACATACAAACACGCAAATTTTTTAGGCAATCATGGAGTCATCTTTTCAAAGAGATGTGGCTGGCCCTGAAAAGAGCGGTTGGAGTTTTGTTAAAGAAGTTAACACCTTTGACACCTCTTCACTGGTCTTCTTCTCCTCAAACTTCTATGCACTTCAGGTCCGTAGATGAACACCCGCTTCAGACACCCTCGTCTCTCCACATAAATCTGTCTCTTCCAAACAGCCGTAGCTGTCATCTTCGTAATAGTCAATGAAGCTTTGACGTACATCGGATAGTCCGGGTTGAACAGCATGCCCGATACGATGCTTGAAGATTCAACGGAAGTATACATGTTGAGAACAGGTGAAACTATATCAGCAAAACGATAGTGTATATATATATATATATATATATATATATATATATATATATATATATATATATATAGCCTAAGAGCGGATCGAAACGGACCGAAATGGTCCACCAATCCAAATGCGCGTTACCAAATGGAGGGTCTCTCTTCCAATCAGAAGATAGTGGGGCTGTGTCGTCACCTTCAGTATATAAGCGTCACAGCGTTCGTATGGTTTTACCTTTTGAGTATGGCTAATACAACGAAGACGATGTATTGGGGTGAGCCTACGACGGAAACCTCATATGTTCGGAGTGATAGTACGACGACGGCAGCGGTCAACATTCAACCAGATAATTTTAATTTGGATTTTGTGGATTTTCTGTCGTCGAAAGAATTTTTGCTTGAAATAACCGCCGTAGTAGTACCACCATCCTTACCCGTGGTGGATGATTTTAGAAAGAGACAGAAAGAAGAATTGGAAAATATTTTGCAGCATCAGAGAGAAGCAGAAGAAGCATTCTTCAGCAAGAAGAGGAAAGAAGAAATCAAGAAGAGGAAAGAAGAAAGCTAGAAGAGGAGAAGTGTGAAGACCAGAAGGAAGGGAGTGGTGAAAATCTAACGGTGAGTCTGCTACAAGATATTTTAGTAGAGTTAAAGAATCTGAGAAACATTTATCAGATTTCTTTAACTCAACCCAAGAGAAAGAGACCATCACGGGCTAAACATTCTAAGCCCATCACATCATCCACGGTCACCACTACTACTGAGATGCTACCACCACTACCATTGACTACTACTACTACTACTACCACCTTTACCAAAGCAGCAGCAGTAGGAGGAGGAGTAGGACTTGGCCGTGGAAAGGGATTGAGGAAGTTAAAACTCATCATGTCCAGTCCATAAGTTTGTTTTAAAAACCAACACCCCAACGGTTCTTTTCAGGACCACCCACATTTCTTAGAGAAGAAATCAAATTGACAAAATCAAGTAAAACTTTAATTCCTATCATTGGATTGTGTATGAGTGCGTGCGTTCGTCCATACTCTAACAAAATCAAAACCAAGAGACACTTACTTTTTTCCATTTTGGTATATTCTCTTTTTACAAAATCACAATTACATTTCATAACACATCACTGAAGTTCATATTTCACTGTCTGTCTCTCTTTTCGAATTTCTTCACAGGCATTCTTCTTCTTCACTGCCTTCCAGTCGTCTTGACTTCTTACATTTCTTGACGACGGGGATGAGTTCTTGTTCTTCTGGTGCTGAAGAGCCTTCTGACTCCTCCCTATCTTGCTTGTTCTCTTGTTTCTTAGGACACTCTGAAGACCAATGTCCTTTTTCTTGACAATGATAAGAGGTATCTTTCCCTTTGTCTCTCTTTTCTTTTCTAATGTTTTGACGTTGTGAACATTCTGGAGCCCAATGTCCTTTCTCTAGGCAGATATAGCAAGTATCTTGACTTTTATCTCGAGAGGAGGACGAGGAGTAGTCCTTAGTCTTATTGAAAGTGGTATACTTTTGAATGACTCTCTGTAAATCTCTGACCAGAAAGGCGATCTGTCTTGACTCTTCCATTTTCACAGTGTGAAAGTTGAATAACGAATAGCTACTCCGAGGGTAGGAAGCTCTCTCTCTCTATATATAGGGAGAGAGCCTGTGTAAAACTCAATCAGAAGAAAGTTAGACATCAAGATGAAACGATCACTTAATGTCAGTGAGAAAACAGAAGAAGAAACTAAGAGGCCACAACGGCGACTTTCCTTACCGCCTCATACACTGCTAGCTGAAGCGTTAGCCCAAGTCCATGCCAGCGATTTCGAAGAGGACATGAGTGAACCTGAAACCACACCTTCCACAAGACCAAGAGAGTCTAGAACCCCTAAAAAAGAAAGTCGTTTCGTTGCTCCCGAAAATTACATTCACATTCGAGAGACGCAAAATGTAACATCCAGAAAATTTGGAACTACGGCTTACACGTACACCGTCCGCTTTAAAGACTTCAAGTCTGAAGTACCTCCCGAGAAAGCCACAGGCCCGTTTGATTTTCAAGAAGAAATGCTGAAGTATTGCCGATCCGATGTGGACATTTTACTCCGTTGCTGTGGAAAGTTTGGACAATTATTTCTGGATTACGGAGAAGTCGATCCTTTGAAGGAAGCGTGTACCCTCGCCAAAGCGTGTGGATTAGTGTACAGAACAAAATTCATGCAAGGCATCATAGACCCTAACACTTATCTTTCGGTCAGCTGTCAGTACTCTGCCAAAGCATTGCGTTGGTTGCATTACTTGTGTGAAAAGGAAGACAAATGGATACAACATGCGAGAAACGGGGGAGAAAAGAAAATTGGAAGTCTTTCTGTGGATGGCTGGGATTTAGAAAACCCTCAGACTGTGTACGAATTTCAGGGATGCTTGTTTCACGGTTGCCCTACCTGTTTTCCTAAACGAAACCTACAAAGTCCTTTTTCAGAGTTCACCATGGAAGAGTTGTACGAGCGCACATACCAACGACGCCTGAAGTTAGAAAGCCAAGGATACCATGTGGTAGAAATATGAGAGCACGAGTACGATCGACGTTTCAAAACCGATCCAGAATTTAGGCGCATTGCCTGAAAGTTACGACGTGGTAGACATCGAACCTTTGGATCCACGCCACAGTTTGTTTGGAGGACGAACCAATGCCACATGCTTGCTGTACGACGTAGACGAATCTCGAGGAGAAGAAATCAAATCATTGACGTGTGTTCGTTGTATCCTTGGGTACGTAAATACAAGCGATTCCCTACCGGACACCCTGAAATCCTGACAGAACACATCGACGTGGAACACATTCGTCAATACGAAGGATTTATCAAATGCAAAGTCCTACCCAGTCATTGCCAAGGAAAACTGATGTTTCCTTTATGCCGTACGTGTGATGAAACATGTAATCAAGATCACCCTTGCCACAACACGGAGGAAGAACGCGCTTTGACAGGTAACGTGGGTCAGCGTTGAATTGTTTCGGGCTCTGGATCGGGGATACCGCTTGTTGAAAGTATACGAGATTTGGCACTTTCCTACCACAGCACAATACCAAAAGGACGACGCCTCCAATCTAGACATTTTTTCGAGCTACGTTAACGAATTTCTCAAACTGACACAAGAAGCCAGCAGCTATTCCTCTTGTTGTCAGACTTCAGAAGACCAAGTCCAATTCAAAGAACAGTACCGTTCCGTAGAAGGCATCACTTTGGAAGACGTTGAGAAGAACGAAGGAAGAAGATCATTTGCCAAAGTCATGTTGAATTGTTTGTGGGGAAAAATGGCACAACGTACGATATTGCCCAAGACGGAATACTTGGCAGATCCCAGTCGCTACTTTCAACTGGTAAACGACAAAGGAAAACTCGTGAAAATCATCCGTAAAAATTACGACTACTGATACCGAGACCGAGAAGGTCAACTCCATACCAAATGCAAAGTCAAAAGATTGACACTCAACTATCGAGCCAGCTTAGTTGTGAACTTTGATGTCTTGAAAAATGCTTTACAGCCTGGACAAGCTCAAGACTTTCGAGTGAAAACTTTAGAACCCCATAAAATCGTGCGCTTGCCAAATCACCAAATCGTCAGTCGCCTTTTAGAAAAAGCCTACCAAATTGTCTACCAGAAACGAGTGCGACTTCCAGACCACACAACTTTACCGTACGGACACACCGATTTTCAGTATTAATAGGGACAACTTCCAAGACCAACGATTCATTGTAACTCTAAAAGTTGACCGAGCAAGAAGAAGAAGAAGATGAATACTAATTCCACACAGCCACCGAGTGAGGAGCTCACTGTGAACTTCAAGTTCAGTGTGGAGGCCAGTACACAGGCACCGATGCTGACGAACTCGAAACAGCCACCGAGTGAGGAACCTACTGTGAACTCCAAGTTGGATCACGACATCGAGTGCGATGCGGTGCCTTGCGATGAGACGGATGCAGTACGCTTTGACATCAGCGATGCAGCACGACCCTACCGTTCCTCTTGGACCATTGAAATTGATGCCGTTCGTGTGCCTTACCGCCTCACTAACGAGAGCGATGCAGCACGATGCCCTTTCTTCTTTATTGGTGATACTAAGCGTGTATCTACCTGCGGATGTCATCCTTACTTTGACAAAGGATTGACGCTGCCTGTGGCTTTGCCTGGCTATTGCGACTTTGAAAGTCGATTGCAGACGTTCAAAGATAAGTGGCCTAAATATCTGCAAGGACATACTCCCAAAGATTTAGCCAGATCCGGATTTGTCTACTTGGGCGAAGGCGATAAAGTCCAGATTTTCAGCTGCTGAGTATAAAGACTCAGCTTACTTGGAACATGCCAGATGGTCTCCGCGCTGTCGTTACCTTCCTTTGGTCGGTCCAAAGAAGTAATATGTAGGATACTTTAGAAGAGCACATTCGTTGTTTGCATCCGGAGCTGCGAGAACGCATTTACCAAGAGTTGGTCCAGATTCAAGTGAAACGCAAAGAACAATTGCATCATTTACGACATAGACGTTTTAACCATTGTTATCTGAATGCTATACAAGTACTGATTAGTTTCAAAGTATTCAAACGGTCAGACATTCATGAAGGACTAGATGACACCTTTAAGAGTTTGGATGGCACCACCTACAACGTGACACTGTTACATAGAATTCGATGGAACGAAGTTCAGGAAAAAGTGACAAACTTAGAGGAATACAAAAACTTTTAAAAGAAGTGTCACCTCAAGACAAAACGCCTTCACGCCGTTTGAGGTGTAGAAAGGTCATCACTGAATGTCTTGGATATCCTTTACCACCCGATTCCATTTGGCAATTGTGTGACTATTTCATCCAAAAGAAAGACGTGCCTGAAAATGACTAGTTTAGAAGAGCACATTCAGAATCTGCCTTTGGAGCTGCGAGAACGCATTTACAAAGAGTTTGTCAAGATACAAGAAAAAACACAAACTCAAAGTCATTTCTCGATTTGTAAACTATTGCTGTTTCCACAGTATAAGAAGACTGAATCTTGGAAGAAACTATCACAGATGCCTTGGAGTAGACTATCGCAAAAGATACAAACCTTGGGAACCTCGATATAAAAGCTGACCATGCCAGGACCATTGTCTTCACTCGTGGAACTAATTCCGTGGAAGGAAGTCAATGATAGTGTTCAGACCTCAGAAGATTACAGACGCCTGATAAACGAACTATTTCCGTTGAATTTTGGACGCTATGTGGTGTGTGTGTTCGTGACTACTTTTCTTGGATTTCGTTTCCCTGGAAATTCGTTGTGGACTATTATGGATGAACAGTATTCGTTGTGGACTATTTTGATGAACGGTACGAAACAGCTAAGCCCAATCTGAGAGATTTCAAGGCCATGATGAAAAGCGAACCTAAAACTACCACAACAGCAGACACCGATACGGGGACTAAAGAAGAAGACAACCCCCGAGAAGTGTTTCAAATTCCGTCTGCTCCCACCATCCCTAGCAAGATTGCAGCTTCTTTGTTGACACCCTCTCCTACACCTCAACAGAAGAAAAAAAGAAAGAAGGGAAGACAGAAGTGAAAAAAGACATCAAGAAAAAACTACCCCTTCACAACCGACTCATGTGGCTCGTCGGACGCGTCAAGCAGCTTCGCCCAAATCTCTCCTACATCACGACTCCAAAAGTAGTATCGAACAGTGGGTGACGTATTGAGCAGTAAAAACATGGAGACACTTTTAACCAGCATTTACTATAATCCTGCACATGCTGCTGGTTACGGAGGAGTTCAAAAATTGTATCGGGCAGCTAAAAGCAAATTGAAAAGTGTACGTTTGCCAGAAGTACGACTATGGTTACAAGAACAATTGACGTACAGGTTACACAAACCCATTCGACGAAAATTTTAAAAAAGTCAAACCAAAGTGGCTGGCATCGATCATCAATGGCAAGCAGATTTAGCTGATGTCTCTCATTTGGCAGCGTACAATCGTCGTTACAAATATTTGTTTTGTGTCATCGACGTGTTTTTAAAATCCTCTTGGGTCGTTCCTTTTACTTCTAAAAGCAGTGCCCAGTTAGTACGCGCTTTAAAACTGGTGTTGAAACAAAGTCGTCGTCACCCTTTACGAAAGCAAACAGATAAAGGCACAAAAGTTCTAAACCAAGCTTTTCAAAAAGAATTGAAACAACCACACATTCATTTTTTACCACTGAAAATCTTGAAACCAAAGCCAGTGTCGTGGAAAGTTTTCAAAGAACTTTGAAAAAATGCATGTGGAAATATTTTACACATCAACACAATCTCAAGTACATCGACGTCTTACCACGTCTGGTCAAAGCGTACAATCAATCGTACCATTGTAGCATCGGATGTGCCCATGAAGATGTCACCCCTGAAAACGAAGTGAGGGTGTTTGATCGATTGTTTGGTACACCTAAGATTGGACACAAGAAAGCCCTGGTGCTCAAGATGGGAGATTGGATTCGCATTGGAAAAAAACAAACGAACTTTTGACAAAGGTTATTTACCGAACTGGACTACCGAATTGTTTCATGTCACTGGACAAGTGCGCGTCTATAAATTGGAAGACATGCACGGAGAAGTGTCAAAAGGAACTTTTGACTTGCCTGTGTTACAACGAGTGACCAAAAAAGAAGACGACTTGTACGATATCGAAAGCATTCTCGAACGAAGAACACGTAAAGTGGATAAAAGTCTAGTAGAAGAAGTCAAAGTGCGTTGGAAAGGATATCCTCCTAGTTTTGATTCTTGGATTGCCGCTTCCCAAGTCGTAGACTATAAAATAAGAAGTAACCAACATGCCGTTCAACACAGCAGCCACCTCTTCTTCTTCGCAGAGTTCCTCTCTTCAAGAATTACACAAATAACCTTTGTGGGTGTGGTGCGGAGAACGTGTGCCTAAAAATCAAAGCGTCTTCTTCTGCCAAATCTTTATGGTGTATTGTGTCATCGGAGCAGCGAGTGCCAATTTGAATTTTCAAGGTGACAAACAATTGTGGACCATTTTACTCTGCAGTTGCATCGGTTATCTTCTACCCAGTCCATCCTTGAAATATAGTACGGACAGTAACAACAACAACAACAACGGTGCAGCCAAAGCCAGTCATCCTTCTTCCAGTCACAACAACAACAGTAGCCCTCTTTTGGAACCGTTTGAACATCATTCTCCTTTGACCACGAGTGACTATTCGGATACCAGTACCCTGGAACTATGAATAACCAAGTTTATTTAACTTTACCCAGTGACAGTTCTATTGATGTGTTTTCCTACAATACCTTATGTTGTTTCACAGCCAAATTACCCCATTCTATACAATTGGATCACGAAGCTCATTGGGAAGTGGCTTTGGTAGAAATCATTCATTTGGAATGTGTCTGGAGATCAAACCACTTTTGTCGTCGAAATCCTGAACAAACAAGTGCAAGAACACTTGGACAAAAATGATCCTGGTTATTACGAATCGAAAAGACCATCAGCCGCCAATCCTCAATTAAGTATCTATCTCATGATAATCCCTGCAGGCTATTATTTTAGTGCTCGAAATTTGCGGCTATTTTCAATGACCATTTTGGGAAAGCCGTGGACAAAACCAAGAAAAGTGTCCTGATCGAGTATCATGCCATTTCTCATCGTCTAAAAATGCATTTTTCGGACGCCAAAATATTGTCCATCACTTTTTCTCTTGAGTTGTTTAATATGTTGGGTGGAAACACACAACTAGCTTCTACCAAAGACATCAACAACAACGATCGATTCTTAAAGCATTTTCGCTACCCTATTGAATTGAACGAAAGTTCAATGACACAGCGTTGACTACAGATGACGATACTCACAATGTGGGATTTAATGACCGTCGAAAGAAAATCAGACAAGGGCGCAATTTAGAACTGATGGATCGTTTGCATTTGGACATGTTGTTGCAAGACAAGTATTTGTTAAACGGAGTGGATTTACGCCCGAGACTGAATCGCAGTAGTACAGTCTTCCATTTGATAGCTCACGCCAACGAGTACAAAACCATCATCGAAGAAGCCAGACTTTACGTGCGCCGTGTAGAAGTGTTACCTAAAGTAACCAACGACATCAACCAAACTTTGAGCAGAACCACTGCCAAGTATCCCGTGTAACGAGTGCAAGTGAAAACGTTTACCATTGCCTCTAAACTCCGATCCAAAGTCGAAGATTGTGTCTTCCAAGTACAGGTCCCCAAACGTTTACTCATCGGCATCGTCAGTAATGCAGCCATCAGCGGAGCCATCGATCAAAATCCTTTCTACTTTCAATACTTCAATGTCAACAAGATGGAAGTCACTCGAGATGGACAGACGTTTTGTACCAGAACTTTCGAACCTAACTTTGCCCAGACAAATTACTTGAGATCATATTTGACTCTGTTTGAAGCCACAAGACAGTTAGGCACCAACAGCAGTCACGTCATTTCGTACGAGGATTATGCAGGAGGATATGCTTTGTGGGGATTTGATTTCACTCCCGACCAAGGCAGCGACGAAGGACATTTCCACCCAATAAAATCAGGCCAACTTCGTGTGGAACTTCAGTTTCCCACAGGTCTCGTCAACACCGTGAACGTTATCTTGTATGCAGAATTTGACAATACTCTGGAAATTGTCAAAAAAATGAAAACTCTATGAATAAAAGGCCAAGCCAAGGATTCAAATGCTTCTTCAAATTATATTAATTATAGCAACGCTGGAATTTGATTCTTTTTTGTATACATGTAGCCACCGTGCAATAACTCTGATCTTTTCTCCTATATATTTTCCATACAGAAAACCAATCTTATCACTTTTGATCAGTTTAGGTAATACAAATTTAAACCCATTTGTGATACTCGCAGATGCAATTTTTGTATCATAAATTCAATAATGATATTGACCTTTAAGTTTTTAAATACTGTTTCGCCTTATGTCCATTAGGAATCAACGGAACAATACCTTCTTTTTGTGCTGAAGAATAGTCCCCGACAGTGTACCCGTGGTTTATTGATCTGACTGAAATATTTCCTCTGTCTTTTCAGAAACATTTTTAATAAACTCCACTGTGAAACCATCAGAACCAGTACTCTTGTTATTTGGCCTAGTTTTAAGGCTTTTAGCGCCTAGGAATATCTAATTAAACCTGCTAATTTAATTTCCGAACGTCACTACATGGAATAATGTCAGTAAGTCAACATGATCTACTTGTCATTTGTATAATTTTTCATAACACCCATGCGTGTTCTTGACTATATCCCTTTGTTGAGATATTACTGTGCCATAATCCGGGATTAACTTGGGCATCATTATACTTACAAAGTATCTATTTTCTAAATTACAGAAATAATAACTGGCCTTTTCTCCTTCTTCCATCCATCTCCCTCCCGTTCTAAATTTAACACCTTTAATGTTTTTCCAGTCTGATTTCCAACAACTCTCTTTGTTTTTATGTTAATATTTGAACGTTACTTACATCAAAATTATCACGTAGTTCACTTATTTCTTGTGTCAATATTTCTTCTCTTCTGTCTCATACTTATTTCTTATAAGACGAATAGCAAATAGCTTCACCCGTTATTTCCATTGACAAAGGTTTTTTTTAAAAAAAAAAAGATTTTAAACTGAAGTTCGAATATAGAGTTTAATGTGTACTAATCTGACCTGTTCTATCATACTGTTACATTATACGTTTTAAATTGGGCTTCATACAGGCCTCATACAGACTTCATACAGGTCTCATACAGGCCTCATACATGGTCTAAACGGCTCTGCCTACTATATATTCCAGAAAGCACCGTATTACAGGTCCTTTACAAAACCCTGTAAAAAGCCTGCCTTGTCATGGTCGAGAATTCTCTACTTTCAATGCATCACACTTAGTAGATTAATAAAACAGGTGTATGAAAATTCAGTGCTTAGTGCAAACAATTGATGTTATTCACCTTTAAGTTTAAACAAAGTACATTTGCTTCCACTCACTTGTTTTTACTATCACTTTGGTGGGGTTTGTTTTAAGAAAAAACTTTCAACGATTTGATATTTGAATTGAAATTAAAAAGTTTTGGTTTTGGTTAGAATAAAAAATACCCTTGTTATACTCCAATGTTCGCTGAAATGAATACTATCGCAGGTAGTTTAGTTAAGTAATCTCTAAATATTTGATAACATTTGATCTGTCTCTTTAAAAGACTTTATTGATGTAGTTGGCCTCAAAAAGTCGTTTACTGAGGTTTCATCTTTTATCCTACACAGAATAAAATAAGGGTGAGGGAGTGTATTGCAATAAATCGGGAGATCATGTATGATGTGTGTGTACCAATGCTTATTTATTGTGAAATCGGGCATAAAATCCACTCACTCATTTGGTCACGTACATTAAAACTCGTCTTTTACGAACGGTTAATTGATATACTAATTCTTGGCGTTATAAGCAGGTGTCCGCTAAGTTACAAATACATACAATTCATAAAGGTGCTATGATAAATTGTCAGTTATGGGCCCTTCTCTGTAAAATATAGTTCTATTAGAAAGGACCATACCAAACATATGATTAGCATTTAAAAGATTCATACTCTTATTGTATTGTTTCCATACCATCATTTGTGTAGACTTTACGTGACACACAGAAAAATAATAGCCTTGATAGTTGCATAAATGTTATTATTAAATATCAAGGAAACTTATATTTACAGCACTAGGCATAACACTAAACTATTTAAGCCTCGATGACACTTAAGTTTGGTCGACTATTGGGAAACGTTTTTCATCAATTATCGTGACATTGTTGACTGTACCTAGTCATTCTAACACTTCCTGTTGATTATAAATTCATCATTGATGTAGGTCTACTTTGTCTTATAGGGTGTCACGTGTCGCTAAGTTACTTTAACACGGCATATTGAATTTAAAATTATCAAACATCATGAAACAATGCTAGTGAAAGGGTTTCCTTGAATACATTTTAATTTACCTCAGTGGCGACAATAATTATGTGCTGATCATTCTACGAGAGGAGAGTGAATAAAGCCTAGAAAGACAAACTTTATTCTAAAAGTAAATGGATAAAATATTTGCATATACAAGCTTTCTTGCAAGGTAATATACTAGCTGCTGGTAGAAATGTTTAGACGTTTCAAATTTTAAGCGATACGCGAAATCGAGATTACACAGATCAAGTGGTCATTATTTGAGACTTGATTGAATAAAACAGGCAGAATCCCCAAGGACTCATTAACATATCCAAGGAGATATTTAAAATTGTAAGATTGGATCGGATCATGCCTTCCCATTGCTGTACTCTGAGAGTAAAAAAAGTTATAGCTTTTGCGAATCAGATACTGACAGGAAAGAAGCAGAAAGAAGCAAATAAGAAAAAGATTAAACAAGACATTCATATTCTTTAAAAATTGCATAAATCTGCTGTTTGCATTTAAAAGTAACATCATTACGTGATAACAAAACCAGGCAAATTGTTTTGCAATCCAGTTGAGCCCATTCAGTCAAAGTCACCCACGTCTTGTACAAAAGGCAGCTTGAATTATCTAGGCGGGTTTTTAACGTTTATCTCTTTTTTTGGGTGTGGGTGGGTGTAGGGTTGGGAGGGATTCTGGGTATGATACCTTACATTTTAATATCTTCGAAATGATTGGCTTTTATTCTCTTAGTATTAAAGACGATACAATTGCGCCGCTGGATATCATACATTTTTCGTATCAAAATTGCAGAATAACAATGAAGGATATGTCTGCTACCATGAGACATCTGCTGATGTTGTTTGATATGTAAATTATATAAAAATGCACTTGTATCCTAGGAGAGGTTTGCCAGTTGCCAATTTGCATTTGACATAGTTGCTCTGAAAAACCTTGTGTTGTTAATGCTCCCTCTGCAAGTCTTATGCATACCCTGGATCAGCAATCACCGTGTTCACCTTTTGGAGTTCCATACCATCCTTTGTGTAGACTTTGCCTGATATACAGAATAATATTGGTCTTGATAGTTGCATAAATACTATTCTTAAATATCAAGGAAACTTATATTTACAGCACTAAGCATAAAACTAAACTATTTAAAGCTCGATGATACTTCATTTTTATGAACTATCGAGATATGTTTTTCATCAATAAATTCGACAATGTTGACTATACCCAATCATTTTAACACTTCATTTGATTATAACTGCATCATTCATGTGTGTCTCCTTCGTCTAATTGGGTGAGGAGTGTCGCTAAGTTACTTAAAAAGAGCAGATTGAATTTGAAATTGACAAACATCGTAAAAATAGTGCTAATGAAAGGGTTTCCTTGAACACAATAGTTATTTCCATCAGTGGTGACAAAAAGTATGTCCTAATCAATCTACTAGAGGACAATGAAATACGCCTAGACTGGACTGTTCAAATGGACATGACTTCGACTCTGCTTGAGGCAAACAGGCAGACTCCGCATAGACTCATTAGCGTATCCAAGAAGATATTTCCAGCTTCTTTGAGATGGCATCATATCATGCCTTCACATAGCTGTGCTGTGAAAAAAAAGAGTTATAAGTAGGCGAAATCAGATACTGATATGAAAGAAGTAGGAAAGAAGCAAATAGCAAAGGCATTGAAAAAGAATCATTTATATCTTTAAAGAAGTGCATCAGTCTGCTATTTGAATTTGAAAGTAACCTCAATAATAATGACAGGCAAATAGTTTTCCAATCCAGTTGAGTGCATTCATGCAAACCACCCACGTTTTGTACAAAAAGGTTGCTTGAATTATTTGGCCGGAGTTATTAACCTTTATCTCTATTTTTGTTCGGGGGGTGGGGCTGGGTATATTACCTCACATTTTAATATCTTCGAAATTATGGGCGTTTACACTCTTGGTGTTAAAGACGACACAACTCATAATTATGGGCGTTTACACTCTTTGTGTTAAAGACGACACAACTCATAACAGCGCCGCTGGATCTCATATATTTTTTCGTATCAAAATATCCGAGTAACAAAATGAGAATATGTCTACTACTATTAGACATCTGCTGATATTGTTTGATATGTAAATAATATAACAAAATGAACTTGTATCCTAAGAGAATTTTGCCAGTTGCAACAACAAAGTTGCCAATTTGTATTTTACATATTTGCGATGGAAACTTTGTGTTGTTAATTTTGCTTCTGCGACTCTTATTCATGTCCTGGATCAGCAAACATCGTGTACACCTTACTACCAATCTATATATAAATAAATTTGCTTAAAGAGATAGTTCAAAAGTTTGGAGTTCACAATTTAGATTTCTGTGATCTTTGGATTATATCCCAGTTCTGAATATTTGCTACATTACAAACAATTTTGTCTGTTAGTCTGTTTGTCAGTATTTCAGGTAAATATAAAATACGGGCTTTATTTTATTATTTTTTCACAGTGCCTCTGGCTTAAGCAGAGCATTTTTACGTATTGATTTACTATGTTAGGGTACCTTCAAAAAAGATATCGTAAATAATGCCAAGATGTATGTCCCCCAAGACCTCATTAGGCCATAACAGACTTGTATTAAATACCCAAATACATTAATTTGAAACTGAAAACTTAAAGAGAAGAAATGAACCACTGGAGAGAGATCGCATATCACAAGGTGATTAGATTACTGGTCTCTAAAGAGTACACAAGAGTATGAAAACGTAATATATTGGTACCATTCCCTCGCAAGGATTCAACAATGATCTACGGTCTGGATAATAGAAAAGGAAAGAAACCAATGAGCAATGCGTTGCTAAAGTAATAGAAGTTTTGAATAATACGTTCTGGGTAACATGTATACACAATCATATCATTATCGCCATTTGACTCAGTAGATTTGATGAAGATTCCAATCATCCTGATCTTTGCAAGTTCACATCAAGAATTAACAAAACAAACAAAAAAAAAAAAAGGGATCCCCTGAAGGAAATTGCTATAAAGGTCCTGGCTAAACTTAAAGAATTGGGCTGTGATGAAGAATTATAGATTTTCGACTGTTGTTTGCGCAGAACTTAAAAATGGCAAACAATACAGAAGAAGAAAAACAAATGATCTGTTTAAGCATGGCGATCAAACTTGAATTTTCATGAGGTTTTATTAGATTAAATTTTGATGTTCGACCAATTAGAAAACGCATTACATTCGTATGTGCATCAGAATATTTGCAAAAATTAGCAAAACTATTAATGTAAAAAATAATAATGAAGTAGATAAAGTGTTTGTCAAACTAAATTAGATTTTGTATCACTTTTCTTTGAAAACTAACAAGTGTTCTTGACTTCCTTGAAGACATCAATTAAGGAAATTGCATGTATTTCACAGAGAACTGCCGTATTTCCTTATAACAATGACCATGTGAACAGAAGTTAAATTAAGTTAACAAGTTTGAGGATTTAATAACAGTTTTGAATTTTATACGGTTTTGTTTCTCCTTTCAAACTAATTTATGATTCTGTGTTACATGTGACTGGAGCAGTCGTGGATAGGACATTGTTATATTATCAACATATCTCTATTTGCCATTAATTTGTGTAAAGCGTGCCATATGTGTGGCTGGGTAATGCTTATGCAGTGCGTTAAAAAGGATATATTATATTAGAAGCATGAGACGCTGTTTCATCCTGAAATGGAAATCAGTCAGAATATATCCTCTTACGTTTTCGATTTTTTTTTATTCATGAAATCAGATTTTATAAAAAAAAATTTAAAAAATCAGTGTGTATCAATTTTCTTCTGTACTTTAAATGTTATAAGTAAAACAATAACCAACGACAAGACTTTTTAACGAGGTAGACGACTAAATATGCTGATCTATCTTACATTATGTAGCAAGACTTTTTGACGAGGCAGACGAAAAAATATGCTGATTTATCTTACATTATGTAGCAAGACGTTTTTAACGAGGTAGACGACTAAATATGCTGATTTATCTTACATTATGTAGCAAGACTTTTTAACGAGGTACAAACGACTAAATATGCTGATTTATCTTACATTATGTAGCAAGACTTTTTTAACGAGGTACAAACGACTAAATATGCTGATTTATCTTACATTATGTAGTAAGAATATTTAACGAGGCAGACGACTAAATATGCTGATTTATCTTACATTATGTAGCAAGACTTTTTAACGAGGTACAGACAACTCAATCTATTGTTACATTTTAAGGGAATAAAACAGTTCGCATTTAAAGGGAAATTGTTATGTCAGATTATCTATAAATGTGGACACAATTTATAAACTGCTGAATTCCAGAAATTCTAATTTTTTTAAAAGTTATTTTGTATCAAACATATTAAATGATACTCTATCTAGTTATTCATCTTAAATATGACAAGAGTGCGATGCTAGGAGCGATATACTTCGTGATGGACGGCAGATTATACCACTGAAAAATGGTAATCTTGGAAAGAATGAGTAATATATTTAACACAATAATAAAGGATAAGATATATCAGTAGCTATATCCAAACAGTGAAATACTATTTGTTAAGCATGAATTCTTAATTGCACTATTGCATTATATTACCCTATGATAGGAATTTAAATTGAGTCACCCGTTGTGCCGTGATGATTCGTACACAGCCATTTTGATATACAATAAAGCCTTCTTTGAAAACAAGGGGACACTGATAATATGCAGCGCCGCTTAGTGTCACTCCACTGCCTACTGTTACTTGGTTAAACAATTGTAACGCTTGGTGTCACCCGTGAACACTAGACATTGTAGTCGCAACTGCTTCTGCAAATCTTATAACTGGATAACATTAAGCGTTGCGATTGCACTGCCTCGTGTTCCCCAGTTAATACTAACAATTGCACTCGCAACTACTGGTGTAAACGTAACGAATGGATCACACTAAGTGTTGGAATTGCACCACCTAATGTTCACTAGTTAATACTAAGGACTGGACTCGCAACCGCTAGTACAAGCCGCATGAATGGGTCATACTAAGCGTTGCGGTTGCACCGCCTAGTGTCCACCAGCTAATACTAAGGGCTGACAATGCACATATTTGACGCTTAATGTCGCTAGTTGGGTATGACGTTTTGTTTCTTGGATTTAGCAGATCTTTCTGCTTTAATTCAGATGAAAATGATTTATCTTTGTTGCACAAGAAGTTCATGCATGATTGCAAGGAACAAAACCAGCTTTTCAAAAACTATTATGTAAATTTGAGATCCACCAACACCAACAAAAAAGGAGAAATATTTTATTTACTACAAAAACAGAAAGCTTAACACAGAATTGGGTTTAAAACTGAAAAATATAACAGAGTTATCGAGTTCTATCTACAACCGTCCTTACAATCTTATACATAACTGAATACAAATTTGAGACAAAGAAAAGAACAAATAATTTTTACAGGGACTTTTCAAATTTGTGTACAACCGTGTATTTGATAAACAATGAGAAAGCTCAGGAAAAGAACAACTCTTTAAATATGTGCAGATTAAGATAATTTTTCACTTGTCAAAAAGATTGCAAATTTGCAAAGAGAGCAATTATTAACGATGAATTAGTTTTAGTCAGTTTAAAAACAGAAAAATCAAACAAAGAAAACCAATTCACCGTTGATTTACTATGCAAGAGTTGTATAAATGGGTAATGCATTCGTTTTACTATAACAAGTAAAGAAACAAATATGGAGATATAATGAAACTGCTCGTGATTATTTATGCATTCATGTTGAGGCAGAAAACGTTTACAGTATTATGAAGATAACATTAAGTTTCATGAAACGAGTTACTTCCAAAGAGACAACATATTTACTATCCACGAATGATCAAGAAAGATCCAGAACTTTTTAAGGTTGAGTTGAACGATGTTCCCATTACAGATTGTGTGGTCTTCACAGCAGGTTCTACTCTTGTTAAACAGACAATGATGAAAATAAAAACTGGGAATAAAGAAATTTGTGATTAAAAAGAATTTAAAATTCGAAATGTATAAATATTCTATACGTAACTCAACTGAAAATACCAGAAAATGAATTAAGTTAGATCATACAATCGTGAAATTTACAGTATTATACTGAGCTCTTATGCAGACAAGCGGTTTTTGGTTGAGAACATAACTTCATTACCTACGGATATGTAAGAACCTTGTACTGTAAAGAAAAATCTAAACATATTGAAAGTGTTCCTTTTTCAGGATTAACAAATGTTTTTTCAAATACAGTTTCCAATACTTTCTTGTCTTTAATGCATGACACATCCAGAAAACGTATATTCTCTCTGAAAACTTTCATAGTGGAGGATTACTTTTGTACAATCACCCATACTAATAATTTAAAATGCCTACTACTTAAAGTTAGTTTGGTTAGGTTAAATTGCTTTCATCGTCAAGAATGCCACATACGGCAATATAAGAAACAAAGTATTTGTACCTTGGTAAACATAGACCAGTAACTTTAACCGGTGATCTAATTTATCTTCAGTATTTTTTCATCCCTCGAATTCATTTTCTTCTTTAAGTCTTATTGAACCGAAAAATTGATCATATGATAAGATGTAATCAAAAGGCTTTGGTATGCAGTCTCAAACAGATTTAATCCAAACAGTCTTTCCACAATTAGTCACTCAACAAACTACCATTTTTATGAAGCTCATTTAGGTACAACATATATAATTCTATTTATTCATGTCTAAAATATAATTGATTTTAGCTGAGTTTTAAATACTTATCGACCATCAGAAACAAAACAATTATATATTTTGTGTGCATCTACATTTTCTTTACCTTGTTGAACGGTGCTTAATGTATGACATATGCCATGCAATCTGTTATCATTAGTACTTCTCAGATCAAACCAGATACATTGGTTGTCATTGTAAAGCTTGTTAATACTTCCATTACTAAGCTATATGTGCTTTTGTATCTCATCAAAGAAATACTCTGTGACTTTTGTAAAATGTTGCCTAATTTAAACACCATAAGAATAGACCATATTTGGCAGACCTTCCGTAGTCCCTGAGATTTCTATTGCTGAGTTGTAAAACGTTTCTGGATCACTTTCCCTACTCGTTATGTACAGTAGTAAACAACACCCTTTAAACTCATGAGGGGAGAATCTTGTGTGAGACTATTTAAGTTGTAATAGCTGCTACGTCGATGATTCTCTCTCTCTCTCTCTCTCTCTCTCTCTCTCTCTCTCTCTCTCTCTCTCTCTCTCTCTCTCCTGTTATGTAGTCATAAAAGAAAACAAAAAAAAGTCAAATGATTTTTAGTTCATAGTCTTGGTTTCCACCTTCAATCATTCCAAAGGCTTTTGCAAGCATTATGTTATATCTGATATCCTGTGGACGGGTACAGGGATGCGGTGGACCCTGAAAGTTTAATAACATCCTAAATCTTTTCTCATTCGCCGTATAGCTTCAGTAACAGTATTTTTGACATTTCCTGTCCCTGATCATAACTTACTAAGTTTATTATTCATGATGCCATGTTTATTCTTTTTTGTACTCACCGAGTAGGGTACCCAGAAATCTTTGTATATCATGAAAATGTTGTACTCATTCGACTTGAAAAGATCATCACTTTCACTGATATAGCAATGTCTTTCACAAGCATCTTACCGAAATTGTTTACCAATGCATTGTTAGCATTTCCATTTACCTTATATCCAACGATAGAAAACAATTACGTAGTACAATCAATGTATTTGGGACTAGCTATGGAATTGATATTACATGTCTCGGTTTGTGTGTGATACAAATGATACAAATGATCTATTGACTTGCTGCTAGTTTTTATTATACAAATTGTAGAGCTCTTTCCACTTGGTTGTATACACGTATTAAAACACTGTTCTCTTCTAAATACTATGTACGTGCTTCTTTTGCACAGAAAAGATCGTTACTTTCGGTGACGGTTTTCTTTGACAGAACTGATTCTTTTTAAACGTATAATGAGTAAGAAACACGTTATTTACCGCTGATCCAATGTAAAATCAATATAAAGTCCAAATAGTTTATAGGTTAAGTACAAAAGTTGACAACATTAATTAGTCAGGGGTGAAGATTCAAACTTAAAAGTGTTCACCAACCGTAACATAGTTATGAGTTTAAAAGCAACTCCGTGAGATGATTTTATTTATCTGATAGTTGAAACTACATTAGCTACATTTAGAGTTAAATCAACATAATCCGTATATTCCAATGTTGGAATAATTAAAAAAAGTCACATCCAGGCATTAGTTTAAATTGCTCGTCAAACTTCTTACGTTATTATCGGTTTCCTTAATTAATTCGTGCATTCTAACACCTAGTGCAACACTGTATGCCCATTTCGGTGTTTAAGTCAGTTTTGAATGTCTCTGAGTTTATTTCGTTTTTAACTGAATTAATTCAACCATTGATTATACGAATTTGCTTATTTATGTCAGTTTTGAATTCATCTATATCCGTTATAAATTTTGTTCCAAGTCATTACAGTCGTTTTGTCTTTTTTGTCTAATTCGTCAATGCTACCATGTATTACACCGATGTTGCTAACTACTTCTTGTGTAGTTTAATTTCAATTACTAATAGATGTCAAATGAAACTTCTGCAGCGAGTTCCACAGGAAAAATTGTATCTTCAAAATCTGTATACCTACACACTCAAAAAGGTGCACTGGATTTTACTTCCCCCATATGCTGTACAAACGTTGTTGATTGTTTAATTTCTGTATCTTCCTTGAATTAATTTTTTAGAGATGATTAAATGCTTCATATAAGAATGTATGTGATTTTTTTAACCATTCATTTTTTTCTTCTATTTCTTGTGGCCTGGATTGTAGTCCTTTATATTTTTTTATTCCAGGTTATTAAATATAGCAGGAATCTGTAGACTGAGTATTTACGTCCATTAGTAGAATCCCACAAAATTGAGTACCCTTGAAAGTATCCGTTTACTCCCAAAGCAAAAAATGTTGTATCTATATGAACAGTAGGCGCTTTTGGAAGTTTTATGCTCTGAAAGTCTGAAATCTTGTGGAAGAGCACTAAGTTATAGTGAACAATCATCTGTTAGTATATGAAAGTCCAATGGTATTCCAAATTTGTACCATACACTGTAACCTTTATAACTTCCTTGCAAGTGATTTGTGCATTATCCGTTGCTAATCGTAATCTTCCAAGATTTTCATTAGTAATGCCTCACTCAATCCTTTTTGTTCTAACTGAAACAGGAAACCCCAAATCTTTGTAAGTCATGTACATGTTGTTGTTATTAAACTTGAAAGGGTCATCACAACCATATGAAGTGATAATATCGTTAACAAGCATTCTTCCCAAATTAGTAATCACTGTATAATTAACGTATGCTGCCATAGTTAACGATAATATCTCTGCTATTTATATGCTCCATATACGATTAAGCAACATATAAATTAATGCAGATCACAAATCCAGTGAACTTGTATTCGTATTTTACCTGGATACCAGAAGGCTGATAAAGCCATTCAGTTTTGGCTGTCTTGGCTTTCCAAATTTTGCCTTTATGTCCGGCTGAGTAGATGCATATAGAGAAAAACTTCATCTAAGTTGTTCAAGTACTGAGTAATCAAACTTTGTTCACTCAACCTTTCATTCAAGTAATCTAGTACCTTAGCTCTTTTTTCATAGAAATCGGCGGTTTTCCTCTGTAATTCTTCTATACATGGAAAAACAATAGGTCATCTTAAAGATATATCTCCCTTCATAATATGCATGAGCTACGGTATTTACTTTACATGGAAAACATCTTTTGAACTTTCTCATCCAGACCATCAAATAAAATGCCTTATATGGTCAAACACGAGAAACTTGAAAGTTAGAAAAAAGAGGTCAGAACACGATCAACTGGCAAAATGATTATTGAGACGATTGTAAACAATATTGTCTAGCATGTTTGTATTATCGACTTTTTGCATGATAGACATGCACTTCTAAAAATATAGTGTCATACCTATGCTTGTCAGAGGTACACCTAAGTAAACAAGATAACCAGGACACATTTATTTATTAAGCATTTTTCCGTACTTTCTGTTACCTCCTTCTTTTATGTTAACCTTTGAAAGTAATATGTTTAAAACTAATCAACTAGCTTGCAAAGCAGATAGAGGTGACCCCAGCCTGAATGATACCAATCCAGTGAAATATCTAATTCGATTTGATGTCATGTATTCATCTTTTAGATCGTTTTGTGTAAATTGTCTCAATGATCAATCTGGGAAAATCTACTAATCAGTTATGTCACAGTATAAATTACAATATCTGACAATGACTTGAAAATCTTAGCGGCTCTAGCACTGCAAAGATAAATCTTCGTGACTTGTTTCTTGTCCATTTTTCGAACTATTTTTCAGTTTAAATTTGCAGGTTATCTCTTTGTAAGTTGTATTCTTTATACTCTGTAGATAACTGGTTGGTTACTTTTCATCTAAAAATCTAAATCTTTTTAAAGGTAACGTTTGACCATTTATCTAACAATTAAAACAATTGCTATTAAAATAAGTCAAAACAATGTGAGATCCTGGTAAAGATTTTTAAATGATCAGAAGATTATATGAGAGATTATTATTAATACATTCAATCAGTACAAAATATTGAATCATATTTAGATGAATCTTACCTATCAACTCCTGACCAAATTCCTCAAGAATATAGACTTAAAGATTTAAATATTCATCAAACAAGACAAGATCTTAGAATTTATAAAAACTACAATGTAAATGCCGAATTTATGAACAAATATGCTAAATCTGCATTAAAAGGATGAGATGGTGAAATGTATATTGCATCCAAAGGAAAGTTTGGACCTGAAAAATCATCTTAACACATAAACAACGTAGAGGTTCTAGTGTGGTAAAGCAAATACGTAAAGAAGGTTCCACAAATGAAGGCCTGAAAAGACAGTTATTTTTTAACCTTCAAAGCAGAACAGTAGAACCTCTGCAAACCAACCTCTCCCCAATTATTTTTTACAAAATATCAATTAGAGCCCATTGTTGTTCAAATAGTGTCAATACAAGCTCCAGAGGATATAGAAATGCAAACAATATACACATATAAGTCGTTTAATCAACAGGTAAAAGAAGCAAAAAATATATAAGTTGAAAGAATTAACAGTCTATAACTTCAACCTGAAGTGAAATGATTATCGTTGCACTAGTGGAAATAGAATTCACGGGTTATCCAAATGCTGTAGAAGTTCTACATTCAAAACATCATTTTGGAAATTTGACGTTCAAAAGAGATATCGGACATGAAGAAAGATATCAGCCAAGAAAAATATGCAACCACAAAAAGTAACTTGCAAGCAGGGCCAGCTCTAGAGCAAATGGCGCCCCAGGCCAGGAGCGTCGTCCTTTCTGCCCGCCCCCCCCCCCTCCTTTCCATCTGCTCAACTTTGAATACCTTATTTAAATTACAGGTGATAATAATGAACTGTTCATATAGTTTGTTTCAGATGTTGCGTGGATAGTTTAGTAGATAACCCGTGACAGGAGCACCCCGAGTCTGGCACCCCATGCGGTCGCCTGTCCCTAAATTCGGCCCTGATTGCAACAACTGTTGTAAAGTGTTGAAAGTAAAAGAGCATATATTGTTGGATATACACGATATTTGGAGAAAAAGTTTTGAGACAGCACTGAAAAAATAATTTCAAAAGTATGGGAAAAGTTACCAATAGGTGAAAAGATTGCTTGTCATTATTACAGCTATAGGTTTGACGATATCAGCTGTTTCTGCGTCTATAGCAAGTTTGTTTAAAGGTGTATTATCAGATGGTGGAGGAACAAGTGCTAGTGGTGTAGGTTCTGTTTATGGAAAAGGCAGCACCGACTAATTTGTAGACAAAGTGAAGAAAGGCTTACATATATTGCCAACTATTTTTTCAAGCTATCCAGAAAAAAGAGGCAACAACAGGAATAAATGCAACTATTGGAAGTGTAATAAGGTTTCTATCTGAAAACAGCTCAACATGTTTTTTGTTTTTGTTTAAGCTGATAAGAATTAATTGGCATGTTGATTGCTTTTTAAATTAAAGCTATTTGCAAAGCAACGAGCATAATAAGAAATTTGTAAACTATTTCAAAAGCTGTATTAAAGTTGCTCATGATGCCATTAATTTCAATATCAATGAATGTTCGTTCATTTCATGACCAGACTTTGTCTGCGCTCCGCGATCAATGTCATCTTTTGAATTTTTAAATTGCCATGTGCTATTTGAATATCAGAGTATCGGATCACACCAGCATTTATGACAATAGGTCTATCATTATCATATTTATGACCTTCACATAAAATTTTACTCACGTTGATTTCTTCTATGCTGCTATTCATTTTGTTTTCTTACTGTTACATATTACTTTGGTTTTGATGTAAGGGTTTAATCCAAGCTACATGATTTCTTTAAATTGTTGTTGTATTCCAAGACACTACTCATCTTTACAACCATGTAACTCGATAATAGAGAGATCATGTCGCCACAACCAGCATAGTCCTACTTTTCTCTTGAATCTGATATGTGTTCTTGAAATTTTACCATAGTGTTTTAGAGTAAGTCGTAACTTTGTGAACCGAGTATCGGTTTGTCAAGTAAAGATCTAGCAGTATCTTTATAATAGGCGTTCTGTTTTCTACGTGCTATCTCAAAATTCATAATACATACCCTGATACTTTGCCTTAACCTTACTATTCCTTCTTTGTTGCTTTCCAGAAGAAAAAAAATCGTCCAACCCACTTCTCGTCTATGGTGTTTCTATTATTGTATTATATATTAAATTGTTTTGTCTCAAAATACCCTCGCAGCCCATAAAACACAAAACAAAACAAAACAAAAGCAAAATAAATACATAAATAAATGTGATGTTCCTTCTTCTAAGAAGAAGTGCCTTGGAAGTGCCTTTTCATCATATGTCATATCAGGTGAAATTTCAGCCAGCTAAGTTCTCTTGTCATCGAAAATTGCTTTACATTTGCCCCTGATTGTACTAAGCCAGGAAAAATTGTATCTGTTAAATGCCGGTAGGAAATCCCACAACAAGCTGTTGCTATCCATACTGCCCAGTTAAGTTCATTCTGCTAAAATCATACGTCATGCTATCCATTTGATCTGTTAACAGATTTATAACTCTCAAATAATAAAGCGTAAATATACAAAAACGTTGATGGTTGAATATAAATAATCGAGCTTCAGTGAATTAAATTTGTGTCTTGTTAAATAGTTGTGAGATATTCAGACCAGCTGGAGCGTTGAAGTCAGCAGCAGTACCCGTATAAGGCGCTGTACTCTTAAATATGAGTCCATTACATAAGTCTAGAACTTCATGTGGAATATACATTTATTCTACACATGCATCGATCCTGTCTTTACTGATTTTTTATGCTTGTAAAATGCTTGTTTATTCTGTCCTTATTTTTTTTCCATCCGTTGTAATACCATTTCAAACTCGTTGAGTTTACACATGTTTTACATGTCTTGCATTTTTTTGTATTTCTGTTTTCCATTTCTCTATAAGTTCTTTTCTAATGCATTGGTAAAATTTCACTACTGACTGTATCTTGCCTGCGCCATTTTTATTTCATTTTTGGGGTAGATTAATGCAAATTGATATTAGATGTCAAATTAAATTTCTGAAGTAAAAAATGTATTTTCAAAATTTTTGTCTCAAAACATTGTGAAAGGTGTACCATATTTTACCATATTTATGGGGTGGAACAGTCTTCCCATCTCAATTGGATTTGTGATAATTCTTTGTGCAGAAGGGTTTATGGATGTATTAAAATTTTGCAGTGTATAAAGCTCCAGAAAAGTGGAGAGTTGAGGGTGTAGTTGCTATACATTTTTGTATGAAATTGGAGAGAAGCTTAAATGTCTCCACGATTGTACTAACATTTATGTAACTTTTGGTACCTTTTACTTTGTGTACAATTCCATAGACTAGCTTTGATCATTTTATACTGTCTGTTTTTCGACTTGTTATTTATGTAGTTAAATGAATTTGATATTCTTGAATGTTATCTCTTCAGTGTTTCTGTGATATTTTCTATTACCTTGCTATTACATTGTGCCATTTGTAGTCTCCTTATCACATGTGTATCATTTTATTACTAATTCTTTTGTATGTAACTTATTTTTTCCCTCTGGTTTTACTATTAACAAATTCGTATATCATTCAGGACTTTAATCCTTCATTTTCTATTGACCGTTATTTCTACATCTGTCACCCGAAACTAGCCATCTTTAAAAAGTTAAAAGTACTCATAACTCTTAATAATACTCAATGTCATAGTATTTACAACCGGTTCCCATCTGTTAAATTAATCTTCATTAAATATGTCGTAAATACCTTTTTTTGTCAGTCATTTAAAACAAAGTAAAATTATCCAGATAAGACTTTACGCTTGATAAATTGTCTGTGTGTGTTATCGCACTTTCATTTTCAACAATTTTCAACGTTTCTACAATCCTTTCAAACGTATCAGTGATTTTAGGTTTATGCCAAAATTTTGTCATTTCTATGGTTGACTCTACGAAACCAGCTTCATATACTGAGTCATCCTGTGTTGTTTTAATTCTGACTTTGTATTCCATAAATTATATCTCTGTTCTTGTCCAATCATTGTAAATTAACACTGTAAAACTTACGAGATCTTGAAGTTGTACTGCCAATTTAGCCTTAATTGAAATGTGTGTATTTACTTATATTCAATACGTAATTTATTCTTTTTGCGTATTATGCTGCATTAACCATCTACTTCCAAAGTTGTTGCTGTTTATTTCAATGATAATTAAATGTTGTCTATAAATCTGCATCTTTTCTAAAGCAATAGCGGTATACCATTTGTTATGCTTGAAATCAATAAATTAACATTTATATGCTCTTGAATATTATTCCTCGACACCACAAGCTTAGAACAAACATTTATACGATCCAAACTTGTAAATACATAGGCATCATCTCTTTATACTGAAAACGTTGATTTTACGTTAAACATGTGGAATATTCGTATCATCTATCTAAAAACTAATCAATTTAACAACCCTTTGTCGGCTAAACCTCTGCATGGTAAGTCCTAGTTGTTTAGGATTATGAAAAATATTGGAATTATTAGTTGTGCTCGCTGCGGCACTTTTGCCGTTTTGCTACGTTACGCTCCGCTCAAGACTCATCAGCCGCCTTAGTCTGTTGGAGCTTGAGTGTGTGGATTTGGTGGGTTTTGAAGTGAGTGAAAGTTGAATGACATTGATAAGTAATGGAGAATTCCTCTATTGTAATTGGAAGTAATATTATTATTTAAATAATTTACCACCGCGAGTGTCAATGCCTAAATATTTATTACTAGAGAGAAATCATATTTTTGAAACAACTGGCACAATTTGGCCAGCTGCTCGGCATGAAGAATATTGTTTCATGAGTGTGAACTCAAACTTTTTTAGACTTGCAGCTGTATGTGATGTATGGCAGTGAAACCCAATAGTATTCTCATATATATATATATATATATATATATATATATATATATATATATATATATATATATATATATGCGGTGTGGAGAAACAATGCAAAGTGGCTAAAGTTATGCATGTTTTTCACTAACAAAAAAATTAGTTTCAATAGAATTCTTGGTATTGTAGGCAATTGTAGTGCTAAATTGCTTACATTTGCCCTTTGCAACAACATGCTATACAAATCTTATATTCCAGACAAATGAGAAAAACATCTCATGAATTTTCTCGATTTTTTTCGTTGACTTTTATCAATTGTTAACAGAAAGAAATTGTTTATTATATTTACTTTAAGCACCTAATATAATGTTTTGAATGTGATGCTATATCTCAGGACTTATGAAATTTCTGGTTTACTTTGCTAGCAGATCATTCGCAAACCGGTTTATTTTGGCTATTCTAAAATTTCGCGGACTTTGATGAAGAAGTTTTACAAATACACAGATTTAATTTGGACTAATTAAAAAGAATGGGATTGCCTTCTTTCTTTTTTTCTTTTGTTATTTTGTTTTGACTTTTGGGTATACTTTATATTTTTGACTCATAAAAAGTAAATACATGTGGTATTTCTAAAGACTCACATCAAATTATGAATAAAATACATGTGGTATTTCTAAAGACTCACATCAAATTATGAATAAAATACATGTGGTATTTCTAAAGACTCACATCAAATTATGAATAAAATACATGTGGTATTTCTAAAGACTCACATCAAATTATGAATAAAATACATGTGGTATTTCTAAAGACTCACATCAAATTATGAATAAAATACATGTGGTATTTCTAAAGACTCACATCAAATTATAAATAAAATACATGTGGTATTTCTAAAGACTCACATCAATTTATGAATAAAATACATGTGGTATTTCTAAAGACTCACATCAAATTATGAATAAAATACATGTGGTATTTCTAAAGACTCACATCAAATTATGAATAAAATACATGTGGTATTTCTAAAGACTCACATCAAATTATGAATAAAATACATGTGGTATTTCTAAAGACTCACATCAAATTATAAATAAAATACATGTGGTATTTCTAAAGACTCACATCAATTTATGAATAAAATACATGTGGTATTTCTAAAGACTCACATCAAATTATGAATAAAATACATGTGGTATTTCTAAAGACTCACATCAAATTATGAATAAAATACATGTGGTATTTCTAAAGACTCACATCAAATTATGAATAAAATACATGTGGTATTTCTAAAGACTCACATCAAATTATGAATAAAATACATGTGGTATTTCTAAAGACTCACATCAAATTATGAATAAAATACATGTGGTATTTCTAAAGACTCACATCAAATTATGAATATAAAATACATGTGGTATTTCTAAAGACTCACATCAAATTATGAATATAAAATTATCTCCAAGATTTAATTCTAACTTATTGCGAATAGATATACATATGAAAACATATTATTTATTATAATGCCTGTCTTTAATAAGATGTTTCCTTTCCAGTTTAATGTCGGAAATCTCTCTGTCTCTCTATGTCTCTCTCTCTCTGTCTCTCTGTATATATATATATATATATATATATATATATATATATATATATATATATATATATATATATATATATAAAATTTTGTTGTACAAAATATATTTTAGCTCGAATCTCGGTCCTTTATTCATGTATCACATATTTTATACCACATGCTAAATAATATATCCGATAATGACGCATGAAAAAAAAATGTCATCTTTTAATTAAAAGCCACACATAGAGAGGGGCTGGTCACGAATAAAAGCAAGACCTAAAACACAACCAGAATACTCAAGATTGAGGCCACTGTTATTATTATACACGTGTATACAATTTTATAGCCCCTGTGACAATATGGTGGTTTCTACAAATCGATTGTTCCATTTTTGTAAGTACATGAAAAGTGCATATATGTGTTTAATTGTTTCTTTTCCACAAAGACTTGAGTTTTAAGACACATTTTATAGATACATGCATCATTTTTGTAACTTTGTGTACATCTGCCCAGAAGAATATTCTGTAATATTTATCACTGAACCAGTCTATGTCTTTCATCGATAGACGGACGGGGTTAAGAAACTTGCCCTAATGACATAATGACTACACAGAGAACACTTGTTAGACACTTTACTACACTGTATATTCTACAAGTTGCTTTAAAAAGGGATTATTCATTTCATGTTCATTATCGACTATTACATGGCAACCTTTTTGCGCATGCAGAATTTAGCAAAGTTAAGATAAGCGGCTATGTAATAACTAATTTCAAAATTTTATTTTCCATTCACATCGCTGAGTTCTATTTGGGAAAACAAAAATAAGTTAAGTACGTGAAGTGCACGAAAATGGACACAAGTAGGACTGTACAATCAAACAGGTATACTTGTTCTGGAAAACTAATTTAAAACCACGAAAGATGCTTGTAACATTTAAACTTTCGATATTAAATGTAAAAAGTTATACATACATAGATGAATAAGCTCTCTCTCCTCTCTCTCTCTCTCTCTCTCTGGTTATCTTTCTTTTCCTGGTCCAACTCGTACACATGTGCAAAGCTTTCTTTAATTACCTTCTGCGTCCACATCGATGTGAAATGTAATTAATAGGGAAATTTAAGGATAAAAAGCAGTAGTAGGACTTGGATGTGGCAAGAGTTTAAGGCAGTTACAGCTGATGTTGTCAAATCCGAAAGCTTTATTTTTCTTCAAAACCCAACGGTCCTTTTCACGGCCACCCAGATCTCTTAGAAAAGAGATCCTACTCAAATAATTGCCAAATCAAACAAACAACCAAATCCCATCACAAAAGTGTGTGTGTGTGTGTGTACGTCTGAAAATCCTACCAATATTAAAACAAACAAACGAATACATAGATACACTTACGTTTTTTGATATATTCTCGTAAATAAATATCGCTATGAAATTTCAAACACATCACAGAAGTCCATTATTTCTTCTTTTTGTTAACACTCTTTTTTGAATGTCTTCACTGGAAAGGATTCTTCTACTGTTTCTTCAGCTTGTGTGGCTTTGAATGTATTTACGAGCACTGATTCTTCTACTGTTTCTTCAGTTTGTCTTGCTTTGAATTTCTTTGCTATAATGTGTTCTTTTTCAGTTTGTTTCTGAAAGCTTCTCCTTTTTCATTTTCTTAGAACACTTTGAAGACCAATGTCCTTTTTCTTGACATTGATAACAGGACATGTATCTTACGGTTGTCTCTGAGTCTGCTTTCTCCAGTCTTAGAGGTTCCATGTCTTTGATGTCGTGGACATTATGTAGTCCAATGCCTTTTCTCCTAACAGACATAACAGGTAGCTTGACTTTTATTTCTAGAGGAGTATTCAGAAGTCTTGTTGTAAGTGTATTTTCGATTGACTCTCTGTAAATCTCGTACCAGAAGAGTGATCTGTTGTGGCTCTTCCATCTTCATAGATATAACCTGAATGAGTGTATTCGCTTAGGTAGAGGGGTGCTCTATATATAGGGAGAGAGAGGTCACCTAGTACAATCAATTCGAAATCATCGTCCGTTATGAAACTATCACATCTTTCCAAGAAGAAACCAAAAGCCAAGTGACGACGTTCTGTGCCGCCTTATGCCCCGGTAGACGTGTTGGCAGAGGTTCACCGAGGCGATTTTGAAGAGGACAAGATTGATCATTATCCAACACCATTTACCTCTTCCGCAAGAGTAAGAGAGTCAAGATCGGCTAAGAAAGAATGTCGTTCGGTTGCCACTAAAGATTATTTTCACATTTGAACAACCCACAACGTGACTTCCATAAAAATAAAGGATGACTGCCTACACTTACACGGTCACATTTAATTAGTTCAAGTCTCAAGCCCCGGAAGAGAAAGCAGCTGTCTTCGTTAATGACGTATTTGAGTCTATGTTAGAAGAATCTAAACGACAGTGCCAAGCTAAAGATCAAGATAGTTTGAGACTGTCCATCACTCATGACAGTTTGAAACCTCTTGTTTTGATCGAGTTAAGTTCACAAGGGAAATTACCTTCTTCCAAAATCTTGTAGAAAGTTCAAGACGCACAAGAATCGGATGTTGAGTTTGACATGAACAATAAAAAACCACTCTTTATATGATCCACGTTTCACCTCCTTCAGGCAGCGGAAAACACAAAGATGTATTGGTCGACCAACATTCCAATACCAAACCAAGTATCGTCAAGATTGACAACGATCAAGACCAGATGTGTTTAGCTTGTGCCATCGTGGTGGCTCAAACTCATGCAGAGAAAAATGATACACCAGAATGGAAAAGATTATGGAAAAGCATTAGACATTCGGACAGAGCCAAACAGCAGAGAGATGCAGAAATCCGTTTCGAACAAGCAGGAATTTCGAAATAGACCGTTTGTGGAGTTCCAGAAATGCAAAACATTTAAGATGTGCCTGCTTCTCGTTATACATTAAAAGTGAATCATAAATCGTCGTAGAGATCTATTTCGAGGATCTAATTTCCAAGACGGAAAATCCATTCACATCTATCATCACCAAAATCATTTCGATGCTTATACTAGTGCCACAGGAATTTTCGGATTCGGATACTATTGTGAAAAATCTGAGCAACATATTTATTGTGGAGAGAGATGTCGTGGCTGTTTAGCGGTTCGATATTGTATTCATGAAGGACAAAAATGATTGAATGCTCAACTTGCAGACGAAGAACCTGAGTTCAGCATGTCACTAGCGACATTGCATGAAACAATGACAACAACACAAAAGTGCCTGCGAATTAATAACAGCGTGTTCCGCTTTTGGACACCGTGTTCGTGCCAATTCGAAAAAGTCACACGTTTGTGCACAAAGCAAACGATGTCACTTTTGTAGCCAAGTCGTCAAGTTGGATCATTAATGTTATATTCAGAGATCTCACAACGAACCCCGATGAATTATTGAATGACCAGACAAGGGAAAGAAAAGAACCTATTGCGTCGATTTTATCTTTTTTGACTTTGAATGTTCTCAATAGACTCAAATTCACATTTCTAAGTTTTGTGTTTGATCATAGTGATTTCAATGCCTATATTTAGGAACTATTATTTCATTACTGACGGAATTGTAGCATGATTCCAGGCGACGTGAAAATATATTTCGTGCCTCTCATACCCTTTCTAATTTTGCTTAGTCGATTTTAGATCCCACGGACGACAGCTGGAGCGAAGAGGAGGTGCATTGTTAAGGGAACTGTCATGAATGCACTACAGTCATTGCTCACAATTTCTCGGGAAACGACGGTAAATTTATTTTGAAACATGTTTCAGAACAAGGAACCGAATTTCCATGAATGTGGAAAAGTACACTTTAAAGAGTCCATGAGTTATTTGGCTATGCCTTTGAGGAATATACCTAAAACGTTTGTTATGACAGAAATGGCTAAAGGCTATTTTCCACACTTTAATACCAAAGTAAGCCAACACGTCGTGCCCCCGCATTTGCTTGAAGTTCATTACTACCACCTCAAACAGAACATCGAGAAGCTTTCAACGCTTGGTACTAAGCCCACTCTTCAAACTCTTTTGATTTTCAAGCGAAAATGCCGAAATATTGTCAATCCGATGTGGACATTTTACGACGTTGTTGTGGAAAATGTCGACATTTATTTCTGGATCACGGAGGTATCGATCCCTTGAAGGAAGCCTATACCATTGCTAAAGCACGTGGTCTAGCGTACCGAAAAAAGTTCATGCCCGAGAACAAACTAGCCATCATACCAACCCAGTAGTATCAATCTGTTAGCCGTTGATATTCAGCTAAAGCTTTGCGCTGATTACATTACATATATGAAACTCAAGACAAGTGGATATAGCATAATAAAAGCGATGGAGAAAAGAAGATTTGGAATACCCACAGATCGTGTACGAGTTTCATTTAATGTTTAATGCATAGATTCCCCACCCGTTATCCTCACTGAGACCTGAAACATCCTCTAGCAGAGTCGACCATGAGTTGTACGACAAAAATAATCAACGAGGTCATATTTTTAAAAGTCTAGGATGACAAGTGGTAGAAAATGTGGGAACACGCTACGATCGACATTTCAGAACAGATCCAGAATTTTGACGCATCGTCGAGGACTACTATGTGGTGACCTTTAAATCCACGCGACAGTTTATTTGGAGGAAGTACCAACGATACAAGCTTGTTGTTCGATACTGACGAATCTCAAAGAGAACAAATCAAATAAATCGATATGTGTTCGTTGTATCCTTGGGTGTGTAAATATACTTAATTTCCTATCGGTCTCCCTGAAATCTTGACAGAACAAATTCACGTGGAACACATTCGCCAGTACGAAATGTAAAGTTCTTCAACCGACGAACATGTACCATCCTGTGTTGTATCATCGTTGTTGCAGAGGACCGATGTATTTTTTATGTCGTACGTCTGCTGAAATGTGTAATCGAGACCAACCTTATCGCCACGAAGATCAAGAACGCGCCTTGACAGAAACGTGGATAAGTGTCGAATTATTTCATGCTCTCTATCGTGGATGCCGATTATTAAAATTAAACGAAATTTGTCCCTTTTCTACCACAGAACAATACCCACGGGAGAATGATTAGAGCCTAGCGATTTTTTTTCAGGCTACGTCAACGAATTTTTGAAACTGAAAAAAAATCCCAGAGGCTATCGTTACTGGTGTCACACTCCAGAAGACAAAGATCAATTCAAACAACGGTACAGAGCCCTAGAAGGCATTACCTTGGAACGCATAGAACATAACGAAGGCAGACGATCGTTCGGTAAAACCAAGTTGAAATGTTTGTGAGGTACACTGGCTCCATCTGCAATACTGCCTAAGACTGAATACTTGGTGAATCCAAGTCAATACTTGCGACGATAAAGAAAAACTCATTAAACACGTGGAAATCATACATGAAGATTTGATCTTGGTGAATTTTGAAGAAGTCACAGAGTTTGCCCCACCCGACAAGTTTGGCAATGTAATCAATGCTGCTTACGTGTCAGCCAATGCCCGCTTAAAATTGTTTTCCGTCTTTGAACCTTTAGAGATCCAGTTCTTTACTTTTAAACTGTTAGTTGCATGTACATCGATTGACCTGGAGACTATCATCCACACATCGAATACGAACGTTTAGGAGCGTGGAACGACTAACATACCAAATACACTATTCTGAATTTAACCAGTTGTGGACCAAAACATTACGGCTACCAGTACCGAGACTAGAAAGGACAACTTGATACCAAATGTAAACTGAACGGACTGACATTGAACTACCGCTCGAGTCAAGTAGTGAACATTGACGTGTGAAAAGAAGCTTTAATGTCGGGTCAAGATCAAGATTGTACGTTTGTCAGATCATCAACCATTGGAAAAAAGTGTATCAGATTGTCTACGAAAAACGAGTGCGACTTCCCGATCACAACACGTTTCCTTACGGGTACCGCTCTTTAGTATAAGAAAGTTCATAAAAATAAAGAAACTCATGAGTTCCACCCAGAAACCGTGTAATGGACCCACTGACTTCAAGTTCAATGAAGTCGAACGCGATGATCTACGCTGCGATCAGAGTGATGCTGCGCCCTGAGCTATTAGTGATGCAGCACGACCGTGCCACTCTACTATCGGAAGCAATGCCGTCCATGTGTCCACCTATGGATGTCATCCATGCACTCAGAAACCACTCTGGATACCACTAGATCATTGAGAATCACACATCAAAGAAGAATACACCTTTAATGTTGCTTTACCTAACTATTGTGATTTTTCAAGTTGATTCCAGACGTTAAACAAATATACCAACAATCGGGATGTATCCACTCCCAACAATTTAGTGAGATTATGTTTTGACTACTTGGAACGAGGAGACCAAGTACAGTGTTTCAGTTGTGGAGTGAAATTGCACAAATGGTAGTATAATGATACAGCTGGTCTAGCTTCCCTTGGTGGGCCATGATTATTATCCTCATGGATCCTTTAGATGCACCGATGCAAAAACATATTATTCAAAAAAACATATTATTCAAAAGGCACCTAAAACATCATCGATACAAGTTGTTTGAACGCCTTAAAATGAACAGTTTCTTTGACCAAGATACATAAACAGCGACTAGGATGATATCGTCACGTTCATTGCCAAATGGTAAAAAAGATAATTACAATCTGTCAAAAGAAAACAGAGGTCGTTCAACGAGAAGGATTTCTTCCCATGCTGATAGGACCGTTATTGAAAGTCGCTGCTCCTTTGTTTGGATCGATTGCTGGACCTCTTTTAGTAGAAGCGTCGAGGTGAAAAGGGACAAACCTTTCTAGAAAGACTCTACACTTGCACCCGTGGATCTTATGAAAGGACGAAAATTAACTTTAGTTCCTTACAAACGGTGGATGGAGCTCCACCGTTGGTACAAACAACGGATATCTTACTTACCTAATAATCCTAATCTGACATATATGTCACACTTACAAGAACAGTTACAGTCGTTGATGGATCGAACAGATTTGTCAGAAAAGGAACAATTGCAACAGTACGGACAATTTTTGCAACGCTTTCAACTGTTTCATCAGAAAGCTTCAGACAAGACGGCTAAACCTACTCTGAATGATTTCAAAAATGTTATGCAAACCGAAGAAAAACAAAATGTAGCAGGAGCTCCAAAGACGATGACAGACACGGCCATTGGGATGGAAATGAAAAAGAAAGGAGAATATTTCGAAGAGTTTCAAACTCTACCTGCTAAAACATCAAAGTATACACCCACATCAAGAACTGGTCCGATCAGAAAGTTAATGTCGCCACCTTCGCCAACAGAAGAGAAAAAGAAATAAGTAAAACAATAACCGATCATTATCATCATTTACTCCTATTACTCGTCAGACACGTAAAGCAGTGCGATCCAAACTACCACACGAAGAAAAGATCATCCGTAGAAGGTTGACTTATTTAGCAGGAACAATAAAATGTTATAATGCCTGTTCTTATTAGGATTTTATCGACCATTTTTGTTTCCAAGTTTGATGCCGGATATATTCATTTTCTTGTACAAAAACGATATTTTTTAGCTCCAAGCTTAGCCACTCATGAAAGTATTATTTGTTTTACCACTTGATGAAATATATCCTGTATTGACGCGTGAGAAGGAAAATGTCTTATTTGTATTAAAAGCCACACATCGGGAGTGGGAGATATGGCACTGAGGCCACTGTATGTCAATATGATTATTCACGTGCGTAAGTTTTTATAACCCCAGTGACAATATTGTGGTTTCTACTGCAATCGATTTTGCCATTTATATAAGTACATGAAAAGTGCATATATGGGTATAATTGTTCCTTTTCCACCACAGACTTGTGTTTTTAGACACATTTGATAGATATATGCGTCATTTTTATAACTTTATATACATCAGTCCCGAAGAATAACAAAATCAGTGAAATACGTGCCGTGAGTAAAAAATGGACATGTTGGCAACATTGTGCACATATTTCTGTGACATTCATACTTTTTCGAGATGATTAGCTCGTCTTAACTTCCTTCCTGCTAACGATTTAGAATTTTTTTTTAATCGATATTGAAGAGAATCCATTGTTGGTTAAATAAGATGACTCAGTGAATAGAACTAAAGTTCCTATACGAGTGTGCATAGTATATGGACCAAAGTCAAAACAATTTTAAACTTTCCTTAACAGGCAATTGTAATCTTCACTCTCATTATTTCATTATATATTTCTAGCTTCATAAACTAGACTGCGCCCTTTTGGCTGCTTTCTTCAGATAAATGACTTGATAGTATTTGACTAATAACCATGTGTTTCGAACTTTGACTATAACTGTTCCTCCTAAATAGGCGTTTTGCAACGTCGTTTGTTACTGAAGGGAAAACATTTCCTTGCAACTTTTTTAACTGGGATATTGGAATTTTGTGTTTAACCAATCGCAGAGGTCTTTACTTTGGTGATGCCACTCTTTATTGGAGAATACTCAATCTCAAGCTGACATAATCTACAAGCCATGTATAATTGTAACCCATTTATTGACACCTGTCAAGCAATTATAACATTGTTCATATGAGTGGGTCGCTAATCAATCATATTGTCAGATGAAGCACTGCGTAATCAACTCCATTTTGGTTGTGTATCGATAATTTATTCACAGGACTCGGATACATATGTTATTTTCAATACATGTCACCAACAAAATTTATTTGGTTGTATATTTGGCTTCCAACCCACCACCCCACCCCCTCCAACCTCGTTTTAAAGTTCAGCGAAAATTTTCTATAAGTATTTTGTGGTTGTGGGGAAGCATGTTCACTTTACACAATATTTTGACTAAGTAAGTTTAAAAAATTCATATGCAAATGAATATATAGAGCATAGGCGATACTTTAATTTCCTCGAGGGTAGGCATTAGGTGGTCATAATAACCTAATATTTTGGTCAGTTTTAGTAGTGTCAAGTCCAGTCAAGTCGAGAATCCGATTAGTACAATGGATATAAATATATAACTTGTTCGCATGCATTAGGGCAATAGTCACTCAGAGAGAGAGAGAGAGAGAGAGAGAGAGAGAGAGAGAGAGAGAGAGAGAGAGAGAGAGAGAGAGAGAGAGAGAGAGAGAGAGAGAGAGAGAGAGGCGGGTGATGAAGGAAAACATCTTCATCATTATCTAGGCATCAAGGCAGTTTTAAAATACAAACCAGAGTTTATTGCGTGTAGTACTCAAGAGGAATATAGGAAAAACTTCACATCAGTTTCTTTTTTTTGTATTAGATTTATTTGTCAAGCTTTGATCAAGGAGGCTAAATTTTGTGAGAAGTTACTGTATGTATGTAGGTATGTAGGTATGTATGTATGTATGTATGTATGTATGTAGGTATGTATGTATGTATGTATGTATGTATGTATGTATGTATGTATGTATGTATGTAGGTATGTATGTATGTATGTATGTATGTATGTATGTATGTAGGTAGGTAGGTAGGTAGGTAGGTATGTATGTATGTATGTATGTATGCATGCATGCATGTATGCATGTACGTATGTTTGTATGTATGTAAGTACACATGTATGTGTATATATGTATGTCTGCATGTATGCATGCAACATATGCATGCATGCATGTATGTATGTATGTATGTATCTATGTATGTATGTATGTATGCATGCATGCATGCATGCATGCATGTATGTGTATGTATGTATGTATGTATGTATGTATGTATGTATGTATGTATGTATGTATGTATGTATGTATGTATGTATGTCTAAAGTATCTAGTAAGGCAGGGAGAAACATTGAGCTTTTTAAAATCATGTAAATTCTGCGATCATTATTGGCAAGTTGTTTTTGTTATTATGAATGTAGACGCAGAAAATATCATGTGCTGATTCCATGATCAGTGTGTGACACTGTCAAAGCGTTAAGTTATTCCTCTTATTGCCAATGATTGTTTCAGAATGTTACAAAAAGGGAACAAGAGTTAACAATTTGCAATTATCCAAACACAAAAAATGTTTAATCGAATTCCATGCCGAGTTAGAACTCGTCAGCTTTTGTACGAATTCCTATTTCCTTTTAAACTACTTATTACTTGTACTTCGTGCTAAGAAAACCGTTTTGCAGTTCCCATATGTTATATTCTAGAAAATTAAAAAATTGTCTTAATAATGGTTCATATGACTTTTCTCACTGTAGCAGAGACTGTTTTACATTTTAAACACTTATCTACGTCAGCTAGAGTGGTGTTTAAAGTCAAATTGCATCCTTCGCGATTTAAGGGATTTATGTTTTGACTTTATTAACATATATTTGACCCTTTTTCATATTTGTGCATGACAATATTTTCATTTGTTCAAAACAAATTTGACACGCAGATTGTGCCACATTATAATTGAAAATGTTGCACACTTATAAAATGTTATGACTAAAGATAACTTCACGACTGAAGTGCTTCAAATATATTCCATTTTGCTTTTGTTTGGCAATAAATTCTGACACTGTATGATGAAAGTCCACGCATTTCGCATTTTGAGTGACATATTCTATTTAGTTTCTTGTTTCTATTTCACTTCAGAGAGGAGCGTGTTAATTTAAGAGATCAATGTTGCAATGCATATTAATAGTACATATAAATATGTATTAAGGTCATTAAAGTGGTACGAGCTATTTTCATATTAGTTATATATATATATATATATATATATATATATATATATATATATGGTATGGGTTTTAGAAATTGCGCCCGTAATCTTGACTTTTGGTTTTGGAGTTCTGATAACGTCATAGTGCGAGTGATTCAGTCAGCAATTTCGTGATATCCCAGAGAAATAATTGAATGATCCTTTTGCAGAAAACAAAGTCATATTATGAATTGTCAGACAAACAGCTAATACAGGGGTGAAAGAATAGTCTTTCAAATCCAGTGACATATTTTTAATCGTCACAAACTAGTTTGACAGTATACACTTTTGAAATAGAGCTACTATTTATGATGATATTTGACGCTATTCTTCCTTGGATGACTAAAATAAATCGCTGCGGAAGCTCACAGAAAGCATGAGACATCTAAAAGGAGTTTATAGACGTTATTCAGTTAGAGTACACCCAATGCTGTCATGTATCATCACAAGTTTTATGAGTCCTAAACATCCAAAATATTATGGATTCTTATTGACATATTGGGGATTTGTTACAAAAAATAAAATAACATTGATACGTAATTGAATCCAGAGTTCTTTCAGTCAAGTGACAAATCCTTTTAAATATTTATTGAAATAACACAATTACTATCTTTTTGAAGTATGCAGAAACAACTCTTGGCAGAATAACTTCGAACATTAAAACAAACAAACAAACAAACATAAGTTACAACACTGACATGTAAATGAGAGAATATTATCCATGTCCAATATTATGGAATTTGACATAAACTGACTGCGCCCATTCGAAATTATATCGTTCCCTTAATCAAGGATGTATTTCAATTATATATACATTTTCTGTGAGTTCTATTATATTGTACAAGAATGAATGAGGCAAAGTACGTGACGAAATCTCAGTGAATGAGGAATGATGATCGTGTCGATAAATCAGTTATAAATTGTACTTTTAGTTTTTAATGAATTAAATACCCGTGCATTATGCATTGTCAATTCATTCAGATGTCTACTTTCATGAGATCAGATGTCATTAGGTAATTAATGTAAGATCTTTTGTATCAAATTTTTATGTTGGCTAATCGCCTCCATGGAATAGATACAACGGACACAAAATGAATGCACTTTTCAGATAAAATCTTTCAAAGAAACCATCCACAAGAGCATTCTTTCCATGAAAATTCGTTACATCTAAAACAAGAAACTGTATGTTATTTATTTTTTGCTTGGATCTGTTCGAATGAGCGGATTCCTGTAATAACACATGGAAAGGTGTTGAATTAGATTTTTATATTCAAAGACTGATGTGCATGATGCTATTTGTTTTGTCGTATTTTGTCGTTCAACTTAAATTTCTCAATAAACCCTAAATTTTGTATGCGCCAGAGGGCCTCCCGTTATGATCGCCAATTTTGACAGATTAATTAATTTTGCATGATTATGTGTGTTAAGGGAACTACAGTATGCCGTACTGAGATAATTATTATTCTTAAAACGGTTAAAACTGTCATGTTGTATTATTTACTGATGTGAATTTTGGGAGGTCTACCATGCATTTGAATTTACTTTAGGGAGCTGAAATGAATAATACATATTGATTTCATTTGCAGAAATTAATCTGGATTCTTGGGAATAAATTGAATTACATCACATGCAAGTGAAATGAACGACATGTGAAATATATTTTCCACTTGACGTAATATCCTCATCCTTCAGGACCATTGTAATAAGGAGATGGGATGGTATAATTTAAAAGCCTGAACAAATATTAGACATTTGTCTTTTATTCTTCTCGAAGTGAAATAGTGTACGTATCTTTGTAGTGTACGTATCTTTGTAGTGTACGTATCTTTGTAGTGTACGTATCTTTGTAGTGTACGTATCTTTGTATCTTTTTGTTCATGAAGCATATAATAATTGTACTAGTGTTCACAAAAAGCGCAAATGTCGATATCGTTGTTAAATTGTAACATGGACAAAAATCTCCACTGTGAAAATGGCAAGTTACAGCCGCCATCAGACCGAATTCAGTCACCACTACGAGCGTTGGAATTGTTCCAAGCTGTCTTGCATAATCAGCAACCTGCAAACATGACGACACAAGATACCATTTCATATTAACATAATTCTTATATTTCGGATCGAAGATAACAACGTATGACTTTGTGACACTAAGCTCAAATCGAAATTTGTTACTGTTGGTGTACGCAGTATCAATCAGCTTTTGCAGATTGTTAGGATAAGTAGCCAGAAGTGAAATATCATCAGCTATGGTTGGATTTCCTACTGCTATTGATTCAATTTTTGTGTTCCAAATCCACTATTCTCTAACTTGAGCAGTAAATTATTTACAAATATAATTATAAGGTTGACAAAACGCCTCTTTGTTTCACTCCTTGACCAATTGGAAACCAGTCCAAAAAATGTCCATTGACAAGGACTTTGCTCTGTTAATTTATATACATATTTTAAAATATCAAAAGGGATTTACCGGTAATTTGCTACGTGAATAATCTAAAAAGTAACCCCTTGTGTCACACGCTATCGAATGCCCATTTTTGTATCAAGAAAAGAAGTAAAAACACATGAACCCGTTAACGTAATATTGTACTGACTCCAACAAAACTCACTGTTGTGCAATCTAAACCTTTTTGGTAACCATGTTACTGTAAACTAGGAATATTTGAATTGATATCTTCGAGCCAAGTGACCAAACGTCCATGAATAGTTTTCTGAAAATCTAGGCCTAGTGTCTCTGAAATCAACTCTACGTGAACCATTCTGGGTCTTAGAATCGTGCACTTTCCTGGCCTCATTTATGCCTTTAAGCCTAAACATTTTACTGAAGTAGTAATAATGTGTAAACTGCAGGCGGGGGGGGGGGGGGCGGAGAACGGGAGGGGGGGATGTCCATGTGACCTCAAGTAAACAATTTATCTTAATTTTCAGGTAGAAGAGGTTTTGATGATTAATTTTTGCTTCGTAAACTCTTTCTAAGCAGCGAGTACCTGGTTTATTGTATGAAGTTTTCTGTCCCTAAGAGATGTTTTATAGCCCATGTCTTTAAGAACACGTTTTCTTCTGTGCCTTATATAATAATGCTATTGGTTCGTACTCAGTACAGTCAGTTTTTCTAATTAAGACAAACATTTCGGCAAATTGTTAATTTAATCGCGCTAGGACAATGTTTTCAGTTGATCTGGGTTCACTTTTAATATCCCAGAGCCACTACTGGACATGTTTCATTCCTCTTACCGTTGTTACCTTCGTATTGTTCTTTTTGTCTTTCAGTGAATTCGTTTACATCAATTTCTTCCACAGGAATATCCTATTTGAGGTCTGATTTGTAACGTTGTTGACAGAGTAGACCTGATTCGTGTAACCAGGATGAGGCCCATTCAGGGGAATACATTGTTTTTTCTTCAATGTCTAGAAAGTTCTGATCAGAAACCATTTCACTGTCTTCAGATGCTAAATGTGAGAGTCATTCCATCAAATCATCTGCATTGTCAACGAGCATTTCATAGTGTCTGTATTTGAAGTGGCGGTCACTATATTTTAACATCATCCAAAGTAGTTCCTTAACTACGTCGATCGCATTAGATTACGCAACAACAAACTTATTGGGTCCTGTGTGTGCTTGACAGCACCCGATATGTGCTTGTCGACGTCCAATAAGTACTGGATTGTGTTTTAGTAATGACCCTCATGCTTAGCGGTGCTCTTTTGTGTGTAGAGAGAGAGAGAGAGAGAGAGAAAGAGAGAGAGAGTTTTCTCCCGCTCTTAATAGCTGTTCATTGTCAATGAATAAAAGGTTTTCTTCTAATCAACGGGGTTTGTTTGTATTTTACCCTTGGAAGGTAACTGCGAGGAAACGTAACAGTGGCGTCAGATGTGGGGCTGGATCCACGGAAATAGAGAAAAAGGACACCGAATTTGACGACACCACAAAAATATGTGACTGTTTTTCGCGCTTGAATTCTGTGAATAAAGTTTCACAAAGTTCAAGCGTAAATTGTTGCATCTTTAGTTATGATCATCATAATGCGCATTGAGCTATTTTTGTTATTCTGTAACTGAAATCAATTCTGTAAGTTGTGAGGAGCTATTTTCGTTGACCGTAGGTGATAAGCAATTTGGTGGGGTCACCGCGAACCCGTTATAGTGAGATCTTATTCACAATTATTATGCTGGTTGTAATCCAAATGCATGCCATTTTGTTACATTCATTGCTAAGGAAACTATTTTAAATCTGACCCAATGATAAAATGTGGAGCTGTTCCAATGACTTCTATTTTTCAGCTCTGTGCATAATTGTATGAATTCATATCTGGGTACATTAATTGTCTTATTTATCTGTGATCATGGCGGATATAGATACTGGGCCATGCATTGGACACCCACATCCACTTAATATCTTTCTAAGCACGGATCGATTAATGTCCGTTACTGATCTTCAGAATTTTCTTCTTCGAAACCCAATATATGTGCCAAGTGATGAAAGAAATTACATAGCCGTCTTACTATCTGATAGCAAAGCTTTGCGACTTCAACAACTTGAAGATAATCTCCATGGTTTTCCATTGGAGTATTTGCATTGGAGTGGAGCTACAACATCACAATGCTTTGACTTACTAAAAACTGAAATAGACCAAATAAAAGAAAAGTATAACAAACCAGTTTATTTGTATGTTTGTACTGGCACGAGCGATTTTACCAGAAAAGTGAGACGATGTTACATGGTACTGCGTAATAGAACTCTTGATAAGATTAATTATCAGTACATACAACCAGATTAGAGACTTTGTAATTAAGGAAGTTGGAAGAGTCATATTCATTGGAGCATCATATTATTAAATTGTGGGATTAAATAGGCTCATGGGGAATCCATTCCCAGAGAGTTTCAAGGCAGCTGATATCGAAATAAACACCTTGATTACAGTAATAAAAAATGCATGTGACATTCAATAATGAGTTGGCTAGAAATACGTAAACATGTAACGCAGAACTGCTGAAAACCAGAGCCAAGGAAAAAGTGTTTCGATTGGACCTACTTACAGATAGCATACATGCAAAGAAGTTGTTGAGTCAAATATGGTTGCAAAAATTACAAATCGACATTGTGAAAGAGTGATATAGCTCGTTTGATATCTGAAATTGCTCTCAAATTGAACACCAGGAGTTGGTTGAATTTAACTTGAACGAAAGTTATGATTAATTACACTGGACAGCAGAATGGATAGAAAAGGAGATATAATTAGGGATCAGGACGTTGAAGACACAACAAGAAACTATACACAATTCTGGCACACTTTTTAGCAGATTAAAGAAGAAAATGATGAAATGTGTCGAGGGTTCGTAGCACCAAATTATGGTGCTAGATCCAAGTACTTACAACAGTTTTCATCCCAGAAGGTCCCTATTGTATTGCATGAATACGGGAATGAATCATCTAGGCATGATTTCCGACTCCGATACTCGCCAGAAACTGTATATCAACGGGACATGTGGGGGCCTAATGAGTATACACCAGCATTATCTCGGCACAGATTAAGATGCCAAGTTATGATGGCACTGAGCATATTGATGTCTTTCTCACCCCATTTGAAAGAACTTGAAAGAAGGTTTTCTTGGGACCTAATCACCTATAAGTGTTTGGTAATTTGAGAAAGAAATACTTGCGTGTATCGGGTGTTTGGGTCCTTTATCGTGGTACGTGGCATGAAATACCGATCTACAGCTTCCAACTGCGTACTGATAGATCATATCACTGTGAAGGAAGAAAAAGCATACAAGTGTGAAATTATAGTCTCGTATATGTATGGTCCTTCGTTTGAACAGAGAAACAATATTTTGTACTGTCAGGGCCGTTCACAGAATCGTTCATTGACAACGCCTGTTGTCTGGAGATACTTGGAAATATATGGAAAACAATGACCTCAAACCAAACCCAAGCAGTGTGTTCGATCTTTTTCCATTCTGTGTCTCAGTGTGAACTTGCAAACTAGCTGCTTTTAGACCCCTGGCTTGATGCATTATCCATAATCAACGCCAACATCGTTGGCTATTATTATTCACATCAAGAGGTCTAATCAGTACTTCAGATAGAGCGAAAGTGCAAATTAGTACATACATTTATCCAAATTTGTAGAAGCAATATCATTTCCTTTTTTAAAAAGAAACCTTTGCTATCCGTTGTCCAAGATTTCGAACATGTAATTAAAACCGGCCTAAAATAGAACTAATCTGAAGCAAGACATATATTCTTACATATATTTTGCAAAATATAATTGAGATCAATTTTCCATTCATTTCTTTTAACTTTTTCATTATTTGGCTCAATTTAAGTTGTTTTCTGTAAACAAAAACTAAAGAAATTTTAACTTTCATTTAATTTGTTCTTTAACTTTTTTCTTCTTCTTCTTGCTAATCTCTTAGAAAGATCTCTTTATCCATGGACTAATAAATTCTTCGCTTCGCAGAAAAAATATCGACAATAACTAATAATAGATAATTTTGGCGCATTTCAAAGAATCCAATTTTTTTTCAAAAAACAGAGTTAAGCATCTCAAAGTCCTAGACTGCGGTAATGGTGCAGCTTTTGAAATTAGAGACCTCATTATCAATATCATGTCATTAGCGCAGTGATTTTATTTACCAAGAAATGCTATCAGAAAAAGGCGAGTTTTGCATGAAAACGCCTTTTTGATATAAAAAGTATACTTTTATTCGTGAAGAAGCTGAAGATTTGTTTAGACTGTCAAAACCTTTAACAAAGAGTGATCACTTTTTCACGCAAATAGTTGCATCGTGGCCGAAAAGTCTAAAAATGAAGGATTTTCCTAAAGGAATTTATTCCGATGAATCCTCTTTCTTTGCGAATAAATATTACATATTTTCATGAAGATTGTTACTTTTTCGTGGGAAGAATCGAATCTTTCTCGAAGATTGTATTTTTGCAGGACAACCTTTCCTTATTTCATGAAAAAAATGCATTGATATGTAAGGACAAGTTCTTTTGCGAAAAAAAGTTACTTTCTTCATCGACGCTGCACTTTGTTCACGAAAAAACCTTTTTCGCGAAAAGAGTAACTTTTCGTGAAATGCTTGAATCAATAGGTGAAGGCAGGATTTTAGTGCAAACATTACATTCTTCATGATCATTACACATTTTTCAAGGAAAAAGTAACTTTGTCATGAAGTTTTGCAATGTATCTAAACCACAACCATGCTGACACTATGTCTGTGTAACCAGATCATATCTACATACGTTGTTCCAATTCTGTCTTTATGTGTCTACTCCAGTTTGCTGGTCTTTGTGGCTTGTCCGCGGGTTTAGTCAATAAATGAACATTAATAAATGTATGTTTAGCTATCCATGTTGTCAGTGGGATTCTAGGAGATGACGGATATGCTGCAGGGCATTAGACCCAGGCGTCTCAATTTAATCTTTTTATTGGTTAGGTAACTGATCTTATATTGTCTTATTATCATATCAGCCAGTGGATGTTACTTTCAGAGTACTGGGACGTTTAACGACATAAGCGGCCAGTGATACAATCTTCACGAAGACTGATTTCTTCGCAAAATGAGTGCTTTCTCCACGAAAACAGTTGAAACTTCATGAAAAATTATTTTATACACAAAAAGTCAAATCTTTATGAAGAATTGGTAATTGTTACGTAGCAAGTAGATAATGAAAGTCATTTTCTTCACAAAAAGTGCTTGTATACGTTGATAGAAACTTTACGAATAAGTTACTTCCCTCCCGATAAAATGCAATTTTCAGGAAGATTTACCTTTTTCACGAATAAAGTGACATTGCAAGTGGAATCAATTTGTCACGAAAAAAGTTCTTTTACTCGTAAAAATACAGTAATCTTTATGAAGAATGTCGCGTTTTCACGAGAAAATGCTTTTAAATATCGACGCATGCCTTTCACGAGAATTTTGTTCTCTCCCTTTTTTTTCGCGAAAAATTAAAAACAAAACGGGCGGGGCGGGGGGGGGGGCAATTTAATGCAGCATGTCACCTTCTTCACACAACAAATTGCTTTTTCTCGTCGATACAATTTCTCTTTTCATGGAAAATGTTACGTTCTTAGTGACTTGTTGAATAATTACGAAAAATATGAATTCTTCACGAGAAAAGTAATGATCTTCGTGAAAATTGGTGATTTTTGTTAGGAAAAAGGACTTCTCACAACATGCTTCTTCGTGAAAAATCGCTTCATAATTGTACATGTTCGGCCAGGTCACAAACTTTGTATGTAGGAAAAGCAATAACTTTTATCACCAAGATTTTGACAGGATTTGCAATACAAACCTTTGCGAAAAAGTGACTGCAACAAGACGAATTTTTCGCGAATATTCACCTTTTCCTTAAAGAGGTTCGTCGATAAAAATCACTATGTTAATGACAGGAATAGTCACTGATACGTCAGGGACGACTTGTTACTGACAATCTAATTTCATTTAGTAACATTCTATTTGAATGTTTTATTTACAAGTCCAGAAGAAGAGTGCTACAACGGCTTAAGAAAGTCATATGGCGAGAGACGTAATATGTTTTTAAAGTAATTTACGGTATTATGCTAATATATGGACATTTTAAAGCAAAGTTCACATTTGTTGCAGCTACGGATGTTGTAAACGATGAATAGCCATAGTATGATTCGACAAACAATTTCAAACAATATAACCCTCTTATTATTTAAGACAAATTGTAAACTTCTTGAGTATTCTGCAGACAGACACAATTCTCAATCTTTCTAGCATTCTAGTTATCCATCTAGTCATCCTTTCAATAATTATTATTTATTGGAAGATATGATTGTAATATACGAAGGACAGAAACGGATTTGAACAAGTCATTGGAAGATGTATCGTTAGAATCACAAAACTATTTCGACGATAAGCTGCCATATATTGAGAAAAGTACATGTGACCAACTCCAGATGGGTACTGAAGAAGAGCCTGTGTCTGATTTAACTGATTGCATGTATGTTGCTGGTGCTGATGGGGTGAATACTGTATTCATTTGTTGGTTATTTTGGATTTATGCAGACATCCAAAACGAGCTACCAATAGAGATGATGATATACACAAGATAAGGGAAGTACTTGATGATGTACTATTGAAAAGTGGAAACCTAAAACCAGAATATGCACTGGGGGAGATAAGAATATTGTTCGGTACCGGCAACAAGTTTGGAAAAAGTTTGATTGATCGTATGAAACTAAATTGCAAGTATAAACGTTTTCTTCCAGAAATTTCCACTCCTCCACATCCGTAAATCAAATATCACCAACCTTTTTGCTGCCTACAAAGAAGTAGGTCTCCTGCTGCTGCTAAAGTTCATGGTAGATGACGGTGAAAAAATGGAATGGTCCAAATTGATGTCTGCAGAGAGCATAGACACAGCCACTATGATAAAACATTGTGATGAAGGTATTGACATTGCGTGGTTGAACGTATTGGGGGGTAGCGGGTCCTGATGGTTACCATTTACTTTTGTCTTCCGTGAAGTCATCTTTGCCATTTGCTTTTCTCAATGGAGCAACTTCATATGCTGGATACTGCACCAATTTTTTGCACTATTAGCTGAGGCTGGTCTTGTTTTTTTTAAAAGAGAACGCCATACCAGCTGGCATATCGACCAAAATCAAAGTAGCTACTTTAGAGTTTGCAGGGGTAAAGTTGAAAGCCAAATTAGTGAGTTGCAAAAAGTATTTAAACTTTGTTCAGTACAATATTTTGAAAGATCTTTTAGGACAAATTCCTGCACTGAAGCGAAGCGTAGTATGTGAAGAAAAGGACCAATTCACTCCTGATGACTTTAAAGCTGCCACAAGAGAACAGAGAAAGAAAAAAGATGTAGCCTCTATTAGTCATCTCAAGGTCATTAGTGATATAATGACAGATGAACAATTATGCCGCGAACATGTGATTGAAACCAACGATGGAAAGCGCCTCATCAGCACCTACTTGGCGGCAAAAGTTGAAAGTCTTGACATCAAACAAAACCTATTGTTGGACATTGACAGCGAATTATATTTATAGGGATGTACTTGTGCAACTGAAGAAAGATCTGTTTGTCTCTGCAGGAAATACACATCACCTGTAAGAGCTGTTTTCTCTTCGACTGGATTTGAGCAGTTTTCTGTCCTCGAAAACATACACCAACGTAAAGGTGAAGCTGAATTAGCACAAATTGACTGGATGTTGGATAGTGTCTCTGCGCTCCACGATGGTGATGCTGTTATAAGTATTGACTCCTCCGGAGATATAGATTCTTTAGTCATTCATTTGTTCTCAGTTTCACAGAGTTGGCCAATAGAATCTGATGGAAGATTTAAATATCAGGTGTTTTTGATGCTACAGAAAATGGGGAAGCTTTCAGATTTTTATAACATCACAAACATTTTGACATTGTTGGAACAGAAAACGGGCAACAAGAACATTGGCATCAAGATAACTTTAGCTCTACGTTTAGGGGGTAATGACTACTTTCCCAAATTCCATGGCTTTTCGCACTGGAAGATATTGACATTATTTCCGCAGCATCCAAAGTTTCGAGATAGACTTTTCACTATAAGTTCAAGGAAAGTGGAGATGGACAATAATGTTTACATATATTTAGTTAAAACAATGTACAGTCCAAAGGTTTATGATCCAACACAGCTGAGTTTTCAGGAGATAAGGCATCTGACTATTCAATCCAAAAGAGGACAAGCAAATACAAAATTAAGACACCCTCAGAGCTGGATGCCACCAGAAACCGCCATATCCAAACTATGCTGTCTGATGAACTGCCAGATAAAATATCTACAAACTGCAGGTCAGCCATCAGCTTTGTTGCCAGACTTTATGAATGAAGGATGTCTTGTAAGGACAGCCTCAGGAGAGATTGAGTACGATCTCGGCCCAGACAGTTATATTGGCGATGTGCAAGCAATGCTTCCGATTTCCTTGGATGATCTGTCTGAAAAACTGCAAAATGCAAAAATGGTCCCAAAAAGGAAGAGAAACATTGCTGAAACCCCTCAGAAAAAACAGAGAAGAAAGAAAGTGTTTACATCAACACCAAAGTAAGCGTATTGGCATGCAATGTGCTTATCATGGCAGACTAATGTAGATCAGTTCTGTTCTTTGTTTTTTTCATTAGTGTTATTGATTGGCAGTCTCAAATGTAATGTAACACTTTCCTGTCAATTCTCTTTAATATCATTCATTTCAATCCAAATTTAAAACAATTTAAATTTAAAACAGTGACTGACATTGATAACACAAGTGTATTCAATAATCACACTATATACCATATGCCCTTAGTCAGTCTTCCGGTGATTGTAACTCTTTTAAAAATGTCAGGTTTACATGGGACACTGAAGGAAATATTTGTAGTCGTATTTAAAGGGTCTCCAATTAAATTCATGTCTGTGCAAAATCAAATATGGGCTCTATGGCAGTTATCTTCAAAAGGCGACATTTTCTTTTTACGAATATTAATTTTTCAAGTGCTCGGGTTGAAGGCCCAATGAAAATCCCGGAAACGATCACCTAAAGGTTTAGATGGTTCTAAACACCACTGGAGCATTATGGTCACCTACTGGTGAAAATTAAAAGTTTGTTTTTGCCACTGCTTGAGAATGACAAATGGTATTTGCAGTGCGACTCATCGTGTATTGTTATTTTCTTTGATCTCTACGAAACTAGATTCAGAAAGTACTGGAAGATTGACTGTGCATTATTTGACCTAAATGAGTATTTGATTTTCTGAAAAGTAGAATGTCGGACTAATGTCTTTTATTTTTTCAGGAAAAGTTCTTACCTAGGGAAGCATGAACCAAGAGTCTAAAACACATCAGTACCAAAGAGTGAATTTAATTATTGCCATGAAGTCTGTACTGTTTCAAGTGCTTTATATATGTTTAACTGTGAAACTGTGATATAAGGTTTTGTTAAAATATATTCTGTTAGTAAACATTACTTTTTCTGTATATGTAAGAGAGTGGGTGAAAAAAATCCTAATCCACTGTATATGTGTGTTTTTGGCCTGTTTTGGTTCTTTTGCATGTATATTCGCCAAATGTATTTTGTTATATCACCATTCATTCATTGTAGTTTGATATTATGATTAATTGCACTGACTTATAAAGTTCTTGTTTTATTTTCTTAAGGTATACCCGTTCTCTTAATAATGAATTGCTTATTATGCATTAAAATTATAAGACATTATTGGTTATGTTTCCAGATTCAACATCTTCTGTTTCTATCTTTAAATATTCTATGAGATAAGAAAATAAAATAATCTTGATCATGTTTTTTTTTTTTTGTACCCCTCACAGTTCATTTTTCTCAAGCCTGCCTTTGTAGAAGCTAGACTTATTGATCACTTTGGTGTCCGTGTACGTGTCCCATGTTCATCCATTCATCCACACCCCATATTACAGTTAATGCTAACGTTGTTTGGATTCAGCTCAATGCTGAAGTTGTTTACTTTCTAGTTAAATGAAAAGTGGGTTCAACAAAACTGGGACATCTTGTTTCTTATCTCTATGAGTTTGCACTATACATGGATGCAGACTAGATGAGCTGAGACTAATTAGTAATGTCAGTAAGATTCTCTCTTGACCGAGGATTGTTAGGCAATTAAATCTATTAATCTATTAATCACTGATAATACATTTCTGCCTTCGGGCGTTATTTGCTGTGTGCTTCGGCACCTGACAGTTTATACCACGATAAACTCAGAAAAAACAACATTAAACTCTTAATTGTACTGACTCAAACAAAACTCGCTGTTGTGCAACCTAAACCTTTTTGGTAAACATGTTACTGTAAACTAAGAATATTTGAAATGATATCTTCGAGCCAAGTAACCAAACGTCCATGAATAGTTTTCTCAAAATCTAAGCCTAGTGTCTCTGAAATCGGCTCTACGTGAACCATTCTGGGTCTTAGAATCGTGCACTTTCCTGGCCTCATTTATGCCTTTAAACCTAAACATTTTACTGAAGTAGTAATAATGTGTAGACTGCATGAAGTGGCGGTCACTATTTTTTAACACCATCCAAAGTAGTTCCTTAATTACGTCGATCGCATTAGATTACGCAACAACAAACTTATTGGGTCCTGTGTGTGCTTGACAGCACCCGATATTTGTTTGTGGACGTTCAATAAGTATTGTTACTGGATTGTGTTTTAGTAATGACCCTCATGCTTAGCGGTGCTCTTTTGTGTAGAGAGAGAAAGAGAGATAGAGAGAAAGAGTCAGTCAGTTTTCTCCCGCTCTTAATAGCTGTTCATTGTCAATGAATAAAAGGTTTTCTTCTAATCAACGGGGTTTGTTTGTATTGTACCCTTGGAAGGTAACTTCGAGAAAACGTAACAGTGGCGTCAGATGTGGGGTTGGATCCACGGAAATAGAGAAAAAGGACACCGAATTTGACGACACCCACACAATATGTGACTGTTTTTTTGCGCTTGAATTCTGTGAAACAAATTTCACAAAGTTCTAGCGTAAATTGTTGCATCCGTAGTTTTAATCATCATAACGCGCATTGAGCTATTTTTTATTTTTTATTTTTTTCTTTGTTATTCTGTATTTTTTCACTGAAATCGCTGCTGTAAGTAGTGAGGACCTATTTTCGTTGACCGTAGGTGATAAGCAATTTGGTGGGGTCACCGCGAACCCGTTATAGTGAGATCTTATTCACAATTATTATGCTGGTTGTAATCCAAATGCATGCCATTTTGTTACATTCATTGCTAAGGAAACTATTTTAAATCTGACCCAATGATAAAACGTGGAGCTGTTCCAATGACTTCTATTTTTCAGCTCTGTGCATAATTGTATGAATTCATATCTGGGTACATTAATTGTCTTATTTATCTGTGATCATGGCGAATACAGATACTGGGTCAAAACTGACTTATGTGGAGTAACTGTCCATGCCTTGGACACACAAACCCACTTACTATCTTTCTAAGCACGGATCGATTAATGTCCGTTACTGATCTTCAGAATTTTCTTCTTCGAAACCCAATATATGTGCCAAGTGATGAAAGAAATTACATAGCCGTCTTACTATCTGATAGCAAAGCTTTGTGACTTCAACAACTTGAAGATAATCTCAATGATTTTCCATTGGAGTATTTGCATTGGAGTGGAGCTACAACATCACAATGCTTTGACTTACTAAAAACTGAAATAGACCAAATAAAAGAGAAGTATAACAAACCAGTTTATTTGTATGTTTGTACTGGCACGTGCGATTTTACCAGAAAAGTGAGACGATGTTACATGGTACTGCGTAATAGAACTCCTGATAAGATTAATTATCAGTACATACAACCAGATTAGAGACTTTGTAATTAAGGAAGGTGGAAGAGTCATATTCATTGGAGAGTTCAAGACAGCTGATATCGAAATAAACACCTTGATTACAGTAATAAAAAATGCATGTGACATTCAATAATGAGTTGGCTAGAAATACGTAAACATGTAACGCAGAACTGCTGAAAACCAGAGCCAAGGAAAAAGTGTTTCGATTGGACCTACTTACAGATAGCATACATTCAAAGAAGTTGTTGAGTCAAATATGGTTGCAAAAATTACAAATCGACATTGTGAAAGAGTGATATAGCTCGTTTGATATCTGAAATTGCTCTCAAATTGAACACCAGGAGTTGGTTGAATTTAACTTGAACGAAAGTTATGATTAATTACACTGGACAGCAGAATGGATAGAAAAGGAGATATAATTAGGGATCAGGACGTTGAAGACACAACAAGAAACTATACACAATTCTGGCACACTTTTTAGCAGATTAAAGAAGAAAATGATGAAATGTGTCGAGGGTTCGTAGCACCAAATTATGGTGCTAGATCCAAGTACTTACAACAGTTTTCATCCCAGAAGGTCCCTATTGTATTGCATGAATACGGGAATGAATCATCTAGGCATGATTTCCGACTCCGATACTCGCCAGAAACTGTATATCAACGGGACATGTGGGGGCCTAATGAGTATACACCAGCATTATCTCGGCACAGATTAAGATGCCAAGTTATGATGGCACTGAGCATATTGATGTCTTTCTCACCCCATTTGAAAGAACTTGAAAGAAGGTTTTCTTGGGACCTAATCACCTATAAGTGTTTGGTAATTTGAGAAAGAAACACTTGTGTGTATTGGATATTTGGGTCCTTTATCGTGGTACGTGGGTTGAAATACCGATCTACAGCTTCCAACTGCGTACTTATAGATCATACCACTGCGAAGGAAGAAAAAGCATACAAGTGTGAAATTATAGTCTAGTAAATGTATGGTCCTTCGTTTGAACAGAGAAACAATATTTTGTACTGTCAAGGCCGTTCACAGAATCGTTCATTGACAACGCCTGTTGTCTGGAGATCCTTGGAAATATATAGAAAACAATGACCTCAAACCAAACCCAAGCAGTGTGTTCGATCTTTTTCCATTCTGTGTCTCAGTGTGAACTTGCAAACTAGCTGCTTTTAGACCCCTGGCTTGATGCATTATCCATAATCAACGCCAACATCGTTGGCTATTATTATTCACATCAAGAGGTCTAATCAGTACTTCAGATAGAGCGAAAGTGCAAATTAGTACATACATTTATCCAAATTTGTAGAAGCAATATCATTTCCTTTTTTAAAAAGAAATCTTTGCTATCCGTTGTCCAAGATTTAGAACATGTAATTAAAACCGGCCTAAAATAGAACTAATCTGAAGCAAGACATATATTCTTACATATATTTTGCAACATGTAATTGAGATCAATTTTCCATTCATTTCTTTTAACTTTTTCATTATTTGGCTCAATTTAAGTTGTTTTCTCTAAACAAAATCTGAAGAAATTTTAACTTTCATTTAATTTGTTCTTTAACTTTTTTCTTCTTCTTCTTGCTAATCTCTTAGAAAGATCTCTTTATCCATGGACTAATAAATTCTTCGCTTCGCAGAAAAAATATCGACAATAACTAATAATAGATAATTTTGACGCATTTCAAAGAATCCAATTTTTTTTAAAAAACAGCGTTAAGCATCTCAAAGTCCTAGACTGCGGTAATGGTGCAGCTTTTGAAATTAGAGACCTCATTATCAATATCATGTCATTAGCGCAGTGATTTTTTTTACCAAGAAATGGTATCAGAAAAAGGCGAGTTTTGCATGAAAACGCCTTTTTGATATAAACAGTATACTTTTATTCGTGAAGAAGCTGAAGATTTGTTTAGACTGTCAAAACCTTTAACAAAGAGTGATCACTTTTTCACGCAAATAGTTGCATCGTGGCCGAAAAGTCTAAAAATGAAGGATTTTCCTAAAGGAATTTATTCCGATGAATCCTCTTTCTTTGCGAATAAAAATATTACATATTTTCATGAAGATTGTTACTTTTTCGTGGGAAGAATCGAATCTTTCTCGAAGATTGTATTTTTGCAGGACAACCTTTCCTTATTTCATGAAAAAAATGCATTGATATGTAAGGACAAGTTCTTTTGCGAAAAAAAGTTACTTTCTTCATCGACGCTGCACTTTGTTCACGAAAAAACCTTTTTCGCGAAAAGAGTAACTTTTCGTGAAATGCTTGAATCAATAGGTGAAGGCAGGATTTTAGTGCAAACATTACATTCTTCATGATCATTACACATTTTTCAAGGAAAAAGTAACTTTGTCATGAAGTTTTGCAATGTATCTAAACCACAACCATGCTGACACTATGTCTGTGTAACCAGATCATATCTACATACGTTGTTCCAATTCTGTCTTTATGTGTCTACTCCAGTTTGCTGGTCTTTGTGGCTTGTCCGCGGGTTTAGTCAATAAATGAACATTAATAAATGTATGTTTAGCTATCCATGTTGTCAGTGGGATTCTAGGAGATGACGGATATGCTGCAGGGCATTAGACCCAGGCGTCTCAATTTAATCTTTTTATTGGTTAGGTAACTGATCTTATATTGTCTTATTATCATATCAGCCAGTGGATGTTACTTTCAGAGTACTGGGACGTTTAACGACATAAGCGGCCAGTGATACAATCTTCACGAAGACTGATTTCTTCGCAAAATGAGTGCTTTCTCCACGAAAACAGTTGAAACTTCATGAAAAATTATTTTATACACAAAAAGTCAAATCTTTATGAAGAATTGGTAATTGTTACGTAGCAAGTAGATAATGAAAGTCATTTTCTTCACAAAAAGTGCTTGTATACGTTGATAGAAACTTTACGAATAAGTTACTTCCCTCGCGATAAAATGCAATTTTCAGGAAGATTTACCTTTTTCACGAATAAAGTGACATTGCAAGTGGAATCAATTTGTCACGAAAAAAGTTCTTTTACTCGTAAAAATACAGTAATCTTTATGAAGAATGTCGCGTTTTCACGAGAAAATGCTTTTAAATATCGACGCATGCCTTTCACGAGAATTTTGTTCTCTCCCTTTTTTTTCGCGAAAAATTAAAAACAAAACGGGCGGGGCGGGGGGGGGGGGGGCAATTTAATGCAGCATGTCACCTTCTTCACACAACAAATTGCTTTTTCTCGTCGATACAATTTCTCTTTTCATGGAAAATGTTACGTTCTTAGTGACTTGTTGAATAATTACGAAAAATATGAATTCTTCACGAGAAAAGTAATGATCTTCGTGAAAATTGGTGATTTTTGTTAGGAAAAAGGACTTCTCACAACATGCTTCTTCGTGAAAAATCGCTTCATAATTGTACATGTTCGGCCAGGTCACAAACTTTGTATGTAGGAAAAGCAATAACTTTTATCACCAAGATTTTGACAGGATTTGCAATACAAACCTTTGCGAAAAAGTGACTGTAACAAGACGAATTTTTCGCGAATATTCACCTTTTCCTTAAAGAGGTTCGTCGATAAAAATCACTATGTTAATGACAGGAATAGTCACTGATACGTCAGGGACGACTTGTTACTGACAATCTAATTTCATTTAGTAACGTTCTATTTGAATGTTTTATTTACAAGTCCAGAAGAAGAGTGCTACAACGGCTTAAGAAAGTCATATGGCGTGAGACGTAATATGTTTTTAAAGTAATTTACGGTATTATGCTAATATATGGACATTCTAAAGCAAAGTTCACATTTGTTGCAGCTACGGATGTTGTAAACGATGAATAGCCATAGTATGATTCGACAAACAATTTCAAACAATATAACCCTCTTATTATTTAAGACAAATTGTAAACTTCTTGAGTATTCTGCAGACAGACACAATTCTCAATCTTTCTAGCATTCTAGTTATCCATCTAGTCATCCTTTCAATAATTATTATTTATTGGAAGATATGATAGTAATATACGAAGGACAGAAACGGATTTGAACAAGTCATTGGAAGATGTATCGTTAGAATCACAAAACTATTTCGACGATAAGCTGCCATATATTGAGAAAAGTACATGTGACCAACTCCAGATGGGTACTGAAGAAGAGCCTGTGTCTGATTTAACTGATTGCATGTATGTTGCTGGTGCTGATGGGGTGAATACTGTATTCATTTGTTGGTTATTTTGGATTTATGCAGACATCCAAAACGAGCTACCAATAGAGATGATGATATACACAAGATAAGGGAAGTACTTGATGATGTACTATTGAAAAGTGGAAACCTAAAACCAGAATATGCACTGGGGGAGATAAGAATATTGTTCGGTACCGGCAACAAGTTTGGAAAAAGTTTGATTGATCGTATGAAACTAAATTGCAAGTATAAACGTTTTCTTCCAGAAATTTCCACTCCTCCACATCCGTAAATCAAATATCACCAACCTTTTTGCTGCCTACAAAGAAGTAGGTCTCCTGCTGCTGCTAAAGTTCATGGTAGATGACGGTGAAAAAATGGAATGGTCCAAATTGATGTCTGCAGAGAGCATAGACACAGCCACTATGATAAAACATTGTGATGAAGGTATTGACATTGCTTGGTTGAACGTATTGGGGGGGTAGCGGGTCCTGATGGTTACCATTTACTTTTGTCTTCCGCGAAGTCATCTTTGCCATTTGCTTTTCTCAATGGAGCAACTTCATATGCTGGATAATGCACCAATTTTTTGCACTATTAGCTGAGGCTGGTCTTGTTTTTTTTAAAAGAGAACGCCATACCAGCTGGCATATCGACCAAAATCAAAGTAGCTACTTTAGAGTTTGCAGGGGTAAAGTTGAAAGCCAAATTAGTGAGTTGCAAAAAGTATTTAAACTTTGTTCAGTACAATATTTTGAAAGATCTTTTAGGACAAATTCCTGCACTGAAGCGAAGCGTAGTATGTGAAGAAAAGGACCAATTCACTCCTGATGACTTTAAAGCTGCCACAAGAGAACAGAGAAAGAAAAAAGATGTAGCCTCTATTAGTCATCTCAAGGTCATTAGTGATATAATGACAGATGAACAATTATGCCGCGAACATGTGATTGAAACCAACGATGGAAAGCGCCTCATCAGCACCTACTTGGCGGCAAAAGTTGAAAGTCTTGACATCAAACAAAACCTATTGTTGGACATTGACAGCGAATTATATTTATAGGGATGTACTTGTGCAACTGAAGAAAGATCTGTTTGTCTCTGCAGGAAATACACATCACCTGTAAGAGCTGTTTTCTCTTCGACTGGATTTGAGCAGTTTTCTGTCCTCGAAAACATACACCAACGTAAAGGTGAAGCTGAATTAGCACAAATTGACTGGATGTTGGATAGTGTCTCTGCGCTCCACGATGGTGATGCTGTTATAAGTATTGACTCCTCCGGAGATATAGATTCTTTAGTCATTCATTTGTTCTCAGTTTCACAGAGTTGGCCAATAGAATCTGATGGAAGATTTAAATATCAGGTGTTTTTGATGCTACAGAAAATGGGGAAGCTTTCAGATTTTTATAACATCACAAACATTTTGACATTGTTGGAACAGAAAACGGGCAACAAGAACATTGGCATCAAGATAACTTTAGCTCTATGTTTAGGGGGTAATTACTACTTTCCCAAATTCCATGGCTTTTCGCACTGGAAGATATTGACATTATTTCCGCAGCATCCAAAGTTTCGAGATAGACTTTTCACTATAAGTTCAAGGAAAGTGAAGATGGACAATAATGTTTACATATATTTAGTTAAAACAATGTACAGTCCAAAGGTTTATGATCCAACACAGCTGAGTTTTCAGGAGATAAGGCGTCTGACTATTCAATCCAAAAGAGGACAAGCAAATACAAAATTAAGACACCCTCAGAGCTGGATGCCACCAGAAACCGCCATATCCAAACTATGCTGTCTGATGAACTGCCAGATAAAATATCTACAAACTGCAGGTCAGCCATCAGCTTTGTTGCCAGACTTTATGAATGAAGGATGTCTTGTAAGGACAGCCTCAGGAGAGATTGAGTACGATCTTGGCCCAGATAGTTATATTGGCGATGTGCAAGCAATGCTTCCGATTTCCTTGGATGATCTGTCTGAAAAACTGCAAAATGCAAAAATGGTCCCAAAAAGGAAGAGAAACATTGCTGAAACCCCTCAGAAAAAACAGAGAAGAAAGAAAGTGTTTACATCAACACCAAAGTAAGCGTATTGGCATGCAATGTGCTTATCATGGCAGACTAATGTAGATCAGTTCTGTTCTTTGTTTTTTTCATTAGTGTTATTGATTGGCAGTCTCAAATGTAATGTAACACTTTCCTGTCAATTCTCTTTAATATCATTCATTTCAATCCAAATTTAAAACAATTTAAATTTAAAACAGTGACTGACATTGATAACACAAGTGTATTCAATAATCACACTATATACCATATGCCCTTAGCCAGTCTTCCGGTGATTGTAACTCTTTTAAAAATGTCAGGTTTACATGAGACACTGAAGGAAATATTTGTAGTCGTATTTAAAGGGTCTCCAATTAAATTCATGTCTGTGCAAAATCAAATATGGGCTCTATGGCAGTTATCTTCAAAAGGCGACATTTTCTTTTTACGAATATTAATTTTTCAAGTGCTCGGGTTGAAGGCCCAATGAAAATCCCGGAAACGATCACCTAAAGGTTTAGATGGTTCTAAACACCACTGGAGCATTATGGTCACCTACTGGTGAAAATTAAAAGTTTGTTTTTGCCACTGCTTGAGAATGACAAATGGTATTTGCAGTGCGACTCATCGTGTATTGTTATTTTCTTTGATCTCTACGAAACTAGATTCAGAAAGTACTGGAAGATTGACTGTGCATTATTTGACCTAAATGAGTATTTGATTTTCTGAAAAGTAGAATGTCGGACTAATGTCTTTTATTTTTTCAGGAAAAGTTCTTACCTAGGAAAGCATGAACCAAGAGTCTAAAACACATCAGTACCAAAGAGTGAATTTAATTATTGCCATGAAGTCTGTACTGTTTCAAGTGCTTTATATATGTTTAACTGTGAAACTGTGATATAAGGTTTTGTTAAAATATATTCTGTTAGTAAACATTACTTTTTCTGTATATGTAAGAGAGTGGGTGAAAAAAATCCTAATCCACTGTATATGTGTGTTTTTGGCCTGTTTTGGTTCTTTTGCATGTATATTCGCCAAATGTATTTTGTTATATCACCATTCATTCATTGTAGTTTGATATTATGATTAATTGCACTGACTTATAAAGTTCTTGTTTTATTTTCTTAAGGTATACCCGTTCTCTTAATAATGAATTGCTTATTATGCATTAAAATTATAAGACATTATTGGTTATGTTTCCAGATTCAACATCTTCTGTTTCTATCTTTAAATATTCTATGAGATAAGAAAATAAAATAATCTTGATCATGTTTTTTTTTTTGTACCCCTCACAGTTCATTTTTCTCAAGCCTGCCTTTGTAGAAGCTAGACTTATTGATCACTTTGGTGTCCGTGTACGTGTCCCGTGTTCATCCATTCATCCACACCCCATATTACAGTTAATGCTAACGTTGTTTGGATTCAGCTCAATGCTGAAGTTGTTTACTTTCTAGTTAAATGAAAAGTGGGTTCAACAAAACTGGGACATCTTGTTTCTTATCTCTATGAGTTTGCACTATACATGGATGCAGACTAGATGAGCTGAGACTAATTAGTAATGTCAGTAAGATTCTCTCTTGACCGAGGATTGTTAGGCAATTAAATCTATTAATCTATTAATCACTGATAATACATTTCTGCCTTCGGGCGTTATTTGCTGTGTACTTCGGCACCTGACAGTTTATACCACGATAAACTCAGAAAAAACAACATTAAACTCTTAATTGTACTGACTCAAACAAAACTCGCTGTTGTGCAACCTAAACCTTTTTGGTAAACATGTTACTGTAAACTAAGAATATTTGAAATGATATCTTCGAGCCACGTAACCAAACGTCCATGAATAGTTTTCTCAAAATCTAAGCCTAGTGTCTCTGAAATCAGCTCTACGTGAACCATTCTGGGTCTTAGAATCGTGCACTTTCCTGGCCTCATTTATGCCTTTAAACCTAAACATTTTACTGAAGTAGTAATAATGTGTAGACTGCATGAAGTGGCGGTCACTATTTTTTAACACCATCCAAAGTAGTTCCTTAACTACATCGATCGCATTAGATTACGCAACAACAAACTTATTGGGTCCTGTGTGTGCTTGACAGCACCCGATATTTGTTTGTGGACGTTCAATAAGTATTGTTACTGGATTGTGTTTTAGTAATGACCCTCATGCTTAGCGGTGCTCTTTTGTGTAGAGAGAGAAAGAGAGAGAGAGAGAAAGAGTCAGTCAGTTTTCTCCCGCTCTTAATAGCTGTTCATTGTCAATGAATAAAAGGTTTTCTTCTAATCAACGGGGTTTGTTTGTATTGTACCCTTGGAAGGTAACTTCGAGAAAACGTAACAGTGGCGTCAGATGTGGGGTTGGATCCACGGAAATAGAGAAAAAGGACACCGAATTTGACGACACCCAAACAATATGTGACTGTTTTTTTGCGCTTGAATTCTGTGAAACAAATTTCACAAAGTTCTAGCGTAAATTGTTGCATCCGTAGTTTTAATCATCATAACGCGCATTGAGCTATTTTTTATTTTTTATTTTTTTCTTTGTTATTCTGTATTTTTTCACTGAAATCGCTGCTGTAAGTAGTGAGGACCTATTTTCGTTGACCGTAGGTGATAAGCAATTTGGTGGGGTCACCGCGAACCCGTTATAGTGAGATCTTATTCACAATTATTATGCTGGTTGTAATCCAAATGCATGCCATTTTGTTACATTCATTGCTAAGGAAACTATTTTAAATCTGACCCAATGATAAAACGTGGAGCTGTTCCAATGACTTCTATTTTTCAGCTCTGTGCATAATTGTATGAATTCATATCTGGGTACATTAATTGTCTTATTTATCTGTGATCATGGCGAATACAGATACTGGGTCAAAACTGACTTATGTGGAGTAACTGTCCATGCCTTGGACACACAAACCCACTTACTATCTTTCTAAGTACGGATCGATTAATGTCCGTTACTGATCTTCAGAATTTTCTTCTTCGAAACCCAATATATGTGCCAAGTGATGAAAGAAATTACATAGCCGTCTTACTATCTGATAGCAAAGCTTTGTGACTTCAACAACTTGAAGATAATCTCAATGATTTTCCATTGGAGTATTTGCATTGGAGTGGAGCTACAACATCACAATGCTTTGACTTACTAAAAACTGAAATAGACCAAATAAAAGAGAAGTATAACAAACCAGTTTATTTGTATGTTTGTACTGGCACGTGCGATTTTACCAGAAAAGTGAGACGATGTTACATGGTACTGCGTAATAGAACTCCTGATAAGATTAATTATCAGTACATACAACCAGATTAGAGACTTTGTAATTAAGGAAGGTGGAAGAGTCATATTCATTGGAGAGTTCAAGACAGCTGATATCGAAATAAACACCTTGATTACAGTAATAAAAAATGCATGTGACATTCAATAATGAGTTGGCTAGAAATACGTAAACATGTAACGCAGAACTGCTGAAAACCAGAGCCAAGGAAAAAGTGTTTCGATTGGACCTACTTACAGATAGCATACATGCAAAGAAGTTGTTGAGTCAAATATGGTTGCAAAAATTACAAATCGACATTGTGAAAGAGTGATATAGCTCGTTTGATATCTGAAATTGCTCTCAAATTGAACACCAGGAGTTGGTTGAATTTAACTTGAACGAAAGTTATGATTAATTACACTGGACAGCAGAATGGATAGAAAAGGAGATATAATTAGGGATCAGGACGTTGAAGACACAACAAGAAACTATACACAATTCTGGCACACTTTTTAGCAGATTAAAGAAGAAAATGATGAAATGTGTCGAGGGTTCGTAGCACCAAATTATGGTGCTAGATCCAAGTACTTACAACAGTTTTCATCCCAGAAGGTCCCTATTGTATTGCATGAATACGGGAATGAATCATCTAGGCATGATTTCCGACTCCGATACTCGCCAGAAACTGTATATCAACGGGACATGTGGGGGCCTAATGAGTATACACCAGCATTATCTCGGCACAGATTAAGATGCCAAGAGTTATGATGGCACTGAGCATATTGATGTCTTTCTCACCCCATTTGAAAGAACTTGAAAGAAGGTTTTCTTGGGACCTAATCACCTATAGGTGTTTGGTAATTTGAGAAAGAAACACTTGTGTGTATTGGATATTTGGGTCCTTTATCGTGGTACGTGGGTTGAAATACCGATCTACAGCTTCCAACTGCGTACTTATAGATCATACCACTGCGAAGGAAGAAAAAGCATACAAGTGTGAAATTATAGTCTAGTAAATGTATGGTCCTTCGTTTGAACAGAGAAACAATATTTTGTACTGTCAAGGCCGTTCACAGAATCGTTCATTGACAACGCCTGTTGTCTGGAGATCCTTGGAAATATATGGAAAACAATGACCTCAAACCAAAACCAAGCAGTGTGTTCGATCTTTTTCCATTCTGTGTCTCAGTGTGAACTTGCAAACTAGCTGCTTTTAGACCCATGGCTTGATGCATTATCCATAATCAACGCCAACATCGTTGGCTATTATTATTCACATCAAGAGGTCTAATCAGTACTTCAGATAGAGCGAAAGTGCAAATTAGTACATACATTTATCCAAATTTGTAGAAGCAATATCATTTCCTTTTTTAAAAAGAAATCTTTGCTATCCGTTGTCCAAGATTTCGAACATGTAATTAAAACCGGCCTAAAATAGAACTAATCTGAAGCAAGACATATATTCTTACATATATTTTGCAAAATATAATTGAGATCAATTTTCCATTCATTTCTTTTAACTTTTTCATTATTTGGCTCAATTGAAGTTGTTTTCTGTAAACAAAAACTAAAGAAATTTTAACTTTCATTTAATTTGTTCTTTAATTTTTTTCTTCTTCTTCTTGCTAATCTCTTAGAAAGATCTCTTTATCCATGGACTAATAAATTCTTCGCTTCGCAGAAAAAATATCGACAATAACTAAAAACGATAATTTTGGCGCATTTCAAAGAATCCAATTTTTTTTAAAAAACAGAGTTAAGCATCTCAGAGTCCTAGACTGCGGTAATGGTGTAGCTTTTGAAATTAGAGACCTCATTATCAATATCATGTCATTAGCGCAGTGATTTTTTTTACCAAGAAATGCTATCAGAAAAAGGCGAGTTTTGCATGAAAACGCCTTTTTGATATAAAAAGTATACTTTTATTCGTGAAGAAGCTGAAGATTTGTTTAGACTGTCAAAACCTTTAACAAAGAGTGATCACTTTTTCACGCAAATAGTTGCATCGTGGCCGAAAAGTCTAAAAATGAAGGATTTTCCTAAAGGAATTTATTCCGATGAATCCTCTTTCTTTGCGAATAAATATTACATATTTTCATGAAGATTGTTACTTTTTCGTGGGAAGAATCGAATCTTTCTCGAAGATTGTATTTTTGCAGGACAACCTTTCCTTATTTCATGAAAAAAATGCATTGATATGTAAGGACAAGTTCTTTTGCGAAAAAAAGTTACTTTCTTCATCGACGCTGCACTTTGTTCACGAAAAAACCTTTTTCGCGAAAAGAGTAACTTTTCGTGAAATGCTTGAATCAATAGGTGAAGGCACGATTTTAGTGCAAACATTACATTCTTCATGATCATTACACATTTTTCAAGGAAAAAGTAACTTTGTCATGAAGTTTTGCAATGTATCTAAACCACAACCATGCTGACACTATGTCTGTGTAACCAGATCATATCTACATACGTTGTTCCAATTCTGTCTTTATGTGTCTACTCCAGTTTGCTGGTCTTTGTGGCTTGTCCGCGGGTTTAGTCAATAAATGAACATTAATAAATGTATGTTTAGCTATCCATGTTGTCAGTGGGATTCTAGGAGATGACGGATATGCTGCAGGGCATTAGACCCAGGCGTCTCAATTTAATCTTTTTATTGGTTAGGTAACTGATCTTATATTGTCTTATTATCATATCAGCCAGTGGATGTTACTTTCAGAGTACTGGGACGTTTAACGACATAAGCGGCCAGTGATACAATCTTCACGAAGACTGATTTCTTCGCAAAATGAGTGCTTTCTCCACGAAAACAGTTGAAACTTCATGAAAAATTATTTTATACACAAAAAGTCAAATCTTTATGAAGAATTGGTAATTGTTACGTAGCAAGTAGATAATGAAAGTCATTTTCTTCACAAAAAGTGCTTGTATACGTTGATAGAAACTTTACGAATAAGTTACTTCCCTCGCGATAAAATGCAATTTTCAGGAAGATTTACCTTTTTCACGAATAAAGTGACATTGCAAGTGGAATCAATTTGTCACGAAAAAAGTTCTTTTACTCGTAAAAATACAGTAATCTTTATGAAGAATGTCGCGTTTTCACGAGAAAATGCTTTTAAATATCGACGCATGCCTTTCACGAGAATTTTGTTCTCTCCCTTTTTTTTCGCGAAAAATTAAAAACAAAACGGGCGGGAGGGGGGGGGGGCAATTTAATGCAGCATGTCACCTTCTTCACACAACAAATTGCTTTTTCTCGTCGATACAATTTCTCTTTTCATGGAAAATGTTACGTTCTTAGTGACTTGTTGAATAATTACGAAAAATATGAATTCTTCACGAGAAAAGTAATGATCTTCGTGAAAATTGGTGATTTTTGTTAGGAAAAAGGACTTCTCACAACATGCTTCTTCGTGAAAAATCGCTTCATAATTGTACATGTTCGGCCAGGTCACAAACTTTGTATGTAGGAAAAGCAATAACTTTTATCACCAAGATTTTGACAGGATTTGCAATACAAACCTTTGCGAAAAAGTGACTGCAACAAGACGAATTTTTCGCGAATATTCACCTTTTCCTTAAAGAGGTTCGTCGATAAAAATCACTATGTTAATGACAGGAATAGTCACTGATACGTCAGGGACGACTTGTTACTGACAATCTAATTTCATTTAGTAACATTCTATTTGAATGTTTTATTTACAAGTCCAGAAGAAGAGTGCTACAACGGCTTAAGAAAGTCATATGGCGTGAGACGTAATATGTTTTTAAAGTAATTTACGGTATTATGCTAATATATGGACATTTTAAAGCAAAGTTCACATTTGTTGCAGCTACGGATGTTGTAAACGATGAATAGCCATAGTATGATTCGACAAACAATTTCAAACAATATAACCCTCTTATTATTTAAGACAAATTGTAAACTTCTTGAGTATTCTGCAGACAGACACAATTCTCAATCTTTCTAGCATTCTAGTTATCCATCTAGTCATCTTTTCGATAATTATTATTTATTGGAAGATATGATAGTAATATACGAAGGACAGAAACGGATTTGAACAAGTCATTGGAAGATGTATCGTTAGAATCACAAAACTATTTCGACGATAAGCTGCCATATATTGAGAAAAGTACATGTGACCAACTCCAGATGGGTACTGAAGAAGAGCCTGTGTCTGATTTAACTGATTGCATGTATGTTGCTGGTGCTGATGGGGTGAATACTGTATTCATTTGTTGGTTATTTTGGATTTATGCAGACATCCAAAACGAGCTACCAATAGAGATGATGATATACACAAGATAAGGGAAGTACTTGATGATGTACTATTGAAAAGTGGAAACCTAAAACCAGAATATGCACTGGGGGAGATAAGAATATTGTTCGGTACCGGCAACAAGTTTGGAAAAAGTTTGATTGATCGTATGAAACTAAATTGCAAGTATAAACGTTTTCTTCCAGAAATTTCCACTCCTCCACATCCGTAAATCAAATATCACCAACCTTTTTGCTGCCTACAAAGAAGTAGGTCTCCTGCTGCTGCTAAAGTTCATGGTAGATGACGGTGAAAAAATGGAATGGTCCAAATTGATGTCTGCAGAGAGCATAGACACAGCCACTATGATAAAACATTGTGATGAAGGTATTGACATTGCGTGGTTGAACGTATTGGGGGGTAGCGGGTCCTGATGGTTACCATTTACTTTTGTCTTCCGTGAAGTCATCTTTGCCATTTGCTTTTCTCAATGGAGCAACTTCATATGCTGGATACTGCACCAATTTTTTGCACTATTAGCTGAGGCTGGTCTTGTTTTTTTTAAAAGAGAACGCCATACCAGCTGGCATATCGACCAAAATCAAAGTAGCTACTTTAGAGTTTGCAGGGGTAAAGTTGAAAGCCAAATTAGTGAGTTGCAAAAAGTATTTAAACTTTGTTCAGTACAATATTTTGAAAGATCTTTTAGGACAAATTCCTGCACTGAAGCGAAGCGTAGTATGTGAAGAAAAGGACCAATTCACTCCTGATGACTTTAAAGCTGCCACAAGAGAACAGAGAAAGAAAAAAGATGTAGCCTCTATTAGTCATCTCAAGGTCATTAGTGATATAATGACAGATGAACAATTATGCCGCGAACATGTGATTGAAACCAACGATGGAAAGCGCCTCATCAGCACCTACTTGGCGGCAAAAGTTGAAAGTCTTGACATCAAACAAAACCTATTGTTGGACATTGACAGCGAATTATATTTATAGGGATGTACTTGTGCAACTGAAGAAAGATCTGTTTGTCTCTGCAGGAAATACACATCACCTGTAAGAGCTGTTTTCTCTTCGACTGGATTTGAGCAGTTTTCTGTCCTCGAAAACATACACCAACGTAAAGGTGAAGCTGAATTAGCACAAATTGACTGGATGTTGGATAGTGTCTCTGCGCTCCACGATGGTGATGCTGTTATAAGTATTGACTCCTCCGGAGATATAGATTCTTTAGTCATTCATTTGTTCTCAGTTTCACAGAGTTGGCCAATAGAATCTGATGGAAGATTTAAATATCAGGTGTTTTTGATGCTACAGAAAATGGGGAAGCTTTCAGATTTTTATAACATCACAAACATTTTGACATTGTTGGAACAGAAAACGGGCAACAAGAACATTGGCATCAAGATAACTTTAGCTCTATGTTTAGGGGGTAATTACTACTTTCCCAAATTCCATGGATTTTCGCACTGGAAGATATTGACATTATTTCCGCAGCATCCAAAGTTTCGAGATAGACTTTTCACTATAAGTTCAAGGAAAGTGAAGATGGACAATAATGTTTACATATATTTAGTTAAAACAATGTACAGTCCAAAGGTTTATGATCCAACACAGCTGAGTTTTCAGGAGATAAGGCATCTGACTATTCAATCCAAAAGAGGACAAGCAAATACAAAATTAAGACACCCTCAGAGCTGGATGCCACCAGAAACCGCCATATCCAAACTATGCTGTCTGATGAACTGCCAGATAAAATATCTACAAACTGCAGGTCAGCCATCAGCTTTGTTGCCAGACTTTATGAATGAAGGATGTCTTGTAAGGACAGCCTCAGGAGAGATTGAGTACGATCTTGGCCCAGACAGTTATATTGGCGATGTGCAAGCAATGCTTCCGATTTCCTTGGATGATCTGTCTGAAAAACTGCAAAATGCAAAAATGGTCCCAAAAAGGAAGAGAAACATTGCTGAAACCCCTCAGAAAAAACAGAGAAGAAAGAAAGTGTTTACATCAACACCAAAGTAAGCGTATTGGCATGCAATGTGCTTATCATGGCAGACTAATGTAGGTCAGTTCTGTTCTTTGTTTTTTTCATTAGTGTTATTGATTGGCAGTCTCAAATGTAATGCAACACTTTCCTGTCAATTCTCTTTAATATCATTCATTTCAATCCAAATTTAAAACAATTTAAATTTAAAACAGTGACTGACATTGATAACACAAGTGTATTCAATAATCACACTATATACCATATGCCCTTAGTCAGTCTTCCGGTGATTGTAACTCTTTTAAAAATGTCAGGTTTACATGGGACACTGAAGGAAATATTTGTAGTCGTATTTAAAGGGTCTCCAATTAAATTCATGTCTGTGCAAAATCAAATATGGGCTCTATGGCAGTTATCTTCAAAAGGCGACATTTTCTTTTTACGAATATTAATTTTTCAAGTGCTCGGGTTGAAGGCCCAATGAAAATCCCGGAAACGATCACCTAAAGGTTTAGATGGTTCTAAACACCACTGGAGCATTATGGTCACCTACTGGTGAAAATTAAAAGTTTGTTTTTGCCACTGCTTGAGAATGACAAATGGTATTTGCAGTGCGACTCATCGTGTATTGTTATTTTCTTTGATCTCTACGAAACTAGATTCAGAAAGTACTGGAAGATTGACTGTGCATTATTTGACCTAAATGAGTATTTGATTTTCTGAAAAGTAGAATGTCGGACTAATGTCTTTTATTTTTTCAGGAAAAGTTCTTACCTAGGAAAGCATGAACCAAGAGTCTAAAACACATCAGTACCAAAGAGTGAATTTAATTATTGCCATGAAGTCTGTACTGTTTCAAGTGCTTTATATATGTTTAACTGTGAAACTGTGATATAAGGTTTTGTTAAAATATATTCTGTTAGTAAACATTACTTTTTCTGTATATGTAAGAGAGTGGGTGAAAAAAATCCTAATCCACTGTATATGTGTGTTTTTTGCCTGTTTTGGTTCTTTTGCATGTATATTCGCCAAATGTATTTTGTTTTATCACCATTCATTCATTGTAGTTTGATATTATGATTAATTGCACTGACTTATAAAGTTCTTGTTTTATTTTCTTAAGGTATACCCGTTCTCTTAATAATGAATTGCTTATTATGCATTAAAATTATAAGACATTATTGGTTATGTTTCCAGATTCAACATCTTCTGTTTCTATCTTTAAATATTCTATGAGATAAGAAAATAAAATAATCTTGATCATGTTTTTTTTTTTTTTGTACCCCTCACAGTTCATTTTTCTCAAGCCTGCCTTTGTAGAAGCTAGACTTATTGATCACTTTGGTGTCCGTGCACGTGTCCCATGTTCATCCATTCATCCACACCCCATATTACAGTTAATGCTAACGTTGTTTGGATTCAGCTCAATGCTGAAGTTGTTTACTTTCTAGTTAAATGAAAAGTGGGTTCAACAAAACTGGGACATCTTGTTTCTTATCTCTATGAGTTTGCACTATACATGGATGCAGACTAGATGAGCTGAGACTAATTAGTAATGTCAGTAAGATTCTCTCTTGACCGAGGATTGTTAGGCAATTAAATCTATTAATCTATTAATCACTGATAATACATTTCTGCCTTCGGGCGTTATTTGCTGTGTGCTTCGGCACCTGACAGTTTATACCACGATAAACTCAGAAAAAACAACATTAAACTCTTAATTGTACTGACTCAAACAAAACTCGCTGTTGTGCAACCTAAACTTTTTTGGTAAACATGTTACTGTAAACTAAGAATATTTGAAATGATATCTTCGAGCCAAGTAACCAAACGTCCATGAATAGTTTTCTCAAAATCTAAGCCTAGTGTCTCTGAAATCGGCTCTACGTGAACCATTCTGGGTCTTAGAATCGTGCACTTTCCTGGCCTCATTTATGCCTTTAAACCTAAACATTTTACTGAAGTAGTAATAATGTGTAGACTGCATGAAGTGGCGGTCACTATTTTTTAACACCATCCAAAGTAGTTCCTTAACTACGTCGATCGCATTAGATTACGCAACAACAAACTTATTGGGTCCTGTGTGTGCTTGACAGCACCCGATATTTGTTTGTGGACGTTCAATAAGTATTGTTACTGGATTGTGTTTTAGTAATGACCCTCATGCTTAGCGGTGCTCTTTTGTGTAGAGAGAGAAAGAGAGAGAGAGAGAAAGAGTCAGTCAGTTTTCTCCCGCTCTTAATAGCTGTTCATTGTCAATGAATAAAAGGTTTTCTTCTAATCAACGGGGTTTGTTTGTATTGTACCCTTGGAAGGTAACTTCGAGAAAACGTAACAGTGGCGTCAGATGTGGGGTTGGATCCACGGAAATAGAGAAAAAGGACACCGAATTTGACGACACCCAAACAATATGTGACTGTTTTTTTGCGCTTGAATTCTGTGAAACAAATTTCACAAAGTTCTAGCGTAAATTGTTGCATCCGTAGTTTTAATCATCATAACGCGCATTGAGCTATTTTTTATTTTTTATTTTTTTCTTTGTTATTCTGTATTTTTTCACTGAAATCGCTGCTGTAAGTAGTGAGGACCTATTTTCGTTGACCGTAGGTGATAAGCAATTTGGTGGGGTCACCGCGAACCCGTTATAGTGAGATCTTATTCACAATTATTATGCTGGTTGTAATCCAAATGCATGCCATTTTGTTACATTCATTGCTAAGGAAACTATTTTAAATCTGACCCAATGATAAAACGTGGAGCTGTTCCAATGACTTCTATTTTTCAGCTCTGTGCATAATTGTATGAATTCATATCTGGGTACATTAATTGTCTTATTTATCTGTGATCATGGCGAATACAGATACTGGGTCAAAACTGACTTATGTGGAGTAACTGTCCATGCCTTGGACACACAAACCCACTTACTATCTTTCTAAGTACGAATCGATTAATGTCCGTTACTGATCTTCAGAATTTTCTTCTTCGAAACCCAATATATGTGCCAAGTGATGAAAGAAATTACATAGCCGTCTTACTATCTGATAGCAAAGCTTTGTGACTTCAACAACTTGAAGATAATCTCAATGATTTTCCATTGGAGTATTTGCATTGGAGTGGAGCTACAACATCACAATGCTTTGACTTACTAAAAACTGAAATAGACCAAATAAAAGAGAAGTATAACAAACCAGTTTATTTGTATGTTTGTACTGGCACGTGCGATTTTACCAGAAAAGTGAGACGATGTTACATGGTACTGCGTAATAGAACTCCTGATAAGATTAATTATCAGTACATACAACCAGATTAGAGACTTTGTAATTAAGGAAGGTGGAAGAGTCATATTCATTGGAGAGTTCAAGACAGCTGATATCGAAATAAACACCTTGATTACAGTAATAAAAAATGCATGTGACATTCAATAATGAGTTGGCTAGAAATACGTAAACATGTAACGCAGAACTGCTGAAAACCAGAGCCAAGGAAAAAGTGTTTCGATTGGACCTACTTACAGATAGCATACATGCAAAGAAGTTGTTGAGTCAAATATGGTTGCAAAAATTACAAATCGACATTGTGAAAGAGTGATATAGCTCGTTTGATATCTGAAATTGCTCTCAAATTGAACACCAGGAGTTGGTTGAATTTAACTTGAACGAAAGTTATGATTAATTACACTGGACAGCAGAATGGATAGAAAAGGAGATATAATTAGGGATCAGGACGTTGAAGACACAACAAGAAACTATACACAATTCTGGCACACTTTTTAGCAGATTAAAGAAGAAAATGATGAAATGTGTTGAGGGTTCGTAGCACCAAATTATGGTGCTAGATCCAAGTACTTACAACAGTTTTCATCCCAGAAGGTCCCTATTGTATTGCATGAATACGGGAATGAATCATCTAGGCATGATTTCCGACTCCGATACTCGCCAGAAACTGTATATCAACGGGACATGTGGGGGCCTAATGAGTATACACCAGCATTATCTCGGCACAGATTAAGATGCCAAGAGTTATGATGGCACTGAGCATATTGATGTCTTTCTCACCCCATTTGAAAGAACTTGAAAGAAGGTTTTCTTGGGACCTAATCACCTATAGGTGTTTGGTAATTTGAGAAAGAAACACTTGTGTGTATTGGATATTTGGGTCCTTTATCGTGGTACGTGGGTTGAAATACCGATCTACAGCTTCCAACTGCGTACTTATAGATCATACCACTGCGAAGGAAGAAAAAGCATACAAGTGTGAAATTATAGTCTAGTAAATGTATGGTCCTTCGTTTGAACAGAGAAACAATATTTTGTACTGTCAAGGCCGTTCACAGAATCGTTCATTGACAACGCCTGTTGTCTGGAGATCCTTGGAAATATATGGAAAACAATGACCTCAAACCAAAACCAAGCAGTGTGTTCGATCTTTTTCCATTCTGTGTCTCAGTGTGAACTTGCAAACTAGCTGCTTTTAGACCCCTGGCTTGATGCATTATCCATAATCAACGCCAACATCGTTGGCTATTATTATTCACATCAAGAGGTCTAATCAGTACTTCAGATAGAGCGAAAGTGCAAATTAGTACATACATTTATCCAAATTTGTAGAAGCAATATCATTTCCTTTTTTAAAAAGAAATCTTTGCTATCCGTTGTCCAAGATTTCGAACATGTAATTAAAACCGGCCTAAAATAGAACTAATCTGAAGCAAGACATATATTCTTACATATATTTTGCAAAATATAATTGAGATCAATTTTCCATTCATTTCTTTTAACTTTTTCATTATTTGGCTCAATTGAAGTTGTTTTCTGTAAACAAAAACTAAAGAAATTTTAACTTTCATTTAATTTGTTCTTTAATTTTTTTCTTCTTCTTCTTGCTAATCTCTTAGAAAGATCTCTTTATCCATGGACTAATAAATTCTTCGCTTCGCAGAAAAAATATCGACAATAACTAAAAACGATAATTTTGGCGCATTTCAAAGAATCCAATTTTTTTTAAAAAACAGAGTTAAGCATCTCAGAGTCCTAGACTGCGGTAATGGTGTAGCTTTTGAAATTAGAGACCTCATTATCAATATCATGTCATTAGCGCAGTGATTTTTTTTACCAAGAAATGCTATCAGAAAAAGGCGAGTTTTGCATGAAAACGCCTTTTTGATATAAAAAGTATACTTTTATTCGTGAAGAAGCTGAAGATTTGTTTAGACTGTCAAAACCTTTAACAAAGAGTGATCACTTTTTCACGCAAATAGTTGCATCGTGGCCGAAAAGTCTAAAAATGAAGGATTTTCCTAAAGGAATTTATTCCGATGAATCCTCTTTCTTTGCGAATAAATATTACATATTTTCATGAAGATTGTTACTTTTTCGTGGGAAGAATCGAATCTTTCTCGAAGATTGTATTTTTGCAGGACAACCTTTCCTTATTTCATGAAAAAAATGCATTGATATGTAAGGACAAGTTCTTTTGCGAAAAAAAGTTACTTTCTTCATCGACGCTGCACTTTGTTCACGAAAAAACCTTTTTCGCGAAAAGAGTAACTTTTCGTGAAATGCTTGAATCAATAGGTGAAGGCACGATTTTAGTGCAAACATTACATTCTTCATGATCATTACACATTTTTCAAGGAAAAAGTAACTTTGTCATGAAGTTTTGCAATGTATCTAAACCACAACCATGCTGACACTATGTCTGTGTAACCAGATCATATCTACATACGTTGTTCCAATTCTGTCTTTATGTGTCTACTCCAGTTTGCTGGTCTTTGTGGCTTGTCCGCGGGTTTAGTCAATAAATGAACATTAATAAATGTATGTTTAGCTATCCATGTTGTCAGTGGGATTCTAGGAGATGACGGATATGCTGCAGGGCATTAGACCCAGGCGTCTCAATTTAATCTTTTTATTGGTTAGGTAACTGATCTTATATTGTCTTATTATCATATCAACCAGTGGATGTTACTTTCAGAGTACTGGGACGTTTAACGACATAAGCGGCCAGTGATACAATCTTCACGAAGACTGATTTCTTCGCAAAATGAATGCTTTCTCCACGAAAACAGTTGAAACTTCATTAAAAATTATTTTATACACAAAAAGTCAAATCTTTATGAAGAATTGGTAATTGTTACGTAGCAAGTAGATAATGAAAGTCATTTTCTTCACAAAAAGTGCTTGTATACGTTGATAGAAACTTTACGAATAAGTTACTTCCCTCGCGATAAAATGCAATTTTCAGGAAGATTTACCTTTTTCACGAATAAAGTGACATTGCAAGTGGAATCAATTTGTCACGAAAAAAGTTCTTTTACTCGTAAAAATACAGTAATCTTTATGAAGAATGTCGCGTTTTCACGAGAAAATGCTTTTAAATATCGACGCATGCCTTTCACGAGAATTTTGTTCTCTCCCTTTTTTTTCGCGAAAAATTAAAAACAAAACGGGCGGGAGGGGGGGGGGCAATTTAATGCAGCATGTCACCTTCTTCACACAACAAATTGCTTTTTCTCGTCGATACAATTTCTCTTTTCATGGAAAATGTTACGTTCTTAGTGACTTGTTGAATAATTACGAAAAATATGAATTCTTCACGAGAAAAGTAATGATCTTCGTGAAAATTGGTGATTTTTGTTAGGAAAAAGGACTTCTCACAACATGCTTCTTCGTGAAAAATCGCTTCATAATTGTACATGTTCGGCCAGGTCACAAACTTTGTATGTAGGAAAAGCAATAACTTTTATCACCAAGATTTTGACAGGATTTGCAATACAAACCTTTGCGAAAAAGTGACTGCAACAAGACGAATTTTTCGCGAATATTCACCTTTTCCTTAAAGAGGTTCGTCGATAAAAATCACTATGTTAATGACAGGAATAGTCACTGATACGTCAGGGACGACTTGTTACTGACAATCTAATTTCATTTAGTAACATTCTATTTGAATGTTTTATTTACAAGTCCAGAAGAAGAGTGCTACAACGGCTTAAGAAAGTCATATGGCGTGAGACGTAATATGTTTTTAAAGTAATTTACGGTATTATGCTAATATATGGACATTTTAAAGCAAAGTTCACATTTGTTGCAGCTACGGATGTTGTAAACGATGAATAGCCATAGTATGATTCGACAAACAATTTCAAACAATATAACCCTCTTATTATTTAAGACAAATTGTAAACTTCTTGAGTATTCTGCAGACAGACACAATTCTCAATCTTTCTAGCATTCTAGTTATCCATCTAGTCATCTTTTCGATAATTATTATTTATTGGAAGATATGATAGTAATATACGAAGGACAGAAACGGATTTGAACAAGTCATTGGAAGATGTATCGTTAGAATCACAAAACTATTTCGACGATAAGCTGCCATATATTGAGAAAAGTACATGTGACCAACTCCAGATGGGTACTGAAGAAGAGCCTGTGTCTGATTTAACTGATTGCATGTATGTTGCTGGTGCTGATGGGGTGAATACTGTATTCATTTGTTGGTTATTTTGGATTTATGCAGACATCCAAAACGAGCTACCAATAGAGATGATGATATACACAAGATAAGGGAAGTACTTGATGATGTACTATTGAAAAGTGGAAACCTAAAACCAGAATATGCACTGGGGGAGATAAGAATATTGTTCGGTACCGGCAACAAGTTTGGAAAAAGTTTGATTGATCGTATGAAACTAAATTGCAAGTATAAACGTTTTCTTCCAGAAATTTCCACTCCTCCACATCCGTAAATCAAATATCACCAACCTTTTTGCTGCCTACAAAGAAGTAGGTCTCCTGCTGCTGCTAAAGTTCATGGTAGATGACGGTGAAAAAATGGAATGGTCCAAATTGATGTCTGCAGAGAGCATAGACACAGCCACTATGATAAAACATTGTGATGAAGGTATTGACATTGCGTGGTTGAACGTATTGGGGGGTAGCGGGTCCTGATGGTTACCATTTACTTTTGTCTTCCGTGAAGTCATCTTTGCCATTTGCTTTTCTCAATGGAGCAACTTCATATGCTGGATACTGCACCAATTTTTTGCACTATTAGCTGAGGCTGGTCTTGTTTTTTTTAAAAGAGAACGCCATACCAGCTGGCATATCGACCAAAATCAAAGTAGCTACTTTAGAGTTTGCAGGGGTAAAGTTGAAAGCCAAATTAGTGAGTTGCAAAAAGTATTTAAACTTTGTTCAGTACAATATTTTGAAAGATCTTTTAGGACAAATTCCTGCACTGAAGCGAAGCGTAGTATGTGAAGAAAAGGACCAATTCACTCCTGATGACTTTAAAGCTGCCACAAGAGAACAGAGAAAGAAAAAAGATGTAGCCTCTATTAGTCATCTCAAGGTCATTAGTGATATAATGACAGATGAACAATTATGCCGCGAACATGTGATTGAAACCAACGATGGAAAGCGCCTCATCAGCACCTACTTGGCGGCAAAAGTTGAAAGTCTTGACATCAAACAAAACCTATTGTTGGACATTGACAGCGAATTATATTTATAGGGATGTACTTGTGCAACTGAAGAAAGATCTGTTTGTCTCTGCAGGAAATACACATCACCTGTAAGAGCTGTTTTCTCTTCGACTGGATTTGAGCAGTTTTCTGTCCTCGAAAACATACACCAACGTAAAGGTGAAGCTGAATTAGCACAAATTGACTGGATGTTGGATAGTGTCTCTGCGCTCCACGATGGTGATGCTGTTATAAGTATTGACTCCTCCGGAGATATAGATTCTTTAGTCATTCATTTGTTCTCAGTTTCACAGAGTTGGCCAATAGAATCTGATGGAAGATTTAAATATCAGGTGTTTTTGATGCTACAGAAAATGGGGAAGCTTTCAGATTTTTATAACATCACAAACATTTTGACATTGTTGGAACAGAAAACGGGCAACAAGAACATTGGCATCAAGATAACTTTAGCTCTATGTTTAGGGGGTAATTACTACTTTCCCAAATTCCATGGCTTTTCGCACTGGAAGATATTGACATTATTTCCGCAGCATCCAAAGTTTCGAGATAGACTTTTCACTATAAGTTCAAGGAAAGTGAAGATGGACAATAATGTTTACATATATTTAGTTAAAACAATGTACAGTCCAAAGGTTTATGATCCAACACAGCTGAGTTTTCAGGAGATAAGGCATCTGACTATTCAATCCAAAAGAGGACAAGCAAATACAAAATTAAGACACCCTCAGAGCTGGATGCCACCAGAAACCGCCATATCCAAACTATGCTGTCTGATGAACTGCCAGATAAAATATCTACAAACTGCAGGTCAGCCATCAGCTTTGTTGCCAGACTTTATGAATGAAGGATGTCTTGTAAGGACAGCCTCAGGAGAGATTGAGTACGATCTTGGCCCAGACAGTTATATTGGCGATGTGCAAGCAATGCTTCCGATTTCCTTGGATGATCTGTCTGAAAAACTGCAAAATGCAAAAATGGTCCCAAAAAGGAAGAGAAACATTGCTGAAACCCCTCAGAAAAAACAGAGAAGAAAGAAAGTGTTTACATCAACACCAAAGTAAGCGTATTGGCATGCAATGTGCTTATCATGGCAGACTAATGTAGGTCAGTTCTGTTCTTTGTTTTTTTCATTAGTGTTATTGATTGGCAGTCTCAAATGTAATGCAACACTTTCCTGTCAATTCTCTTTAATATCATTCATTTCAATCCAAATTTAAAACAATTTAAATTTAAAACAGTGACTGACATTGATAACACAAGTGTATTCAATAATCACACTATATACCATATGCCCTTAGTCAGTCTTCCGGTGATTGTAACTCTTTTAAAAATGTCAGGTTTACATGGGACACTGAAGGAAATATTTGTAGTCGTATTTAAAGGGTCTCCAATTAAATTCATGTCTGTGCAAAATCAAATATGGGCTCTATGGCAGTTATCTTCAAAAGGCGACATTTTCTTTTTACGAATATTAATTTTTCAAGTGCTCGGGTTGAAGGCCCAATGAAAATCCCGGAAACGATCACCTAAAGGTTTAGATGGTTCTAAACACCACTGGAGCATTATGGTCACCTACTGGTGAAAATTAAAAGTTTGTTTTTGCCACTGCTTGAGAATGACAAATGGTATTTGCAGTGCGACTCATCGTGTATTGTTATTTTCTTTGATCTCTACGAAACTAGATTCAGAAAGTACTGGAAGATTGACTGTGCATTATTTGACCTAAATGAGTATTTGATTTTCTGAAAAGTAGAATGTCGGACTAATGTCTTTTATTTTTTCAGGAAAAGTTCTTACCTAGGAAAGCATGAACCAAGAGTCTAAAACACATCAGTACCAAAGAGTGAATTTAATTATTGCCATGAAGTCTGTACTGTTTCAAGTGCTTTATATATGTTTAACTGTGAAACTGTGATATAAGGTTTTGTTAAAATATATTCTGTTAGTAAACATTACTTTTTCTGTATATGTAAGAGAGTGGGTGAAAAAAATCCTAATCCACTGTATATGTGTGTTTTTTGCCTGTTTTGGTTCTTTTGCATGTATATTCGCCAAATGTATTTTGTTTTATCACCATTCATTCATTGTAGTTTGATATTATGATTAATTGCACTGACTTATAAAGTTCTTGTTTTATTTTCTTAAGGTATACCCGTTCTCTTAATAATGAATTGCTTATTATGCATTAAAATTATAAGACATTATTGGTTATGTTTCCAGATTCAACATCTTCTGTTTCTATCTTTAAATATTCTATGAGATAAGAAAATAAAATAATCTTGATCATGTTTTTTTTTTTTTGTACCCCTCACAGTTCATTTTTCTCAAGCCTGCCTTTGTAGAAGCTAGACTTATTGATCACTTTGGTGTCCGTGTACGTGTCCCATGTTCATCCATTCATCCACACCCCATATTACAGTTAATGCTAACGTTGTTTGGATTCAGCTCAATGCTGAAGTTGTTTACTTTCTAGTTAAATGAAAAGTGGGTTCAACAAAACTGGGACATCTTGTTTCTTATCTCTATGAGTTTGCACTATACATGGATGCAGACTAGATGAGCTGAGACTAATTAGTAATGTCAGTAAGATTCTCTCTTGACCGAGGATTGTTAGGCAATTAAATCTATTAATCTATTAATCACTGATAATACATTTCTGCCTTCGGGCGTTATTTGCTGTGTGCTTCGGCACCTGACAGTTTATACCACGATAAACTCAGAAAAAACAACATTAAACTCTTAATTGTACTGACTCAAACAAAACTCGCTGTTGTGCAACCTAAACCTTTTTGGTAAACATGTTACTGTAAACTAAGAATATTTGAAATGATATCTTCGAGCCAAGTAACCAAACGTCCATGAATAGTTTTCTCAAAATCTAAGCCTAGTGTCTCTGAAATCGGCTCTACGTGAACCATTCTGGGTCTTAGAATCGTGCACTTTCCTGGCCTCATTTATGCCTTTAAACCTAAACATTTTACTGAAGTAGTAATAATGTGTAGACTGCATGAAGTGGCGGTCACTATTTTTAACACCATCCAAAGTAGTTCCTTAACTACATCGATCGCATTAGATTACGCAACAACAAACTTATTGGGTCCTGTGTGTGCTTGACAGCACCCGATATTTGTTTGTGGACGTTCAATAAGTATTGTTACTGGATTGTGTTTTAGTAATGACCCTCATGCTTAGCGGTGCTCTTTTGTGTAGAGAGAGAAAGAGAGAGAGAGAGAAAGAGTCAGTCAGTTTTCTCCCGCTCTTAATAGCTGTTCATTGTCAATGAATAAAAGGTTTTCTTCTAATCAACGGGGTTTGTTTGTATTGTACCCTTGGAAGGTAACTTCGAGAAAACGTAACAGTGGCGTCAGATGTGGGGTTGGATCCACGGAAATAGAGAAAAAGGACACCGAATTTGACGACACCCAAACAATATGTGACTGTTTTTTTGCGCTTGAATTCTGTGAAACAAATTTCACAAAGTTCTAGCGTAAATTGTTGCATCCGTAGTTTTAATCATCATAACGCGCATTGAGCTATTTTTTATTTTTTATTTTTTTCTTTGTTATTCTGTATTTTTTCACTGAAATCGCTGCTGTAAGTAGTGAGGACCTATTTTCGTTGACCGTAGGTGATAAGCAATTTGGTGGGGTCACCGCGAACCCGTTATAGTGAGATCTTATTCACAATTATTATGCTGGTTGTAATCCAAATGCATGCCATTTTGTTACATTCATTGCTAAGGAAACTATTTTAAATCTGACCCAATGATAAAACGTGGAGCTGTTCCAATGACTTCTATTTTTCAGCTCTGTGCATAATTGTATGAATTCATATCTGGGTACATTAATTGTCTTATTTATCTGTGATCATGGCGAATACAGATACTGGGTCAAAACTGACTTATGTGGAGTAACTGTCCATGCCTTGGACACACAAACCCACTTACTATCTTTCTAAGTACGGATCGATTAATGTCCGTTACTGATCTTCAGAATTTTCTTCTTCGAAACCCAATATATGTGCCAAGTGATGAAAGAAATTACATAGCCGTCTTACTATCTGATAGCAAAGCTTTGTGACTTCAACAACTTGAAGATAATCTCAATGATTTTCCATTGGAGTATTTGCATTGGAGTGGAGCTACAACATCACAATGCTTTGACTTACTAAAAACTGAAATAGACCAAATAAAAGAGAAGTATAACAAACCAGTTTATTTGTATGTTTGTACTGGCACGTGCGATTTTACCAGAAAAGTGAGACGATGTTACATGGTACTGCGTAATAGAACTCCTGATAAGATTAATTATCAGTACATACAACCAGATTAGAGACTTTGTAATTAAGGAAGGTGGAAGAGTCATATTCATTGGAGAGTTCAAGACAGCTGATATCGAAATAAACACCTTGATTACAGTAATAAAAAATGCATGTGACATTCAATAATGAGTTGGCTAGAAATACGTAAACATGTAACGCAGAACTGCTGAAAACCAGAGCCAAGGAAAAAGTGTTTCGATTGGACCTACTTACAGATAGCATACATGCAAAGAAGTTGTTGAGTCAAATATGGTTGCAAAAATTACAAATCGACATTGTGAAAGAGTGATATAGCTCGTTTGATATCTGAAATTGCTCTCAAATTGAACACCAGGAGTTGGTTGAATTTAACTTGAACGAAAGTTATGATTAATTACACTGGACAGCAGAATGGATAGAAAAGGAGATATAATTAGGGATCAGGACGTTGAAGACACAACAAGAAACTATACACAATTCTGGCACACTTTTTAGCAGATTAAAGAAGAAAATGATGAAATGTGTCGAGGGTTCGTAGCACCAAATTATGGTGCTAGATCCAAGTACTTACAACAGTTTTCATCCCAGAAGGTCCCTATTGTATTGCATGAATACGGGAATGAATCATCTAGGCATGATTTCCGACTCCGATACTCGCCAGAAACTGTATATCAACGGGACATGTGGGGGCCTAATGAGTATACACCAGCATTATCTCGGCACAGATTAAGATGCCAAGAGTTATGATGGCACTGAGCATATTGATGTCTTTCTCACCCCATTTGAAAGAACTTGAAAGAAGGTTTTCTTGGGACCTAATCACCTATAGGTGTTTGGTAATTTGAGAAAGAAACACTTGTGTGTATTGGATATTTGGGTCCTTTATCGTGGTACGTGGGTTGAAATACCGATCTACAGCTTCCAACTGCGTACTTATAGATCATACCACTGCGAAGGAAGAAAAAGCATACAAGTGTGAAATTATAGTCTAGTAAATGTATGGTCCTTCGTTTGAACAGAGAAACAATATTTTGTACTGTCAAGGCCGTTCACAGAATCGTTCATTGACAACGCCTGTTGTCTGGAGATCCTTGGAAATATATGGAAAACAATGACCTCAAACCAAAACCAAGCAGTGTGTTCGATCTTTTTCCATTCTGTGTCTCAGTGTGAACTTGCAAACTAGCTGCTTTTAGACCCCTGGCTTGATGCATTATCCATAATCAACGCCAACATCGTTGGCTATTATTATTCACATCAAGAGGTCTAATCAGTACTTCAGATAGAGCGAAAGTGCAAATTAGTACATACATTTATCCAAATTTGTAGAAGCAATATCATTTCCTTTTTTAAAAAGAAATCTTTGCTATCCGTTGTCCAAGATTTCGAACATGTAATTAAAACCGGCCTAAAATAGAACTAATCTGAAGCAAGACATATATTCTTACATATATTTTGCAAAATATAATTGAGATCAATTTTCCATTCATTTCTTTTAACTTTTTCATTATTTGGCTCAATTGAAGTTGTTTTCTGTAAACAAAAACTAAAGAAATTTTAACTTTCATTTAATTTGTTCTTTAATTTTTTTCTTCTTCTTCTTGCTAATCTCTTAGAAAGATCTCTTTATCCATGGACTAATAAATTCTTCGCTTCGCAGAAAAAATATCGACAATAACTAAAAACGATAATTTTGGCGCATTTCAAAGAATCCAATTTTTTTTTAAAAAACAGAGTTAAGCATCTCAGAGTCCTAGACTGCGGTAATGGTGTAGCTTTTGAAATTAGAGACCTCATTATCAATATCATGTCATTAGCGCAGTGATTTTTTTTACCAAGAAATGCTATCAGAAAAAGGCGAGTTTTGCATGAAAACGCCTTTTTGATATAAAAAGTATACTTTTATTCGTGAAGAAGCTGAAGATTTGTTTAGACTGTCAAAACCTTTAACAAAGAGTGATCACTTTTTCACGCAAATAGTTGCATCGTGGCCGAAAAGTCTAAAAATGAAGGATTTTCCTAAAGGAATTTATTCCGATGAATCCTCTTTCTTTGCGAATAAATATTACATATTTTCATGAAGATTGTTACTTTTTCGTGGGAAGAATCGAATCTTTCTCGAAGATTGTATTTTTGCAGGACAACCTTTCCTTATTTCATGAAAAAAATGCATTGATATGTAAGGACAAGTTCTTTTGCGAAAAAAAGTTACTTTCTTCATCGACGCTGCACTTTGTTCACGAAAAAACCTTTTTCGCGAAAAGAGTAACTTTTCGTGAAATGCTTGAATCAATAGGTGAAGGCACGATTTTAGTGCAAACATTACATTCTTCATGATCATTACACATTTTTCAAGGAAAAAGTAACTTTGTCATGAAGTTTTGCAATGTATCTAAACCACAACCATGCTGACACTATGTCTGTGTAACCAGATCATATCTACATACGTTGTTCCAATTCTGTCTTTATGTGTCTACTCCAGTTTGCTGGTCTTTGTGGCTTGTCCGCGGGTTTAGTCAATAAATGAACATTAATAAATGTATGTTTAGCTATCCATGTTGTCAGTGGGATTCTAGGAGATGACGGATATGCTGCAGGGCATTAGACCCAGGCGTCTCAATTTAATCTTTTTATTGGTTAGGTAACTGATCTTATATTGTCTTATTATCATATCAGCCAGTGGATGTTACTTTCAGAGTACTGGGACGTTTAACGACATAAGCGGCCAGTGATACAATCTTCACGAAGACTGATTTCTTCGCAAAATGAGTGCTTTCTCCACGAAAACAGTTGAAACTTCATGAAAAATTATTTTATACACAAAAAGTCAAATCTTTATGAAGAATTGGTAATTGTTACGTAGCAAGTAGATAATGAAAGTCATTTTCTTCACAAAAAGTGCTTGTATACGTTGATAGAAACTTTACGAATAAGTTACTTCCCTCGCGATAAAATGCAATTTTCAGGAAGATTTACCTTTTTCACGAATAAAGTGACATTGCAAGTGGAATCAATTTGTCACGAAAAAAGTTCTTTTACTCGTAAAAATACAGTAATCTTTATGAAGAATGTCGCGTTTTCACGAGAAAATGCTTTTAAATATCGACGCATGCCTTTCACGAGAATTTTGTTCTCTCCCTTTTTTTTCGCGAAAAATTAAAAACAAAATGGGCGGGGGGGGGGTAATTTAATGCAGCATGTCACCTTCTTGACACAACAAATTCCTTTTTCTCGTCGATACAATTTCTCTTTTCATGGAAAATGTTACGTTCTTAGTGACTTGTTGAATAATTACGAAAAATATGAATTCTTCACGAGAAAAGTAATGATCTTGGTGAAAATTGGTGATTTTTGTTAGGAAAAAGGACTTCTCACAACATGCTTCCTCGTGAAAAATCGCTTCATAATTGTACATGTTCGGCCAGGTCACAAACTTTGTATGTAGGAAAAGCAATAACTTTTATCACCAAGATTTTGACAGGATTTGCAATACAAACCTTTGCGAAAAAGTGACTGCAACAAGACGAATTTTTCGCGAATATTCACCTTTTCCTTAAAGAGGTTCGTCGATAAAAATCACTTTGTTAATGACAGGAATAGTCACTGATACGTCAGGGACGACTTGTTACTGACAATCTAATTTCATTTAGTAACGTTCTATTTGAATGTTTTATTTACAAGTCCAGAAGAAGAGTGCTACAACGGCTTAAGAAAGTCATATGGCGTGAGACGTAATATGTTTTTAAAGTAATTTACGGTATTATGCTAATATATGGACATTCTAAAGCAAAGTTCACATTTGTTGCAGCTACGGATGTTGTAAACGATGAATAGCCATAGTATGATTCGACAAACAATTTCAAACAATATAACCCTCTTATTATTTAAGACAAATTGTAAACTTCTTGAGTATTCTGCAGACAGACACAATTCTCAATCTTTCTAGCATTCTAGTTATCCATCTAGTCATCCTTTCGATAACACTGGACTACAGCCAAAATGCTTTCGCAATAAATGTTGTCAAACTTTACTAATTCTGGGTCACTGAGAACGAAAATGATGCTTAAAATTGTTGATTGGCTCTAGTTTTAAAGATATTATACTGGGTCACTATATACAACCCTTGACTTGGGAATGGCTGACGATAAGTGAGTTATAAAGGGAAGGGATCTCAATTTAAACCAGAAATGACTACAATACATCTTTGACTGGATCTATGAATAAATCTATGACTGGGTTTGGACAGTACTTGCTTTTCAGGCAAAACAATGAATGATGCAATCTGAAGCTGGTATTGCGTCATACATGATATGAATTGCATCATGTTATTCCTAGAAGTCGTGGATGATGTAAACATAACTAAACTTACATCACTCTGTCGATGAAATTGCCCTATATCAGCTCTACAAATCATACAGTGTGGTGCTCTCTTATTTGTCACTGTTTGATTTTGCAAAGGGACAGATTTCTGTTTAGCCAAAGTGAGCAGAGATGCCTCGTACTTGTGTGAACAATGCAGATAACTTCTGCTATGTTTGTGATGAAGTGACTTTTGCATCACAAAAGCCCAGTATAACCCCTATGGTTAAGAAAGTCTATCACCTTTATTTTGGCTGCAACATTGGAGATCAGGACCAGATGTGGGCCCCACACATATGCTGCAACATTTGTGCAACAAATCTTCGCCAGTGGTTGAACAGGAAAAGGAAAATTAATGCCTTTGGCAGTGCCAATGATTTGGAGAGAGCCAACAGATCATATCAGCAATTGTTACTTCTGCTGGTGCCTCCAGTTGGGAAAGGTGTGTCAAAAAAGTGGACTCTGAATTATTGCCCAATTATTATTATTATCCAAACATTCCATCAGCTATACGCCCAGTACCCCTTGGAGAAGGACTGCCAGTTCCTGATTCACCAGAATCATTCTCACTTGAGTCCGACAAGGAAGAGGAAGAGGATGAAACTTCTACTCCTGAACCATCAATGTCACATGACCCGTAGTTTCTTCCATCCTCCTCCTCTGAACCACACCTCTTTACACAAGGTGAATTGAATGACCTTGTCAGGGATTTGGAACTACCCAAGAATAAGGCAGAGCTGTTGGGCTCCAGACTACAGCAGTGGATCTTGTCCCATTCTTCTTCATGGAAGGTGATCTTGTATCCTGCAACAACATCCATGGTGTGATGGCAACCCTCAACATCGTTTATGATCCAAATGAGTGGAGACTGTTCATTGATTCATCGAAAACGAGTCTTAAAGCTGTTTTGCTGCATAATGGCAGTGTTTTGCCATCAATTCCAGTTGGTCATGCAGTCATGCAGTCTATAGGAAGGAAACCTATGAAAACATGAAACTTCTTTTGAGGTGCATAAACTATGACCAACATCAAGGGCAGCTTTGTGGCGATTTCAAGGTTCTTGCTCTATTGCTTGGTCTGCAGACTGGATACACAAAGTACTGCTGTTTTCTCTGCGTATGAGATAGTTGTGGGAGAGATTCCCACTACATCAAGAGAGATTGGCCACTCCGACAGTCATTGGAACCTGGGATGAAAAGTGTTCAGCATTCACCACTTGTTGAATCAAGGAAGATTTTGTTACCACCCTTGCACATCAAGCTGGGTCTGATGAAGAACTTTGTCAAGGCCATGAACAAAACACAAGCAGCATTCAAGTACCTAAGTGGAAAATTTCCAAGGTTAAGTGAAGCTAAGATAAAGGAAGGTGGCTTTGTTGGTCCTCAGATTCCTGAACTTCGAGATGATGCATTTCACCGTGCACTGCGTGGCAAGGAAAAGACGGCATGGAAAGCCTTCAAGTTACTGGCTACAAATTTTCTCGGAACAACAAGGCAGAAAACTACAGGGAGTTGGTTGAAAACCTCCTCAAGGCATATAAAAGCCTTGGTTGCAACATGTCACTAAAGATACATTTTTTGCACTCTCATCTAGATTTTGTTTCCACCGAACTGCAGAGCAGTGAGCGACGAGCACGGCGAGCGATTTCACCAGGACATTGCAACAACGGAGAAACGCTAACAGGGCAAATGGAGCCCATCAATGCTTGCAGACTATTGCTGAACAGTGACAAGAGATGCTCCATTTAATGAATACAAGAGACAAGCCAAGAAACGCCGAGTTGACACGGAATAAGGACTAAACTATGTACTTATATATACATAATAGTTTTTTTACTTTTGTTTCAATATATGTTTTATTTATATAACCCTTTTGCTGTTTTTTAAAGTGTTCCATAAACAGGACAGGTGAAATATTATCATGTAAAGCAACCATAAACACATGAAAAGACCTAGGTTTACAATTTATGATTAAAACTCTACTATGTACACAATATACATAGAAGTAAAATGTAAAAACTTAAATATCTTGGAAACAGTATCCAATCAGTTGTTTTAATTGTCATATTTGAATTCAGCATATCAAAATCCCTAACAAATAGCACATTTTATCTCTGAAGCCGACGACTTCGAAAATATTGTAGACCAGTGTAAGTATTATTTATTGGAAGACAGAAAAATAAGAATAGATTAATAGTAACAATAACAACTACTTCTACTACTACTACTCCACGTCGCACGTTTACTCCCATCCTTCTACAATTATTATATAATGAAATATATTTAAGTATTAGAGTTCAGGCTCCCTGTTTTACAGATCAACGGCATTATCATTATCATAGTCGTTTTCATCATCATCATCATCACCATAATCGTCATCATCATCATCATCATCATCATCTCTCTAATATATAAAAAGATACTACACGTAAACAAAGTTCTATTTATACTCAACATTGGTTCACCATAATATCCATAAACACAACCATAACTCCTATGACTAACGTGAACTGATTTCATTTCTTGCTAATAATAGCTCACTATCTTGTTTGTTATAGTCAACTAAGTTTTTCACTACAGTGCTGTAAGTGGTTCACTCGAGTACACTACCTTGTTGACTACTGTTAGCTACCTTGTGCAATTGAGTTGGTGCAGAATTAGTGCAGTACTTCTGTACTACTAGTGTACTCCTAGGGTGTAACGTTTCATGTAGGGACAATTGTATATACCCTGCATTTCTGAATGGAAATCTGGTGGGTTTATTTACATAGCCAAGACCTCAATACCGCTTGCGTAGTGAGTGATCTCCCGTGCAACTAGGCCTTTCAGTGGATCTTGTTCAATCCATTAGGGGCGTGGGTGGTGGCGGTGGGTGATGAGTGCATGACTGAGTGGGCTAGACTGGGCACTGATGCATGCTATCTAGGTGATTGCAATATTTTTTCCAGCATGGTTTAGATTCTTACTTGGAACTTGTTTGATTTTATAGATGTCATGTTATATACATTTCTTTCATATTATCATGTATCAGTGCATATAGTGTGGGATACTGGGCTAATCGAATTCCTGTCGGTTTAGCATGCAAGTGTCAATTTATAATTTCATGTATATACCTGTCATTTATGAATATAAATCCAATGGATTTATGCATATAACTAGTATTACATTCTTCTCGCCTAGCGAGCGTGTTCCCATGCTCCTTGAATGTTTTCTTTTAATCTTGTTCCATCTCTTTTGATTTTCCATTTTTTGTTTATTGGAGGGGGGAGGGGAAAGAAAGGCATATTGGGCTAGGGCGTTGATGGGCATAAGAAACTATCAAGATATTGCTGTTGTCTTATTGAAGTGTCAATTCTTTATATGTGCAGTTAGATTATCTATCCCACTTGTTATCTATGCACTTCGATTAATATCAACTTAAATATTCATATGGACCTGCAGACACGGTTTGAACTTTTTTGGGGGTCAAATTCGCAAACCCATATATTTTTATGATCGATTTAAATTGTCTAGGTGAAATTAATCTTTCAGCAAGTCTTGTGTCAACATGTTTGAAGTGACCACTTTTCCATTTCCTTCAGGAAATATGTTAGTGCTCATTCTAGCATTGACGTAAGTGAAGTGGAATTGCAAATAATGGAACGTCATCACATCATTTATCAGTTCACTCCAAAGTATCTTTCTTTAAATTGTTATTCTTTTGAAATACAGATGTAAAACACTTTTACATGTGTTATGTCATGCAATAGATGCAGGGTCATATACACGAATTTTATACAGTAGTTTAGCTGCTATCAATGATCAGATTATTATCTTGTTTCAAAGAAGTAAGAAAGCAGGGAACAAAATCATATTATTATGTTACTATAATCAATCGCCAACACTTATACAGCACAGGAATGAAAATTTCCTGTTTCTAATATTGCTTTATGATTAAGACGAATGACAAATAATGATTTCTCTACGTTTTTTTTACAACACTGATACTCACAGATATCAACTTTTAAGACATGATTGGTTCAGAAAAGTACCTTTTTATAGCTGTATAAATTATGTCTTTTTTCTTCATTAATCGCTGTAAAGTGACTCATTAATCGCTGCAAAGTGACTCATTAATCGCTGCAAAGTGACTCATTAATCGCTGCAAAGTGACTCATTAATCGCTGCAAAGTGACTCATTAATCGCTGCAAAGTGACTCATTAATCGCTGCAAAGTGACAAGCTCAAGGCTCCCATACTATAATAAGTTATGTCTGGAGCAATTACAAAACAATCGCACATGATATGACGCAGATTCATTTAACTAATACAAATGAACTTATTCTAAAAAAAAATTAAATTCGACTACATGGAAAATCCATTTTCTTTAGGCAAGATTAAATGTTTGCTCAACCTAAGCGGCCAAAACTTGATATTTCCTAACCGAGGAGTTTTATCACTTCAGAATAGAATAATGATGATGACACTGGTAGCATGATTGAATCTCTTAAATATATCCTATGGAGGATAATGCTTTTGCACAAAACGAAACAACGAAAGCTGTGTCAGTCCTTTTAAGATTGCCGGCTGCAGGAAACCATTCTCTGAGTATTATTATCGTGAATCTTCACTTATGGAAGGGTTTGAGTGTGTTGTGGAATAAATGCATCTGCAGTTGTTCAATGGCCTGTCATTTCTAGACAATCCTGGTTGTTTGATGCGCTACACAGCTGTTCCAGTAGTTAATAATTATACTATTTATTTGGCTTGAGTGTAGAATCAGCTGTTCTGACAGAAGTTAGCATTTACAACTTCCGACGGCTTTCGCAATTTATAGCGAAAAGATTTATCAACGACTGATGAGAACATTTTGTCAAATAACTTGTGCCCATGTGACGAATAACGTAAAAATTTATATGTGTATTGGCTATTCCTGCCGAGCTGCCATCTTGAATTAGGTCATGCCCTCTTTTTGATAGTGTGACCTTAACTGGAATCAGCGGGAGCAACAAATAAGGCATCCCTGCAATCATCCTTGCATTATATTGCCATTAGCCCGAGTCCGAAACAGATAACAGTGTACGAGAGCACCAGCACAAATGTGAAAAAGAAGTATTTTGAATCAGTTTGGCAGATTGGTGTATATTTTTTAAAACATAGTGAAATATGTGTTCATTGAGACTTTCAATAAGCTGATTATTTGGATGGAGTAGAAATTCTGGGATTAAGGTGAGGCTAATTTTGTCATTGACGCCATAAATGGACAGAATAGAAGTGAATACTGCGGGTCTTTGTGTTGCATAAATTTGACATTCCAGAAGGAAGCCTCTTAGTTTGTTGTTTCCTGTATCTAGTCCTGTATGAGGTGAGCAGCAAGATTAAATTTATTATTAAGAATCTAACAGTGTATAATATTCTCAATTTTATTACAAATGAATAAACATGGGTTTTTTAATAATACTCTTACAAAGGTGTTTCTTCAAAGAGTAAAAAGAGGATGTCGCTTCAATGGCTTCATCATCAAGAGCATTCCAGAGTTTACGTTTTTATGTGAAATAGTTGTTTTTAAATGATTTATTACACATGGGATTATCCCAATCAGATACATGTTATGATCTTAACCCTTTAGACTGAGATTATCAATCACATTATTAAGGATTGTATGCTAAATTAAATGATGATGTGTTGTTAGCAAATAAACTGATATTAAACGTAACAATTTCAATTATGTCATTTATGTTGAAAGGAATAGATATGAACCATGAACTCCTGCTTGTATTGTTTGTTTTTCTTCTCTATTTTGATGATAAACGTTCACAAACAATTGTTTACTGTCTGTTCTTTAGATAAAACCGTTATTAAAATGTTCCAGACATTTCATAGTTATAAAGTTTGAAATAGAGGCCAGGGTGCCATACGTCGTCAAAAATCCTTGCTTATATCGCAAAATACAAAACGAAAATCAATACCCTGGTCTAGGCCCTCAACAATGATATGATATGCTTCTTTAATTTGCGTTACTTTAGACTCATTAGGTTTGAAATCGTCTTTGTTGTTTTGTTACTGTTGACTCATTAGGTTTGAAATCATCTTTGATGTTTGTTACTGTTGACTCATTAGGTTTGAAATCGTGATTGATGTTTGTTACTGTTGACTCATTAGGTTCGAAATCATCTTTGATGTTTGTTACTGTTGACTCATTAGGTTTGAATTCGTGATTGATGTTTTGTTACTGTTGACTCATTAGGTTTGAAATCGTCTTTGATGTTTGTTACTGTTGACTCATTAAGTTTGAAATCATCTTTGATTTTTGTTACTGTTGACTCATTAGGTTTGAAATCGTCTTTGATGTTTTTTACTGTTGACTCATTAGGTTTGAAATCGTGATTGATGTTCTGTTACTGTTGACTCATTAGGGTTGAAATCGTCTTTGATATTTGTTACTGTTGACTCATTAGGTTTGAAATCGTCTTTGATGTTTGTTACTGTTGACTCATTAAGTTTGAAATCGTCTTTGATGTTTGTTACTGTTGACTCATTAGGTTTGAAATCGTCTTTGATGTTTGTTACTGTTGACTCATTAGGTTTGAAATCGTGATTAATGTTTTGTTACTGTTGACTCATTAGGTTTGAAATCGTCTTTGATGTTTGTTAGTGTTGACTCATTAGGTTTGAAATCGTGATTGATGTTTGTTACTGTTGACTCATTAGGTTTGAAATCATCTTTGATGTTTGTTACTGTTGACTCATTAAGTTTGATATCGTCTTTGATGTTTGCTACTGTTGACTCATTAAGTTTGAAATCGTCTTTGATGTTTGTTACAGTTGACTCATTAGGTTTGAAATCGTCTTTGATGTTTGTTACTGTTGACTCATTAGGTTTAAAATCTACTTTGATGTTTGTTACTGTTGATTCATTAGGTTGGAAATCATCTTTGATGTTTAATACTGTTGACTCATTAGGTTTGAAATCGTGATTGTTGTTTTGTTACTTTTGACTCATTAGGTTTGAAATCGTCTTTGATGTTTGTTACAGTTGACTCATTAGGGTTGAAATCGTCTTTGATATTTGTTACTGTTGACTCATTAGGTTTGAAATCGTCTTTGATGTTTGTTACTGTTGACTCATTAGGTTTGAAATCGTGATTAATGTTTTGTTACTGTTGACTCATTAGGTTTGAAATCGTCTTTGATGTTTGTTACTGTTGACTCATTAGGTTTGAAATCGTGATTAATGTTTTGTTACTGTTGACTCATTAGGTTTGAAATTGTCTTTGTTGTTTGTTACAGTTGACTCATTAGGGTTGAAAGCGTCTTTGATATTTGTTACTGTTGACTCATTAGGTTTTAAATCGTCTTTGATGTTTGTTACTGTTGACTCATTAGGTTTTAAATCGTCTTTGATGTTTGTTACTGTTGACTCATTAGGTTTGAAATCGTCTTTGATGTTTTTTACTGTTGACTCATTAGGTTTGAAATCGTGATTAATGTTTTGTTACTGTTGACTCATTAGGTTTGAAATCGTCTTTGTTGTTTGTTACTGTTGACTCATTAGGTTTTTAATTGTGATTGATGTTTGTTACTGTTGACTCATTAGGTTTGAAATCGTCTTTGATGTTTGTTACTGTTGACTCATTAGGTTTGAAACCGTGATTGATGTTTTGTTACTGTTGAATCATTAGGCTTGAAATCGTGATTGATGTTTGTTACTGTTGACTCATTAAGTTTGAAATCGTCTTTGATGTTTTTACAGTTGACTCATTAGGTTTGAAATCGTCTTTGATGTTTGTTACAGTTGACTCATTAGGTTTAAAATCTACTTTGATGTTTGTTACTGCTGATTCATTAGGTTGGAAATCATCTTTGAAGTTTGTTACTGTTGACTCATTAGGTTTGAAATCGTGATTGATGTTTGTTACTGTTGACTCATTAGGTTTGAAATCGTGATTGATGTTTGTTTCTGTTGACTCATTAGGTTTGAAATCATGATTGATGTTTTTACTGTTGACTCATTAATTTTGAAATCGTCTTTGATGTTTGTTACTGTTGACTCATTATGTGTAAATCGTGATTGATGTTTTGTTACTGTTGACTCATTAGGTTTGAAATCGTCTTTGATGTTTGTTAATGTTGACTTATTAGGTTTGAAATCGTCTTTGATGTTTGTTACTGTTGACTCCTTATGTTTAAATCGTCATTGATGTTTTGTTACTGTTGATTCATTAGGTTTGAAATCGTCTTTGATGTTTGTTACTGTTGACTCATTAGGTTTGAAATCGTGATTATTGTTTGTTACTGTTGACTCATTAGGTTTGAAATCGTCTTTGATGTTTGTTACTGTTGACTCATTAGGTTTGAAATCATCTTTGATGTTTGTTACTGTTGACTCATTATGTTTGAAATCGCCTTTGATGTTTGTTACTGTTGACTCATTAGGTTTGAAATCGTCTTTGATGTTTATTACTGTTGCCTCATTAGGTTTGAAATCGTGATTGATTTTTTGTTACTGTTGACTCATTAGGTTTGAAATCGTGATTAATGTTTGTTACTGTTGACTCATTAGGTTTGTAATCGTCTGTAATGCTTGTTACTGTTGACTCATTAGGCTTGAAATCGTCTTTGATGTTTTGTTACTGTTGACTCATTAGGTTTGAAATCGTCTTTAATGTTTGTTACTGTTGACTCATTAGGTTTGAAATCGTCTTTGATGTTTTGTTACTGTTGACTCATTAGGTTTGAAATCGTCTTTGATGTTTTGTTAAAAGCCCACAGTCTCGTAAGTAGTTGTAAAAATGATTAATTATAATTTTCTCACATATTTTCCCAAGACAGCTTACATGTGATATTTGGCGGTATTTGTTTGTGTCGAGTAGATTACCTCTACCTTTGTACATAGGTGCAACATTGGCAAGTTTTCATTTGGCGTGAATTGATTTGTTAAATAACAGTATAAGAGTAAGAACACTCCTAATCTGAGACGGTTTGGATTAATTGTCTCAGGTCCACTTGCTTTATTATTATTTTAAATTATAACGTGATCAAAAACATCATCTCGGTCTGAAATCTGTAGAGCAGGCTCCATATTAATACCTGAAATAACTGGACAAATTCCCATTCAGTGCCTGATACTTGTCTAATTGATATATATTAAATTGGACATTATATACTATATATATTAAGCGAGGAGGATTTATCCTTATTTTTTAATTTAATGATGGTATTTGCAATGCGTCACCATTTAAATGGAGCGATAAACTTATCTGTTACTGACGATTGTAGCCTTTGAAGATATTTTGGTTTCACTTGTCGAATTAAATTGATTGTCAGGGTACTATTCTGTCTACAGTTTATCCACTGGGAATCTGAATTTGTAATATTATCCTTGCGATGAATTTGATCTCTTTTTTGCATGGCTAATCACATGTCATTAGTCATCAATCGTTTTGTCATTTGGCCTAATTGTTATTGTTTTATGGGCATATGAGAATCACATATTGAAGTATGACTAGTGCAGTTTTCATAGATGCTACTCTGAAGTGCGTTCATATTTATCACAGAAGGAAAAATACTGTTGTTTTCAAATAAAAGCGCAATATAGTGTGAAAAAAGACCCTAAAGTACAGTTGAATGCCTTCAGAAATTACGCCTTGAACTAGATAACGTCATGTGTGACGCTCAGGAAGTGTTAATACATTATGATTTATCAGAACAAAATTACTCCGTAATCATCTGATTAGAAAAGATCTCAATGTAGAATAGATGCATTTGTATTTATTACCATCTTTACGGCAGAGAATATATACTGTATTTAGAAATATGGCAGATATAATATAAACATATAGAAATAAAAACTCTTGATTTTTATGACACGAATATCCTTACTGGAAGAACGACAATAATGTCCATTCACAACAATGACCCGACTCTGTTTATGGATGTAAATTTGTGTTATATTTTACATGATACTAAAAACTATATTGATAACTGTTTGAAAATCTTATATTTAACAGCCCTTGTAGTTCAATAAAAACTTCCTAAAAGCTATTTTTACTGTGCGTTTTGTCTCTATGAAGTCGGAATTTCATCATTATTATTTTCAGTTTTCTTCTCTCTACTAGAAATAAAGTTAAAATGATTTCTTTCTGGCTTAGTTTACCATACCTCCACCCCCACTCAATCCCAGCATGCAACGCTCCGATAACGTTTGCTTACATGTCTAACGTCACAGGGAAATATGTCTATTACATGATAATAATGAAATCTGCGAACTTTGTCACATTTCTGTCATGAAGGTAAAGCTATAAGGTCTGAATGAAAGAACGTTCATTTTATAAATGGTTGATTTATTTAGGAAAGAAAATCAATCCATTTAATTTCATGTTTAAATGAACCATGAAAGGCTGCGTTTAATTGTCGATCGCCGTTTCACAAAGTTTTAAAAAAGAAATACCTCAAAATGGGATATAATTCAAATAAATATATTGAGCTTGTTAATATTTAGAATAGAAACAGAAATTCCACTTGCAATGCGTCCCGTGGAACATACCAATACATTTGCGAATGATATTAGCTCGCACGATTTGTGCCTTATGAAATTGAATATTACAAACTACGATATTAAATTAACGTGTTATAAATAAAATAATGCTATGTAATGTTTACTTTGACAGAATTTTCCTGGAAGTCATAACATATTCATCTCGAAACATTTTCCCATATTCTGACATTTACATTTGATTGTACTCCTAAATTCAACAGATAAATAGCACACTTTAATCTTGACAGGCATAAAGGTGCTCAAAAAGTGATTTAATTTATGATTCCAGATCCATGTTTGATAAAGTCCATATTTACTCCACTCAGTTCTAACAATGGTGCTTGTGGTGGCAATACGCTCTCAGTGATAGAGAGAAGTTTTGATAATATTCTTCATATAAAAACAAGCAATTTCCTGAATCTATGATATTTTGAAAACGAGAAGTAAACTTTTATCAGTTTAAAGCTTTCTGTTACTTGTTGTGACATGTCATTAGTTTTCATATGACAGTAGTAGTGAGGGTACAATTGGGCCAGTATTGATACAAAAACATTAACATTAGGCCGCCATTTTGACAGAGGCCGGTATGGGTACAAGGGGAATTTAACATTAATCCAAAGGTTTTAAATTTGGAGCCAGTATAGGTACAAGGGGAATGGTAATATTAAAAATGTATATAGGTTTAACATGATGGAGCGGTATGGGTACAAGGTCAATTGAACATGAAGTTAACACTACATTTCCATTTTATGCTCATAATTTTGTGTGTTTTGCGTACAACAATGGGAATATGGGCACATCGGCAAACGTAATGTTAAAAACCTCCATAGGATTACCATGTTAGGACGGTCTGGGGACAAGGCGATATGAACATGGAAGTGACTGACTAATACCCATCTTGACTAACCAATGCTCACACCTTCTTGCCAACACTCAGTCTTACTGACCAGCACCCGGAAAATATACTCAAGTCTGTCAAGATTGCTAAGATCAATAACACTGCTTCACTGTTCTTCGTCGCAAGCTTTTTCGCACTGCAGGTCCATACACCAACACTTTTGTGAGGCACCGTTGCCTTTCAATATACACTCTTCTGTTCCATAGGGCCGTGTCTTTTGTGCCCGTGGTTGCCCGCGTTGATTTGACATACACAGGATTGTCCTGATTAAACAATATGCTGGAGATAATTTTGGTAGATTCTACACTCACATTCATCTTGTTTTTCATCGTGAGAACAGATGACACAATGAGCGAACGCACCACTGTATATAGTCTATTACTGTGCTGAAACTGGATTAGAGTCTTCACCAATATGAACGTGTGTGACATATTTCATCCAGGGCTTGTTCCGTGGCTATCAATCAGAATGCAATATATATGAAGTGCATATTTCAAGAAGTTCCTATGGTTGCGTACCGTGGACCTAAAAATCTGAAGACCATCTGGTACGTGCCAAGTTAACTTCAAACAAGACCATAGATTCAGGCACATATTACTGCAAAGACAAGCGTTGCCTAATTTACAAACATATGCTCGAGACCAAATCGTTCAGAAGTTCGATGACAGGAGTTAGCTACACTATCAATCAGAAGATAGGGATGCCAAACTAAAAATGTAATATCATCTAACATGCAAGATCTGCGGCACTCAATATGTTGGCGAAACCCTTGGTTTCATAAAACGCTTGAATAACCACAGAAACAAAATGAACGCAAAAAAAAAATATTAAAAAAATCGACAACCACAACAACTCAGCTGGACATTCAGTCGAGTCCCTCGAGATGCTACCGATTGATTCTAACCTGGGGTGGACCGATATAGAACGCACACGTAAGGAACGATACTGGATACTTCAATTGAAAACTCATGGGAGTTTGGCCTAAATGAAAAAATATAACTTTCCTAATGCAATCTTATCAAAACTACAGCCAGGCATCAGCTTATCAGACGTACGTATTATTTTGCTACAATATTTACCCAAGTAAATATTTCGTAACTCTTTACATGTGTTACACTGGTCTACAATTTGTTCTAAGTCGTCTGCTTCAGAGATAAAATGTGCTATTTATTAGGGATTTTGATGTATTGAATTCAAATATGACAATTAAAACAACTGATTGGATACTGTTTCCAAGATATTTAAGTTTTTACATTTTACTTCTATGTATATTGTGTACATAGTAGAGTTTTAATCATGAATTGTAAACCTAGGTCTTTTCGTGTGTTTATGGTTGCTTTACATGATCATATTTCACCTGTCCTGTTTATCTAACAGTTTAGAAAACAGCAAAAGGGTTATATAAATAAAAAATATATTGAAACGAAAGTCAAAAAACTATTATGTATATATAAGTACATAGTTTAGTCCTTATTACGTGTAACTCGGCGTTTCTTGGCTTGTCTCTTGTATTCATTAAATGGAGCATCGCTTGTCACTGTCCAGCAATAGTCTGCAAGCATTGATGGGCTCCATTTGCCCTGATAGCGTTTCTCCATTGTTGCAATGTCCTGGTGAAATCGCTCGCCGTGCACATCGCTCACTGCTCTGCAGTTCGGTGGAAAAAAATCTAGATGAGAGTGCAAAAAATATATCTTTAGTGACATGTTGCAACCAAGGCTTTTGTATGTCTTTAGGAGGTTTTCCACCAACTCCCTGTAGTTTGCTGCCTTGTTGTTTCCGAGAAAATTTGTAGCCATTAACTGGAAGGCTTTCCATGCCGTGTTTTTCTTGCCACGCAGTGCACGGTGAAATGTATCATCTCGAAGAAGTTCAGGAATATGAAGACCAACAAAGACACCTTCCTTTATCTTAGCTTCACTTAACCTTGGAAATTTTCCACGGAATTACTTGAAATATGCTTGTGTTTTGTTCATGGCCTTGACAAAGTTCTTCATCAGACCCAGCTTGATGTGCAAGGGTGGTAACAAAATCTTCCTTGATTCAACAAGTGGTGAATGCTGAACACTTTTCATCCCAGGCTCCAATGACTGTCGGAGTGGTCAATCTCTCTTGATGTAGTGGGAATCTCTCCCACAACTATCTCATACGCAGAGAAAACAGCAGTACTTTGTGTATCCAGTCTGCAGACCAAGCAAGAGAGCAAGAACCTTGAAATCGCCACAAAGCTGCCCCTGATGTTGGTCATAATTTATGCACCTCAAAAGTTGTTTCATGTTTTCATAGGTGTCCTTCATATGGACTGCATGACCAACTGGAATTGATGGCAAAACACTGCCATTATACAGCAAAACAGCTTTAAGACTCGTTTTCGATGAATCAATTAACAAGCTCCACTCATCTGGATCATGGAGGATGTTGAGGGCTGCCATCACACCATGGATGTTGTTGCAGGATACAAGATCACCTTCCATGAAGAAGAATGGGACAAGATCCTTTTGACGGTCACGGAACATGGAAACCCTAACATCACCTGCCAGGAGATTCCACTACTGTAGTCTGGAGCCCAACAGCACTGCCTTACTCTAGGGTAGTTCCAAATCCCTGACAAGGTCATTCAGTTCACCTTGTGTAATGAGGTGTGGTTCAGAGGAGGAGGATGGGAGAAAATATGGGTTAGGTGACATTGATGGTCCAGGACTAGAAGTTTCATCCTCTTCCTCTTCCTCGTTTGACTCAAGTGAGAATGATTCTGGTGCATCAGGAACTGGCAGTCCTTCTCCGTGGGGTACTGGACGTATAGCTGATGGAATGTTTGGATAATTCACAGTCCACTTTATTTTTTTGACACACCTTTCCCAACTGGAGGCACCAGCAGAAGTAACAATTGCTGATATGATCTGTTGGCGCTCTCCAAATCATTGGCACTGCAAAAGGCATAGATTTCCTTTTCCTGTCCAACCACTGGCGAAGATTTGTTGCACAAATGTAGCAGCATAGGTGTGGGGCCCACATCTGGTCCTGATCTCCAATTTTGCAGCCAAAATAAAGGTGATAGGTTTTTTAACCATAGCGGCTATACTGCGCTTTTGTGATGCAAAAGTCACTTCACCACAAACATAGCAAAAGTTATCTGCATTGTTCACACAAGTACTAACAGAAATCTGTCCCTTTGCAAAATCAAACACTGACAAATAAGAGAGCACAACACTTTATGATTTGTAGAGCTGATATAGGACAAATTCTTCAGCAGAGTGATGTAAGCTTAGTTATGATTGCGTCATCCATGACTTCTAGAAATAACATGATGCAAGTCATATCATGTATGACGCAATACCAGCTTCAGATTGCATCCTTCTTTGTTTTGTCTAAAAAGCAAGTACTGTCCAAACCCAGTCATAGATTTATTCATAGATCCAGTCCACGATGTATTGTAGTCATTTCTGGTTTAAATTGAGATTCCTTCCCTTTATAACTCACTTATCGTCTGCCATTCCCAAGTCAAGGGTCGTATATAGTGACCCAGTATAATATCTTTAAAACTAGAGCCAATCAACAATTTTAAGCATCATTTTCGTTCTCAGTGACCCAGAATTAGTAAAGTTTGACGACATTTATTACGGAAGCATTTTGGCTGTGGACCAGTTAATTATTGGTATTCTTCTTCTTCTTTATCTCTTATTCTTCTTGCTATTATTATTATTATTATTATTAGCTTGGAGTTCCGGTATATCAGGGATAGATAACAGAGTAAAACCAGCTGAAGCTATTCTACACATTTGATAAGTACAACATAAATTTAGGGATTGGACTTAAGACACATTGTACAACATCTGTAAAACGAACATGAGTGCGCTTAGTGTACATCTTCAGGTATGAGTGACTTTATTTGGTATGAAAGTTTGTCCACGTGTTTGTTATACACGTAGAAACCCGTGCAGAGTGTAGTAAACAGTGCAAGTAGTGTTGGTGTCCAGTATACTGTAGGCCAAAAGTTAACTCCTACATAGAGATGGGTATCTGTACCGAACAATGGAGATGTAGAATTGGGTGCTTTATACAACCGGACAGAACTTACAGAACATGGTTAGTGTCCACTATTAAAATTGGTGGAATCTCATTAGCACTTAGAATAGTGTTTTTCTTCCTCCTATTTGTATATGGCGTTGAATTCAACCCAGGTCCAGGACCTAGAGGAAGACCTCCCAAAAACGTATAGTCAAATGCAATGAGATCTGATAACCGAAACATCTTCAGGCAGCAACCCAACCACAACGAGACCAGAATAGCAAGTCCCCATGGCACCCTGGGTTCATGGGTGAACAGCCCCAGTCAGAATGATTGCTGTAATCTTGGAAGAAATTCTCTTCATTATATTCATTCATACGATTCTGACACCACGGAATTACTTAGGGACATCAGCATGAAAACACATATGCTAGAGATAAGAGGTGAAGTGAAAAACTGAGTGATTGTTTTAATCGATTTCGACTAAAGGCTAAAAACGAGTATCTTACTCAGCAAAATCAGGCCCTATGCAGACAAGTGGAAGAACTCTCTGGGATAGTGAATAACTTGGAAAAACAGACGCAACAAAACGAAGAAAACATAGAATACCAAGAGACACAATCAAAACGGAAAAACCTTGTATTTTATTGTCTGCCAGAGAAACGAGTTGAGAAGTGGGAGGAAACAGAATCCACAATAAAGCAACATATATCGACATAAATACAGATGATATTGAGGTAGAGAGAGCTCACATACTGAAATCAAACGAACAACCACGCCCGGCCATCATTAATTTTACAAAATATAAAGATAAGGAGAAAATGTTATATATGTATAGTGATGTACGAAAGCAAAAATCCCGTGATGCATCAGCGGCTGATAAGGAAGTAAACCTTGCTCCCAGAGAACACGTCAACACAGAGCCAGAGATTCGTATTGCGGAAGATTTCCTTATTCGTGTACACCATGCGCGGACAAACCTATATCCTACCCTAATGAAAGCATTCAAAGAAGGAAAGAAGGCATTTTACAAGTACGATAAACTGGTTATTGACGGGCATACGTATGTGTTTGACGAAGTCAAAAAGGATCCCGTGCTTGCTCATAAGCAATAGGTAAATGCTCAAGGCTCTAAAACGACAGGAGAGAAAGAGAGAGAGAACGTCACATACACGAATACTAGTTTAAGGTGTTTAATGTGGAACATTTCTGGCTTAGGTGGTAAAATACAATACAGTAATTTTAGAACTTATGTATCACATCTTAATATTATTGGTTTTGTAGAGACATGGACAGATGTTATAAATCAATTTACTTTACAAGGATATAGATGTTTTGACAGTATCAGAACAAAAATACAAAATGCAAAGAAAACCTCAGGAGGTATAGCTGGATATGTACGTTAGTCGCTTTTTTACAATGGAAAATGTGTGAAGAACATAGCATATATATATAAACATTATTTGGCTATTCATCAATTCTAATTCTAACGTATCTTTGAACCTTATTTTTCGAAACCTGTATATTTCGCCGGAATACTCATACATTCACTCCGAGGTAAATACATTTACAATTATAGAAAATGATATAGCCAAATTAAAGGAGAAATACACAGATCATAAATCTATACTTTCTGGCGATTTTTACGCGAACACTAATACAGAACCCGATTTTATTAGGTATGATTGATCCAATTCTTGATTTTTAATTATACTCAGATTACGGAGTTAGATGATCGTGCAAACCAAGATCAATATGAAGATAAACCATTATGGAGAAAAACCTCTTAATTGGTGCAGAATTACTGGACTCAATAATTGGAATGGTAGGTGGGGGGCAGACAAAGGCATCGGAAAGTATATATGTATTCAAGATAATTAGGCTACTGCGTGAGATTATGTTTTACCTGATGGACAGATTTTTAATCTCTTATCTTCCTTTGATGTTCATGATAGAATAGAATCAATACATATACCAATACTAGTCTGTATAGAATACTTAGATTGATGTGATCACGAGGGCGTGTCGGACAATTTGAATGTTACTCAGATGGCTAAGTACATATGGGACAAAGCAAAAGACAACTTGTCGAGTCATTTACAACTTTATTTCACAAAAATCAGAAAATATAACAAACATTTGTTTGATAGGATCGTTTGAAGAAAGTATTGAGCTTTCAGATAATTTATATTATTACGCGGCAAAAGAAATGAAAGTCATTCTGCAAGACGGGGAAATAGCGTTATTGGTGTTAGTAGAAATTTCCAGCCATGGTTTTATAGAGACTGTATGTTTGCCAAAACCACTGCTTTAAAGATGTTCCGAATGTTTCGGTTTAACACAAAATCTGAATTACTTGAACACCCTAAGTTTCATCGTAATGCTTATAAAACGATTTGCAGAACTAATAAAAAAAAAGGAAAAAAAAACAGTATAGAAATGAACAAAAAGATACACTCATACATGCGTTATATGGCAATGATACAAAACAGTTTTGGTGGTTACTCAAGCGGCTGGCGCCTAATGTAAATACTAGTATCCCCTGTTTAGCTTGGTATACATATTTTTCTGAGCTTTTCAATATAACACACGAAGTCGAACATTATTTCCAAGATAATGAAAATAAGATTATCCAGCATGAACTCTTAGACAATGCAATATCATAGAAAGAGAGAGATGAGAACCGCACTGTCAAGCATGAAAAACGAAAAAACCGATGGAATAGATGCTTTATCGAGGGACCTTTTTAAGTGCACTAGTCATATTATTACCACAATACTTACCCAAAAGTTTCATATATTATTTGATACTGGTTATTTTCCATAAAAATGGTCAACAGCGATAATAACTCCAACTTTTAAAAAAGGTGATACACGTAATCCATCCAACACTCGAGGAATAGGTTTGCTGCAAGGTATTTACAACTATTATGAATAAACGATTACAATACTGGGTTGCACAAAATGAATTTCTGGGTGCAAAACAGGCTGGCTTTAGGCCGGATACTCAGCAGTTGACAACATGTTCATAATATACACATTAATTAGCAAATATCTGAGGAAAACACTTGGGAGGTTTTATGCCGTTTTATAGATTTTGAAAAGGTTTTTGACCGAGTAGAGAGAAATCTTTTATACTATAAACTTTTAAATTATAATATAAATACCAAAATGTTACGAATTATTAAAGCAATCTATAAAGATGTGAATGCTTGTGTTAAGTCTAATAATGGTCTGAATAATGTTTTTAATTGTCCAACCGGAGTACGGCAAGGATGTGTTTTATCTCCGATACTTTTGGCCTTGTTTCTAAATGATTTTCAGAGTAATATGGCAGATGAGTCTAGGGGGATATCACTAGAAACAATAGAAGTGTTCACATTGTTGTATTCCGATGATTTTTTACGACTGTTTATAGAAATATTTAGACAGCGACGTAAAGATATTTTCATGCAAGAACTGACTGATGAGATTAACAGAATGGATATATTACGTTTTTATAAGTGTATTAAATGTAACTTTACACGGCAAAAATATTTTGATGACCTAGGTGAGTCGTACTTAGGTAACCTCATTTGTTGGTTAATAGCAGGAAATTTACTAATTAGAGCAAATACAGGAAGGAATGAATATATTTGGTATGAAGATCGAATATGTCTGATATGTGACAGAAATAGAAAACGAGTATCACTTTATTGTGACATGTCCTATTTATGCTGAACTAAGGAGAAAGTATATACCCTTGAATAGTTACAGAAATCCAAACATCCAAAAATTCCACTCAATAATACATATTAGTAACAAGATATTGTTAATGCAAATTTTAGCTAAGCTTATTTGTAAAGCAATAAAAATTAGAGAAAGTACTATGACACCATGCCTTGACATGTAACTAGGTATGTATTAAACTAGACAGCTATAAGAACGTACCCATACTTCCTTAGTATCTCCATGCATAACTTTACATGGGATATAAGTTCCTCTGCACATTTTGATGATGGCGTTAATTTTTCGCCACGCATGGTGTCATTCATTTGTTCCAAACCTGGAATTAATTCCACACCCTTTGGTCCTCTGCGCGATACGCACACAACTTTGTTGGGCTTATGGCATCATAACACAGATATGTTGTTTACTCGTTTTAGACCGTCTTTTAATTTTGTTTTCTTTCTTTCTTCTATTGTTTATCCTTTGTTTGTTTATTTCCACGTCATTCAATCAAGTAGGAGTCAAGAATTCTTCTTGGCTATTGTGTTTAGTGTTTGTTTTGCTGATGTAAATTGTTTCTTTCCCTGACGAAGAGCTTGTTTAGCTCGAAACGTTGGGAAACTGTTTTGTATTGTGCGCCGTTATCACTTTTTGTGTCATATATATATATATATATATATATATATATATATATATATATATATATATATATACATCACTATTCTACGATTCAAAAGTGTTGAGCAGTGCAAGTACAATTTACATAATGCACATGACTGAAGACGTAGACTTTTTGTCGAGATGCATCTGCAGTGGATACTGATACCCACAGCGACAGTACTACTACACCTGCTGTACTATTCCACCGATGGTATCTTCTATTCCAGAGAATAACTTGGATTGGGATCCGCTTTTGGCGATTTCGTATAATTGCAATAATTTTTGCCGGTACCACCTTCACTCTCTTCTTCTGCATTACTAGCATCATTTCCAGAATATGATGATTTCAAAAAGAAAAAGAAGGAAACGTTAGGGCCCTTTTGACAGAGTCAAAAAGAAGAAGAACAGACATTTATACAAAAATAAGATGAGGAGAAAAGAAAGCAACACAAGTAGATAACAATAAAGATAGTGTAACGAAGGAAGAAAGTGTAAACAGAACTGCCAGTCTGTTACAGGACATTTTGATGGAGCTGAAAAAACTGAGGGCAAAGAAGACACTTGAAGCTGATGTTGAAACTCCAAGATTTTCTTTCTTCAAACCCATCGGTTCTTTTTAGGGCCATTGAATTCCCTCACATTATTGCCAAATAAAAAAGCAAACAAATCCCTTAAAAAAGTGTGTGCGTGTGTTTGCGCTAGTGCGTGTCAATATCTTATGATAAGACAAATTTAAAAAGTATTTTTAAAAAAATAAATAAAAACATGAATACACTAACATTTTGATATATCACAATGAAATTTAAAATAAGTCACAAAGGACTATTTTTCTTCTTCTTGGGAATATTTTGCTTTTTTAATTTAATCGCTGAAATGGGTTCTTCTTCTGCTTCTGAAATGGCCTCCTTTTCGTTTTTTCCCTTTCCCTTTCAATGTCTTACAGGCAATGACTTATTTTCCTGCTTCAGAATATTCCACCTTTTTCTCTTCTTTTACTTTCTTTGGACGTTCTGGGCACTTTAAAAACCAATGTCCTTTCTCTTGAGAATGATAACATGTATATTTACTTTTGTCTCTGGACCTGATTTCTCCTTTCTTAGAGTTTCGTTTTCTTTGACGTTGTGGACATACATTCTGGGGCCCAATGCCCTTTGTCTTGACACTTATAACAGGTATCTTTACTTTACCTGGAGAGAAGAAATCTTGAGTCTCTCCATAGGTCTTATTAGAATTGTATTTTCGAATCATTCTCTGTAAATCACCGACTAGAAGTGTGATCTTTTACGGCTCTTCCATCATCACATGTTGAATGTGAAACTGAATAATATTATCCTCTTACATAGGTGTTCTATACATAGGGAGAGATAGGTATCCTAGTTCAATCAAACTTGAATCGTTCGCCGTCATGAAACGATAACACCATACCAACGAGAAGCCAGATTCAAAGCGATAACGATGTTCGGTGTCTCATCATACCACCAGAAAAGTATTGGCAGAAGTTCACCAGAGCGATTTTGAAGAGGAAATGATTGATCTATATCCAACACCATCCTCTTCTTTCTTCCCAATACCCAGAGAGTCAAGATCGTCCAAGAAAGAAATTCGTTCGCTACCTGAGGATTATTTTCACATTCAACCGGCTAATAAGGTAACTTACAGAAAATTTAGAACGACCGCTTACACTTACACGATCAAATTTAAAGAGTTTTAAATTACCAAGGTCGGATGTGTTTATCCCGAGCGATCGTGATAGTTAGAGCGATCGTGATAGTTAGAGCTCATACAGAGAAAACCGATGCACCAGAATGGAAGCGATTATGGGGAAGGATTAGAAGATAACACTTGCCCCAACATTAAAGGGAAGCAGAGACCCTTATGGAACAAGTAGGGATTACGAAAGAGACCTCATGAAATTCAGAAGACTCATGAAGTACTAGCCCCTCGCTATGCGATGAACGTTTACCCTCAAGTCATTTGTGGAGATCTCGTGTTTCGAGGATCCCATTTTCCAGACTGAAAATACATTCACGTCTGTCATCACCAAAATCATTTTGATGACATTATCAATATCAAAGGATTTCTCAGATACAATTACCATTGTGACAAATGCGACCAAAGATTCAACCATCGGGAACAACATATTAATTGTGTCGAGAAATTTCGTATCTGTTTAGCGTCGAGGTCTTGTGTTCCTGAAGGACAAGAAATAATGCAATGATCTACCTGCAGACCAACAAATGTGACCGACATTGCATGATACAACTCCATCAACAGAAAAGTGCTAGTGTATTATTACAAGCGTGTCCAACATGTAGTTCGTACCGATTGCAAAGATTCACACGTTTGTTCAGGAAAGAAATAAGGTCGTATTTGTTGTCAAGTCGTCGGGTTGGATCATCAGTGTTACATTCAGAGATATGACAACGACCCAGAAGAATTATTGGATTACAAAAACAAGAAAAAAGGAAACGGGGTGATCGACATAATGTCTTTTTTGACTTTGAATGTTCTCAAGATACAGAGATTCCCATTCCTAACTTTTGCGCCACTCATCGCGCTTGCTACGATTGTATTCACAAACCTTTATTTCATCACTGATGGAATTTTAGCGTGTTTTCAGGTCGACGTGAAAAGATGTTTCGTGGACCCGGTACTCTTTTTTATTTCGTTCTGTAGATTTTGGACCACACTGACGACAACTGGGATGGAGATAAAGCAAATCGTTACACCAATTGTCATCAATACGCCACAGTGATTGCTCACAATTTCTGGGGATACCACGGACAATTTGTTTTGAAACATTTTTCGGAACAAGGAATCGAATTTTCAAAAATCACAATGAATGGAGACAAAATTATTTTACGTGAAAGTGAAAGCGTACTATTTAAAGAATAGCTTAGCTATTTGCCTTTGCCTTTGAGTGAAATGCCCAAAATGTTTGGGGTGACGGAAATGGCTAAAGGATATTTTCCTCGCTTTTTCAGTTGCAAAGAAAATCAACACGTCGTGCTCCCGCATTTGCCTCAAGCCTATTACTACTACACGAATGGTATGCGAACAGAGCAGTGAGGACATTTCTATGTCTGGTACAATGCCCACTCTTAAGATCTTCTGATTTTCAAGAAAGATGCCAATGTATTGTCAGTGCGATGTTAAGTTTCTACTACGTTGTTGTGGAAACTTTTGACAGTTTTTTCTCGAGCACGGAGGCATCGATCTTTTGAAGGAAGCTTAAACTACTGTTAAGTTTGTTTTATTGGTTTACCGAATAGGTTCATGCCCAAGAAAAAACAAGCTATTGTACCACATACAACGTATCAATATGTCAGCTGTAGATATTCGTCTAAAGCTTTCCGTGGGTTACATTACTTGTGCCATACTCAAGGCAAGCGGATGCAACACGCCAAAAACGATGGAGAAAAGAAGATTGAGTCTTACTCCGTCGATGGTTGGGATAGAAAAACCCACATATCGTGTACGAATTTCACGGATGTATATTTCATGGATATCCTAACCAAGAACTAACACATCCATTGACAGACTGGACCATTGCAAATGTGTGCGACAAAACTTGCCAACGACGCCAGAGTTTGGAAATTCAAGGATGTAGTGGACATCGAAGCTTTGAATCTTCGCGACAGTTTGTTTGGAGATCGAACCAGTGCCACACACGTATTGTACCAAGTAGACGAATCGCAAGGAGAAAAAATGAAATATATCGATGTGCGTTCGTTGTACCCTTGGGTGTGCAAATATGCTTGAGTTCCGACCAGTCACCGTCCAATTTTGACACAAAACATTTACGTCCAACACGTTCCCAAGTACAAAGGTCAAATCAAATGTACAGTTTTTCCACCTACGAACCTGTACCATCCCGTGTTGCCTTATCATTGCAACGGAAGACTGATGTTTCTGTTATGTCGAACGTGTACTTAAACGTGTAATTAACACAAACCTGGTCTTTACGAAGACCAAATAGCACGCATCGACAGGAACGTGGATGTGTGTAGAATTGCTTCATACTCTCGATTGTGAATACCAGTTGTTAAAAGCATACTAAATTTTGCACTTAACATCAAACAGAAAAATTTCAACAGGACGACAACTCGAGTGCAGGGATCTTTCAGGCTACTTCAACGAGTTTCTTAAATTGAAACAAGAAGCCAGCGATTATACTTCCTGGTGTCACAACCTAGAAGAAAAAGAATAATTCAAACAATGACACCGATCCCTAGAAGGCATTGACATTGAACACGTTTAACAGAACGAAAGAAGACGATCATTTGCTAAAATCATGCTGAATTGTTTGCGGATAAAACTCGATTAAGGTCTGATGTTGCCATACATTGAACACTTGATGGATCCAAGTCTAACCTTTTACCTCATCGACGATAAAGGAAAACTCATCAAACACGTCGAGATCATACGTGCAGATTTGATCTTGGTAAATTACAAAAAGGTCATGGAGTTTATTCCATCGGACAAGTTTGGCAATGTTATCATTGCTGCTTACGTTCAAAGCAAGCCAGTAAATATTCTAATGGGAATCCACGACTGTTTTGTTAAAGAAAACTACACACAATATTGTTCACACAATTGTGTCTGATTCTTGTAATCACACATTATTGAATTGAGTGGATCAGCATTTCTTCTCATAAAGTCTGTGATATCGTCTTCAATAGGTGGTAATCCACAGAAATTAATATATTCCGCGTTGTGATCATTGGGAAAGTAGTTTGCTGGTCGTTGACTGGCGTACGTGTTGATGACACAAGCTCGAACGTCTTAAGGTTTTCGAAGAGGCAGTTCCTCTTTAGCACGCACCACTGAATTTTAGAGAGTTGTGTACGAATTGTGGCTCAAGAGGTAATGAGGTTCTCGGGTATTCATTTTCTTTTTTCTCACAGGTAATGATATAAAGTGATTTTACACATGACATTTTCCTTTAAAAAGACCTGTCAAGTAAGTCGAAGACCGCGATGTCTCGCTACTCTGTTGCAAGAGAGCTTCGAGATGCGTTTCGCCTCTAAGGAAGCCAATGGAGGTGTCTTTATATTACTCTTTCAAGATCATCTCTTCTGGAATGAGTGTCAATCTTCTTCCAGATAATTATCCAACTTTTCTTCATGAATCATCGTCAAACATTGGTCCTGTTGTTTTTGACTAGTATGATCGATTTTATATGGTCCTGTTGTTTTTAACTAGTATGATCGATTTGACAACCTTGACAATGTTGTATGGCTAGGATGGTGATTCTTTTGCCAGTGGGTGAGCCAAACAGGAGACTCGGTATTGTTCTTGTTCTGGCTATCGTGACATCACTACAGTTTCTTCTTTAACTTCACCACTAACATCCCTATTGGATGTGGTGTCTGTAATTGCTTTAGTTCCTGTTCTGGATAGAAAACATCATCCTCATCTGTTTCCATGGCTTCGTGTTCCAGGTTTAATATTCTAGAATCACTTCTCTTAGGCTGATGATTTCAGTGGCTTTATCGAATTCTACATACAACATCACGTTGACTGTGTTCTCAAAGGAAACTGCAAACTGAAGTTCCACACGGAGTTGGCCTGATTTTATAGGGTGAAAATGTCTTCGTCACTGCCTTGGTCTGGAGTGAAATCAAAGTTCCCATATACAATACCCTCCTGTATAATCGTCGCACTAAATGTCATGGGTACTGCCTGTCTCTAATTGTCCTATGGCTTAAAACAGAATCAAGTGAAATCTCAAGGAATTCTTCTGGGCAATGTTAGGTTCAAAAAGGTCTGGTACACAACATCTGGCCGCCTCGGGTCAGTTCCATCTTAGACATGTTGAGGTGTTGAAACCAGAAATGGTCTTGATTAATAATTCAATTGATTAATCATTCGATTCAATTAAATTGCTGATAATGCAAAAAAAAAAAAAAAAAAGCTGCCCCTGGTAGATATGATCTTTAATCTTGGATCAGAGTCCAGAGGCAATGGTGAAGATTTTGACTTCCACTCATCGCATGCGATACTTGGCTGTATTTCTGATCAGTACCTCGCCTGATGTCGTTTCCTACTTTGGTCAAGTCTTCCACACGTTGTACATAGATTATGGCTTATTCTATGTTGGTTTTGTACTCGTTATCATCAGCCATCAAATGGAACACTGTACTACTTCGATTCAGTTTCAGACGTATATCCACGCTATTCAATAATATAATATCTTGCAAGCACATGTCCAAGTAAAAGCAATCCATCATTTCTAACGTACACACTTGTTTGATTTTCTTTTGTCGGTCGGTAAATCCTACATTGTGAGGATCGGCTGCCTCTGTTAACTCTGTGTAGTTAAATGTATTCAATGTGTAAGGTTTCCACGCCGCACAAGCATCGAGGTGTGTTTTTGTCTTCTGTTGCGTAGGTCAATAAATACGCTTGGTTAGCTCAGTAAGGGCAAGTGTTGGTGCTGCTGCTGACGAGTTTGTTGTTCAGTTTCATCTATAAATCCACTTCGCTGCTCAATGAAGGCATGCAATTGTTGATGGGAACTACCATCAACGCTTGGGTTAGTGTTGTCGGTTTTGATGACTTTCATTTTCAGGTACAAAATAACTGTTATTCAGCTCAAAGTAATCTTCGGTTTGTCCTTTGATTTCAAACTCGATGGGAGCTGATGTGGTCAGAGACGACACGGGATATAATTATAATAACTGGGAGTTTGACATTGTCATCATCGTCGGGAGCATGGTAAACATATTGAGTTTTGTCTTAAAACATTCGCATCATATTTTAGTGATCAAAACATCAAAATCTCTGACAGTTCTTTTCTCTTTATTCTTTGTTCTGGTCGTATCTGTGAGGTCTTAATGGTTTTCAACATCTCTTTCTGTCTTTTCCTTGCTGTAGCGTGTTGGATGACTTTGTAGTTTCTACAGGAGGGTGAAATTAATGTATATGTGTGTTCCGGGTCTTAGACCTCTTTTCCTATCTAGATCAACACATTTTTCCCAGTAATGCTTGTTTGGGACTTTGTTTGTCGATGTGTACATTTTGTCGACATTGTTGACCAAAGCAGCATCTTTTAAAGCATGCAATCCTCGAGTGGCCAAAGGTTTCAATACGGGTGTCACAGTGCAAAAGACCGATTTCAACATGTCTTCGAAAACACGTCCTCGTTGTCGTGCTACTCCAGTCCTCGTTGTCGGGCTACTACTCGGTATGCAGAATACATCAGTTACAACTCAGTGTAGAATTGTTTTCGAAAATACATCTTCACGGTGACTTTTCAGGGTACAGAGAACACAAACATCAAATTGAGTCCTTCGTTCAATTCGATATTGTATTGAAAATACTTGACGAATCTGTTGTTTTTGTTGATGTATATGATTGAAATGAGGTTTCCACCCAAAATAGCAAACAAACTGAGAGAAATTGTGATGGATAGAATTTTGCTGTCGGAAAAATCCAATTTGAGACGATGAGAAGGTGGGTGGTAGTCAGTCATCACACTTTGGTGACTGTTTTTGAGTGCTTTGCTAAACTGTTTCTTGAATAGAGCTGAAATCCCATCGACAAGATGTCGACTATTAAAATAATATCCTGCAGGAATTCTCATGGTATATATATTTAATTGGGGATTAGCTGATGATTATAGTTTTGTTTCTTAAAATCCAGAAGAATTTTAGTCCAAGTATTCTTGTACTGATATTCAGAACTTCAGTGGGATGAATGATTTCTGCCAAACCCACTTTCCAATGATCTTTATGATCCATTTGGATGGCTTGAGGTAATTTTGCCGTGAAACAACATAATCTGTTGTTGAGAAACACATCCATAGAATTGCCACTAGGTAATGTTAAAAAAAAATAATTATTCATAGATCGGTGATTCTCGTATAGCAGAGTCATCGGACGTCAAAGGAGAAGAATGATTTTCCAATGATTCCAAAGGGTTGCTTTGACTAGAGAGGTTGCGACTGGCGTTGAAGTGGTTACCGTTGTTGTTACTACTGTCTGTATATTTCAACGAAGGATTGTAGAGAAGATAACCAATGCAATTTCTGATGAAAATAGTGTAAGGATTTGCTAAAATTCTTCTTCTTCACGTTTTTCAGTTATAAGGTGGCGCTCTCCAGTTTCGTACTTTGCATAGGGTTAGAAATTTAAAGAAAAAGAATTACCCAGGGTTTCCTCACTGGCTGTTCTGGCTATTTAAAAAAAACCTTGTATATCTTAGGCATTGTTAAAAGAACTTTGAATTCCCTTTATTTTCTTGTATGATTGATGGGTGAAATTTGGGTTATAGAGTATACAGCTTGGTCTTACTTAAGATGTGCAGCTCTCAAAAAACTGCTAGCTCCGCTTAGTCATTTTCACTTCCTGGACTTCAAAGGTAAATAATAAAAAAAAGAGCCGATAACTTTTTTTACTTTTTAGATATTTTGTAATTTATTCATAGTACTTTCAGAGGCTGGCATTGTCTGCTCTGGCAAAATTCGTTTCCCTATTTTAATAACTCCTGAAGATAGTGCACTTTTGACTAATTCAGGCTGATTTTTCGAGTACTTTAGAGCGGCCATTTTGTCTGCCGTGTGCTTAGATCATGTCCAGTGTCCACAAGTACAATATGTAAAGAAATTTCAGCCACAGTACATGAAAGTAACATAGAGGTATGCCAACATTCTCTCCATTGTGCATGTTGCAAATGCAAAATACTTCATCTTACACCTGTCACTCTCTCAGAAGCATGTATTATCTGTAGAGCGCCCCCTATATAGTTAGAATTCGTCAGAGGGTTCATGATATTCGTGTATGTCGAACAGATGCAGTTGTGTTTTGCTACATCTTCAAGGCAGACGAACTTTGATATGAATTAGTGCTCTATCCAAGTATCTATCTATCTATCTATCTATCTATCTATCTATCTATCTATCTATCTATCTATCTATCTATCTATCTATCTATCAAAACTATCTATCTATCTATCTATCTATCTATCTATCTATCTATCTATCTATCTATCTATCTATCTATCTATCTATCTATCTATCTATCTATCAAAACTATCTATCTATCTATCTATCTATCTATCTATCTATCTATCTATCTATCTATCTATCTATCTATCTATCTATCTATCTATCTATCTATCTATCTATCTATCTATCTATATATATATATATATATATATATATATATATATATATATATATATATATATATAACATGACACAAAAATTGATAACGGCGGAAATACAAAACAGTTTCCAAACGTTTCGAACTAAACAAGCTCTTCGTCAGCGGAAGAAACACTCTACATCCACAAAACATACACACACACACACACACACACACACACACACACACACACACACACACATATATATATATATATATATATATATATATATATATATATATATATATATATATATATATATATATATAAATTTGGATTGTGATTTGTGATTTTTGTTCAATGTAATTATATAACTAATATTGATGATGTCACCTTTGCCGTCATGAAGACGATTACATTCTGCTGACAAAGTTTGCTTCAAAGGTCGAACCACAATATTTGTCTGAATATGCAATATGTGCAAGGTGCGTAGTATTGTGTAATATATCGTTTAATTCAGTATTAAATAGGATTTCATTCTAACCGACGTTATGTAAAGTGGGTTCGTCTGTATATGAACAGAAAAAGACACAAGACAAATAGCTATCTATCTGGCGATATGAATACTTAAGAAGACGTGGACACTGGAAAATCTTATGCAAACAAAGAACTATGAGGATTTGTATTTGTAATCTACTAAGATTGGCCATGCATCCACTAAGATTGGCCATGGTTTTTGCTGGAGTGGGTCTGTGAGGGGCTATGTTTGATCCATAACTTATACACCAGTGACTTTCATTGTAGAAAAACTTGGCGATTTGGTTTCACTTGAACAATATGTGAATACAGAGGAAGGCAAAACCTATTTGTCTTTTGAGAGAAATAGTGGTTAATACACTGACAGTGATCACTTACATACCGTTGATATTGGATTCATTACAAGAAGCTAAATCATTGATAATGTTGTATGCCGTTATGGTTTCGCATCGATTTGTCTGGATAAAAAAGTACAAGGAAATAGGTCGGTTCATAAAGCTCAAATGAATGTCGTTAATGAGAATATTTTCCCGGAATTAAAGTGAGACGTATCAGTCTGGCTGTCAGTATTTTCGTTGGAAAAGTTATCGTATTGTTTAAAATCCTTGACAGGAGTTATATAAAATGCTATCTGTATATGCCTTTTCATGATTCTTAAAAACAGAAAAATAACCTTATCCTGTTTACAGTAGTTTGAGCATATAACTGCAAAACTTTGCTTATTTATGTAAAACAATTGATTGTATAGTTGCAATAAAGTTAATAAAAACATGAACTGAAATTGAAGAAATTAGTTTACAAAACTATCTTTTCTTTCCAAAACATGAATTATACTGAAGTAGTATGGGGTGGGTACTGAGACCGTGGGTGGCACTATGGCCTCTATGGGATTTTAACATGGGGTCTCTAAACGCTTGAGTCTCTACAGGCCCCAAAGTTAAAGGGTGGCACTATGGCCTCAATGGAAATTTAACATGGGGCCTCTACAGCCTCAAACGGGAAAGGAACGGGAAAAGGAAAAAAAAATAGAGAGAAGTAAGGCAATGATGGAAAATTAATCTTTTCTTGACAAATGGGTGGCCCTGAAAAGGGCCGTTGGAGGAGGATTACTTTTTCCTCCAACATTGAGTAAAGAAGCCTAGGAAGGTGGTGTGAGATTTTTTCTTCTTCTGAAGTGGTGGTGAATTGGGTAGCCAGTCGGGATGTTCCATACGTCTGAACTTATCCTGGATTTTCATCCAGTTTAAATTCAGGCGTTGAAATTCATTTTCTTTCCTGACCTGTTCCTTCTGACTTCTTTCGAGAGCCCACAAGATCTTAATGTGGGCCACTTCTTGCTCCAAAACTTTTCTTAATAATAATTTTGTCGTGTGAAGATTTGTCTCTTCACGCCTGACGCTACTGGCGGGTGGATAGATCCAACAATCTTCCTTCACTTGGTGTAGAAAGTATTCCTCCTTATTCCAGTAAGTTGAGGGCTAATTTGATAAAGCACACACGACAAGGAGCCGAAGAAGTCTTTTGGGTTTCCTCCACAAAAACATCCTTCACCAGCCTCCTCGCTGAAGTGAGAGCCGCTAGTTGGCTCGTGACGTATGGCTTGGTGGCAAGATATCTCCACCAACACTCCATCCTTTCCATCAAGGACTCCACACCCACCATCACATCCCAGGCTTCCTGCAATAATTAAATGGTATTCATTCTTCATAATTTTTTATCAGACATACAAACAAAACACACACCACACCATCCTTTTTTAAAATTTTTTATTTTTTATCAAACACACTCTATACAAACACATACCAGGGAATGTGACTAATTTTGTTTTTGGAGTGGGGAAAAAACAAACACACTCTATACAAACACACAAACATATATATATATATATATATATATATATATATATATATATATATATATATATATATATATATATATATGGCAATGATATGAAAATTAATCTTTTCTTGTGCAATGAGTGGCCCTGAAAAAGGCCGTTGGGTTTTAAAGTTCATCTAGAGGTGCGGGCACCTCCCTGGTCTGGTATGACACGCGGGACAGCTTCCCCTCCATGTTTTTTCGCTTACACTACAAAATGGAGCTGTAAAGGATGAGTCGCTTCAGGCTCCCAATTCTCCTTCTCCTCCATCATCTGATGCGGTCTGATGGGCTCCTTGTTTTCCTTCTCCTCCTCCTCCCTCTTCTCCACTTCTTGGAGAAGGTGCCACGCCACCTCTAAATGAACTCGAATCTGTCTAATAATTTCGACGGTATTCATCTTGATGAATAAGTGGGGTAGCTCAACTGTGAAGACGTTGTTTTAATATACTAGAAACTCGGACGTGAAGGAAAACATCCCTTTCCAAAAAAAACCCCCAAAAAACATTACTCACACTATCCGCGTCTGACGTCATCCCTATGACGTCATTCTAGGCTTCGCGGATTTTGCATGCCATCACCCCTTACCCCAAAAACACAGACCCAGTGCGCGGACCTAAAAGAAACTACTTTTTAAAATTTTTTATCAAACATACAAACACACCACCCTTTTTTATTTTTTATTTTATTTTTATCAAACACACCACACCATTTTTTTAAATTTTTTTTTAATCAAACACACACCACACTATCAATACAAACATTATTTTTTGGGGAAAGGGATTTTTGTTTGGTGGGTAAAAACACAAACACACAAACACACAAGCACATATATATATATATATATATATGGCAATGTAAGAGTGGTTATCTTTTCTAGAGATCTGGGTGACCCTGAAAAGGACCGTTGGGGTTAAGAAGTTATGTTGTTTAACTTCTAGTAGCAGTAGCGGCAGCCGCAGCAGGGCGGCCACGTTGAGCCACGGGTCTCACGGCTTTAAGACAAGGTCTCTTTCTGGTAAAAGAGAAGGCAAACTCATCACAATCTATCTTACAGCTGACTTCTCCGTCGGGTAGTTTCATGGACTGCAAGAGTTGTTGTTGTTGTTGTTGTTGTCTTTGCTGCTGCTGCTGTTGCTGCTGCTGCAGTCTTTGTCTCCCCTCCCATTCCGTTCTGTCCCTAATGATTTCTTCCCTCATGACTTCTTCCACCAGATCATGAGCCATTTGTAGGAAGATCACTGTCTTTCTCTCAGGGTTGGTCTCCATCAAATGATGCTTCACCCTCTGCATGTTCACCATAGCTTCGTTCAGTTTGGTAATTTTGCCTGCCATCTTCTTGAAGTGTTGTTGAGATCTTGACGAGTCAACGAGAGTGACTATACTGGCCAACGCACCGCTTTATATGCTAGATGCGCGGACGCGATGGAAAACATAGGGTTCAGATCGAGAGTGAGAAAATGGATAGAGGTGGTGACTTCAGATCGATAGAAAGAGATAGATAGAACATAATAATTTTTTCATATTCAATAAAAAAACCACACAACACCATTTTTCAAAAAAATCAACATTTTTTAATTAACAAGAAGAAGCTTCTCTAAACATAAAAATTTCAAACTAACAATCAACAAGATATTTAACAGGAACGTATTTACAGGGTTGACAACGTTGGGAAGGTAAACTAAACTTCCACTTTTCAACATCTACAATCATTCTGATGCACACTACGTTTCTGAGCTAAAGACAAGAGATATCCATAAGACAAGAGATATTGAATCGAGTAGAGATGGCATTTCTTCTCATAAAGTCGATGATGTCGTCTTCCAAAGGAGTTAATCCATAAGAATCAAAATATTCCACACCACCATTGTGATCGTTGGGAAAGTACACAGCTACCCAATCGGTTCCTGGTCGATGACTGTCGTCGGTATTGATGACATAGGCATGAACGTCTTTAGGTTTGCGATGAGGTAGTTCATCTTTAGCACACACCACAGGATTCCAAGAAGAAGTGTAGGAACTGCGAGTCAACAGGTAATGAAGTTCCCTGGTATCAATTTTTTCTGGTTTCACAGGACATGATAAGTCATCAATTCACACTTGACTTTAAATTTGAATGGTTTTGTCAAGTAATTCCACGACTTCTCACGGCGGGTAGTTTCTGTACTCTGTTGAATGAGAGCTTCGATGCGATGGATCTCCAGAGGAGTGAGTGGAGGTGAAAAAGAATCCTGCAAGTCTTTATACCATTGTCTAAACATCTTTTCTTCCGAGATCTGAGACCAGGCCTCTTCCAAATATTCGTCCAATTTTCTTCGCCTGTCATCATCAAACATTTGTCGTGTTGTTTCCAACTGGGATGATCGATTTGACATCCATGACAATGTTCTCGGGTTAGGCAGTTAATTTTTCCAGTCAATTCCTTAGCATAACACGAGACTAAATGTTTTTCGTGTTCAGGCCATCGAGAAATAAATCCAAAAAACTTGGGAACAGTATTATTCTCTTCTTCTTCTTTTGGAAGTTCTGGATGAATCAAACCGTCATCATCCGTGATAGTTTGTGACTGTTGTGCTTCACAAAATCCCTCGTCTATCTCCATAGTTTCTTCTTCTACGTGTTGCATCTTTTTTCTCTTCTTCTAATAGTCTAGAATCACTTCTCTCAAACAGTTGATCTCTTGAGTATTATCAAATTCTGCATACAAGACGACGTTCACTGTCTCGGGTAGAGGATTTGCAAACTGAAGTTCCACACGAAGTGGGCCTGATTTTATAGGGTGGAAATGTCCTTCATCGCTGCCTTGGTCAGGAGTGAAATCAAAACCCCACAAGGCATACCCTTCTACATAATCCTGGTACGAAATACCGTGGCTGGTGTTGGTGCCTAACTGTCCTTTAGCTTCAAACAGACTCAAGTAAGATCGCAAGTAATTTCTCTGGGTAAAGTCAGGTTCAAAAGGCCTGGTACACAAGGTCTTGCCATCTCGACTGACTTCTATCTTTTTGACGCAAAGTGCTTGAAGTTGAACGGATTTTCTTTGTGGGATCCATTGAAGGCTGAATTTTTGACGATGCCAATAAGCAAACGTTTAGGGACCTGTCCTTGGAAGACGTGATCTTCGACTTTGGAAAGCGGTACTACTGCGATTCAGTCTCAGGCGTACATGTACTCCGTTCAACAAATACTTCTCTTGCAACCACATGTCCAAATGCAAACGATCCATCAGTTCTAAACTGCTTCGGATTTTCTCTCGACGGGCGTTAAATCCCACATTGTACGGGGTTTCTGGAGTTATATTTTCAGTTAGATCGTCACCAGGCTTCGTAACCTTTGCCAGTACAGTCGCAAGTGTGTCGTTGAAGATATCAATAATCTTTGTATGGGGGGGGGAGGGGGCCTCCTTTCTAGTTCCCGCGGTGTCAGGTTTCCAGACCACCGAAGCATCCAGATGAGTGTTCTTGGCTTCTTTTCCGTACGTCAAGAGATTTTCCAAGTAAGCACGGTAAGGGTAAGCATCCAAACTACTGCTGACCAGTTTGTTATTCAAGTACAAATCTATTCCGCTAAACAAGGAATGCATGAAATTATTGACGGGTGCCACTAGGTCATCGGCATCTGGAGGCTCACCATCCTTCGTTTCGGCCACTTTGAGTTTCAGGTACAAGTAAGTGTTATTCAGATCGATGTAATCTTCGGTTTGTCCTTTGATTTCAAATTCGATAGGAGCTGAATCTGTCAAAGACGATGCAGGATGAAATTCCACCCATTGGGCTTCTTGCATCGTCATCATGGTGGGAGGCATGGTAAACAGATCCAGTTCTGACTTGGTACATTCGCAAGAATCTCGGTGCATCATTTTTTCAAGGGCTTTTAGTAATCAAACACGTCTAATTCTCTGACTGTTCTTCTTTTCTTATTCTTTTTTGAACCACCGTGTGTTTTTTATGAGCTCTGAAGGGATTTCGACGTCGTCTCTTTCTACCTTGTCCTTGCTGTGAAGTGGAGGAAGAAGTAATGCCAGGGCCAGAAGCCTGCTCTCATAAAGGCTTCTTTGGGATTTTGTTTGTCAATGAGGACGTTTTGCAAAAATTCTTTTCCTTGCGTCAAAGCGGCATCTTTTAAGGCATGGAATCCTCGAGTCACCATGGGTTTCAAAACAGGGGCTACCGTCCGAAAAGCCGATCTTAACATATCTCCTAAACCGTGTCCTCGTTGTCGAGTCACTCCTCGGTACACTGGATACATTTTTTGTTTGGGTCAGTTACAATTCGTTAGAGAACTTTTTTCGAAAATGTAGTTTCATCGTGACTTTTCCTTTGTCAGTGAATGGCACATCTTGTCCCAAATCTCCTTTTATACTAATGTTGACACTGTCAAAATACGATTAACTGACTGGAAGATAATGAGGATGTACAAATTCACGGTGAACGTGAAACGTGTTTCCACCTTCTTCGTACGCACCAGCAGCAGTATCCACTTTGAAAGGAATGACTCTCAGTAAGGGAGCGGATGTGTGTCCCACCACGTTGTATTCTACCACATCGGAGTACACAAACATTAAATTCAGTCCAACGTTCAATTCGATAGGGGTGCGAAAAGCCTCTCCGAAATGTGTGTTGGTGTGGACTGTTCGTTCACCATGATAGCCTTTATTTCCACCCAAAATTTCAAACAACCCAGAAGAAAAAGCGATGGTCATGAATTTTCTTTCGTGAATCGGAAAGTTGTCTTTGTCAACTTTGTCGTCGAATGGCTTCCCCCCATACCCTTTCAAAAATTGCAAGACGAAACGGCGTGCAACAGGATGGTATCTGATCTCTACCCATTTTTTTTTTCCAAGGCTTTGCCAAATTGGGCCTCAAAGATGGTTTGAATCGTGTCCACCAAATGTTGAGCACTAAAATAATACCCTTCAGGAATTCTCATGCGATAGGTCGAGTAGGAGTATTACCCTTTTGTGTACCTATTTTTTTCCCAATTTCAGGATCATGGGCGTCAAACTCTTTTTGCACTTTTTCGTTATAGATTGCTACGTCAAAAACGGTTTGATTTCCAGACACATTCTTGATTTGCGTAGGATGAATGATTTCTAACAAAGCTACTTCTCAATGATGGTCGTGATCCAATTGGATGGACTGAGGTAATTTGGCCGTGAAACAACATAATTTGTTGTTGGGAAACACATCCATGGAACTGTCACTGGGTAAAGTTAAATAAAATTGGTCATTCATAGTAGGTCCAAAGTTGTTTTGGCGTCCGAGTAGTCACTCGAGTTCAAAGGATGTTCAAAGGGTTCCAAAAGAGGAGTAGTACTGTGGTGACTGGAAGAAGGTGGTGGACTGGCGTTGGTCGCACTACCGTTGTGGTGACTGTTGTCCGTCGTCGTAAATTTCAAAGAGGGACTGGGTAAAAGATAACCGATGCAACTGCTGAGTAAAATGGTCCACAATTGTTTGTCTCCTTGTTGCAAACTCAAATTAGCAATAGCTGCTCCGATGACACAATACACTACAAAGATTTGGCAGAAAAAGACGATTTGATTTTTAGGCACACGTTCTCCGCACCACACCCAGAGCGGTTGTTTTTGTAATTCTTGAAGAGAAGAACTCTGCAAAGGAGTCGAGGTCGTGGTTGTGTTGAATGGCATGTTAGGTTACTTCTTTTTCTTTTTATAGTCGACGACTTGAGAAGCAGCAATCCAAGAATCAAAACTAGGAGGATATCCTTTCCAACGTACTTTGACTTCTTCTACTCGACGTTTGCCTACTTTGCGTGTTCTTTGTTCGAGAATGCTTTCGATGTCGTACAAGGCGTCTTCTTTTTTGGTCACTCGTTGTAACTCAGGAAAGTAAAATGTTCCTTTGAGCACTTCACCGTGCATGTCTTCCAATTTATAGACGGGAGGATGGCGTCCACGCACGGGTGTAGTGACACGAAACAATTCGGTGGTCCAGTTTGGTAAATAACCTTTGTCAAAAGTGCGTTTGGTTTTTTCGATGCGAACCCAATCTCTTCAACTCCAGCAAGGTTTTCTTCTGGAGTGGTCTCCTCTGGGGTGTACCAAACAATCGATCAAACACAGTCACTTCGTTTTCAGGGCTGACCTCTTCGGGGGCACATCCGATGCTTCGATGGTACGATTGATTGTACGCTTTGACCAAACGGGGTAACACGTCGATGTACTTGAGAGTATGTTGATGTGTAAAATATTTCCACATGCGTTCTTTCAAAGTTCTTTGAAAACGTTCCACGATACTGGCTTTGGTTTCAGGATTTTCGGTGGTAAAAAAATGAATCTGTCTTTGTTTCAATTCTTTTTGAAAAGCTTGGTTTAGAAATTCGGTGCCTTTGTCAGTTTGCCATCGTAAAGGGTGACGACCACTTTGTTTCAAGACCAATTTTAAGGCACGTACGAATTCGGTACTGCTTTTAGAAGTCAAAGGCACGACCCAAGCAAATTTGGAAAACACAAAACAAATATTTGTGACCACGATTGTAGGCTGTCAAATGAGAGACGTCGGCTAAATCGGCTTGCCATTGATGATCGATACCTTCCACTTGGGTTGGACTTCTAGAAAATTTGCTTCGAATGGGCTTGTGTAACGTGTACGTCGATTGTTCTTGTAACCATCGTCGTACTTCTGGCAAACGTACACTTTTCAATTTACTTTTGGCAGCTCGATACAATTCTTTAACTCCTCCGTAACCAGCAGCATGGTCAGGATTGTAGTAAATGGTGGCTAAAAGTTTCTCCATGATTCCTCAATAAGTCACCCACTGTTCGATGCTACTACTTTGGGTGTCGTGAGGTTTGGACGAATCGGCTTGACGCGTTCAACGACCCACAGGAGTGGGCAGTGAAGAAGGGGTAATGATGGTAGGTTTCTTCTTGGTGGTGTCTTTTTTCACTTCAGTCTTGCTGTCTTTCTTTTTTTCTTCTGCTGAAGAAGGAGTGGACATCTTCTTTTTAACGCAAGCTTTCATGGCTTCTCGATGAGGGGTAGGCGAGGGTGTCAACAAGGTTGGGCAATTTGACTAGGTATGCCAGCAGACGGAGTTTGAAACACTTCTCGGGGTTCGTCTTCTTCTGGCGTCCCCGTGGCGGTGTCTGTTTTAGTGGTGGTGGTAACTTTAGGTTCGCTTTTCATCAGGGTTTTGAAATCTCTCAGAGTGGGTGGAGCTGTTTCGTCTACAGCTTTTTGGTGAAAGAGTTGCAGACTTTGTAAGAGTTGACCGTACCGTTGCGATTTTTCTGTTTCTGACAAGTCGCTTCGTTCCATCAGCGCTTGTAATTCTTGTTGTAACTGTGACATCTCGTTGAGATTAGGATTGGGTGGTAAATGAGGTATCCGTTGTTTGTAAGGTTCGTTGTTGTAAGGTACTAAAGTCAGTTTTCGTCCTTCCATTTCATCCAAAGGTACAAAAATGTGTGGTCTTTCCAGAGAAGGGTGTCCTTTTTATCTTCTTTTTTTTTATCGCATGACACCTCCTAAAAGCGGTCCAGCAATCGTTCCTAACAAAGGACCCGCTATTTTTAATATCGGTCCTAACAGCATAGGTAGAAATCCTCCTCGTTGCACCAACATTTTTTTCTTTTGTTGGAGAGGTATTTTCTTTTTCACCATTTGGCGAAGAACGTTCCGATGTTTACCTAATTTTTGTTTCTGTATCTTGGACAAAGGAACCGTTCCTTTCAAGACGTTCAAACAACATTCACACACGGTATCAATGATTTCTTTGGGGGCTGTTTGAATGAGTTGTTTTCGCATGGGAGGATTGGATTTGGTCAGGACAGACAAAAGTGATGTTTCTAAATACTGCAGATCTTGTCACACTTGTCAAATGGTAGGAAAACCCAATCAGAAGATACCTAAGGCTCATCTGCAACCTATTCCTGCATTTGATGAACCATTTAGTAGAATAATGGTAGACTGTGTTGGTCCTTTACCTAAAACCAAGTCAGGCAACCAATACTTGTTGACCATCATGTGTGCATCTACAAGATTTCCAGAGGCAATTCCTCTGAGAAATATAAAAACTAAAACTATTGTGAAAGCTTTGGTGAAGTTTTTTACACTTGTTGGCCTTCCCAAATCTGTCCAATCGGATCAAGGGTCAAATTTTATGTCTCGAATTTTCCAACAAGTTATGCATGAATTAGGCATCCAGCAGTTTAAATCTTCTGCCTATCACCCTGAAAGTCAAGGTGCTTTGGAAAGATTTCATCAAACTTTGAAGAATATGATTCGATCATATTGCTTTGATACAGAAAAGGATTGGGATGAGGGTGTTCATTTGTTGTTGTTTGCTGTTAGGGAATCAGTTCAAGAATCGTTGGGTTTTAGTCCCTTTGAACTAGTTTTTGGTCATACTGTCCGTGGACCATTGAAATTATTGAAAGAGAAACTTCTTTCAAATGAAGATTCAAAGATTTATCTTCTTGATTATGTCTCTGATTTCAAATACAAGTTGTCAAAGGCCTGTGAAGTAGCAAGAACTAATCTTCACACTACCCAGTCAAAAATGAAATTAAGGTATGACAGAAATTCACAGGAAAGGAGTTTTAAACCTGGTGACAAAGTTCTGGCTCTCTTTCCCATACCTCAGAATCCTCTTCAGGCTAAATTTTATGGTCCTTATACCGTTGCAAAGAAAGTAAATGACTTAAATTATATCATTAACACTCCTGGGAGACGGAGACAGAAACAACTTTGTCATATAAATATGTTAAAGGAATATTTTGACAGAGATAGCCCAGCTAATTATTCAGTTAATTTAGTTGTACCTGTCCCACACAGTGAAGATATCAACGATGGAGTACGATCAGACTATAGTGACTCTGGTATAACCAATCTTCGGAATTCAGAAATATTGAACAACCTAGACCAGAAACTTTCACATCTACAACAACAGGAAAGAAATGAACTAAAACAGCTATTACATGACTATGAGCACTTGTTTCCTGATGTTCCAACACGAACAAGTAAAATTTATCATGACGTTGACATTGTAGATTCTGCGCCTGTGAAACACCATCCTTATAGGATGAATCCTCTCAAACAGAACTATCTGAAGAAAGAAATTCAGTATTTACTGGAGAATGATTTCATAGAACCAAGTAAAAGTAACTGGAGTTCACCATGTATTCTTGTTCCCAAGCCAGATAATACATTCCGTATGTGTACTGACTATCGAAAAGTCAACAGTGTCACCAAAACTGATTCATTTCCAATCCCAAGAATGGACGATTGCATTGATAAAATTGGAAATGCGGAATATGTCACCAACTTTGACCTTTTAAAAGGATTCTGGCAAATTCCACTGACGGAAAGGGCAAAAGAAATTTCAACATTTGTAACTCCAGATGGACTTTATCAATATAAAGTTATGCCGTTTGGAATGAAAAATTCGCCTGCAACGTTTCAACGTCTGATGAACATGATAACATTTGGTCTTGATAATTGTGACGCTTATATCGATGACGTCATTATCTACAACAACACCTGGGAAGATCATTTGGAAACCATTCGAAAATTCTTTGATCGACTCAGCGATGCGAATCTGACAATTAATTTGAGCAAAAGTGAGTTTTGCCATGCTTGTGTCACATTTTTAGGACATATTGTGGGACAAGGTCAAGTTAAACCTATAGAAGCTAAGGTCAAAGCTATCTCTGAATTTCAAGTTCCAATTTGTAAAAAGCAACTGATGCGATTTCTAGGTATGGCTGGATATTATCGGAAATTTTGTTCCAATTTTTCCAAAATTGCTGAACCTTTGACAAGTTTATTGAGTAAGAAAGCCAAATTTTATTGGTCTGACAAGTGTCAGGAATCTTTTGACAAGTTAAAGGCCGTGCTTAAGAATGCACCAGTTCTTTCTGCACCAAATTTCAGTCAATCATTTAAATTATCTGTTGATGCAAGTGATGTAGGGGTTGGTGGAGTATTGATTCAGGAAGACAAAAGTGGTGTGGATCACCTTGTGTGTTATTTTTCTAAAAAAAACTAAACAAGCACCAGAAAAATTATTCCACAATTGAGAAGGAATGTTTGGCTTTGATATTGGCTTTACAGCATTTTGAAGTGTATGTTACCTCAGCTCTTTCTCCAATTATTGTGTACAGTGATCACAATCCCCTTACTTTCATCAACAAAATGAAAGATAAAAATCGGAGATTGTTGAGATGGAGTTTGATATTGCAGGAATATAACATTGACATCAAACACATCAGGGGAAAAGACAATGTGATTGCAGATGCACTCTCACGTGCCTAAAAATGTAATATTGCTTGATGTAATTAAGTCCAGTATCATAAAACATGTTCTTATGTAATTTTGGTTATTATAGTATTAGATGTATATTAAAAAGAAAGCTTTATTACATAAATCTTTCTTTTTCTTTATGAAGGGAGGTGTTATGTATGATGTTTATATAATATTATAAATATTTTAGGAAATTATAAATGTTTCTTCACTTTAATATTTGCTTAAATCTTAATGTTTATCAGGAAAAACATGTTTAACTAGTGTCCTTGAATTAGGTTGTTTTGATCAATATGTTTTCTCAATTTGAAGGTCAAGGTTGAATTTTTGTTTACAAGTAAAATTCCATTAAGATGACACACATTCTAGAACATTCTGTCATGTGACCAATCTTTATATATACCATGTTTGGTGGACATTTTTTCAGTTTTGACATTACCATCAGTCTTGTAAAGAGCTATTACAGTTGTGAAAAATAATTCCAAATTCTAAGAGAGGAATTATTTTAAATATTCATTGGATTATAACAGTGCTCATAAACTTTTGGATTTTGGATTTTTAATTGATGATTTTGGAATTTATGTGAACTTATTCAGAGATTTTGGAATACTTCATTTTGACATCAGCACATCAAAGATTACTAGTACATCAGGACTTTGGAGACCATTGACACATAATAACATTCAAGGACACAGCCGTGAATTCGGAACATTCTATATTTAGGACTTGTGATTAGAACAATCATTCTTATTGGATTATTAGGATTTCAAAACACATTACTGTAAGTGACTTTTTGATTTTTCATTTTAATTATCTAGTAATAAATTGCTTGTTGATTTTTTACTTGATTTGTTGGTTTCACTTTCTTTCTGTTACATTTTTCTTAGACCATTAGAGTCGTAACACTCTGCTGTGTCAGATTCTTCCAGGATTGTTTGTAAGGTCATTTTTTACTTAGGTTCCCATTTCACTTTTGGAAACTTAGTGACGTGCCAGATCTTTGGCAAATTGGGCCATTTCTTGTAGCCAAACATCGAAACCAATTTTTCTCCTGTCACGTACATCTTTCCAAGTATAAAGTTGTTGGTGTAACTCACTAGCAATGCACACTTCTTGAAACGTATGAAGGGTAGATAAAGTTTGACAAATGTCTTCTTCACACGGAGGTACCCCACTCGTCTTCATCACCACTTTCAACACTTTGAGTACAATTTGTCTTTCGTGTACTGATAAAGCATGAATGGTCATGTTGTTTTTTTTTTATGGTTCATCAAAATAGTCCAAAACAACCACGGGTCCTCCAAAATAATCCAAGACAAACACTGATCCTCAAAAATACTCCACACGAATGTCCTGGAAAACGAAACCCAAGAAAGGCAGTCACTAAGACACACACCGCATAGCGTCCAAAATTCAATGGAAACAGTTCTTGTCTTTATAATCCTCTAAGGTCTGAACACGATCGTTGACGTCCTTCCACGGAATACGTTTCACAAATGAAGACCACAGTCCTGGCATGGTGAGATTTTATAGGTGAGATTCCCAAGGTGGGTATCTTTTGTGAAAGTCTTCTCCAAGGTGCCAGCGATAGAATCTTCCCAAAATCAGTCTTCTCATACTTTGAAAGTAAGCATAGTTTACAGATCGAGGGATGACTTTGAGTTTGCGTTTCACTTGGATCGGGACCAACTCTTGGTAAATACGTTTTCGCAGCTCCAAAGGCAAACCACGAATGTGTTCTTGTAAAGTATCCTATTTGGAAAGAAGTAACTCTCTTCTGTTTTCTTCACGATAGCTGTGATAGTTTCTCTTCAGAATCAGACTTCTGATACGGTGGAAGTCGCAGTAGTTTAAAAATCGAGGAATGAATTTGAGTTTGCGTTTCACTTGGATCTGGACAAACTCTCCGTAAATGTGTTCTCGCAACTTCAAAGGCAAATCACGAATGCGGTCTTCTAAGCTAGGTAAATACTGGTAAATGTGTTCTCGCAGCTCCCAAGGCAATGTATTCTTGTAAAGTATCATCCGACATGTTGTTACTTCTTCCTGTCATCTGTCTCATCGTACCCGTACTCTTCTAAGGCCACTAAAGGTAAGAACTGACAGTGCGGAGACCATCTGGCATGTTTAATGTAAGCTGAGTCGGTAGGCTCCCATTGGTGAAGTCTCACACCGCAACTGAAACACTGAACTTTATCTCCTTCTCCCAAGTAGATAAATCCAGATCTGGCTAAAGCTTTGGCAGTAGTTGCTTGTAGTAGATATTTAGGTCACTTGTCTTGGAACGTCTGGAGTAGCTTTTCAAACTTGGAATAACCAGGCAAAGCCACAGATATCGTCAATTCTTTACTCCTGTAGGTATGACATTCATGTGTACGTTTAATAAAGAGTAAAGGTCGTCCTGCATCGTTAGAGGGACGGTGAGGCACACGCACAGCATCGGTGATGTCCAAGCGTACGGAATCCGTCTCATCGTGTGAATCGCTGATGCCAAAGCGTACGGAATCATCCGTCTCCTCGCATGGCACTGCATCGCACTCCAAGTCGTGATGGCACTTGGAGTTCACACTAGATTTCTCCCTTGGTGGGTGGGTGGCATGAGTATTCTTATTCATATTTCTAGGTTGACGTCTGTATTGGCAATGAATGATTTGGCTTGGAAGAGGTTCCTTTTTTATACTGCAGATCGGCGTGTCCGTAAGGCAAAGTGGTGTGGTCTGGAAGTCTCACTCGTTTCTGGTACACGATTCGGTACACTTTTTGACTAGGTAAACGTACGATCTTGTGAGGTTCTAACGTGTGCACTCGAAAGTGTTCCACTTGTCGAGACAGCAAAGCATTTTTCAAAACCTCAAAATTGACCACTTGGCTGGTTCGATAGTTTAGGGTCAATCCTTTAACTTTGCATTGGGTGTGAAGTTGTCCTTGCGGGTCTAGGTATCGGTAGCCGTAATTTTTAGGGCCACCGCTGGCAAAACTCAGGATGGTGTCTTGAGGGTGCTCGTCTGTCCAGGCTCCTAAACGATCTCCTTGGATGGTAGGGTGTGGGCAACCGGGTCGATGGATGTAGATACAACTGTCGGTGTCAAAGTACAGGACACGATCTCCCAAGACTTCTAAAGCTTCGTCGTACAACTTCAAACGAGCATGGGCTGTCACGTAGGCGGCAATGACTACGTTGCTAAACTTGTCAGGTTTTACAAACTTGGGTTCTTCTTCGAAATTGACTAAGATCAAATCATCACGGACGATTTCGACGTGTTTGACTAGTACACTTTTGTCGTCCACCAGTTGAAAGTACTTATATGGATCGGTTAAATATTCCGTCTTGGTTAAGATGGGTCGTTGGGCCATTTTTCCCCACAAACAATTGAGCATGACTTTGGCAAACGATCTTTTCCTTCGTTCTTTTCCACGTCTTCCAAAGTGATGCCTTCGACGTCACGGTACTCTTCTTTGAATCGAACTTGGTCTTCGGGAGTCTGACACCACGAGGGATAGCCGCTGGCTTCTTGTTTCAGTTTTACAAATTGGTTGACGTACCCCGAGAAAATGCCTGGATGATTCGTGGCGTCGTCCTTTTGGTATTGTGCTGTGGTTGGAAAGTGCCAGATTTCGTACACTTTCAACAAACGGTATCCACGATCCAGAGCCCGAAACAATTCGGCACTGACCCACGTTCCTGTCAAAGCGCGTTCTTCCTCCGTGTGGTGACAGGGGTGATCTTGGTTGCATGTTTCGGCACACGTACGGCATAAAGGACACATCAGTTTTCCTTGGCAATGATGAGGCAAGATGGGATGGTACAAGTGGGTCGGAGGTAAGACTTTACATTTGATCAATCCTTCGTATTGACGAATGTGTTGCACGTTGATGTGTTCTGTCAAGATTTCTGGGTGTCCGGTTGGAAAACAATCATATTTGCACTCCCAAGGATACAACGAACACACGTCGATGTACTTGATTTCTTCTCCTTTGGATTCGTCTACGTCGTACAGCAAGCGAGTGGCATTGGTTCGTCTTCCAAATAAACTGTGGCGTGGATCCAAAGGTTCGATGTCGGCCACGTCGTAACTTTCGGTGATGCTCTTAAATTCAGGATCGGTTTTCAATCGTCGATCGTACTCGTGCTCCCACATCTCAACCACTTGGTATCCTTGACTTTCTAACTTGAGTCGTCGTTGGTAAGTCTGTTCGTACAACTGTTCCATGGTAGAGTCTGAATAAGGACTTTTCAGGTCTCGGTCAGGAAAACAGGTAGGGCATCCGTGAAACAAGCAACCCTGAAAATCGTACACCGTGTGCAGGTTTTCTAAATCCCAACCATCCACGGAATAAGATCCAATCTTCTTTTCTCCTCCTCCGTTTCTGGCATGTTGTATCCATTTGTCTTCTTTTTGACACAAGTAATGGAGCCAACGCAAAGCTTTGGCATAATCTTGACGACTGGCAAAGAGAGACGTGTTGGAGTCGATGATGGCTAGTTCGTTCTCGGGCATGAAATTTTGGGTGTACACTAAGGAACAGGCTTTGGGTAGGGTGCACGCATCTTTCAAAGGATCAGCGTCTCCGTGATCTAGAAATAACTGTCGAAACGTTCAACAGCAACGCCGTAAAATGTCCACATCGGATCGACAGTACTTGAGCATTTCCTCTTGAAAGTCAAATGGATCGGACTGCTGAGCGCGGTACCAAGCGTGAAAGGCTTCTCGCTGTTCGGGGCGCATTCCGTCGGGGTCGTAATAATGGAGGTCAGGCAAATGAGGTAGGACGGCATGTTGATTAACTACCGTGTTGAAGAAGTGAGGAAAATAGCCTTTGGCCATTTCTGTCATGCCAAATGTTTTTGGCATTCGACTCAAAGGCATGGCCAAATAACTCATGGAATCTTTAAATTTGACTTGACCCACTTTCATGTAGATGAGCTTGTTTCCGTTCATGGTGACTTCATGGCGTTCGGTACCTTGTTGCGAATAATATCTTAACAAAAACTGTCCATCGTATCCCGAGAAATTGTGAGCTATGACGGTCGCATAGCGATGACAGTCTCCGTAACGTTGAATGTCCTCTTCGCTCCAAGTGTCGTCGGTGGGGTCTAAAATCCATTCAGCAAACTGGGGCAAAGTGTTATGACCCCGAAAGATTTTTTCACGTCCTCCTGGAATCCGACTACAATGAGGACAGTGAAAGTGGATCGTTTCTTGAATGCACTTCTCACAAGCCCTATGAGCCACGCAGAAATTGGGAATGTGAATGCCCGTTTCTTGCATGCATTCAAAATCAAAAAAGATGAAATCCACTTGGTTCTTGTTCTTCTTTAATTCTTTCTTCTCTGTCTTGTCGCACTTTTGAATAAAACATTGATGATCAAAGTTCACCATCTGCTGACAAATGCGGCATCTTTTCTTTCCAGCACAAACGTGTCTCTTGGGGTCGTTGGTTTCAATCAGTTGTCCACACGTGGAGCATAATTTCAATAAGGCGCAAGCACATTTTTGTTGGTGTCCTTGTGTCTTGCGATGCTGTTGGTAACAAGAGGGACTGACAAAAGTGCGTCGACACGTCTCACAATGGACGTGGTGTTGTTCAGGAAGGCATGGTTTGTCCGCTAAACAGCTCCGACATCTCTGACCGCAATAAATGTGTCGCTCCCGATTATTAAATCCTTTGTCACATTTCTCGCAGTAGTAAGACTGTCCCAGAAATCCGGTGATACTGGTGATGGTATCGAAATGTTCTTGGTGGCGATACACGTGAATGCATTTTCCTTCGGGAAAATCGGGGCCTCAAAACAGCATATCTCCGCTCACTTCTTGAGGGTATACTTTCAAAGTGTAGCCAGGAGCCAAGACGTCTTGAAGTTGTTGCATTTGAGAAATACAACACACGGTCTCTTTAGGGATGCCTGCTTGTTGCAAAAGGAGTTCTGCTTCGTTTCGTTGTTTGGCTCTGTCCGATTGTCGAATGTTCTTCCAGGCTCTTTTCCATTCTTTGCTCTCGTTCTTGTTGGCATACGTTCGCCCCACTACGATGGCTCCAGCCAAGCACATCTGGTCTTGAGTATTGTCGATTTGGACGACACTGCGTTTGGTACTTCGAAGATCGTAGACCAGTAACGCTTTCCTACTTCGTCCACTCCCTCGAGGAGGAGCAACGTGAGTCATGTAAAGTGTAGCCTTTCCATCGGTGATGGTAAACTTGTCGTTAGATTGTTGAACGTGTTCGATTTTGGACATGACTTTGTCTAGTGTTAATTCTGCCGGGGTGCTGAACTCGATCCAAACAGGGGACTTCAAATTGTCGTGATGGATGGCCAGTCTCAATCAATCGTCCTCTTTGGCTCCGCATTGTCGTTTCAAGTTCTGTAACACAGAACCCCACAAATCGGTAATGAACCAGGCCGCTTTCTCGGGAGGTACTTCGGACTTGAAGTCTTTAAAGTGAATCGTGTGAGTGTAGGTCGTGGTTTTAAATTTTCGAGAAGTTATTTTTTGCGTCTCTCGAATCCGATAGTAATTTTCAGGAGCCACGGTAGTAGGTCTTTTTTGGTCAGGGGTTCTGGTGGTGGTAGTGGATTCTTTGGGTTGGGTTTTTTTGGGGTTTCAGGCTCACTCATCTCTTCTTCGAAGTCGCTAGCATGGACTTGAGCTAGCAGTTCAGCCAGCGGTGTTTCAGGCGGTACGGAATGTCTTCGTCGCCGTCGCCGTGGCCTCTTTGTTTCTTCTTCTTCTTCTTCTCCTTCTGTTTTCTCATAGATTTGGCGTGATCTTTTCATCTTGAAATCTGATTTAGATCTGATGGAGTTTCACACAGGAGACTATATATAGAGAGACCTTCTTACCTTCAGAATCAGTCTTCGTGATTGAACTTTCAAACTGTAAAGATGGAAGAGTCAAGAAGAGGTTTTCCAAAGAAAAGACATTTTGCTTCCTATTATTGGGATTATCTAAGTCGAGGAACAGCAAAGAGAGATAAAAGTCAAGATACTTGTTATATCTGCCAAGAGAAAGGACATTGGGCTCCAGAATGTCCACAACGTCAACAAAAGAGAGATAAAAGTCAAGATACTTGTTATATCTGCCAAGAGAAAGGACATTGGGCTCCAGAATGTCCACAACGTCAAAACCAAAACAGAGATAAAGGGAAATATACTTGTTATCATTGTAAAGGAAAAGGACATTGGTCTTCGGAGTGCCCTCAGAAAGAACAAGAAGAAAATCTACCAGAGAGGGTGGAAGCCGAAGGATCTTCAAACCTAGAAGAAGAAGAAGAACATATCGTCAAGAAAAGCAAGAAAGTTAGATGGATGGAAGACAGTGAGAATGAAGAAAAAGAACCCTTGATTTCTGTGAAGAAATTCAAGAAGAACAAGAACAAGAGAGATAGACAGTGAACAATGAACTTTTTTTGGAGTGTTATGTGATGTTCATGGTGAATTATTTTGTAAAAAAAATGAGAATAGACCAGAATGGAAAAAAAGTAAGTGTTTTTGTGTTATTTTGTTATTTAGAATAGGGATACACGCAAGCACGCACTCACTCTTACACACAAAACCAAGAAATGGGGATTTTTAAAGTTTTACTTGATTTTTTGGCAATTTGATTTCTTTTCTAGAGATCTGGGTGGCCCTGAAAAAGACCGTTGGGGGTGTTTGTTTTATTTTTGTTAAAACAAACTTATGGACTGGACATGATCAACTTCAACTGTCGTAATCCTTTTCCACGACCCAGTCCAATTCCTCCTGCTGCTGCTTTGGTGGTAGTAGTAGTAGTGACTGGTGGTGGTGGTGGTTGTGGCAGCATCTCACTAGTAGTTGTGATGGGCTTCGCATGTTTAGCCCGTGATGGTCTTTTTCTCTTGGGTTGAGTTAAAGAATATTGATACAGGTTTGTCAAACATTTTAACTCGGATAAAATGTCTTGGAGTAGACTCACCGTTTTATCTTCCTGACTCTCTTCTTGCGGTGCTTCACTCTTCTCCTCTTCTAACTGTCTTATTTCTTCTTCACGTTTTCTTCTTATTTCCTCTTCTTGCTGAAGAAACACTTCTTCCGCTTCTCTCTGTCGCTGTAAAAATATTTTCATTTCTTCTTGTTGCCTCTTTTTGAAATCCTTCATGACAGGCAAAGAGGCTGCTATAGCAGCAGTCGTGGTCGTTTCAGGCTCAAATTCTTGAGACAGAAAATCTAAATTAAACTCTTCCGGTTGGAAGTTTAACAAAGCATTCGTTGCAGGCTCACCCCAATACATAGTGGTCTTGGTAGTCTCCATTTAGGCTGTCCAAAAAGTAAAATCCCTACGAACGCTGTGATGCCTTTATACCCCAAATGACGTCACACCCCCGCTCTCTTCCCATTGGAAGAAAAACCGACCCGCTTGTAACGCGCGCTTGGATTGGTAGTTCATTTCGATTCATTTAAATCCGCTCGTAGGGTATATATACGACTGCTTGTCTCATAAAGCTTCACCGGTTTTCTCCAAGACCACTCCGAAGAAGAAAAAACAAAATGTGGACAAGTGTGGAATCATCAACTATCATCTCGGGAATGCTGTTTGATCCAACATTCCCTATGTAGGTAAAAGCCTCTTGGGCCATTACTAAAATCACAGAGACCGCCATCTGGAAACGTCGCATCTATATAGAAAGACAAGGTTGCCTGAAGAGGGTCTTGATGTACGGACCGGAAGTCCGTAGAAGTCTCCGAAAAAGAAGACCCTCCAGGAGATGTCAGTCAATGTTAAACCAAAGAAAAAAACCAACGGCCCTTTTCAGGGCCACCCATTTGTCAAGAAAAGATTAATTTTCCATCATTGCCTTACTTCTCTCTATTTTTTTTTTTTTTTCCTTTTTCCGTTCCTTTCCCGTTTGAGGCTGTAGAGGCCCCATGTTAAATTCCCATTGAGGCCATAGTGCCACCCTCTAACTTTGGGGCCTGTAGAGACTCAAGCGTTTAGAGACCCCATGTGCCCCATGCTAAAATCCCATAGAGGCCATAGTGCTACCCACGGTCTCAGTACCCACCCCATACTACTTACTGATCTACAAACATTTTTTAAAACAAGTGTCGTGGATCAGGTGATAATCTCCTTATTTCGAAATCTGCAGAACCAGGAAAAGAGTCCAACATATGTTTTACTAAAGGAAGAATACGTGGCAAATGTCAAGTATTCAAAGTTTGTTTATTTGTCTTTCTTTTAAAAAAAAGGAATAAAAGAATTGAGTTTCTTGTAGAAAGACATTTTTTACCTTCAATTAAAATACTGTGCCTAATGAATCGTACGAGCAAAGAATGAATATTTCACATCTCCATGTACTAATTTGGGCGCCACAAATGAAAAAAACCAAGAGTATTTATTTGTCCATGTAAACAAATCTATCTTTCGTCACTTTCCCCATGTAATCTTTATATTGAATATGTTGTAACCATCAAAATGGTAATATTTAGAACGTAATTATCATGATTATTTTAATCTTATGGACACCAACGAAAATATTACTTTTTGTTTAAAATTCTATATAATACAATTCACATCTTTCAAGACATACATCTTTTGTTGTTTATACGTTTATAAATCGTTATCTGGTTAACTTACGGGCAAGAAACATATCTTGAAGTTTTCTCTGATCTCAGATAAAGTTCTTTGGGTGGAATTATATGTGTGTTTAAAAATTCTAATTCTTTTAGCATTTCATGTACTGCATTTTCTTTTCTCGATCCTTGATAACTTCTATAGAACAAATATAGAGGGATTATAACATATTGCAGATCACACACACATACACACACACACACATATATATATATATATATATATATATATATATATATATATATATAGAGAGAGAGAGAGAGAGAGAGAGAGAGAGAGAGAGAGAGAGAGAGAGAGAGAGAGAGAGAATTACAAATATATACCAAAGAGAGAGGAAAGTCCTATCCCTGGATCCTACAGGAGAATGCTTGATAACACTAGCAGACTATTTTAATACGAATAAATATCATTATCATATACAGGCTAAGGAATTTTAATTGCACTAACCAGGCAGGGCTCGATACTCCGTCAAGTACGAATTAAAACCCCACATCAGAAACCTCTATAAGTTGGTGTTCATTTTTTTTCAATTAGGAATGATCATTGACAAAATTTATGAAGTCTCGGCAAAGAATGAATATAAGTCAACGAACATACTAGTAATTACATGAAAACTCACAAATACCTACCAAATTTATCTGTGGATCAAAAAAAAACCTAAGACGAATACTTACCAAATTTAACTGTGGATTAAGCTGAACTCTGACAAGTACGTACTAATCATTATTAATTCGGATAATTGACCGCAAAGACGATTGAGATTCGGCTAGAAACCTCGAAAATTAACATCTGAAGATGGCATTACGCAAATATTCTGAGTTTTTATTGATTATCACTATAAACGTGCTAAACTTTCGATGCACTACTGTCGTTTCTTAAAAACAGTTTAATTGGTACTACAAATGCCCAACAGTCAGCATTTCTACTTACAACATGTCAATATTTAGGGTATATATTAAAGACTTTCATCACAAGTGTATCATTTCACAAAATACGAATTAAAAATGACTAAAAAACCTGACCAGTATTTACTTTTACATTGTTATAATAAGATTTTGCATTTGTAGAAGATATGCCCCGTCCATTGTGCAAGTTGTTTCCTGTCGTTTACATGTATTGGTGTAGACAACAGCGTTGTAGATAAAAATGTAAATGGAAATGTTGTAAGGAAAACGTAAAAATAGAACATAAATGTACATTTTGAGAGGCTGTCATTAACATATTCTCGAAATACAGACGTGTAATCTTGAAATATTAATATATAGTGTTTCCATGATATTTGTAATTTGTCATTCTAATTTGTTTCCATGATATTTGTAATTTATCATTCTAATTTTTTTCCATGATATTTGTAATTTGTCATTCTAATTTGTTTCCATGATATTTGTAATTTGTCATTCTAATTTGTTTCCATGATATTTGTAATTTGTCATTCTAAACAATACGAATATAATAAGTATTCTGGTTCTAGACTTGAACGTAGTATCCGACAATTATATGACGTCATATTTACTTTATCTTGATCATCACACAGAAATTTAGTAAATGAAAATTTGAAATTTCAGATCATCAAATCATTTTACATGAATGGCAAATCATGACGATATATGCTTGAATTTACATGAATGGCAAATCATGACGATATATGCTTGAATTTACATCAAGACAATACAGAGATCAAACGATATCTGACTGGCATATGTTTCATTTATTATAATGTATACACACCTTTTATTACCTTTGTTTAATTTATTATTATATATACACACCTTTCATTACCTTTGTTTAATTTAATAAAATGTATACACACCTTTCATTACCTATATTTAATTTAATATAATTTATACACACCTTTCATTACCTATGTTTAATTTAATACAATGTATAAACACATTTCATTACCTATGTTTAATTGAATATAATTTATACACGCCTTTTGAAATTATAAGTGTACAATCAAAGGTAATGAAAGGTGTGTATAAATTATATTAAATTAAACATAGGTAATCGATGTTTAATTTAATATAATTTATACACACCTTTCATTACCTATGTTTAATTTAATATAATGTATACACACCTTTCAGTACCTATGTTTAATTTAATATAATTTATACACACCTTTCATTACCTATGTTTAATTTAATATAATTTATACACACCTTTCATTACCTATGTTTAATTTAATATAATTTATACACACCTTTCATTACCTATATTTAATTTAATATAATTTATACACACCTTTCATTACCTTTCATTGTACATTTATAATTTCAATTTGTGCATTGTAATTATTTTGATGCTATTAATCTAACAATCGAATATGCCCCTTTTCTAACTCGTCATTTAAACTAAGATGGCCAGCGAGGATAAAACATTAAAACTTCTTATTGCAATTCAGCTGTATTAAATCAAACGATATATGGTTAACACACAGAGCTAAAATTGCTCATATATGAAATCTGATGAAGGTTGGAAAGCTTGCTAATTAAAAATAATCATTACTGATACTGTCATTTTTATGTTTATGTACAGAACTATAACTAATCGTACTTTCACATGGCATAGTTTTTTTGCTCATTCTTTGCTGCTAGATAGTCATTTGAATTATCATTGGTCTAATACTTGTCTTCTCAAAATGACTGCAAACAGTCAATGCTTTTTTGTAAATCTTAAATTTCGTAACTACATCTGACTGTATGTAGGAGTTAGACATATCCAAGAGTACATTCATATGGTAACTGATTATGTATTAGACAGTTATACAAGGTTCACATAAAAATCTATATCTTAATTGATTTTTAAACCAAAGCTACATTTCATAGCAGTCCTGATAAAGTTGAAGAAATTTGCCTCTTGTTCTTTGCAAATATACAGGTGACAAGTTATTGGGTATCTTCATACAGCACTGTGTTGGGCGTTTTCCGAAGAACGAAGTTTAAAGATTTTATTTTAATTTTATTTTTTTAACTTATGTATGTAAAAAGTATTTTTTTAAAACTCTGACCTTTTCAACAAACAATGCAAACAGCTGAAAAACATTTAGTCGTAATATTACAAGGTGTACTTATAGACCATATTCATGTCCTTTTAATGGTATCAGACTTTAGTTTGAAAATATAATACAGTAAAACGGCGATTATACAAACATGGATTTCGTCCAAATAATAGATCGTCCGGATGATTGAATGTTGGCCAAAAGTATCACTGTGAATGAAAGTATCTGGATTAAATTTGTCCGATAATCATATATTTCACTGTATATGTATCAGGAAATATTAACGTTTTGTAAATATATAATATGTATAAGAACACAATAAGTAAAAATAATAAAATCAGTATTAAGATAATTTAATTAAATACTGATAATCATGATCAAAGTGTACATGTAAGCAAAAATGTCAAAGGTGTTTGGGTTCTGCTTCGTGACACCTGCCATTAAATACGGATCTACGGCTTGGAACTACGTACTGCTAGCTCAAGCCATTGTACAGGAAGAAAAACCATACAAGTATGATATAAGAGTCTCGTGACTGCGTGGTCCTTCGTTTGAATAGAGAAAAATTATTTGTAACATTAGGGCCGGTTATAGAATTGTCCACTGACAACACCTGTTGACTTGAGACCCTTGGAAATATAAGGGAAACAATGACAGTTTGTTCTAGGATTTTTTTGCTTTTCCCGGCGATGTGAACTTGTAAACTAGCTGCATTTAGATCCCTGATTTGTTACATAATCAATGATAAAAAGCCAATATCGTTGGCTATTATTATCCACATCAGTGATTCAAATAAAAAGAAAGTGCAAATAAGTAAATTTGTAGAATCAATCTTAATAGCTCATTTTATAAATCTTTGTTATCCTGTGTCCAACATTGGGAGAATAAATTATAACTGGCTTGGAAAAGAGCTTATCTGAAACAAGGCAGATTTTAACATATATTTTGTAAAATATAATTCATATAAATTTTTCATTATTTTCATTTAGCCTTTTTATTATGTGACTCAGTTTTAGGTAACTAAACTTTAATGAATTAAATTTTCATTAATTTTTCATTTAACTTTTAATTTTTTTTTTCATGCTAAACTCTGAGAAAGATTTCATGACCCAAGGGCTAACAAATTCTTCACTTCGCAGCAAAAATAGAGGCAAGTATTGATAATAGATCATTCTGGCTCATTTCAAAGTATGCAATATTTTTTATAAAAAAAACGTTAAACATCTCATTTCTTGGACGGCCGTAATAATATAATTTTGAAAGCAAAGAGGTCAGAATCAATGGCCGTTCATGTCATTAACATAGTAATTTTTCACGGGAAAAACTTTCCTAAAAGGTGACTTTTTTGTTAAAAAGTGCCTTTCTCGCAATAAAGTATACTTTTTCAAAAAGAAACTGTTTTCTTCATGAAGATGTGTGTAGAAAATGCTGTCAAAATCTTTAACAAAGAGTGATCACTTTTTCACGAAAATAGTTTGCACCCTGGCCGAACGCTTAAAAAATGAAGGATTCTCCAGAAGAAACATGTTCTGATGAGCCCTCTTTCTTCACAAAAAGTGGAGCCCGGTGGCTGAGTGGTTTAGGGCGCTCGCCTTTACAGATCACATCTCACCTCTGTTCGCGTGAGTTCGAGTCTCGGCTCTACCAAAGTGGGTATGTGAGAAAGTTTGCCAATAGCTTCCCTTGGGTCGGTGGTTCTTCCCAGGGTCTTTCCTGGTTATTCCTCCGCCAAATATACTGTCCACCATATATAGCCTATCATGTGCTGAACAATGGTGCTAAACCCCACAAAATTAAACCAATCTTCACGAAAAAATCACATATGTTCATGAAGATTGTTGCTTTTTTGTGAGAAGAAAATCAAATCTTTCATTAAGATTGTTGTTTTGCACCATAACCTTTAGTTATTTTGTGCAAAACTGCATCGACGTGTACATTCTTAATGAAAGCTGCTCTTTTTCACGAAATGAGCAATTTTGTTCGTGAAAGGTTTGATTCAACATGTAAAGGCACGATTTTAGTACATACAATTGCATTCTTCGTGATCAGTACATATTTGTCTCGGAAAATTAAGGGTTTTTTTTACCAGAAGTCTGGCAATTCAGCTAACCGCAACCCTGCCGAGACTGACTATGTAGCCTGATCATATCTATATGCATTGTACCAAATCCGTCTTTATTTGCCTAATCCAGTTTGCCGATCTCAGTGGCTTGTCCGCGCGTGCATGTGTACTACATGAAAAAAGTAAATAACAAAATATCAATAAATATTGTCTGCGGGGTTAATAGAAATGGCGGATATGCTGCAGGGCATTAGACCCAGGCGCCTCAATTTAATCTTTTTATTGGTTAGGTAACTGATCTTATATTGTCTTAATATCATATCGGCCAGTGAAGGTTACCTTCATAGTACTGGGACGTTTAACGACATGAGAGGCCAGCGATACAATCTTCACGAAGACTTATTTCTTTGCAAAATGAGAGCTTTATCCACGTAAACTGTAAAAGCTTACTGAGAAGAAAAAAATACTTGATGCACCACCCCTACCCACACCCCAAAAAAAATCTTTATGAAGAATTGTTAATTGTTACGTAGGAAGTAGATAATACTAATAATGTCTTTTAAAAAGGTGCTTGCATACGTTGATGCAATACGTTGCTTCACGATAACATTGGCATTAGAAGTGGAAGCAATTTTTCCCAAAAATGTTTCTTCACGAAATAGTCCCCTTAAATGTTGATGCATGCCTTTTAGAATTTTATTTTCTTCTCACTTTTATTGTGAACATTTTTTTTTTTTTTTTTTTGGGGGGGGGGTAATTTTACATGAATATTGCACTTTCTTCGCAAAAGTATTGCTTACCCTCGTCGATGCAATTTTTTTCAGGGAAATGTTTTACGTTCTTCGTGAAAAAAGTTTTATGAGTACGAAAAAATGTGAATTTTTCACGAAAAAAGTTATGATCTTTATGAAACTTGGTGATTTTTGTGAAATAAGATGACTCATCAAAACATCTTTCTTCATGAAAAATCGCTTCATACCTTACATGTTCGGCCAGGTCACAACCATGTACGTAACAAACGATATTGGTCAGGTCACAAACCTTGTAAGTAACAAGCGATATTGGCCAGGTCACAAAACATGTACGTAATAAGCTATATTGGCCAGGCCACAAACCTTGTATGTAACAAACGATATTGGCCAGGTTACAAACCTTGTATGTAACAAACGATATTGGGCAGGCCGCAAACCTTGTATGTAACAAACTATCCTGTCAGGTCACAAGCCTTGTATGTAACAAACGATATTGGCCTGGTCACAACCTTGTAAGTAACAAACGATATTGGCCAGATCACAACCTTTTCGTAACAAACGATATTGGCCAGGTCACAACCTTGTACGTAACAAACAATACTGGCCAGGTCACAAACCTTGTACGTAACAAACGATATTGGCCAGGTCACAAACCTTGTACGTAACAAGCGATAACTTTTAATATGAAGATTTAGACCATATTTTGGTTGATAAATCTTTGCGAAAAAGTGTCTGAAAAATACGAATTTTTTGCCCAAAAAGTAACCTTTTCGTTAAAGAGGTTGTCGATAAAAAATCACTGCGTTAATAAGATAGACAGTCACTGATGCGTAAGGGACGACCTTTTACTGACGGTCTAATTCATGTTGTCGCCTTTTATCTGAGTGCTTTGCAGCAGTCGATTAGACACAAAGCAGCACTAATTACATGAATAAGTCCAGAAGAAGAGTGCTACCATGGATTAAGAAAGCCACATGGCGTGAGAAGTAATATGTTTAGAAAGTAATTTACGGTATTAAAGCTAATATATGTTTATTCTAAAGCAAGGTTAACATACTATAAACCATGAATCACCATAGTATAATTGAACACAAAATCTAAATCAATGTAATCCTCTTGTTATTTAAGACAAATTGTAAATATCTTGATTATTTGCTGACAGATAACATCCATTTATCAATCTAGCTATCCATCTAGTCACCCTTTCAATAATGATTATTTATTGGACGATATGATGGTACAATACGGAGGACAGAAAAATAAATAAAAGAATACAATAATGATAATAACAACAACAAACACAATAATAATAATAACAACAACAACATCTACTACTACTACTGATCCACTGAGCACTTTTACTCCCATAGAGCTTCAATTATAATATGATTAAACATATGGAAGTATAGGAGTTCAAGGACCCTTGTTTACAGATCAACTTCTTTATCATCATCATAGTCGTTGTCGTCATCATCATCATCATCATCATCATCTCGCTAATATACAATGAGATGCCACATGTAAACGGACTATTATTTGTACTCAATACTGGTTCACCATAATATTCATACACACTACCATAACTCCTATGACTGAAGGAAAGTGTGTTCATTCCTTACAAATAATAGTATGCTAAGTGTGTTCATTCCTTACAAATAATAGTATGCTATCTTGTTTATTGTAGTAAAACTACGTTGTTCACTACAGCGCAACGCGTTATTCACTACAGTGCATTAAGTTATTCACTACAGTGCACTACGTTGTTCACCCAATTGCACTAAGTTGTTCATAGAATGCACAACCTTAGTGCACTACCTTGTGCACTTTACGTGGTGTAAAATTAGTGAACATGTAAAATTAGTACACTACTGGTGCGTTACTAGTGTAGTCGTAGTGCACAAGTGTGTAAGGTTTCGTTTAGGGGCAACTATATATACACTGCATTTCTGAATAGAAATCTGGTGGGTTTGTGAATGTAGTTAAGTCCTAAATACCATTTGTCAAGCGAGTGAGCTCCGGTGCACCTAAATTCTTTTCATTGGACCCTGCCCCATCTATTTTTGGGGCTGGGTCGGGAGGGATGAGCGCATGGCTAAGCGCGTTGGAGCACCTGTGCATGGGTGCAAGAGATCTAGATGATTGATGTCATTGTTCCAAGCATGGTTTTGATTCTTGCTTGAAACCTGTTTGATTATATAGATGTAATTTGTGCATCTGTGCATACAGTGTGCGATCCAGGGTTGAACGCTTTTCTGTCTGTTTCGCATGTAGGTATTTTTGAATAGAAATCCATTGGGTTTATGCATATAACTAATCTGAAATTCCACGCGGTTCACAAATGCTTTCTTTCAACTTTGCTCCATCTTTTTTTATCGGGGATTTGGGGCTGGCGGGTGTGGGGTGGAGATATGCGTATGCCAACTGGGGTTCGATTCCGTATTCTAACGAATTTTAACTCTGTAACCTGTTTGATTATATGTGTGTCATATTATATATATATATATATATATATATATATATATATATATATATAGATAGATATATATATATATGTGGGGGTGTGTGTGTGTGTGTGTAGACTAGCAAAGATAAACTATCGAGACATTGCTGTTTATCTATTGAGGTGTCTTTTTTTCTATACGCAATTAGCTTATCTAGGTCAATTGCTGTACGTGTTCTTCCTTTGATATTAATGTAATTACTCTTGTAGACCTGCGGTGACGCCTTGGATGTCTTGACAAATTCATAAACCCTTATACATGTTTTCATGATAGATGTAAATTCTCTTGTTGAACTTAATCCTTGTGAAATCCTTTTGCCAAAATGTCATAGGAGAACGCTTTTCCATTTCCTTCCAGAAACATTTTAGTGTTAATTATAACAATCGCTCTTCAACAGATCATTTGTCTTTTCACTCCAAACGAGTATCTTTCTTTAAATCTTTTGCCGTTTTGAAATGCAATTGTAAAACAATTTTTATATTTGTCAGCAGTTGAGGCAGAAATTGCTACCAGTGAGCAGATTATTGACTTGTTTCAAAGAAGTACCGTTTGTACTCACGTATAACCCGTGTACAAATGCAAACAACATAGACCCTGATCTGCCGTCGCATAATGCTGTTTGTTATACTGATTAGTCATTACAAACTGCATATACCCAGATCTGCCGGCGCATTATGCGATGGCAGATCTGGGTCTATGCAGTTTGCAGTTGGTAAAGGTTATACGCGAGTACATACGGTAAATAACCAGAAAAAACATCATATTATCCTGTTATCATATAATTATTCATAATATGTACTAAGAACTCGAATGAACATTTGATATTCTAGTATAATTGTTTAATGATAAAGATGAATGACTAATACTAATTCATCTAAATGTTGTACATCACTGAGATTCAAAAGCATCAAGACATGACTGTTTCAGAAAAGAGTACTTTTCACCCCTGCTCCAGATGTTTCCATCGACCATTAATGGAGTTGAATATTTGGTATGAAAACAATTATTTTATTGTTCCTGTTTTCAGGTGCAGAAGTTATGTCTTTTTTGTTCCTTGGACCCATCAATCGTTGCAAAGTGACAAGCCCAAGTCTTCCATACCTTGCCAATACTACTTTATGTCTGGGTAAATTACAACAAATTGAACATGGTATAATGCTGATTGCTTTAACTAATTCAAGTCAATATATTCTATTCAAAATTAAATTCGACTGCCTGGAAAATCTATTTTCTTAGTTAAGATTAAATATCTGCCGAACCAACCCGGCCAAACTGGCTATTTCCTGACCGAGGAGTTTCGTCACGTTAGAATCGCCGGATTTTGTTCCTGTAAGACAATACATGATGATATGTCAGAAAGAAAAGAAAAAAAAAACCACACACACAGACGATTGCTGATATATATATATATATATATATATATATATATATATATATATATATATATATATATATATATAAAAGACTGTAATCATCTGATGAGAAAAGATGTTAATGTATGTAGAATAAATGCATTTGTATTCATTACTATCTTCAAGGCAGAGAATAGGTACTGTATTTATAAATATGTCAGATATAATACAAACATATAGACAAAAACTGTTGATTTTATGATACGTATAGCCCTACTACATATTGACGTTACCGATGTAAACACAGGTGGAATATGCTGACCAAAATGTCCTCTCACAACAATGGACCGACTCTGTTGATGGATGCAAGTTAGTGCTATATTCAATCTAATATGTTGATTACTGTTTAATGGACCTTACAGTTTAATATAAACTTGCTAAAATCTCTTTTAACTGACCGTGCATTTGGCCTCTACGGAGTCTTATTTTCATCAGTGTTATTTTCAGTTTTCCTCTCTACTAGAAACAAAGTTAATAGGATTGTTTTCTTTTGTGAGATGAGCTTGTAATGATGAAGTATGAGAAACATTTCTAATGGCGATACTTTTGAACAGGAAAATATTATGAAAGTGTCTAAATGGACTATCACGTCAAAGTGCGAGGTTCATATTTTAAATGTTTATTCGGCAGGAAGACGATAATAATAGTTCCTAACAGAATATATCTTTGCGTTTATTTAATAGTATTGGAAATACAAACTCATACCTTGGACACTTTATTTCAGCTTTTAACATCGCACACGTTGTTTGTATTATCTTTGAGTGATTCCATTGAATCAACATGGATTAGTTAAGGTATTACACAGACAAAGGTTTAATGGAAAGATGGATCATTTCATAAATGCTTGAGCTTTGTAGCAAGGAAAATATACCTTTTTACTTTCATGGTTCAATGGAGAATGATTTGTATAAAAGGCCGTATCAATTTCCGTTTGACAAAAGTTTTAAAGAAGAAACAATTTGATTAAATACAACAACAAAAAAACACGAGCTTGTTAATTCTGGAAGAATAGAAACAGAGATTCCAACTGCATTGCGTCCCGAATAACATGGCAATAGATGTATCAATAATAATAGCTCGCACTACTTGTGTCTTATGAACTGAATACACCGTGTAACAAATTTTATTTTTTTTTGGTTCCTGGGTAATAAATGTTATTTCCTAATTGCTTATGCCTCAAAAGTATGGAAAATGGCTTTTATTCCCCACAAACTTTGCTTTTGTGACCAGGACAGTGATATTTTGAAATTTAGCTATTTTCCAGAACAATCAGATAGATTCAGTGCTGAGTAAACTTGGAGTAACTTCTAGAACTTTCTAGAACTTTCCAGTAATATAAATAGTAGTATAAATACAGGGGCCTTAAGCCCACCGGTTCAGTTTAGTTCCAGCTGCCTAAGTGGATACATATCTGCATTTTTCTGAGATGGCATCTAGAGGCTGCAAGCATCCGGCAGGCGCATTTTGCTATGTCTGCGGCCAATTTATCAAGACAAGAGCGAAAAAGTACTCCGTGGAAGCATCTGCTAAGATGTGTGAGGCTAAAAAGGCATATTTCGGCATGCCTGTCGGGGATCAAGACAAACCCTGGGCACCTCATTTCACCTGCGAGCACTGCAAAAAAAGTCTGGAAGGTAAGATGGACAATTGTTGCTCGGAGTTCTATGTTATACAATTTTTTAAAATTTTTAAAATTGTAAAAAAATTTAATTTTAAAATGTTTTACAATTTTCAATGTTATTGAAGAAATATATCATATATGAAAAATGTTGCGAGAATCTCTTACACATTAGTCATGGGTGAAATAAATGTATTTTTGTAGGATGATACAGAGGGGAAAAGAGAGCCATGAAGTTCGCTATCCCAAGAATTTGGCGGGAACCCACTGACCACTCAAGCAACTGCTACTTCTGCATGGTGGAAACTTCCAAACGTCGGACTGGCAAGAATGCACCTGTTATCACGTATCCGGACCTTCCTTCATCCATCGCCCCGGTGCCACACTGCCATGAGCTCCCCGTAGCCACTCCTCCAGAGAGAGAGCAGCCGTCTTTAGAAGAGAGCAGCAAGTCAGAGAGCGAGGAAGACGTTGTAGATCCAGATGACAATTTTAGAGGTGGAGCTGAGGAGAGAAACCCATACTACCCCAACCAAAAAGACATCAACGACTTGATTAGAGATCTTGGTCTCACCAAGTCCAATCCCGAGCATTTGACGTCTAGGCTCAAGCAGTGGAATTTGTTGGATGAAAGTGTGCAAGTCGCAGATCAGAGGAAGCGTCACCAACCTTTTTCCAGCTTCTTCATCCGTCAAGATGGGCTCTGCTTCTGCGACAATGTGACCAGTCTGTTCGAGGCAATCGGAATTGCCTGTAACCAGAATGAGTGGCGCCTCTTAATTGACAGCTCATCCAGGAGCCTCAAAGCCGTGCTACTCCATAATGGTAACAAGTACCCGTCTCTTCCCATGGCTCACTCGGTGCACCTCAAAGAGGATTACAACAGCATCAAGACCTTGCTGGACGCCTTGAAGTATGATGAGTATGGCTGGGAGGTCGTAGGAGACTTCAAAATGGTAGCATTCCTGATGGGTCTCCAAGGCGGTTTTATCAAGTTTCCCTGCTATCTTTGCCTTTGGGACAGCAAGGACACCAAGGAGCACTACCACAGGCTGTATGGGCCACAGCGGACCGACTTCTCTGTGGGGAGGAACAACGTCAAGTGGGAACCTCTGGTGGACCCAGGAAGGTGCTGATGCCACCACTGCACATCAAATTGGGCCTTATGAAACAATTTGTCAGAGCTCTAGATAAGGAGTCCGCAGCCTTCAAGTACCTTCAAGACTTCTTCCCTAAGGAGTCTAAGGCCAAGGTCAAAACCGGTGTCTTCGTCGGACCACAGATAAAGAAGATCCTGGAGTGCAATGAATTCCCCAAGAAGCTCACTCGTAAGAAGAAAGCGGCTTGGAACAGCTTTGTCGCAGTGGTTCGGGGCTTCCTGGGCAATCACAAGGCCGAAAACTATGTGGACCTGGTTGAGACTCTGGTGAAGAACTACGGCACAATGGGCTGTAGGATGTCCCTCAAAGTCCATATCCTTGATGTTCATCTTGATAAATTCAAGGAGAACATTGGAGCGTACTCCGAGGAGCAAGGCGAGCGCTTTCAATAGGATATACTGGACTTTTGACGCCGCTACCAAGGACAGTATAACGCGAACATGATGGGAGACTACATTTGGGGGCTGATTCGTGATTTACAGTATAATCGCAAATCTCGAAAAACTACTCACTTCTAAATCTTTTGTAGTCATTTTTGTATTACTTTAATATAAATACATGTTAATTTTTATTCATATGTTGTTTTTTTTCTGACTTTATGTGAACGAAAAGACACAAATTCGCCCGTTTTCTCATTGGAAATAGGTAAATTTCAAAATATCACTGTCCTGGTCACAAAAGCAAAGTTTGTGGGGAATAACAGCCATTTTCTATACTTTTTAGGCATAAGCAATTACGAAATAACACTTACTACCCAGGAACAAAAATTGTGTTACATAGTGATATTAAAAACCTACGATATTAAATTAACATGCGATAAATATAAATGCCATGAAATGTTAACTTAGACAGGATTTTCCTGGCAGTCCTAACATTCCCAATATTCAAACATTTTCACACATTCTGACATTTACATTTCATTGTACTCGTAAAATAAACAGATGAATAGCGCACTTTAATCCTGATAAAAATAAAGGTGTACATGAATTGTTTTTCTGCTTGAAAAGGGATTTAATGTTTAGGTTCCATATCGATGTATCTAAAATCAATTCTTCTCCTCCCAATCCACTAAATGACATTGAGACAGACACACACTCTCAATGGGAGGAATATCAATGATAAAGAAGCTTAGATAAGCTTTGTAATATAAATGCAAGCAATTTACTGATTCTATGATTTTTGGAAAACTAGAAGTAAACTTCTAATAAATTTAAAGCTGACAGTTACTTGTAGTGACATGCCATTATTATAATATGACGACCACACGAACATATACAATGTTTTTTTTTTAATGGAAATATAATATTGTTTTAATTTATGACATGTATGCATAATTTCGTTGATATATTGGATACATGAGTTAGTTTAGATATTGGTGAGTGATACTTGTGACAAAAGGAATCTTTCAATGAAGGGCGAGAATTATTTTTACATTCACACTCGAGGTTTACATGAAATTTTCTTACGACGGTCCTATTTATTTTCTCTCCTCTGTAAGGAGTGTAGTTCAAATCTAACGAGGTATTACTGAGCAAAATGTATTGCACAGAAAATTACCTACATTTGTATGCTATGACTACAAGAATAAGCTTATATCAGAAAGTGTACAGTTCCGTATTGTCTTTTGTCTTTCGAAGCAGTACGAAAGACAAACAGTACGCAAACGGTACTGTACCGTATGGAAATTGTTGGAAACAAGATGAGACGGCATGATTATGAAGATCGCTTAGAACTGTGCAGAATGGATGGCCCAGTAACATATAAATGATTTGAACAGTCTGTGTTACTGTTTAGAGTTTATACTCGTTTAGGTATAATTAAGGAGGAATCTATTAACTTTATTAAAGTTTAATTAAAGAAGCACGGATACAAATAGACGATTGATGGAAGGTTATAAATAGTACTAAAAGGGAACGGAACGATAAGCGATTGAAGCAGAAATGGTACGGTACGGAAAAGGTACGCAAAAATGGTACGCAAACGATGTTACATGTATTATATAATAATAATCACAATAACACAACTGTTGGCACAGTCATCAGTGCTAAAAACAGATGGCATAGTTTCCTTTTATTTATCCAGTTTTGCACATCGCATATAGGTTTATTTTCATACTTCGTCATAAAGCTGAAAAGGTTCTTTATATATTATCACCTACATGTTTAAAAGTCTTAAATGAATTACCATCTCACCTGTCGTTTACATGGGTGAAATTTTGAGATTCCAAATTACTTTATAGGTTTTGTATGTAAGAGAAATCGATATACTTATTTAACTCAATACTATCCAACCAATGTTTTTCACAGGACTAATGAATTCTATCATGTATATCTTGGATACTGTATATATTTGTTGATTCTCCAATTATGATTAAATTGGCGGAACGTGCTAGTAGATAGAAGCAGTGAAAAAGCAAGCTAATGAACCAGTAGACAAAATAAAGCATAAATCCAACAGAAATTAAATGATCTATTTCTTATGAAATGTTCATCTATTTGTCTGTGTCAAATACATAATGCTTACTCCGCTAATACAATCTTCCACTATTTTTTTATGTGTTTTATTGATTTATTGAAATATGACAGGAAAAATAGTTAAGCTCATATAACTTTTCCAACACCGAGACATTTAATTCTGTAACGAATTTAAGGATTGAATATACTTTGAATATTTTACAAGCGATGGCAAATAAGGAACAATCCCAAATTTAAATAAATAAACTTCGACTTACTGTTTATGGACGTATCAATAATCTTCTCTAGTGTAAACCCCTACATGTTAATTGAATTGTGTAGTGATTTGCTAACCACTACATGTTAATTGAATTGTGTAGTGATTTGCTAACCCTTACATGTTAATTGAATTGTGTAGTGATTTGCTAACCCCTACATGTTAATTGAATTGTGTAATGATTTGCTAACCCCTACGTGTTAATTGAATTGTGTAGTGATTTGCTAACCCCTACATGTTAATTGAATTGTGTAGTGATTTGCTAACCCCTACATGTTAATTGAATTGTGTAGTGATTTGCTAACCCCTACATGTTAATTGAATTGTGAAGTGATTGGCTAAAATAAATTTCTTGACGTCTATCAGTTTCAACAATTTATGATTTTGTCCCCAAGGCTTTATGATATTCATGTATGTTGAATAGATGTAGTTGTGTTTGTGGTTATCTTTAATGCAGAGGAATTCCGATATATATTCGTACTTTTTTAAGAATATGTTCGGGTGTATGTAAAATACAAACAAAAAACTAATGTGGACTGTGATTTTTGTTTAATGTAAATTAAATAACACATACAGATGATGTTACCTTTTCTGTCATGAAGAAGAACACATTCTGCTGGAAAAGCTTAAGGTTTAAGGTCGATCCTTATATGCTGCTCTGAAGGAAGTATTGTCAAACATATCATTTCATTCAGTATTAAGTGGGATCTCGTTTTAACCGATTTTATATTAGGCGGGTTCGACTGTATATGAACAGGTAAAGTCAGATAGCTAGCTATCTAGAGATATGAATACTCAAGAGGACGTGGACACTGGAAATCTTATCCACAAAGAACTACGAGGATTTGTCTTTGTCATCTACTCATTTTGGACAATGTTTTTATAGGAGTGGGTGGGTGAAATGAATCAAAGAAACCAACCCCTTGAGGCTCGTGTGCCTCATAAGCATATGCATTGATTGAAGAGTCACATTTGGCAGGTAATATGTATTAAAGTCGCTTGCCTCTGAGACATTTTATATTTCCAGCAGATTCTAACGCCAGCTTATGAAATATTTGCTTAATTGTTCAAAGCTCTGATATCAAACATATAAACAACAAGATTGCGTAACTTTCTCATTCTTTCTACTGTACTGTATCTACATGTCCCTTTTCATTATTTTCTCTCTAAAGCTATAGAATATATATATATAACGTATTTCTATGTAGAAGAAAATTAAAGATTCCTTAGGTCTTATTATTTGAAAACCGATGTCATAAATAAACTTACACGAATATCCCATCTTAAGGGCATATTTTCCCTGTTAACTAGACATACACATTTAAATGAATTTAATATTATCTGTTGAATCTGATCTGCACATATGACAGAAAACTTTCGTTATTATTTTAATAATCAAGTTTTTGTTTGGTAGAATTTCAGAGAGGAGGGAAATGTCAATTCCTGTGTCTATCACTATATACAGAATAATATTCGACATATAGCAAACTGTACAATTATTTGTAAAAACAAATGCCTATATTTAATCTTATAACTTATAAACCAGTGACTATCATCGAAGAAAACTTTCCGATTCAGCTTCAATGTAACAGTATATGTATAAAGAGTAAGGTAAAACCTATTTTCCTCTGGAGAGTAACAATGGTAAACACACCTGAAATGATGGCTATTAAAAACCAATGATATAGGATTATTCTTTACAAAGAGGTTAAATCGATGCTAATGTTGTTTTGCAACGATTTGTCTGGGTAAATAATTAGGAGGCAATGAGCTGGTTCAAAGTAAGCAGATATACCATAAAAGGTTATTTGCAGGGGAATATGAGAATATTTTCTAGTAATATTATAGATACGTATTACTCTGGCTGTATTTTCGTTGGATAAATTATCGTATTCGTTATCACTCTTGATAAGAGTTATATCAAATGTTATCTATATATGTATTTTACTGATTCTTAAAAACTGAACAATTATCCTCAGCTGCTTACAGTAATTTGGCTATATAACGGCAAAACTTTGGTTATTTATGTGCAACATTTGAGTGTATGTTTGCAATAAATTGAATAAAACATGAAATGAAATTGAGAAAATTAGTTTTAGTTTTATAAAATCTCTTTCCTTCCCCAAAAGTGAAATATATTGAGCTACAAAACGTTTGTAAAAGTGATGTGGGTCTGGTGAAAACCTGCTTTATTAAAAAAAAAACATATACTTCACAAAATGAAGAACATGTGGGAAACGTCTAGCATTTATAGATTTGTATTTTTATTTTAACGAATTTAGTTTCTTGTTGAGAGAGGATTTTCACCTCTAGTAAAAAGTTGGATACCAAAAGAGTAATGCCAGCCAATATTCAATATTTCACATCTCCATGTACTAATTTGGACGCCAGAAATGATATGAAGCAGAAATTATTGATTTACACATGGAAGAAAATCTGTGGGGTTTTTTAAGTTTCCCCATGTAATCTTTATATTCAGCATGTCGTACTCGTCAAAATTGCAATACTATATAGGGCGTAATTCTCATGAATATTTAAATCTCAACAGTTTTATCTCTAGATAAACCTAAACTCTGACAAGTACTAAACATTATATTTCCTGATAATTAAGCTCAAAATTTATCGAGATTTGGTTGGTGACCTAAAAAATGACATCTGACAATGGCGTTACGCTAATATTCTTATTGTTTTTAATAAGATATGTGTTTATAATCTGCATTAAAAAGGTCCGTTGATGTAAAAGTGCTAACTTTCGACGCACTAATATAAGTGTTGGACATGCCCCAATCACTCGCTCCTTTTTCTGCATTTTGACATAAACATGCAAATAATTATGACATACACTATATGACAAATTTCCTTTTAAGTCAAACAGTTCACAAAATAACCCCAGACCAGTATTTACTCTTACATAGTTATAATGAGATTGTGCATTTGTATAAAATATGTCACATCCATTTTGCAAGTTGTTTCCTGTAGTTAACATATTTTGTTGCAGACAGTAACGTTGTAGACAGTAACGTTGTAGACAGTAACGTTGTAGACAGTAACGTTGCAGACAGTAACGCTGTAGACAGTACCGTTGTAGACAGTAACGTTGCAGACAGTAACGTTGTAGACAGTAACGTTGTACATCTGACTGTATGCAGGAGTCAGTGATATCTATGGGTACTTCAATATGGCAGCTAATTATGTTTTGGCCAGTTATACTAGTTCCACATAAAAATTTATATCTATATAGACATTTAAACTAATTATACATTCTATAGCAGTCCTGGTAAAGGGGAATAAACTTGCCTTTTGTTTTTTTTTTTAGAAATGTACAGGTGGCAGCTTCTCGTGTATCTTCATGCAATATTGTGATGAGCTTTGTACAAATAACGAAGTTTAAAGATTTAAAAAAAAACTTAAATATGCACAAAGCAAACAGGTCTGACTTCCTTATCAGCGGGTGAAAGTGTTACCAATGTAAACAACAGTATATCGCCTTAATATTACAAAGGGTACATAGAGACCATATTCACGTCATTTAAATAGTATCAGACCTTAGTTTGAAACTATATTAATTTTACGTCATTTAAATAGTATCAGACCTTAGTTTGAAAATGTATTAATTTTACGTCATTTAAATCGTATCAGACCTTAGTTTGAAAATACATTAATTTTACGTCATTTAAATCATATCAGACCTTAGTTTGAAAATACATTAATTTTACGTCATTTAAATAGTATCAGACCTTACTTTGAAAATATATTAATTTTACGTCATTTAAATGGTATCTGACCTTAGTTTGAAAATATATTAATGTTACGTCATTGAAATGGTATCTGACCTTAGTTTGAAAATATATTAATTTTACGTCATTTAAATGGTATCTGACCTTAGTTTGAAAATATATTAATTTTGCGTCATTTAAATCGTATCAAACCTCAGTTTTAAAATATATTAATTGTAGGTCATTTAAATCGTATCAGACCTTAGTTTGAAAATATATTAATTTTACGTCATTTAAATCGTATCAGACCTTAGTTTGAAAATATATTAATTATTAATAGATCTTTACCAAGACCAAAGGACAATGTCACGACAATATCTACATGGGTCTTTCTATTGTCATGACAATATCTACATGGGTCTTACCATTGTCATGACAATATCTAAATGGGTCTTACTATTGTCATGACAATATCTAAATGGGTCTTACTATTGTCATAACAATATCTACATGGGTCTTACTATTGTCATGACAATATCTAAATGGGTCTTACTATTGTCATGACAATATCTACATGGGTCTTACTATTGTCATGACAATATCTACATGGGTCTTACTATTGTCATGACAATATCTACATGGGTCTTATAATTGTCATGACAATATCTACACGGGTCTTACTATTGTCATGACAATATCTACATGGGTCTTACTATTGTCATGACAATATCTACATAGGTCTTACTATTGTCATGACAATATCTACATGGGTCTTATAATTGTCATGACAATATCTACACGGGTCTTACTATTGTCATGACAATATCTACATGGGTCTTATAATTGTCATGACAATATCTACATGGGTCTTATAATTGTCATGACAATATCTACATGGGTCTTACTATTGTCATGACAATATCTACATGGGTCTTATAATTGTCATGACAATATCTACATGGGTCTTACTATTGTCATGACAATATCTACATAGGTCTTACTATTGTCATGACAATATCTACATGGGTCTTATAATTGTCATGACAATATCTACACGGGTCTTACTATTGTCATGACAATATCTACATGGGTCTTATAATTGTCATGACAATATCTACACGGGTCTTACTATTGTCATGACAATATCTACATGGGTCTTATAATTGTCATGACAATATCTACACGGGTCTTATAATTGTCATGACAATATCTACATGGGTCTTACTATTGTCATGACAATATCTACATGGGTCTTATAATTGTCATGACAATATCTACATGGGTCTTACTATTGTCATGACAATATCTACATGGGTCTTACTATTGTCATGACAATATCTACATGGGTCTTATAATTGTCATGACAATATCTACATGGGTCTTACTATTGTCATGACAATATCTACACGGGTCTTATAATTGTCATGACAATATCTAAATGGGTCTTACTAAGGAAACATCTACTAATGAAGCATATGTAAAGATGAATCTAAATGTGTGGACTTAATTGACAAATGATGGATTGGTTTGGCGCTTTTCTGACATGATAAAGTTTAAGTAATGGATAAAGAGTACTGACAGGTCATCTATAATTGTCTGCTTATTTCATCTTGTAATGTAGTAACATGCGAAATATGATTGCTTCTCAACCACGATATTTTTAGCAGTTCATTCTGGACTAATTTTGATGTAAGCTTAATGTCAAAGAAATAAGACTTCATGATCAAATCCTATAATGATAAATAATTGTTTCACTAGGACAGAAAAGTCATACCAAATCGCAATGTTTTTCATTAAGAAACATCTATGAATGAAGCCTATTACAAATGCTGCCCAAAGTGTCGAACGAAGAATTGCTTGTGGAGATTTTCTGAAATGTCAAATGTTAAGTATTGAATAAATAGTGTAGAGGGGTCATCAAAATTATCTGTTTATTGACTGTTGTAATATGACGAAATGCTAACTTTTATTCCTTTCCAACTAAATTATTCAGATATTGATTTTGGACCCGCAACTAAACGGGATTAGAGCGGATAGATCAAAACGTTGATCCATATTCACATAAAGCAAATCATTTAGAAAGGAAAACAAATTAAACTTAACTAAGAATAGCGCAAACAAGGACAGAATATATTGAAAAACAAACAACATGGATATTATTAATGCTAGTGCAAATAGTTCTAATTTATATCATTTTTACAATTAATTATCTCACCGCTCGACTGTGTGACAGAACATGCGTACATACATATTAGATAGAGTGTGATACAGATGGAAACACAAACATATATATATATATATATATATATATATATATATATATATATATATATATGTGTGTGTGTGTGTGTGTGTGTGTGTGTGTGTGTTTGAGTGTATTCATTAGTGCATGTATACATCCATTATCTACTTATCCATCCGTCCATCCTCTTTTCCAGTCAAATTCTAAACTTAGCATTGATCTACACTTTCACATCCACACAAACACCTACACATTTTGTTTTATTTATCCATAAAGCCATCTCATTTCACACAACCATACACACGTATGAAGATGGATAGGTTGAGTAACATGTACGCACTAACACACATATCAAGGAAAATCTTGCAAATAAGGCAGAAAACATGTTTGTAAGTTTGGATAATATGTTGTGCTCGAGCATAAAACTAGTATTTACAGAACTATCTTCAGATCTGATCCCGTGTTACATATTATTTTCCCAGCTAGATCAACTGCATTTGTTCCCAGTTCTAAAACGCGATTTGTACGAAAATCGTATTTATTGTAAAGGATTATTGGAATAATGTATCGGATACAGCTGCCATTGATTATTTGCTTAGTAGTTCCACATATGGAAGAGACTGGTATTAAGTATACATTGCGAAACAGACAAATATCAACCTTGCCATTAGAAGGGCATTGAACAAGTCTATATTACGCCCTTATCTCTTTCAATCAAATGTAACGTGGTTTTTTACACTTACGAAAAGAGCTGATCAGGGTTTTTCTCAAAAAGTTTTAAGCTATTGCATATTTCTAACATAATTATGCTCTTTAAATGACCAATAAGCAACGGTCTTAATAAATAATGTTCTAAGCTATTGCATATTTTTGACATAGAAATGCTCTTTACATGACCAATAAGCAACTGTCTTAATAAATAATGTTCTAAGCTATTGCATATTTTTGACATAGAAATGCTCTTTACATGACCAATAAGCAACGGTCTTAATAAATAATGTTCTAAGCTATTGCATATTTTTGACATAGAAATGCTCTTTAAATGACCAATAAGCAACTGTCTTAATAAATAATGTTCTAAGCTATTGCATATTTTTGACATAGAAATGCTCTTTACATGACCAATAAGCAACTGTCTTAATAAATAATGTTCTAAGCTATTGCATATTTTTGACATAGAAATGCTCTTTACATGACCAATAAGCAACGGTCTTAATAAATAATGTTCTAAGCTATTGCATATTTTTGACATAGAAATGCTCTTTACATGACCAATAAGCAACTGTCTTAATAAATAATGTTCTAAGCTATTGCATATTTTTGACATAGAAATGCTCTTTACATGACCAATAAGCAACGGTCTTAATAAATAATGTTCTAAGCTATTGCATATTTTTGACATAGAAATGCTCTTTAAATGACCAATAAGCAACGGTCTTAATAAATAATGTTCTAAGCTATTGCATATTTTTGACATAGAAATGCTCTTTAAATGACCAATAAGCAACGGTCTTAATAAATAATGTTCTAAGCTATTGCATATTTTTGACATAGAAATGCTCTTTGCATGACCAATAAGCAACGGTCTTAATAAATAATGTTCTAAGCTATCACATAGTTCTGACATAAAAATGCTCTTTAAATGACCAATAAGCAACGGTCTTAATAAATAATGTTCTAAGCTATTGCATATTTTTGACATAGAAATGCTCTTTAAATGACCAATAAGCAACGATCTTAATAAATAATGTTCTAAGACTAATATGCAGTATTAGATTCTGAATTGTTGAGACTATCCCTATGCCCGACAAAAAATTGCAGTATTATGGATAATTGTCCATTTTGGTGGCAGGCCGTCAATTTAGTTTAATTTCTTAGATTGAAATAACAATGGATTTTATCGACAGTGTTGCCTCTGAGACCATGTCTTGAGAAAAATCTATTGAACAAAGCACGAGTTTATTGGATTCAAGATTAATAAGTATTATTATAAAAGGATATAGAAGATTTACATGATTTCAATCATCATAAAAGGAAAATAAATTAACCTTAACTAAGAATACAAGATCAAAAGGTATTGTTAAAAAAAAAACATGGATAAAATTAATTCGAGTGCCAAGAGACCTTATCCATATTATTTTTACGATTAATTATCTGACCGCTCAACTGTGCGACCAAGTAATAAAAGGATCTAAATGTAATTTAAAATTATTCTTTTTTAAAGTATATAGGTAAACCTCCAGATTGTTCAGGAATAACGATAATACTTGAGATCACACAATGGAATAAGTACTCTAACGCGCACAGGGGTTCCTCTACCGAGCGAATCAAATACCTGGGTGAGGTTGGGCTGTAAGTTCCTTGTTTTCTCCTATTTCCAAGGACTTCCCGACAACATTCGTTGTCAACTGGAAGTTCTCGTAACGCGCCAAGACTAGAAACAATTTTTCTCTAATCAATAAACGAATGACCACAATGTCACAACTATAACTTCACAATTGCATGACTTTTCCTTGTTAGCATGCCGTGGCATGAAGCACATAACACAATTCAAACACCCAATGCAGGGAACTTTTTTTCCGATTCCATCCCTGGGTCAATAAAAACAACAGTCTGAATCACGTTTCGAACATGTACTTCCACCAACTGCTACAATGAAAGGCATCTCCAAACAAAGGGATGACCTCTTCCCAATTATTCCATGGCACAAAACAGTAGTTCTTGTCACGAATATCTCCCACCGATAGGCACAATCAATCAACACTTCTGAATTAAGATAGGAACTACATGGCTCCATGCCCACTTATGCTAGTCTGACACCATCTCAGACTAAGAAACCAGTCCATGCCATTGCAAAGTCTCTCAAAAACTGTAAGTATGACGTCTGTTCCTAGAAATTGGCTAATTACTCGAGCTGGGAAATATTTCCCGACACAGACTTCCCATAATCAAACAAGTAATCACTAAAATCTAACGAACCTATAAATGGAGACGTAAATACAAATAGAACATACCCAAATTTATTACAGTATTTTATGAAACCTATGACAAATTATAGAGGAAACAGCTACTGAAATGCCTGAAAAAAGTCACCTCTTCAACTCAATATTGAAACAAATTTAGAAGTAATTTAGAAAAGAATAAATAAAGTAGTTTCACGTCCACGAATGTTTATTTGTATATTTTCTGTCTATTGGTATGAATTGCTTCATGTGTTGTCTTAACAATAAGCACACTGACATGCATTTTATACGGAAATAAAACATATGATTGTCAGTAGTTCAAACACCATCATTTTCCAAGGCACGTTTGTTTTATTTCTCTTCACCCCCCTCACCACTTGCTACCCAAAATAAACAAGAAAGATTAAGTAAAAGTATCCACTTTTTGATTCTCAACCTTTAAATCAGAGTCTACTATCAATGTAATCTTTGCTATGTTAAAATCTGCAGCAAAGTTTTGGCTATACGGAATTGGGCACGTGAAAATATGCGTGTAGCGGACCCAAAACTGAATTAAAAGTACACAATAAAAGGACATGAAACTAAACGTGGAACAAGAGCGAACACGTTTAAATCTTTGAACTCATGAACAAAAGAAAAGAAAAGAAAAGTGGAAATTTTCTTTCTTGTATTTCTTTAGACAATGCAAAAGTCACTCAGAAGAATGATGCGGCGCTTGCTAGAATTTTCATAAGTTTTTATCTGAGGAATCCTAAAACATTAATGTATAAAATACAATGTTCACTGTCTGAACATTTTATTTGGCACAAAAGCTATTAAACAATTTTGTCCTGCGAAAAAAGTTTTTTATTTAAACCTTATCGTAGAATTTAGATAATCTGTGTCCGCGAAAAGGTCGCAAATATAACATTTTACAATCGTTTAAAGCCATACTGGCGAAGGCTAGTACACAAAATAAAACATCTGATTAAAACACGTAAAGTTTAATTAAAAGTCCTTTGTTTCCAAATTGAAACAACAAATTTATTGTAATTGTTATTAAAACTACAATATTACATTCTTACCAGGTCTAACTTACATGTATACATATATTATTGTAATAATATTATACCGTTTTCAATATTATATACCGAAGTCTTGTTTGTCGTATTTTGAATGTGCAAACATAAAAGAAAAGATTTAGAAAGTTGCCTGATGGTTGACTTTCATAATTTAAAACATTACCTACACTGTTTACTAAAAACCAGCATGGTTCTATTTGTATTTTCGTTTACAATTGAGTTTCGGAAAACAAAAGTTGCCCAAGTTTTGCAGACGATATCCATATTATTTCATATATCAATCCTTCAAGCCATCCTCCGATCCTTTGATCGGTGTAACGATCTATGTATAAATATATTTCTGTATACATGAACGTGAGAGCAGTCCTTGTGAATTTATGATGAAATTGTAAAATATGCCTTGGTTATATTGACATTTTGCAGACGAATTCCTTATATTATAATATTCAATACAGATATCTTATAGATACACACATTTACATTGTGTCAGGGCAATGGTTTAGTAAACCATCTGTATATACACCCAAAGCATCTCTGTGGTCCACTAGATCCCTCTGGTATTGATAATAATCCATATTGCTTTACAGATACCACATGTTGCCAATCATCATCTTCTTCATTGATTACAGATTATAACCGACCAAGCTTATTGATATTTTTCTTCTGGTCGCTATAGTCCATTCCTAGCGATTGTATTCGCATGAATAATAGCTTCTTGTCTTTGCTGCAGACCTGGGGGATTGATGATGATAATTGTCAAAAAAAACTGACATTGATTAGTACAAAATTAGCTTTATTAACTAGCCTAAGCGCATCCGAATCTCACTGAGACTTTGTCGAAGCAATTATAAAACAGAGACAAACATAACAAACAATAAACACAAAAGAAAAATTGAATTTACATTTTTTAAACTATATCCACAACAAAATTATAATACCAACGAGAACTGGAAAAAAATAGTAATTATAGGTAAGTGAATCAGCAATGAACTAAATGAATGAATTATTTATTTGAAAAATATGGGCTTTAAACAGATAACGATTGTATTTTATTTTATTTGTGCATCTGTGCCAATTTGTAATCTTCTTGTTTTAAGCCGCTTTATTTCAGATTTCAGTGTTTTTAGGCAGCGTATCCAGTAAGATATCGTTTTTTTCCTGATTTCAGAACTCCAGTTGCGGTTGTGGGCAATTGCAAAATAATGTTACTGAACGTATGGCCAGCGGAAGATAATTGTTCTGCTACTGGACTTCTGTCCAACTTCTTTGTTATCCAATCAGATCTGTACAGATTGTTCCATTTGTGTCATTTTTAGCTTTCCCCAACAAACTGAAGGCCGAAAATCTTACATGTGATGAGATAAATTATATTCTCTGTTTTGTATGTTATGTTTAGACCACGTATGTTCAAATTTTCGCTCGTAACTGTGCTAGACAACGCGTTTGTGATATCATATGTTGGCGTGTTTTGCGCATTTTATCACAACAGGGTCCAGATGTGATGTATGGTGTAGACTTGTGCTTGGCGTTAACTTGGCTCTGACTAAGACATATCTGAGGCTTTTCAGTCTGAGTTACTAATGACTTTTTCGAAAAGATTAACTCTAGCGTGTCATTGTAGAAATCATATCAAAGCATTATGGATGTGACGAAAACATTTTACTTGTCTATACAGTGTGAAAGTCAGATTTTAGAATTACCACTTTTTTTTCTTTTCATTTGTACTCGTTAGAACGTTTTGCGACACTATCAGTTTGTTGCAACAATGTTATTGCCAATATTACATGTATAGCAATTAGGTATTACAGTTTATCAACGATCTTCCCCTCCCCTTTTAGAGATAAATGTATAATTTGTACAAGATGCGAAACAAGGACAGTCTAACGATATGTGGATAATAAAACATGATTAAACTAGATTTTAAGATAGCAACAACGTTTTAAAAAAAGTGCACAGCATAAAATTTGAAATTAGAGATAAAAGCGAATTAGGTTGTGCAAAAGGAAAAAGAAATAATCGGTTTCCTGAATACAAATAGCAATAAACAAAATGTTGAGAACCAAACTGGTTACGTTTTTTGAAAAATATGTTTCAGGAAGGTTTGCCAATACTTTCCGTGAAATTAAATTGATTGTTAATGGTGAGATTTGTAAGATCCGTATGCCAATTGTTGTCTTATTTTTTTATGTTTTAGACATCATTGGAATTTCTGGTAGTCTTTAACTATTCAAATAAAGTTCGGTCTCAAAAAACAGAAGCCTCTGACATTTCTAGATTTTGAAAAATGAAATTCATGTCAGTACTTTAATCTTAACGAGACTCCAGAGAATCAGCACCTTAATCTTAACGAGACTCCAAAGAATCAGCACCTTAATCTAAACCAGACTCCAGAAAATCAGCACTTTAATCAGACTCCACAGAATCAGCGCTTCAATCTTAACCAGCCCAGAGGGTTGCCTTTGAATAGTATTAATTTGTAATGTCTAGCTTTGTTTTTCGATGACATACAATAAAATTATTATTCTCTAGCCTTTTTTGTAAACATCAGTTACGTTACACTCGTACATTTTTTTTAAAAAACTTCAAAAGTTTTCGAGAACTTCTTACATCAACCAATGTACGAGTTAGGATCAATCATCTTTTCTTAAAGAAGAAAACAAGTTAGATAGTTTCGAGGCAAAATCACTTTTTTTCTCCAATTAATCTTATGACTCTTTCTTGACGAAAATTAAACGTAGCATATATCATAAGATTAATTCTATACTGATGTTGCAAAAGAACAGACAATCATCCTATGTATATCAAGCGTCAATGGGAGCTATCTGTTTCTTGAATAATGTCGTGAAACAAAGGTAAATGAATTCCATATCTCATGGTCATATACTTTTACTTTTATGAAAGTACCACAGAGCAAATAGTAACAAATCCAAATAAACAATAGCATATCAGCGGAATTTAGCATATGACTCACAGAGTGAGGAAGATGAAATCACAAGAAAATACTCTAATCAAGCTGCCCATCTGGAACCTGGACAACATTTGCATGATTTTCACGAGACTTTTTATCAATGTTTGAATTTCTTCATAAGAGGGTATTATATATCAGGATACGGTATTGTTTTGTGATTGGTAACTAAGTAACTTACAAAGGAAAATTGAGTCTAGTCAATTTCTCTCTTTCTTTAAAAAATGTCATTGTATCATTGACATGTTTTCAAAGTTTTTTCAGGATTACACACACACATAAACACACACAGACATATATATATATATATATATATATATATATATATATATATATATATATATATATACATTTGTTCATACATGCACTTCGATTTGTTGTTTGTCTTACCCAAGGTTCGTAAGTATGTATATTTAGGAATATGAATGAATATATCTCATTTACTTTACCACGTAGAAAGGCGTACTAACCCTTTCTGATCCACACGTATGAAACCAAATACACATTGTCTAATGCAAGACTAATGCCAATACAAATTGTGATTACTACCGTTATATATATTGACAAGACCCATGAGTCACTATGCTTTCTGGAAATTTCTCATTAGCAATTTAAATCGACTAGAAATAGCGGGCAATAAGGTCGTTTGATCAAGGGATGAATATACTTTAAAGTATTTATGCGGTTTACAAGAGAAACTGAAACATTATTTTCAAAGAGGTAACATTCCTGCTCAGAAATGCTAGCAGTTCACAATTATTTAACAGTTATTCAACAAAAAATGTGCTTTAAATGAAAGCAGCAGGCTATCACATATATTTCACTCGAAAACGAGTTCCATTTTTTTTTCCTATTCCTAATCGATGCTCTTATCGTATCTATTGGTAGAATATCTGTCCATAAAAATGAAAAGTACAATAAAATGAACCAATAGTCATGCAGAACATCGGCTCCTTTATATCAATAACCATTGAAAATTAAAATGTGCTAAGATTACATTTAATACCTCGTGTAAAACCACATTAGATTGTCGACTTTTAGCAGTAAGTGTAATATTAACATACTGCTTACCTTATACCACACGCACACACACACCGGGACAAATAATCACATCCATGTACTTCTTTCAAGACTTCCTTTTGTGAATTTAATTCGTCAATAAGTTCCATGTATTTTGATTGTATTATAAATTAATATAGTTTTTTATTTTATACTTGATATCAATGCTTGGCTACGGACCGACACAAAATTCAAAAAATTGCGCTTGTCAGTGGAGAAAGAATCTACATATTTCCAGTTGAACATTAGATTTTGAATACTCCGAATGTATACCAATCTGTCTGAATGACTTTCCTAGCCTAAATTAATCATAGAGGAACAAGTGTTCATAATAAAATACAGCCGCAACAGACACACAATTTCATTATACGATCTAAGTACAACTTGTTCTTCAAGTACACTTATAAACTAAAACAGTACCAATTCCAATGAACATGGTTATGAAAAGTTAAGAAACCAATGATTGATGGCTATGTTCGATAATCACAATGAAGTGGAAATTAGAATTAACAGAGCCATTAACGAAACAACTCGATTATTTTGTTTTTGTAATCGTATACAGCATTATTTTTTAAAATGTTTTTATTGATGTTAAAAAAAGAAATTCAAAATGTTTTGACGGGTTGTTAAATAATCCGTTGATGTAAGATTCCCAAACTATTTTGATGCTTGTTGATTACCAGTGATATATTTGTATCTTTTTATAGTAAAAAGGTAATTTCATGTCCCTTTAATAACCGATTATATACGTATTTTGGTGAAATAATATGTAATATACGGTGACAATTTATACTTTTTAGGAACAACTGTCAGAAAAAAGATAGATATCAAAGTGATAATTGAAAGACAACCAAAAGCTGATATGTTTTGAAAGCGAGACGGTAACAATAATTGTAGACGAGAACAGCTTGTAGCTTGTGAAATTTTCTTATTCAAATATGCAATATAGTGCTGTGATCAAAGTTTTAATGCAGTTAAAATATAAATCACATGTAATTGCTTGATATATTAATTGAAGACAAATCTATAATAATTGTTCGATTTTAGCAATGTTTTCTTTCATATAGAAGCAAACAGGAACATCAAAAAAGCCCTGCGTTTTTCACACTGTCGTTGTGAGCTATATATATAACATACAGAGCGAAATAATATTCTTAAATGGAGATTTCATCACCACAAACTAGGTATTACAAATCTGGAAACTCCATTTTACTTTAATATTTTGCTCCTGAATATCCTACAAAAGTGAATTTAACACCCTTTCGAAAGAGTTTTAAAAATATGACTCATTATTATTTTTAAGCGATAATGTTTTATGATGGATAGAACCGATCATGTTCGGATCCATTTAACATTGATCTACGCTTGAGAATATTAACTATTTTTTAAAAAGTCACAAACTTACATGATCAGCTATATTTATAAGTAGTGAGTGACATACAATTCTGCTGGGTATTTTTAATAGAGATGGGTTGTGATGACTACCTAATTTGAGAGGTACTGGGAAACTGTTATATAAAAGATTTAGAAGTTTGTTTATATAATACATAGGTACTGGGAAACTGTTATACAAAAGATTTAGAAGTTTGTTTATATAATACATAGGTACTGGGAAACTGTTATACAAAAGATTTAGAAGTTTGTTTATATAATACATAGGTACTGAGAAACTGTTGTACAAAAGATTTAGAAGTTTGTTTATATAATACATAGGTACTGAGAAACTGTTGTACAAAATATTTTGAAGTTTGTTTATATAATACATAGCTGAGAGTAATGAATTTTGGAAAGGCAAAGCTTGAATTCGCTTGTTTCTAGTAGAAACTCCGATTTAGTAAGATGTATCCCATATCATCGGTGACTATGATTTGTATATATTGTAACAATAATATTCTCCAAATATTTTTTTAACATTGAAGAGACATTTATGGTATCATGAGGTTCTATGAGACATTATAATTTTATGGTACTGAGAAGCATTCTTAAAATATTTGCAACATATATCCTGGGTATTTCGGTAACTTCAGTTTTAAAAAAATGTTTTCTCTTTAAAATAATTTGGAAAAAAGTGACCGTTTTAAAACGGTGTTTCTAAAGTCAATCATCACTCTAATGACAATGAAATGTCTCAAACCCAAATCCTTATATTTGTCAAACAAGTCAATTAAATATTGCTGGTTTAAATATGCAGTTGTATAAATGAAACAAAAGAAGCAATATAAACTCTTTACGAAAACCACCTATTTGTTGGATGAAAGTTCATCACAACATGAAATGTCATGTGAACTGTTAAAACATTTTGTTTAAGTTTGTGTTTTAATCGAAACATAAAAGTTTGTTTTAAAGTAAGGCGAGGCACACATAATTGTGAATATTTTATGTAATACGAAAATACCCACATAATCATTTTGTTTTTCACTTAAATCCAAGTACTAACTTGGAAAATATTCCGAAGGCCAAACCACGCCACTTAAGCTTAATAAGCCACCATTCCAAGGGTCATGTCTTGCACATATGACCTCAACGTGATTATGCTGAAGTGGACAAACAATCTGTTGGAAGTATTCAAGAAAACGTCGTTTTCCTATTAGCGCATGTATTGCCTTCTAAACGTCTTAAACAGTACAGGGCTACCCAATTTCACTCCAGTTAATTCTCGTTTCATTTTCTTTTACCGTCAAACAAGTTTGACTCTAATGTCCATGGCATGGATGTTTGAAAACCGAGAATTTAATTGACTTATGCCCAAGGAAAGTACTCTGGTGCACTTTCTCCTTTCTTTATGTAGGCGAGTATGCTGGCAACGATATTCAAGTTGCTTTGATTTATGGCCAGGATGGAGCCTGACAGAGAGTAACAAAACAGATGCGAGAAAATATTTAAGAGGGTGCTGTTTTGTTTACAACTATGACCTTTCTTAATAGCTAAAGTATCCACAAAGTAAGTATTCTGTATAGGATATCATATAATAAGAAAGTACTCTTTATAGGATACCATGTAATAAGTAAGTACTCTTTATAGGATATCATGTAATAAGTAAGTACTCTTGATAGGATACCATGTAATAAGTAAGTACTCTTTATAGGATACCATGTAATAAGTAAGTACTCTTTATAGGATAGCATGTAACAAGTAAGTACTCTTGATAGGATAGCATGTAACAAGTACTCTTGATAGTATAGCATGTAACAAGTACTCTTGATAGGATAGCATGTAACAAGTACTCTTGATAGTATAGCATGTAACAAGTACTCTTGATAGGATAGCATGTAACAAGTACTCTTGATAGTATAGCATGTAACAAGTAAGTACTCTTGATAGGATAGCATGTAACAAGTAAATACTTTGGATAGGATATCATGTAGCAAGTAAGTACTCTGGATAGGATAGCATGTAACAAGTAAGTACTCTGGATAGGATAGCATGTAACAAGTAAGTACTCTTTATAGGATATCATGTAAAAAGTAAGTACTCTTTATACGGTATCATGTAATAAGTTAACAACATGTTCTTCTTGAATTCAAAACAATGATTTTTAGTAATTATACAGGCACCAAATTATTTAACTTCATTTGAAGTCAATAAAACATTTTACACTGACGAACTCCCCGACAAAAAAAACATGCTCCCAGTAACGTGCAATTAAGCATCCCTTGACTACTAACAGAGGAACTTTCCATTTTGGCCTATGATGGAAACTGTATTTCGTCAGAATGGAAAGTAGGTTGTGTGAGTTGTACTATAGTTTTATGTGAGCTGCACTATAGTGTTATGTGAGCTGTACTATATAGTTGTGTGTGAGCTGTACTATTGTGTTATGTTAGCTGTACTATAGTGTTGTGAGAGCTGTACTATAGTGTAGGTTATGTGAGCTGTACTGTAGTGTTATGTGAGCTGTACTATAGTGTTATGTGAGCTGTACTATAGTGTTATGTGAGCTGTACTATAGTGTTGTGCGAAGTTTTCTCAAGATACGATGCTAATAAGACTTATAGCTTGTTATTGGAAGGAGTGTTAAAGGTTGCATATTACGAAGGCGCACCAGAGACCATTTCATAATATACAATATTTGTTTTAAACCTATCAATCAGTCGAATAAACCTGTATCTCTTATTATTTCGTGTTCCAAATAGACTTTTGGTGCAAAGATTTCATTTTATAAGTGCAAATTGCTCCTCTTTCATACACACGCAGCCAAAAATTCACTTCTTGCCACCTTTTACAAGAAGTTATCTCAGAATTGTGTTTGATAGCAATCAGATCTGATGAAAGTCCAGATACCCTTACTATTAAGACCTTGTTATGTTTATGTTATTGGTTGTGATCGGCAAGGCTTTATATGATCGTGAAATAAGATATATACAATTTAAAAAGTTGTGTCTTTTGAGGTAACATTGAAAATTCAGTGCATGTTTAAAGCAGACTGTTTAAGAGTGACAACATCTTACCTAATATAGAATTATGAAATAGTTCTCTAAATTTCGCATTTTAAAAAGATAGTGAAATCATTTATGGAGTCTCAGATATGCTGCCATTCAAAACATGTTGGTATGAGACAAATTAGTTTTGTGAAAAATTCAGAACACGAATAACAAATGACCGAGCTTCAAAATGTATAATCAAATTAAATCATAAATTTCTGTTAATTTTGTATTGCTTCACGGTATTCATTAAATAATAAATGCATAAAATGGTAGTGATACACAAATTGTAAGACTGCAAAGGGGGTGAGTGGATGCAGGACGAATAAACTGGAAGGAAAATAATCTGGGGCAGAAACTGCAACCATAAAGAAGATTTTGCATCAATATTTTACAAATGCTTTTATCAAGTGTATATCAGAATAGCTGTTTGGTAGCTGTCGGCGAAAGAAAATTAAGAGTACTCATGAGTACCTTCAACTCAGTTAGTAGGCGTTAACAGTTCAGGTAGGATGTTTTAATTTCTTTTATCTTTTACGACAAAGCAACACTGAAATTTATATCAATTCCGGTGCAAGTAGAGTAAACTACCTTACCAAAGGACACCACGATAGCCGATCTGTGATGATCTGATGGTAGGAATCGAACACGCATCCGTCTGGTCGCGAGTCAAACGCCTTAACCAATGAGCCACTGCAGATCTCACATAGGATGTATCAAATATATTCAGAATATGAATCGTCTTCCTTTATTTGCTTTTAAAGTGACCAATTAGTCTTGATTAGAATTCGCAGTTTATTTATATTTCACAGAGTCACGATATATTAAACAGCAAGTGGTTGAAAACCATCTTCATTATTTAATTTGTAGTTGTCATGGGATGCTACAGTTTTGCAAGTGTGATCATATATTTCAATATTGAAAGCATGCAATATTCTTGAGGAACGAAACAAATAAAAACCTTGCATGTTTGTTTCTGACAAGAATGTATTTGATCCTGAACATAAGACGGAAAACATTTTAAATCGTATTACGAGATATGTTTTCATAAGCCAGCCATTCAATGATTGCATTTTCTTATAAATGTTTTGACATCTTCTTTGTGTCATTGTTGCATGTAGTTAGTTGTACATAATGCTTAGACGAACAGCTCAGCTGATCAAACAAAGCTATTTTAAAGAAATCATAAGGCGATAATGTAATACAAAATGCTACTAATTGTAAAGGTCAGTTATTGGAAAATCCACAATAATGTCACATCCATCAGAAAAAAACGGCCCTATATGACACAGACAAACAAAGAGGTTTGGTATTAGACTTTAGGCTTGGAGAGGTGCCAAAGATTGTCTGGCAGCCTGTGTGGGTACTATGAGAAACATCAAGTATACATGGGCACTTTCCGTGAGAAAGATGTCAGACTTGCAGACTTGTATTTTATATAGATTGATAAACTTCGTAGTTTTTACCTTCGAAATGATATATAGAGTGATTTATATCTCAAGAGGGGATGAGAGCTAAGTTTTAAAATCCCCTGTTTCGTGGTTTTGAGTCAGCCAGAAACGCAGTCCCTGTGTTCGCATTTGCGACTGATGGCTTTTGTAACTAATTGTTGATCAACGTTGCGGCTCACGGTATTCAGTGAACTGAAGTTTGTCCTGCTCAAGCTCACTTACCTTTTATAGCTAATGACCTTTTTTATTTTGAAAAACAACACAAAAAACACACACACACAAAAAAGAATTTTCTTGTAATGATTTAGCATACATCCTGTCGTCATTTTGATTTACAGTCGTTTCCTCAGTATTTTAGGGATGTTAAATATTTTTCCATATTTTCTTAACTACACTTTTAGTAATAAATGTATCTCGATGCCTGGATATGTTTAATTTTTCCCTTTAAGAGTACTGGACTCTAATTAGTTGGAGAACTTGTGGTCCATTATTTTTCTTGGTTTTAATGTAAGAGAATTATAGTTTAGAAATGAAGCTATTTGTAACAATTATGAAACTATGGACAACATCGGTCTACGTCTCTGCACGTCTTACATGTTCTGACTGGAAAAAATAGTTGGTGCTTACATGTATATACATTTAGCAAATGTCATCAACTAAGCAGGCTGCAAGAGAGTTTGAAACAGAGCCAATCCCAGAAGACACTGGCAAATAGAAGATATACACTAAAAATGTAGAATGGTTAAACAATGATATTTAGCAATCCATTTGACAATACGTTGTCTTCTTTAAACAATTAATTGCCAATATTAAAAAAGCACATGACAAATAACCTTCAGCTCGCCACATTGTAATGCCACATGCCTGGATAGAATTGCCCCTTGTTTCAATCCAAAAAGTATCAAGAATCATTTTAATTGCACCATCTGTGCATAATAGAAAAAGTGAGATGTGTATTTATGGACGCAATTTAGCAGTGTCGAGATGAGATGATGCACGTCACTATATCTATAAATAATATCTCAGAAATAGGTTATTGTTAGCACTTTTTGTTTTAATGAATGAACATTCAGTTGTATGAAACACTGTAATGTGTTTTAACAACAACGAGTATTTTACCTTTAATATCAATGTAATAATATATGTAATTTAAATCTTAATATTTAAATAAAAAATCTGAACTTATAAATTTTTGAAATATAAACCAACTAATTATTTTTTATAAATTATTGCGTACCTCAGCAGAAATGAACACTTACAAATAATGTAGTGATATAATCATACTGGATTAAAATAAACATTTTGTTCGTAATAAAATGTTGACAACGACTATCGTTTAATCAGTGATAGTAGATAAATTTTATAATAGTGATTGTTTAAGCTATTGATCAATATCTTTTCAATTGATTAGACATCAAAACTAGTCAAGGAAGCCGCCGTCTCTACCTCAAGAGAGATAGACAGACATATAGAGCAGGGATGTGTAGACGGCTAGAATGAAGTTGAACGCAGTATTGGATCTTATTCCCATATATCTGGTATAATTTTCTTGGGTCAAGAGGTAATCTGTATAGATCTATGATTAAGCTGTAGAGTAAAAAAAATATTTTTTATAAATCCAAGTTTGGCATGCATGGCTTCAGTATAAATGTCCAATGTTTTAAAGCGGAGCAAAACACTCATACGATAAAATATGCCTACTGATCTGTATATGTTCTTTTTCGTCACAGATACGAATCTGCCCTTAAGCACAAGTACAAACAAACAGCCTCAATGCAACATAACCTGTACTTGCTACTGAACTGTATTTCTATGATCATTTTATCCATATCCTGATCTTGCTATCCATATCCTGATCTTTCGCATTAGCATAATCATTCGCTAAGAAGGACAGATATTTAATAAAAGATATGTTTTCGTCCTGATTGTTCATTGAACAACATGCTTAGCTAAAAACAGGGCAGTAAATTGCTTAATACCGCGTATAGTTTCATCAACGTAATGTTACATATACCGCATATAGTCTACAAATGTAATGGTACAGCTATCACATATAGTCCAACAGTGTAAAGGTACATATATCACATATAGTCTACCAATGTAATGGTACATATATCACATATAGTCCAACAGTGTAATGGTACAGCTATCACATATAGTCTACCAATGTAATGGTACAGCTATCACATATAGTCTACCAATGTAATGGTACATATATCACATATAGTCCACCAATGTAATGGTACAGCTATCACATATAGTCTACCAATGTAATGGTACAGATATCACATATAGTCTACCACTGTAATGGTACAGACACCACATATAGTCTACCAATGTAATGGTACAGCTATCACATATAGTCTACCAATGTAATTGTACAGCTATCACATATAGTCCAACAGTGTAATGGTACAGATATCACATATAGTCTACCAGTGTAATGGTACAGACACCACATATAGTCTACCAATGTAGTGGTACAGCTATCACATATAGTCTACCAATGTAATGGTACATATATCACATATAGTCTACCAATGTAATGGTACAGCTATCACATATAGTCTACCAATGTAATGGTACAGCTATCACATATAGTCTACCAATGTAATGGTACATATATCACATATAGTCTACCAGTGTAATGGTACAGATACCACATATAGTCTACCAGTGTAATGTTACAGACATCACATATAGTCTACCAATGTAATGGTACAGCTATCACATATAGTCTACCAATGTAATGGTACAGCTATCACATATAGTCTACCAATGTAATGGTACATATATCACATATAGTCTACCAATGTAATGGTACAGCTATCACATATAGTCTACCAATGTAATGGTACAAATACAAATATAGTGTACCAGATTAATGGTAAAAAAATCACATATAGTCTACCAGTGCAATGGTACAGACACCACATATAGTCCAACAGTGTAATGGTACTTATATAACCTATAGTCTACCAATGTAATGGTACAGATGTCACATATAGTCTACCAGTGTAATGGTACTTATATAACCTATAGTCTACCAGTGTAATGGTACTTATATAACCTATAGTCTACCAATGTAATGGTACAGATACCACATATAGTCCAACAGTGTAATGGTACAGATATCATATATAGTCTACCAATGTATGGTACATATATCACATATGGTCAAACAGTGTAATGGTACAGATACCACATATAGTCCAACAGTGTAATGGTACAGATATAACCTATAGTCTACCAATGTAATGGTACAGATGTCACATATAGTCTACCAGTGTAATGGTACTTATATAACCTATTGTCTACCAGTGATATTGGTACTTATATAACCTATAATCTACCAATGTAATGGTACAGATACCACATATAGTCCAACAGTGTAATGGTACACATATGTTATGTATGATGGTTATATAATATTATAAATATTTTAGGAAATTATAAATGTTTCTTCACTTTAATATTTGCTTAAATCTTAATGTTATCAGGAAAAACATATTTAACTAGTGTCCTTGAATTAGGTTGTTTTGATCAATATGTTTCTCAATTTGAAGGTCAAGGTTGAATTTTGTTTACAGTTAGAATTCCATTAAGATGACCCATATTCTAGAACATTCTGTCATGTGACCAATCTTTATATATACCATGTTTGGTGGACATTTTTTTCAGTTTTGACATTACCATCAGTCTTGTAAAGAGCTATTACAGTTGTGAAAATTCATTCCAAATTCTAAGAGAGGAATTATTTTAAATATTCATTGGATTATAACAGTGCTCATAAACTTTTGGATTTTGGATTTTTAATTGACAATTTTGGAATTTATGTGAACTTATTCAGAGATTTTGGAATACTTCATTTTGACATCAGCACATCAAGATTACTAGTACATCAGGACTTTGGAGACCATTAGCACATCATAACATTCAAGGACACAGCCGTGAATTCGGAACATTCTATATTTAGGACTTGTGATTAGAACAATCATTCTTATTGGATTATTAGGATTTCAAAACACATTACTGTAAGTGACGTTTTGATTTTTCATTTTAATTATCTAGTAATAAATTGCTTGTTGATTTTTACTTGATTTGTTGGTTTCACTTTCTTTCTGTTACATTTTTCTTAGACCATAGAGTCGTAACAGAAATTGGGGGCTCGTCTTCTGGGATCTGAATTTCATTAAAGCATATTAGAGATATTAAATTTATCTTTGAAATTCATATTGATTTTGTCTTGGAATTTTTTTTTTTTGTCTTTGGCAAAGATTTTTAATAGAGAATTTTTTTTTGTGTGAAACCAACAAGCATTTACAATGGCATCTAATGTTCAGAATTTCATTTCAAAACCTACCCAGGAGGGGTTAGAGTGCATGAGAAAGGATGAGTTGCTCGAGCTTGCCAGAAAATACAGTCTATCTGAGGCAAAAAGTATCATTGACAAAACAGGAGATAAAGATTATTTTAATTCAGTATTTAGTAGGAAAGGGAATTTTTAATAGCAGTGCTTTAAGTTTGAAGAGAAAGCCTGACAGGAAATTAAGGGAATTAGAGTTAAAGAACCAGATTGATTTAGAATTGGCAAAGCTTCAGATTCAGAGAGAGAGAGAGAAAGAAGAGAGGCAGATACAGATGGAGAGAGAGAAGGAAGAGAGGCAGATACATATGCAGAAGGAAGAGAGGCAGATACAAATGCAGAAAGAAGAGAGGCAGATGGAGAGAGAGAAAGAAGAGAGGCAAATGCAGATGGAGAGAGAGAGAGAAAGAAGATAGACAAATACAAATGCAGATGCAGATGCAAAGAGAAGAAAGGGAAATGCAATTTAAATTAAGAGAATTGGAACTGGCAAACAGAGCACACTCCACTCCTTTAAACAGAAGTCCAGGTTTTGATGTTACTAGATATATTAGGTTAGTACCCCCTTTTCAGGAAAAAGAAGTAGATAAATACTTTCTTCATTTCGAGAAAATAGCTGAAAACTTGAAATGGCCCAGAGAGCATTGGACTTTGTTATTACAAAGTGTACTTATTGGCAAAGCTCGTGAAGTCTACACTTCACTGTCAGTACAACAAAGCACTGATTATGATGTGGTTAAGGAGTACATCTTGAAAGCTTATGAGTTGGTACCAGAGGCATATCGACAAAGGTTTAGGAATTGAAGAAAAGAAACTGGACAAACTCATGTCGAATTTGCAAGGGATAAAGAACAACTATTTGATAGGTGGTGCTCAGCCAAGAAAGTTGATCAAGCTTATGACAACCTCAGACAGCTCGTATTAATTGAAGAGTTCAAGAGGTGCATCCATAGTGATGTTAAAACCTATCTTGACGAGCAGAATGTGGAAACTTTGGAAAATGCTGCTCGTATGGCTGATGATTATTCCTTGACTCACAAAATTTCATTTGGCAGTAAGTCGTCCTCTCAGCAGTTTTCTGGTAAAAAACCATTTCAATCTCATTCGAGTACTTCCAAATTTCAAAACAGCACAACTGTTAGGAATCAAACATCTGATAAGACTGATCAGAAATCCTTAGCTCTTCCTACGTGCACTTATTGTAAAAAGAAAGGGCACGTTATTTCTGATTGCTTCAAGTTGAAAAATAAGCAACATAGAAAAGACAGAGCTTTTCCAAATGCTCTTATTTCTACGAGGTCAAGGTCACGGTCTTGTATTGAAAGCAATACATTTGTTGGGTCAAACAAACCCCAGTCTGATTCTATTTTAGAGGTTTATGAACCATTCATGTCAGAAGGTTCTATATCACTTATTGGTGATTCTCCAAACCTATCCCAATTAAAATATTAAGGGACACTGGAGCTTCTCAGAGTCTTTTATTATCAGGTACTTTGCCTTTGTCTGAGGAGTCTTCTTCAAGTGAAAGTGTTCTTGTTCAGGGAGTAGGGTGCGGCTTTGTAAATGTTCCTCTTCATTGTGTAAATTTGGCATCAGACTTAGTTTCTGGACCTGTGACTGTTGGGGCAGTGACTTCTTTACCCATAGAGGGTGTTCATTTATTACTAGGCAATGAACTAGCTGGAGATAAGGTTGTGGTTAATCCACTTGTAACTGACAAGCCTTGTTTGGATCAGAAAGTTGATCCTGTCGAAACTGAAATCCCTGATTTGTACCCTGCTTGTGCAGTTACTAGAGCTATGGCAAAAAGAGCTCTTGAGAGTGATGTTGATCAGGATGTTATTCCTTTAGCTGACACATGTATTGGTCAGTCTTTTGATGAGGTCACTTTTTCCTCAGGTATTGATCAATCAAATGGTATTGATCACAGTGATCCTCTTTTGGCAACTCATTCTCTTTGTCCTAATCAGGATGACAAACGACAATCCCTTGTCGTTGAACAGGAGCAAGATCCCGAGATATCTTGTTTGTTTCAGAGGGCTATCAGTGAAACTGAAGCCACACAAGTTCCAGTGTGTTACTTTGTGAAAAATGGGGTCCTTATGAGGAAATAGAGACCACCTGATGTACCTGCTGGTGATGAGTGGTCAGTGAGCTATCAAATTGTTGTTCCTAAGTCATATCGACAGGAAATTCTTAATTTAGCCCATGAAACTCCTTTGGCTGGTCATTTAGGAGTCCGTAAGACTTATCACAAGATCTTGAATCATTTTTATTGGCCGAAAGTCAAAAGTGATGTTTCTAAATACTGTAGATCTTCTCACACTTGTCAAATGGTAGGAAAACCCAATCAGAAGATACCTAAGGCTCATCTGCAACCTATTCCTGCATTTGATGAACCATTTAGTAGAATAATTGTAGACTGTGTTGGTCCTTTACCTAAAACCAAGTCAGGCAACCAATACTTGTTGACCATCATGTGTGCATCTACAAGATTTCCAGAGGCAATTCCTCTGAGAAATATAAAAACTAAAACTATTGTGAAAGCTTTGGTGAAGATTTTAACACTTGTTGGCCTTCCCAAATCTGTCCAATCGGATCAAGGGTCAAATTTTATGTCTGGAATTTTCCAACAAGTTATGCATGAACTAGGCATCCAACAGTTTAAATCTTCTGCCTATCACCCTGAAAGTCAAGGTGCTTTGGAAAGATTTCATCAAACTTTGAAGAATATAATTCGATCATATTGCTTTGATACAGAAAAGGATTGGGATGAGGGTGTTCATTTGTTGTTGTTTGCTGTTAGGGAATCAGTTCAAGAGTCGTTGGGTTTTAGTCCCTTTGAATTAGTTTTTGGTCATACTGTCCGTGGACCATTGAAATTATTGAAAGAGAAACTTCTTTCAAATGAAGACTCAAAGATTAATCTTCTTGATTATGTTTCTGATTTCAAATACAAGTTGTCAAAGGCCTGTGAAGTAGCAAGAACTAATCTTCACACTACCCAGTCAAAAATGAAATTAAGGTATGACAGAAATTCACAGGAAAGGAGTTTTAAACCTGGTGACAAAGTTCTGGCTCTCTTTCCCATACCTCAAAATCCTCTTTAGGCTAAATTTTATGGTCCTTATACCGTTGCAAAGAAAGTAAATGACTTAAATTATATCATTAACACTCCCGGGAGACGGAAACAGAAACAACTTTGTCATATAAATATGTTAAAGGAATATTTTGACAGAGATAGCTCAGCTAATTATTCAGTTAATTTAGTTGTACCTGTCCCACACAGTGAAGATATCAACGATGGAGTTCGATCAGACTATAGTGACTCTGGTATAAATATCTTCGGAATTCAGAAATATTGAACAACCTAGGCCAGAAACTTTCACATCTACAACAACAGGAAAGAAATGAACTAAAACAGCTATTACATGACTATGAGCACTTGTTTCCTGATGTTCCAACACGAACAAGTAAAATTTATCATGACGTTGACATTGTAGATTCTGCGCCTGTGAAACACCATCCTTATAGGATGAATCCTCTCAAACAGAACTATCTGAAGAAAGAAATTCAGTATTTACTGGAGAATGATTTCATAGAACCAAGTAAAAGTAACTGGAGTTCACCATGTATTCTTGTTCCCAAGCCAGATAATACATTCCGTATGTGTACTGACTATAGAAAAGTCAACAGTGTCACCAAAACTGATTCATTTCCAATCCCAAGAATGGACGATTGCATTGATAAAATTGGAAATGCGGAATATGTCACCAAGTTTGACCTTTAAAAAGGATTCTGGCAAATTCCACTGACGGAAAGGGCAAAAGAAATTTCAGCATTTGTAACTCCAGATGGACTTTATCAATATAAAGTCATGCCGTTTGGAATGAAAAATTCGCCTGCAACGTTTCAACGTCTGATGAACATGATAACATTTGGTCTTGATAATTGTGACGCTTATATCGATGACGTCATTATCTACAACAACACCTGGGAAGATCATTTGGAAACCATTCGAAAATTCTTCGATCGACTCAGTGATGCGAATCTGACAATTAATTTGAGCAAAAGTGAGTTTTGCCATGCTTGTGTCACATTTTTAGGACATATTGTGGGACAAGGTCAAGTTAAACCTATAGAAGCTAAGGTCAAAGCTATCTCTGAATTTCAAGTTCCAATTTGTAAAAAGCAACTGATGCAATTTCTACGTATGGCTGGATATTATCGGAAAATTTTGTTCCAATTTTTCCAAAATTGCTGAACCTTTGACAAGTTTATTGAGTAAGAAAACCAAATTTCATTGGTCTGACAAGTGTCAGGAATCTTTTGACAAGTTAAAGGCCATGCTTAAGAATGCACCAGTTCTTTCTGCACCAAATTTTAGCCAATCATTTAAATTATCTGTTCATGCAAGTGATGTAGGGGTTGGTGGAGTATTGATTCAGGAAGACAAAAGTGGTGTGGATCACCCTGTGTGTTATTTTTCTAAAAAACTAAACAAGCACCAGAAATATTATTCCACAATTGAGAAGGAATGTTTGGCTTTGATATTGGCTTTACAGCATTTTGAAGTGTATGTTACCTCAGCTCTTTCTCCAATTATTGTGTACAGTGATCACAATCCCCTTACTTTCATCAACAAAATGAAAGATAAAAATCGGAGATTGTTGAGATGGAGTTTTATATTGCAAGAATATAACATTGACATCAAACACATCAGGGGAAAAGACAATGTGATTGCAGATGCACTCTCACGTGCCTAGAAATGTAATATTGCTTGATGTAATTAAATCCAGTATCATAAAACATGTTCTTATGTAATTTTGGTTATTATAGTATTAGATGTATATTCAAAAGAAAGCTTTATTACATAAATCTTTCTTTTTCTTTATGAGGGGAGGTGTTATGTATAATGTTTATATAATATTATAAATATTTTAGGACATTATAAATGTTTCTTCACTTTAATATTTGCTTAAATCTTAATGTTATCAGGAAAAACATGTTTAACTAGTGTCCTTGAATTAGGTTGTTTTGATCAATATGTTTTCTCAATTTGAAGGTCAAGGTTGAATTTTGTTTACAGTTAGAATTCCATTAAGATGACTCATATTCTAGAACATTCTGTCATGTGACCAATCTTTATATATACCATGTTTGGTGGACATTTTTTCAGTTTTGACATTACCATCAGTCTTGTAAAGAGCTATTACAGTTGTGAAAATTCATTCCAAATTCTAAGAGAGGAATTATTTTAAATATTCATTGGATTATAACAGTGCTCATAAACTTTTGGATTTTGGATTTTTAATTGACAATTTTGGAATTTATGTGAACTTATTCAGAGATTTTGGAATACTTCATTTTGACATCAGCACATCAAGATTACTAGTACATCAGGACTTTGGAGACCATTAGCACATCATAACATTCAAGGACACAGCCGTGAATTCGGAACATTCTATATTTAGGACTTGTGATTAGAACAATCATTCTTATTGGATTATTAGGATTTCAAAACACATCACTGTAAGTGACTTTTTGATTTTTCATTTTAATTATCTAGTAATAAATTGCTTGTTGATTTTTACTTGATTTGTTGGTTTCACTTTCTTTCTGTTACATTTTTCTTAGACCATAGAGTCGTAACAAATATCATATATAATCTACCAATGTGATGGTACATATATCACATATAGTCAAACAGTGTAATGGTACAGATACCACATATAGTCCAACAGTGTAATGGTACAGATATAACCTATAGTCTACCAATGTAATTGTACAGATACCACATACAGTCAAACAGTGTAATGGTCCAGATACCACATATAGTCTACCAGTGTAATGGTACATATACCACATATAGTCTACCAATGTAATGGTATAGATAGATACCTTATATAGTCTATTTATGTAATGGTATAGATAGATACCTTATATAGTCTACCAATGTGGTGGTATTTATAGGTTACTGCATTTGTATGGGAAAATATGAACGAGTTTTTTTGAGCTATACTGCACGACGTCAGGAGTGCAGTATAACTCAGAAAAACGAGCTCATATTTTCCCATACAAATGCAGTAACCTTTTTATTATATACTCATTTAGCTTTTCTACCTAAGGCTGAATAAAAAAAAGAACACACTACAAGAAACAAAGTAACTGAATTTCTGCTATATTCTAAAGTAAATACACAACCGAAGTTAAACCAATACACAGTAACAGTATTCATGCGCACATGGCACCGCCCAGTGACCTTTGAACTTGGTAGAGTAGCGCGCGCTCTGTGATTTGTTTCAAAAAGAAATCTCATTTTGGTCTACTTAAAATTGAAATTTTGAGTCATATTGTGAATGACTGCGCCTTGGAACAAGTTTCCCAGTTGATCTGGAATGGAGGGATTTTGTTTTTATCTCGATTCAGCTAAATTCTGCTCTTTTAGTTTTTAGCTGGTTCTATTACGTACGATTTACATGTAGCTCGAGGGACTGGCCTCGACAGCAAGCTAGCTTACACATGTGTTACTGTCCTGTCATTGAGTGTTTGGAATCATAAGGTGGACAAAATATGAAATTCTTTTAAGTGAAATTCTCAAGAAGATGCAAGATTAAATATTTTTTTAGGGAATATTAAATTCATTTCGTTTTGGAGTGCAGTAAATTCTCCTTTGGAATGTGATTTCTGTTGGAAATGTAGTCTAGGTTGCAGTGCAATTTCGCGCCGTGGATCAGAAAGTACATTTTGAAGAAATTCATGATGCAGAAAAGTAAGTACATTTATTGTCATTCTTATTACCAGCTATAGATGACATATTTATATGTACTGTCATAATAAATCCAAACAATTTCTCAAAAAAAAAAAAAAAAAAAAGGCAAAATTGCAAAGCGGCTGGGGTGTGAGAGCCCATTTCTTCAGCGGAAAATAAGGCTTCTTCGTTATCGTGGCTTCTTGGCTCCGAGGCACTTGCTTTTATACCAAAACCCGCCTTCTTTAGTTGTATTTTTTCGAATTTAGTGCTTGGACTGACTTGTAAAATTAGCGGTCTCTGAGAGAAACGGAATATCATTTGGTCATAAGATGCCTTTTTATGCTATTTTTTTAATAGACTCTAGAGAGCACGGTTCATAGTCTGAACCATCGGCTAAATAAGAGTTTAAATGATCAGAATGATATTTTCAATACTGCATGCCTCACGTTTGTTGTCATAAAGCCACCGCTGTACATTGTGAATATCACGTTCAGTCACTTGCTTGGTTGAAAGATTCTTTTGTGACTCAATGAATTCATCCACATCGTCAGCTTTATCATCTCTACTCTCAAACAGCTTGTTTAGTTCATTCACAGACAAATCTAATAAAGCAAAAGCTCCGGTGTCTGCTACATTTGCGTACATTGTTTGTTTACAATAAAAAGTAAGTAGTTCCTAACACGCGATACTATTTTTAGACACACGTGTCGTGCAGTATGAAGCCGTGCAGTATGGATAAATACTGCACGATTCTGACAATGCAAAGTTAATGGAGAAAAAAATGAGTATATAATAAAGATAGATACCTTATATAGTCTACCAATGTAGTGGTATAGATAGATACCTTATATAGTCTACCAATGTAGTGGTATCGATAGATACTTTATATAGTCTACCAATGTAATGGTACAGATAGATACCACATATAGTCTACCAATGTAATGGCATAGATAGATTCCTTATATAGTCTACCAATGTAAGTTACAGACTAGATATTTATGTGTGCAATCTGGTGGTTCTTTCAATGTCAAATATGGAGGTTTCTGTTTACACTTATTTTTGAATCATTAATGCATGAAAACCACATATTTCATATTCTTATAAAATTATGTTCCACATTTTACGAACTATTGCGTTTAAATGTGTTACCCTCGCTAAAGTTTGAGCAGCATTACCTTCCCTGATACGTGTGAGGAAGTGACGTATCAAAGGAATCATAACTTGTTTGAATGGAAATATGGCGTAAGTGGCTCACGATAGGCCATGAAAAGTACAGTTATCTTGTGGCAATTAAAAACTAATGCTGCAAAGAGAATTGATATAGTTCTCCATGCCTAAACTAAAAAAGACAAACCCACACATTTAAATAATGACATTGTTAGGAAGAATTAGGAAAATACAGTGCATTCCAGTGCATTAGCGCAGTAACAGTTTGTTACCGATGTCAGCCAACATATATTTCTGACTTTAAAATCATGAAAATCACAAAAGGAAAGCGTGTATATAAAATCCCAATGTTTTGGTCAAAATTATTGCCAAGAACTCATTGAGAATGCACATTAGTTAACTGAGATTGAAAATAGGGGAATCCCTCCACCACCTTTTATTATCTATTAACAGAATCTTTCACCGTGTTTTATTTGTTATTTGCTACATATATTTCTTCTTAGTTAATCCGTAATTAGTCAAAATAAGAAGAAAAAAAAAAGAAACATGCTTTTAGTTTTAATTCATGGACCTTATAAAAGGAGATTACTTATTTCTCAACGTTCTTCTCTGTCTGTCTGTCTGTCTCTGTCTCTCTCTCTGTCTCTGTTTCTCTCTCTTTTCCACAATGATATGATCTCAAAGTAAAGGTGACACTGACGTCCAAAAATCATTATAAATATTTAGATATTACTTCGGGTAAACTAGCTTTATGGAACAAGGGCAAGGGATTCTTATGTCGTCTTAACGAGTAATTGTGTACATAGAGGCTCAATCAATATCGCTTTGTCGTGTTTTCTTAACCGATACATTCAAATGAAATAAAAACAACTTCAAAATATAGAGCACATATCACTATCATCTCTGAGAATGAGATTAGCCACATCAAGGATGGAACCCAATATACGATGACATTTGGACCGTATGGAAATAATGAGATTAGCATGAGACTGGTTCTCAGATGACAAATGCAAAACAAAGACAGGGCATTTTCTTGTACTAAAGTAGCGACGAAGAGTCTATAAATGCCAGTAAAGTGATGTTGTTTATTTTAATGTGTTTCCATGGAGAATTTATTATATTGGTCCATGCACCATCTTCCGCGTCTTTAACCGTCACATATAAGCTAACTATTATAGCTTCCTATGTCTGTCAGATGTGAGTTATAATATTGCTAGCATATGTTTTTATTTTGAATTTTACTTTTTCTAATCGACTATAGTATACTTTCCATATAATCAGTGTAATTGAACACAAAAATGAAATACTAAAGTTATTATCATTATACAATTTATAAGAAAACATATTGTGTATATAAAATAGTATAGGTCAGATAATGGCTTTTGTGATAACGGAACAAAAAATCCAAAATATGCAAATATATTGCAAAAGCATGGTTTACCTTAATAGGAAAGTTAAATTTGCGTAGAAAATTGTTTCGGTTACTTTTGTTTAATTTATATTAGGTCTAAAGAATCAAAGGAAATAGTATAATGGCAATATTCAGTTCAGTTTCGTTCGATATAATTGTTTTACCCCCTGAGAAAACAAGATAAATCATTCGTTGAGAAACATACCAATATATATAATTTGTCACTTGTTTATAGTTATCAAGGTACATCATCATCTTGTGTTTAAAGAATTAGTAATATATGATTTTTATTTCTTACTTTTTGTATGGATAGTTTACTTATTTTGGCATATAAAAGACAAGCTACTTCGTGTTGTCTTTTTCATTATAAAATTTGTAACTTTTCAAATTTGTAAAAAAATATTTATCTTAGCGATTTCTTTTGTCCTTGTCTTTTTCAGCTCTACATAACTTTGCATTAATTGATTGGTTGAACATTTCATTCCAACGAGTGAGAGATCTTGACAGTCTTCTCACAACTTTCCTGGATTATGGTGTATACAAAAATAATAAAATTATTATTTATGTATCTCAAACATATTTCAGCAGAGTATTTTTTTAAACTTTTACTTTTCTTCTTTTGATCATTCATTACCATTCTACTAATTAATGATGTGCCATTCTATTTATCATTAGGCATAATTCCACCCTGCGAGTGATACATTATATATGAATCACCATGAAAAGTGACAAAATAACAGAAAGCAGAATTTATTTTGCTTTCATGACGTAACATTATCTACTTGCACAAAGGATATCCTCACCGTTGCTTTTCTATGTTTCCTATAGTTTACTTCTTGTAAATTTGCTTTGTTGTTAACAATTACGTTGCAGATTAATACGTTATTTGGTGCTGAGTTATGAATTGATTTATTTCATTAGAGAAGCAAATATTGATACATGTAACAGGATGCCTTAAAACTGATTTGAATGACCTTCAAATATGTTAAGTAACTAATGACGATAAGGCTAGAGTATACTAGAAATACTAGAAAGGGATGATCATAGGTAATCAGTTAATAGCTAAATGGTTGCTACCAGCAGATTTTGTAAACCAAGTCATTGTCACGAAATTGTGTGTCCTAAAATACATTTGAATAATACACGAACGAATTTTAATTACTTTCTTTGCAGCGTACAAGCGTTACCCGGTACAGTATAGTTTCACCCTTAGCTATTTCAAAATACTGAGTTCGGTTCACCCACTGCTGCACGTACAAAGTGCCGACGGTAAGAAACTCGATTACCTCGAGTTCTCTGGTCTTGGATTTGACTATAACCAGGGTACTTATGGCCCACATTCTCTGTATAGTCACAATACGGATGAGTTTTGTCAGGAAGCTGTCCGTCTTACGGATGGCTTCCTGGTGGATGATTCTCGTCTGGAAGTCAGTCAGAGTTCTTAATATCTGGGTCCATCTCAATAAGTAAATGAACTCATGTATTAGGGATTCTGGGAGAAAAACTTCAGAACTTACATCGTGCTCTGCCCAACAACAAAACAAAGTTTTTTCACCGTATATCTGAAAAGATGCACACAAATAACCACCATACGGAGGCAATCTTCAGCTGTATAGGTATGGGAAAATGAAAATATATTCTTTCTTTCTATCCATTCTATGTGAAAGAATCGTTTTATATATTGGATGTTTCGGAATTTATTCTAAATTTTATAAGAGTCAGACCTATTGCACAATAACGCAATGCTATCAGATAGACGATAGTCTCTTTCAAGTTAGCCATTTGTTTAGCTGAACAGACAAGTTGTATTCAATTATACGTTGCATGCATTAACTGATGAGTAGTGTTAGAGTTCTTATAATCCACTACGATTATTCTTGACATAGACATATTTATGTACGATCGTGGCTATTATGATCTCGTACAGTCGTTCCTATGAAATAATTTAATACGTAACGAAATCAGTTCATGTCCGCGCATGCGTGATGTATATAATTCTAGTCGTACTTAACCGTGTCTCGTGTATTACACGGCTCAGTCATTGTATTTTAGTTGTTCAGGGGGAGTCATCAAACTCTGGAGTTTTATGTAACCCGGATGCTGCGGTCGATACTAACTTTGGTTCGAAGGACGGGTCTAGTTTTCTCAGTGTGAGGGGCCAAAGGTTCTGAACCAGCGGGTCTGCACAATAAGGAGGTTCTCGAGGATCCTTCGGCAGGCAGGGAGGAGCGGAGTACGCGAGGTCTGTCCTTCACTATTGAACAGGAGCTGTGCAATCAGAAATCTCTCGTGATGGTCTACTGGACTCCACGATATAAATAACATCATACGTTACATATAGTGTGTCACATACTCCAATGTGAGTGTCGATCCAACAGAATCAACGTTTTGCTTCGCTGCAGAGGACCACGTCCCGACATTTCGACAACATTATTTTGAAAATTATTGATTTCGTTCAATTACATTTATATTGCAAAATTGATTAAACTATGTATTGTGATCGCAAGTGCATCATTGTTGAACAGTTAACTGACAGATATTTGGTAGGTTGTTACAAACTACATTCACGTAGCGTATTGAATTGTATGAGAATGTGATGAGGTTACAGCTGTTTAATATTCCTATTCTTGGGCAGTGATGAGGTCAAACTGAGATAGGAAAAAAGATAACCGGAGTTGAAATGGAAACAAGTCTTGTTTGAGTATTGTTTTGTTATGTATTCTATGTTTGCAGGATAAATAATATACAAGGTTGGTGGTATTAAGACGGATATGGCAAGCTTTGTTGTTTTAAGATTGTATAACCTTCGACTAAAAAAACGTTATAGTCAAAGATTAAAAAACACTAACCTTTTATTCTATATTTGCCGGGCAGAATAAAATATCTGCGCGCAAACGAAATCCTTGTGAATCTATGCAATGATCATGTGCGCTGTCAATGCGATGATGAAGCTGGTAATTTACCATAATCAAGACAGTTATCTTTATGGACATAGTAAAGCTATTACGAGGCTCCAGGGCTTATTTATGGCATGTCATTTGTTTTAGCACTGAAACTCTTACAAAAGTCTATCAAATGTATTTGTTCTTGATTATACACCATATTGCCCCACATATACAACAATCAGTCCATTATCTGCATAATTTATACAGATTTATCGTCCTTGCTTGCTGGCAATCTTTGCACGGGTTGCTTTAATATCTTTTCTGCCTCTTATACTCTTTAAAATTTAGTTTTGGTTGCAGAACTCAATAATATGTATTAGAATACAGTTTTTTTTGTTTCGATTCGGTTGGTAATCGTATGCGTGGTAGGTGAAGTTCATATTACAAACGTTAATGTGCGTAGCCATAATAAGTTTACAGTAGGTTTTGAAATTTGCATACAAAAAGTAACGCTGAAGTATCGACCGCCGTAGTAACGCTGAACTATCGACCGCCGTAGTAACGCTGAACTATCGACTGCCGTAATAATATTTGGATGAGCATTAAACAGTGAAATCAGATATATATATCTTAGGTGCGGATTTTGGTAGCGAATGCTTGAAAGAAATTTACTTTGCACAATGTCTAGATCATGTTTTACGCCAGCATTTTTTCGACAGAATAACTACGCTTAAGACAGACAATTTTAAAAAGGTGAAAGAAAGGAAAAGATACTAATGTCCATGTGCGTCGATTTCTCTATGTTTACTAGCAGAATTAAAATACACAACCTGTCAAAACAATTTTCAGGTTCATATGAAAAGGTGCTTGTGTATCTACTCTCCAGTTTATATTCTTAAAATACTATTTTTCATTTAATTTTTTCCGCCGGGAATTTATGGTGTAATTTACGGACGACGAAAGAAATCTTTGAAATAAAGTATTGCAAAGTAATTTTGAAATCTGTTTCATAAAACATTGCATGCGTGAGAACGTCTTAATGATTGTGATTTGTAAAGCATTAGACATCTGCAAAAGATTTTGCAATATAATTCGAAGACATAGAGCTTAAAATAGTCTTGAAAACTTTGCGTTCAACGTTGCTCCAAATATTTCCAATCTTCTCTCAATAACTTTACCTGCTTAATTTAATCTCACAATATTGACGTATGTGTACAATCAATAGTAGTCAGGGACCCCGTGTGGTCTAAAGTGCTCGCCTTTACAGATCACCGATATCTCACCTGTGTCCGCGTGGGTTCGAGTCTCGGCTTGGCCAATGTGGGTTGGTGAGAAAGTTTGCCCGTAGCTTCCCGTGGGTCGGTGGTTCCTCCTGGGGTTTTTCTCCACTAAATATACTGGCCGCTATGTATAGCTTATCATGTGCTGAAAAGTGCCGTTAAACCCACAGAACATAAACCCAATAGTAGGCTTGTATGTCTTTTCAGGAAGTGAAAATCAATGTACTGTATGAAAAGAGTCATATATAATTCATGTTGGTTCCTTCCAGAAGAAAAAAAGGTACTGAAATGAAGTTGTACAGAAACAAGGACTATATAGTTTTGACTTATCCTTATTTACGGCCCAGTTTTAATACATGATGTCACACAATCTGATCAAGTTAGATATGGGACATGCTCCTAGTCAGCCAATTTCTTCCTATCAACTGCTCGGTAATTATTTACAAATCTGATAATTTTCAAACAAATTGTTACTAAAAAACATATTAAATATTTAGGAAATATTGCAGTGCTCTTCATGACCTCCCTTTCATTCCTGTGTTAAAAATTAGATGCTGCACGTATAATGTGATTCAATAAAAGGATCAGAATATTGCGTTGGAAAGTTATTTTAATATATTTTATCATATATACGTTAAGGGCGAAAAGCTACACCATTCTGTGCTACTACTCACTTTTAAGGTTGGGGACATATGCACCGGTAAGTTTTCAAAATGGAGAGTATATGGATATATTAAAAGTTATAGTGGTTCGAAAACTAATAATACGGTAAACATTGGCGTAATACGTGTCAATCGTCATGTAATAAATATAATTAGTGACAGAGTTTATTCATTAACAGCGAAATAAGGTCAGACGTTTTTGCTCTCATTGATAATTCTTAACCATGCAATAAGCTTGATAATACGTAAACTTGAAGAATTAATCAGATACATTGAAACATTCCCATTATATAGTATGCAAAGAATAACCAACGTGTCCTATTTATCTTTACTTGCGTTGGGCAGCAGTACAAATTTACAGATAAAAGAAAGATTGCATTATGAAAAGCTCTATGTATTGTATACATATTTCAGTAACGTTTGCTTTTATATATACAACAGAGTTTCATAAAAGAAAGAAATGGACACTTGGTCGTAAAATCTTATATGTGATATAAACATACTCAGAGAGACAATGTATTTAATGCCAAGTACTAATTTGAAAGTCGAATGCCAAACCATACACCCTTGATTTTCCATTTAACCTTAATAAGCCACAATGAAACTTTCTTGCACTCTTAACTTTGACTGGAGTTGACAAAGAAATGATTTCAGGCTAACTGAGTTTTCTACATGCAAGTTAGGAAGTTAATAAGTTCCAAAATTCTTTTTTTTCTGATTAATTTTATAGACCGGGTTAAATGGAATTGTCTTAGAAAATAATATTACCATAAGATAAGTCTGCATAGACCAACTTGTCCCGACAGGATTAGAATATTAGCAAACTACAAAAAATATAGCAGCGAGAGGTCCGATCTTGACCAAAATGGGCATTTGCCTTTACTCAACTTCTATTGCATCAAATAATAATCTTTTTTCCAATCTGCAATATCTACTAGTACTACGTCACCACTATCGCCACTATATCTCCTGCCAACAGCAACATCACAACAACTACAACAACTGCTATAGTTACTTTTACTACTACTGTTGTTGCTGTTGCTGCTGCTTCTTATCCTTCTACTACCACTACTATCGGCTTGAATAGTGGTCGCTGCATCACTTGTAGTTATTAACGGGGACTTAAAGGGCCAGGAAGAAGATGCGGTTAAATGAGTGGTGGCAAAATGATTCATAGTTATTACTAAATATCTTGTGAACAAAACATTATTTTTCATAAATCAAGGGATATGGTATGGAAACTAGGAATAGCATTAAATCCGCAGGAATTAACCGCATTAAGTCCACCATAAATATGATCATATGAAATATTTCAATACATGTCAATAAAATATAGTTGTCAAAATTCAACATTGTTCGAAATCTTAAAGACAACCTGACTACCAAAAAGGATGGACACTGCTACTGCTGCAAAATAATACTTCCAATATCATATTGTGGGTAATTATCAAGTATGTCTTACACTAGTTTGGTATATATTATTATCTTGGTTTTATTTCAAACATGATATTTTCTTCTTTAATGAGCCTGAAAGTTTTCTTAATGTCTCCGATGATAATTTGTGTTAAGCATAAATTAAAAGAGTTTTTTCTGCATTCCTTCATTCATATTAGTATGTAATGTTATATAATTGAAAGTGGATTATTTTTTACACATGTACATACATGCAATATTCTCTAGGAACGAAACATGACATGATAATATGCTGAAAACTAACATGCGTATTTTTGTTTATTGAGCATCAGAGTAAAGAAAGAAAATATGATAATATATTTAAAGAATAAACCCCTTGGAAACTTATGTATCAGAAGTAAACCATCCAATAATTGTATTTCATTTTCTCACTCGGACCCATTTGGTGGCGAAGAAACCTTGCAGTAACTCATTAATCGGGAGATCTCCCAATTTACATGGAATTATTACGACTTTCTAATTCCTCGCATCGGAAAGGTATCGTTGGCCTCAGTCTAATTGGCTATTTTCGCTTGTTTGAAGGAGAAAATTGCCGTAGACATAAGTGTGATGGGTCACATTTCTGACATCAAATCTAATTTAGATACGAATAAGCTTCAATATTGTCAATCTATCAATTTTCTTACTACAGAACCCATACGATTTCATTGCCGTATGCATATAAGTGCACTATATCTAAAGCCTTAATCATCAAACGATCCAACATAACACCATTTTCGAAAAACATTAATAATGGGCAACACCTTGATGCAAAACACTTGGTTGTGATGATTAACTTCAATTATAGAAAGGTCCACAATACTCCATGAATGATTGGATAAAACCATTAGAAAGAAATTAAACGGCCTCCTCATTTAGCCAAAGGCAAGAGGAAGTCGTTTTTTATATTACACGTTCACACTACATGTGTGTTTGAGAGATGCCAGACATTTGTTTCAAGACGGTTTTCAGCTAGTATTGGTAGTTAGGAAGAGAAATCAGAAATATACATTGACAGTTTCTGCCAATGTCAGATTCCTCAGTTTGGTATTTTGTATAGGCTGTTTGAATTTGTTGATTATACGTTCCATCTAAGATATCAAACGACTAACGCTTTCAGAATGGACATAAGCTATGTTTAAAAATCATCCTCTTACCAGTGTCATTTCTTGACCGATACACTTTACAGCAATTCGTTAATTGACATGTCGGCTAAGGCCTGTTTCGTTTGTGAAATTTGAGTTGAATTGGATACGTTTTAATGCCATAACCTGCTTCTTAAACTTACTGAGATTTTTAATTGATACAGTATTTTCTGATAGCTGAACATTTTGTATGTATACCCTGTGCTCCTGTTGCACAAGTATCGACATGGAGAGGACCATTGATAAGTTCCCGTGGTTCAATCTCACTGATACATTTGTATGTATACCCTGTGCTCCTCTTGCATACGTATCCACATGGAGAGGACCATTGATAAGTTCCCGTGGTTCAATCTCACTGATACATTTGTATGTATACCCTGTGCTCCTCTTGCATACGTATCTACATGGAGAGGACCATTGATAAGTTCCCGTGGTTCAATCTCACTGATACATTTTTGATTTAGGGTAATACGATTACTGAAAAGAAATGAATAGTAAAACCTATGAAGATATGGACATCTTTCTAGGTCTTTCTACTTAGTAAAACCTATGAAGATATGGACATCTTTCTAGGTCTTTCTACTTAGTAAAACCTATGAAGATATGGACATCTTTCGACGTCTTTCTACTTAGTAAAACCTATGAAGATATGGACATCTTTCTATGTCTTTCTACTTAGTAAAACTAATGAAGATATGGACATCTTTCTACGTCTTTCTACTTCTTACATCTTTTACACGGAAATAACGCTTGGAGAGTTCATAAATTTCTCTTTTTAAAATATTATTGTCTAAGCCGGCTGTAAGTGATTATAAAATAGAAAAAGTCATTGAAGACACGTACTAAATAAATGTACACAATACAAAGTACAGTACTTATAAAAGGAACTGTAGAATTCTCATTTTCAACATGATTTCATCTTTTTTGTTTCGAAAATTATTGTTGAGGTTACATATAAGCACATAAATAAACAAAATTGTACTTGCCACAGAATTGTATGACACAGGGATAGGGGTTTCTCCTGTTTTGTCAGGAATTATTATAACCATATCATTTTTGCCAATTGAAATGATTGTAATGTAGAAGCAAGAACATAATTATTAGCAGTGCTTAGCGTGTCACGGGTGAAACAATTAACATTCTTGTCCATGTATAACGGGTTTATTTTCAGCAATTAGTAAAACTCCACATGTCTACATAGCATTAACCTGTTACATGTTGATCATTATCTGACAAAAACATGAACTTGTTTCCTTATTTTCCAAGCTTTTCAGAAAAGAGTGCTAATTTGAAAACACATCGAAGTACTACATTTTAGTAAGTATATGTACACGTATAAGAAACATTCAGTTCATAATGTATTTATGGTGGTGAATATCGGAATCATTCACAATATAAGACAGAGTTAAGAGATAAGTCTAGATTATTACTGTATACTATTTCTGTATCGCCCGTGCATCAAAAAGCGGTGGAAACACATCCACGCTATGCGGAGAGAGAAGTTATAAAATAAATGATGACGTTGGTATTGAAGTCTATAAATAAATGGAAATCTATATGAGGTTTGATACGGTTCCCTCTTTACTGCCACCTTTCGGTGCGCGGACCCCTTTTAAAGGCCTATTATTTTAAAGGATTCAGGTCATGTGATCTGAGTAATTCAGCTTTCCTACGCGGTGTTCATCGCGCGGAAGGATTCACTCAGTAAGGGCTCTCTAACGTGATTTGGGCTAATTTAGTTATGTGACAAGACGTTTGCGTGTGCACTTGGACCTTCGTTCTCAGTATTCTTCTTTTTTATGTTTCTCTTGATTTACAAAACAGATCGATTGGAAAGATGAGTATTATTTTCATTATCGTTCTTTACACGTAAAAATAGACTTTGTAATTTATTTCCTATTTTTGCATCTCACATTTTTAGTTTGTCTTTCTCTTCATTTTTCCTCTCGTCACACTTATAATGTGCTATTCCATCTACAGATAGTTACACTGACATTAAAATCTACGCAGATATTAGGCTACGCCCTGATTTCTCTATGCAGCATATTTCTAAGATCTAGCTTCATGGAACCGGGCTACAAATGTTCAGAAAATAATCAAATACAATTTTTCAGTGGTGAATAAAATTCAACTTGACGTAGTTGTTCTTGTGGTCAGTTATAGCGATTTCAATTGGGATGGTACGACTTTCGCAGATTAAGTCGCTATCAGATATTAGGAATCGGCCTGTCTATTGCAACGCAAGTAAGCCATTAAAAACGTAGAGTTCCTTGTACCTTACTATCGAGATTTTGCACGGCGGAGAGAGCTCGGGATGATGACCGCTCGCACACAAGTTCGTATTGGAAAAAAAAAAACAGTTAACACGAGCCAACCTTACACTTGAGGCTGAGAGGCACATCTACCTATCCATTTGACACCAAGGCTGAGAGTCACATCTACCTATACTTTTGACACCAAGGCTGAGAGGCACATCTACCTATCCATTTGACACCAAGGCTGAGAGGCACATCTACCTATCCATTTGACACCAAGGCTGAGAGGCACATCTACCTATCTATTTGACACCAAGACTGAGAGGCACACCTACCTAACCATTTGACACCAAGGCTGAGAGGCACATCTACCTATCCATTTGACACCAAAAGGGAGCTAGAGTTTGCATTGACAAAGTTTTGGTTGACGGTGTTCATTTGTCAAACAAAGGCCAGTCTCACATGTACAAGTCACTCGAATGCTTTCACATTTGCTTGCAGGCAAAGTGCCAGGGAGTAGAATGCCGTAAATTAAAAACTGTTTAATATCAAACTTAAAATACATCATTTCGTGTCTGTCAATTTCTACCATTGTCGTAATGGCTTTTTGTAGGCGATGTTATTTGTATTAATGTATCCATATCGAAAATATTTACTCCAGTTTTTACGCTTCTCGATGTATCTCTTGTCTTTGCCTGCTGGTTCCGAACTACTGATATGCGCTTTCCTTTATGTATTTTGTATCATCGCACTTTATATTATTATTGTGTTGGGGTTTCTGTACCCTTTACATTGACTTCAGTCGCTTTTGATTTGATCTTCTAACGTATCGCTTGTCATTTATCACCACATGTATCTTTGTTTGCATGTTCATTTGTTTGTTACAATGATTGCGGAGTTTGGATCCGCATCTCAGTACAGTGACCCCTAACGATGATCTATTTTACAGTTGGTCCCACACCATTGGTACACACTTTGCGTTTGGGGTTCCGTACAACTCTTTCGTTTCGTCCGTGTTTTCGCATCGCATGTATCAATTCTTAATTTGGTTCTGCAAGACATCATAATGACCCCTAACAAAGTTCTTTCTTTTCTGCTGGCTGGTTCAGCACCACTGTTGTACACTTTCCCTTTTATTTTTTATATCATCACAATTGTTATTAATATTACTTTAGCAGCTGTGCACCCAACATTCTCTTCAGTCATTGCTGTTCAGAGGTTTCTTACCACAGGTACATTTGTTTGCTGTGCGTTCATTAATTTCTTAAAATATTTTCGCACGTTCTATTTGCCCTCCACTACAGTGACAATTCACTTTTTCAGAAATTCAAATAGGAGTTCTATTTTCAACAAGTTGTTTCCGTACCACTAGACTACTTTGCTTTAACAGTATTATTATCAATATGCTCAGCTTTAAGATGATGTAAATCGTCTACTTTATCATTTTGGTTAATGACGGTTTATATATTTAATTTTATTTGCATCAAACAGTCCGATGTGAATCAGTACAGGTTATCTTCTTGACTTGTTTCAGTTTATCATGCCCTTTACATATTCATTATTATTCCATATGGGAACACATGTCAAGTCTGTGTCTCGTACTGATTTAAGCTCCTTCATTAAATATGCTCACACTTGCACACACAAATCTTTGCTTCTGATCCACGTGTCTCATGACTTTCATATTGTTTGCAGAATGCAGCCTCGTAGGAAAGCAGCAGCCAAAGTACAAGAGGCAGTGAACAGCTGAAACGAAGTGTGAAAAGCGTTGTGTTGATTGAGTTTGGATTGACTTGAGCATAGCCTTAGCGTAGAATTCTTCACGAAGCACAGAGGTCATAACTATCCTGCAGGGCCTAAGCCCATTGTTCAGCGATTCAAGGTCTTACCACAATACGTAGCACAGCCACAACAACATAGAAACCACGTTTGTGTCATTTAAATAGATATAACAAAGTTAGAAAATTAAGCATCACCGAAAAAAAACTTCTTGTAAATAGGGCTTACAATTTATCCATCCCAGTAAAAGTTTAATATTTACATTACTGGATTTTGGTCCATCAACAAAAGAATACATCCTCACTGGGTTTTTTATATTGGTTTTAAAGGAACGTTTCATTTACATGCAGTTAACCAATTGTAATCTGTATAGGTTACATAGAAGTTACTAAGGCTGAAATACGAAACATATTGGATGTGAGAAGCTTGCAGGTCCCTTTTGTTGAAGAACTTTCCTCTACGTTACACATTTCAAAATTACGCTTAGTTGAAAAGAAACTCCTTTAAAACATTTACGATGATTCATCACAACCAATCTTACTCGTCGGGCAACTTTGTTAGCGATAGAATTGCACCCAAGCAGTTAACAGTTCCTTATTGAAAATATAGAGAATGCCGTTGCATTTATAAAAGAGTTTGATAGTGGCTGCTTTACGGCAAAATCAGACATATCAAATGTTTTTTTTTTCGCAATGTTCATATTTTGATTACTATAAATTTTTACCCATGAATTGTAATTCAAGTTTCGAGACTTTTGCTAGCTTTAGCAATTCTCTATAATGAATGACACACAAAATGTTGTCAATTGCACATACTATTCATATTTTTTGACGCTTTCTTGATCTTAGATTAAACTTTTGCCCAGTGATAAAAAAGCTCGATTGGTTTCTAGGAGTATGTGCCAACATTGGTGTTCATAAGGCAGAAGATAAAACCTTTGCCCCATCCATAACTGTGACGTTACTTTGAGACGAAATAGATTCGGTGAAAATGACGCTTCGCTTTCCACCTGGTAGACTGAAAACGTGAAATGAATATACATAATAATGTTTTGCTCTAAGCTTAATCATCCTCGGAAAGTTATAGCCCATCATGGGTATCCTTACTTGCCTTGCGCAGCTGTACTGTGAAGGGCTTTAGGCTCGAAACATTTTTCTAAACAGTGTACCCTCTTTCTCTTCTTTCGTTCTTTCTTTCTGACTGCATCTGACTCCTTGTACATTGATATCTCTGGTTCAGGTCGATACAATTCTGTTCTTGGCACACATTATTGGCTGCACTTTGGACTCGGGGCTGGGCAACAAAAAAACATGTTTCTACTGGAATTATGCCCAAACGGATAATGTTCTTGAACTTTAGTTTTAGGGTGAAGATATTGCCAACAAATACATCTTTTCCACAATGATATTCAAGCCTTAGTGGAATTCATAAACAAGTAGCCTTCCAGAGGCACAAAAATCACACACCTTATTCGGAAAGTAATACTTGACTGACTTAAACTAAACATCTTGTTCAAGGCAGGTTATGTACCGTTTTTACATAACAAACTCGCTGATGTCCTTTCTCACAGCGAAGTTTCCACGTCAAGGATATTGACCCCTATGCAGCAATACAACGATGCATAATTACGAACCTTCCAAAACTGTATAACTAGAGAGTACACTTGAAAACTCGGTTCCAGTTGTGCTAAACCCAGTAACACCGAATATATAAACGATCTTGGACGCTAGTGAGGAAATGTAAGCTGGAAATATCAATTCAATTGTCTCTTCCCATTTCAAAAGCCAATCTGGCTCTCTTCATAGCACATTTAAGCAACAAAAAATACAGTACTCCCTTATTATAAAGTTGTCCATGGAAGCCAAAAAATATACCGCTTTGTAATGAGACCGCCTTATAAAATAGGTAAATGATAAATATAACTGTATCTCCACTCACTGAAATGGAACCCATGACCACAGTCGACCTATAACAGGAACAGTGTTATAACGAAGTGAGTGCTGTATGCGGCATCTTAAGTGTCTACTGTTATTTCAGAACTTTGATTTGTGCACACACTTTATGACTTTATACAATCTACTTCCTCTTTCCTTGTGAAAAAAATCTCTGTCAGATCACTCACAACAATAAATCCCGTTACGTTCACTTTCCCATGGGCAAAAATGTACTGCCCAAAATCACTGAAGCCTGACTGCACATTTTTTCAAGCGAAAAATGTATTGGGGAATATTACTTTGGCTTTCCAAGTTTCTCTAAGAATAGGCGACGTATCAGTGAAGATATCTGCAGAGCAAAATGATAATTTGATAGATATATCTCAAGTTTAGTTGTCTTAAAATAGTCTGACTGACATTGACTTTATGTAACTTCACACATAGCTCAGGACAACCCTATGAATTATCTCTTTCATCCCAAACCAACCCTATATTTAACCTGTAACACAATTGCAAGCTTACGTATCGCTTAGGGAAAATACTCCAAGACCGTTACTTATGTACCCAAACGGACAACAAGTTCCCAGAGCAGAATTTAATTCAGGAAACATCGAACCGTGCGGGGAATTTAAATGGATAAGGTAATTTACAATTACGGTATATCTGCGAAACCCTTAATTGTGTCACTGTACGTAGAGGTTAAATCGATAGACGTCTGCGTGGTTTTCCGAATAAAGAAATGAAATAATGAAAAGAAACTCGACACAAAGGGAACAAATCACCATCTTTGCTGGGAAAGAGATTAACTACAATAATTAAACAATCTAATATGCATAATAATGGGTTGGTTTGCCAATAATAAGATAAGAATGAGTCTAGTTCTAACAGAGAAAGTTTAGGAAGGAATGAAGACGTAAATGAGATAATGGTAATTCTTGTGCTAAAACAGTGATGATACGTTTGTAAACATTAGAAAGGTAATATTGTTGGTGGCTATTTTATGGAGAGAGATACTAGTATTGATCAATGAAATGTTAACTGTATCTTTCTCCAGTAAGTATAAGCCAGATATGACAGCTTCTTCTGTTCTGCAGCCATAATCTTAAGACATTGCCAGCTTCCTGAATCAAAACAAAATGAAATATTAATCCCATGTCTGTTTGACACCCTGTATGAAATAAAGGCGAAGGGATTCAGTATGTAAAATTGAATTGCGACATAATGAAACATTAAAGCAAAAATGCATACCTTTGTTAGAATGATACATTGAAAACGCCCGGTATTTCTAAAACGTTAGAGGTGCTTTGAAAATATGGTTCCTTACTTTCCTATAGTTAGTACCACGTGTCGAGAGAGTCAAACGAAACTCTCCAGTGAAATACAGTTCCATCCGATAATTTGGGGAATACCCGCTGAGAAAGAGTACCATTATTATGACGAATACATAAAAAACTTATATTTGAGTCGCCACTTGCCTGTTTCGGAATCTGCTGCCTGTCAAAGTTATCAGGGTACCTTGTTATGTTGTAATTGATGAAACGTTCACATCCTATTCTTAAATTTCGGTTTCTATCGATATTTGACTTCTTTTGGCATTTCAAAGGAATGCTACTTCATGCTGATTTTCTATAATTTAGTTGGCAATATTACTGATGTATTCATTTCATTGATGCGTCTGTTTTGTGCCTGTTTCTTTCAGTTCTAGATATTTTCTACAAGCAATATCTGTTGAACATTCAAATGAGTGAATGATTTTGAGCTTGTTCTTCTCGCAACTTTATAGTTAACTTCTTGAAAGCATACATTGTCTGGATAATAATGTACAAGTATAATCATGTTCTTATCAATATACTTGGAACACATTCCTGTAACTATTTGTATGTTCATTGTCCTTCCTTTTATTTATTTAACGCCACTCTTTTTCAGAATTTTATTTTGGGGAGTTAGAGTCCATCGTGTATTTCGGAGGAATATTTAAATGATATAAACTTTAAAACAAACACACGAAAATAGCATTCATCTGAACGAGAAGTGACATATTAACTGACAAGAGAACTTCTTATTACTTGTTCTGCGCCCTTATTGTATTTCGATGTCACGTAAAACATAAATCATTGCATATGTGAATACATAACCTTCAAACAATTTAATAAACAAACAAACAAACAAAACAAAACAAAAAACAAAACATCTACCTTTCAGCGAGGACCTATTTGTAAGGCTCACATATACGGAATCATTGCAATGCATGCCCTAAGAATTTATAGTAAACCTATCAATAACCAGAGCTGATCGGGACACGTGTTCATTTCCTTTTTGTGCTTTGATGATGTATTCGTCAGTATAAATGATGTTTCTATAATAAAGAGTAAAGTGCTAATCCGTTGTTCTGAATCCTGAACATGCATATACAAATGCTTTCCTACCTACCAACCCACCTGACCACCTACTTATTTAAATTATCTCTTCAACCTCCATTCATCAATTCTTTTGTCCATCCGTTCATCCCAAGATTCAATGATCGTCAAACAAACTGCACCTTAGCCGTTCCGTCATTAAATCATCCCTTAAACGAATTCATAAATCAACAAATCCTTATGTCCATCCATCCATCCATCCATCCATCCATCCATACATACATACATACATACATACATACATACATACATACATACATACATACATACATACATACATACATACATACATACATACATACATACATGGGAGCCGCGGTGGCTCAGTGGTTAGCGTGCCGGACTCTCGACCGAACGGGTGCGGGCTGGAATCCTACCATCGGACCAGCCTGGGTCAGCTACCATGGTGTGTCCTTGGGCAAGGCACTTTACTCCAATTGCCTCGGCACTAAATACTAAATAACCTACTTGTGTTGATATGCCGTAAAGCACCAAAGCAAACCAAACATACATACATACATACATACATACATACATACATACATACATACATACATACATACATACATACATACATACATACATACATACATACATACATACATACATACATACATACAAACATACATACATACATACATACATACATACATACATACATACATACATACATACATACATACATACATACATACATACATACATACATACATACATACATAAACACATACACACTACATGCACATGAATACTTTGAGAGAAATATTTTAATTAGTGATCGTCGTCATAGATTGCATTGTGGTTGCTCTAAAATTTTGAAACAAAATGAAAGATTATACGGCATATCACGAAAACTCTTCAAGAAATCATACGCAAGAACCATTGAAAATATGCGCACATAACCAAAGACAAGAATATATATATATATATATATATATATATATATATATATATATATATATATACATATATATCACGAAATTAATAGATATTTTTGTTGCATGATCGTTTTGTTCAACAACAAAGTACAGCTATGTCTTAAAGTCTCAAAGAGAGCAATTTTCGTCTTTCAGATACGGAATGAATTGCAATGTCCAGCTGAATGGAGTGAACGATAATCAGGCACACTGAATAAGCTGTCAGAGACACGAAAACCTTAACGTTTGGTAACTTGCTCTAATTGAAATAAAGTTTCTCAAAAGTACTTTTCAAAGTAAGATTTTACGTCGTTTTGGGAAAGTTTAAAAATTGTAAACCAGATAATCTTTTTATTCTTGCAAAAATCGTTCAGGAATTCCTTAAGTTTGAGCCACAATGGAAGGCCCTTTTTCAGGAGTATAAAAGATCTTATGACTTTATTCTTACCCTTAATAACTTTTTAATGGTGAGTAAGAAAGGGTTGTTGTAAAACAAGCAGTAAGAAAGATATTCCCTCAAAATCTTAATTTGTTGATGGCATTTTACAATATTTAGTGAAACTGCGGCCTTCTCTATAGAGGTAGCCACCAGGACATTTTTGTATATCATTCCTTTATCTCCACACATAATATGCATGCCAGTTCTTTCCTGACTGAGACAGTGCGCCTCGTCAATTACAATTTTGTCTAGGATCATTCTTCACTGGCTGAAATCTTATGTGAAAGAAAAATAAATCATGTTCTTCACAACATTCTGTACAGTCGTTTCACATATTCTCGCGTGTTCCATAATCTCGATGTAAATCATATTTCCATAATAAATACAATTGTGCGACACCTTTCTGTTGTTTATCCCAGCAACAGCGCAACAGGGAACTTATCGAAGAGTTTGAACATCAAATATCAAAGAAATGTTTTGTTTTGTGGTAAGTTCAGAAGAAAAAATGAAAGGATAGAAAAAACAATGAAACTGAAATCCACGTGTATACCCTCCTTCACCATTACACCTATACCGAACACAAAAACAGTAAATAATTTTCCCAGTTCACAGAAAAGGTAGTCTGCTTGTCAATGAATGTTACTGACGCATCAGAATCACACGATAGCTTCCTAAATCGCTCGGTCAGGTGAACAAAAGTACGGTAGAAAATAAGGACCTTAACTCTATTGAATCCTGCACACTTCTTATAAAGCACTAAAACTATGTTACTTTCATTCTCTGTTGCTTTTATTTTTAAAATAAAAATAGTAATGTTTCATTATTATGGCATAGTACATATGTTTTAATATCTGATAAAGTGAAAATATTGCATAATTATGAAATTTGTCTATTATTTAAGCATCAAACTAACAAGGGTACAATTGTGCAACAGTATGATCAGAATCGACTTTAGAAACATTCAACATTCAACATTCGAAGTTATACTGAACTGACCGCCCTCCACACACCAGCCACCCTAACAAATAATATATCATGTCAATGAATTGAGTATTGTGGATACTTTTTTGACCTTTCATTCATGTTATTACCCTTCTGAAACTTAAGAGACAAATACTCATTTACCGCGACATTATGGTAACCTCCCTTTAAAAATGATGGTTGTCACCTGGCGTGTTGATGAGCGAAAAATGAACTCTAATCTTTTACGGCACTAAGAATATATTTGTGCCAAATTGGAAACAGATGTTAAAGAATAAAACAACAACAGAATTATAGTCAGGTGAGTCTTTTTTAAATAATTTATAACAGTTCAGTTCGTTAGTACCGCGAGATCACGAAACGCCGGTATACCTAAACAAATTACGATCCGATAACAGAGAGCTTTCAAAATAAAATTGTATTTCCAATATTTTTTTGGGTCCACAAACTGTAGAATGTAAATTATCTTAGAGACTTTGCGTAAGATATTGGTATTATTTTGAAATATTACTTGACCCTCATTGCACGTCAATATTGATAACAATTACGTTCTTGTAATAAAAATTATGAGGCTGTCCATAAAGCCATCAACGGCAACTTTTCGATTCCTATCATGTGTGATTGCATGTACTGCCTGAAACAGGTGGCAATTAGACTTCTGTTAGAACCTCAACTAGACATACATTTTACAACTTTGATTGAAAAGACGCCTATGGCAGTAAGCAGTTGACAAATCAATATTTATAGCAATATTGATCATATCTTGGCTCAACATATATAGTCTATCAAAGAAGATACTTTCAGCGATAAAACTAAAATATTTGTGCTTAGGTGTGACGGTGACCTGCATGACTGTCAACCTAATGTATGATTATTCAGCATATTATATTGGGCACAATAAGATAATTGCACTTGAACAAGAGAGTTGTGAACTTGTGCCATAATCGTACAAGCTTTCCATGTGATATCGAAGAGGGAACATGTGCTACTTACCATAATCAATACAACTATCTTTTTTTCGCAATTCTGACAGAGATCTCTCAGATCCTTTTGCTGTTGATTATAAAGTAACTGGCATTATAGATTCCGCAACTATGTCTATTGTCCATTATCTGCGTAATTGAATACAGATTATAGTTGTAGTAGCTTCCAGACAGTTTGACATAGGTAGTAACGATTCTCCCTCTCATTTATAAAGGTTCCAACAGTCAAGTTTCTCTCCTACACTACATACGTTAGGCATAGGTAAAATGTTTCTCACTTTGATAGCAGTCTGGTGTAGATGCCATTACAAACTGCACTATGTATATATTGCGGAAACATTGGTGTTACCATTAATAGTAATGTAACCGTTCCACAAATAAAATAAGGAATAATTGGTGAATGCAGGATCATGTTCGTTTTATCTTGAAATGTTAAGACGATATACTTCGTAAGCGAATATAATGAGTTTTACTTTGTCAGGGAATATGATGATTTTTATTCCGAAATTATTATCTAAAAAAAACCTGCTACTAATATTAAATGTGTGTAAGCAAAGCAACCAAGAAAAAGGTGCAAATATGTTACTGGTGCACGTTTAATAGAAATTGATCTAATCATACCATGTGTAGAAAAGACGTGTTACTCGTCACAAACAATCTAATCATATCATGTGCAGAAAAGATGTGTTACTCGTCACAAACAATCTCAAGTTCAAAAACAAGTAGTGTTTATAAATGTTTCTAAACATTGACAAATTTGCGTTGCTACAGGTAGTAAATGACTATTCTGAGTCCAATGCCATGTCGAGGTACTAAGAATATGACGAAATAAATTTGTATGGTCAATGACATATATTATTTTTTAATCTTGATTACATTTTTCTTTAAACCCGCTTGATACTTATTCAGAGCGTCTAATGACATTATTTCACTAACGTCATTGCATTGTCTCTTGACATGTACCACATACAATTCCTGGGGGATGAGAGTGTTTATCGAGTGATCGTCAAGATAGAAAAAAGCACGAACTAAGCGAAATTGTCTGCACTCTTTTCGGAAACCAGTCTGAGCGGAGATATCACAAGGTCCAAACAGTGAGGTTCAGTAAAGAGACCAACCAAACGACCTATTTAGAGCTTTTTGTGTAATTTTGTTCACGACGGAAGAGGAATTTGAAGGGCTGATGTGTGATTAGAAACATAGCCTGGAGATACATCACCAGTAATACCTAAATGAAAATCACATGTGAAGCAACCAATAAGAAAAAATTCAGAGGTGAACGAATTTGTTTCTAAAAGAACTCGATGCGTTTTATTCTGAAGGGGTGTTGGAAGTTGTTTTGCGAGGCGCGGATAAAATGGAAAAGAAGGAGACTGGGCTGTATTCATTGATTAGGTTCTTTCTTCTGCACTAAGAACACAAGTATTTGTATGTACATGCTTTGTTGCTATATTTCCTGTAGACAGTATGAAAATCATAGGGGATACGGCTGTAGTTCTAGGTGTGAAATGAGTGAAGGCCGGTGTAGGCTGCGAGAATCATTACTACAGCGTTGCGAGCTCAAGCGCCGTATTTTCTGTGGCTTGTGAAACTTTTCACCGTAGTGTTTGACAGACTAAAACCAAAGCGTTTGGTTAATTAAGCTAATTGTGTCTCCATATTGTATTAAATACGGTATCCGATCTTGATATTTTGCAGAGTATATTACCTGATTCAATTGAAACGTTTATGTTGCGCCGACTTACTCAGTCCGGTCTCTTGTTTAGTAATAAAAAATTGTATCTTCTTTATTACTGGAAATATGAGGGAATCGAAAAATTGCCACCGCAGGGAATAACATAAGGTTCATGGGATGTTAAAAATAATTCAAAACAACCACTCCAATATAAAAACATTCGTCCTGGACTAAACAAATATCAATGTCTAGTAACGTTACATTAACGAGAACGGCAGCTAATATAACTGTTCATGGGCACCCAATTCATCAAGCTGCCACAAAGGCTGCATCGACGAAATATCCTTACTAGAGAAAACAAATATTAATTGTTTCTGCCGTTATATATGAGGGAATTAAACGTGAAAGAAAGGTTCATAGGACATTCAAAGTAATAAACAGCCGTGGAAGCAGCACTGACTGAATACCCTTACTGAAGAAAGAAAAATGTAAATGTGTACTGCCCTTACTTATGAATGAATCAAAAGTGAAAAGGTTTTTATGTCGAATAAATGTAATTGTCAGATTGAACACGAAAAGTTCTTAAAAAAACGTTATTGGATATGGGACAAAAGATATACGGTATTTACGTGGAGCTATCCCTACTGTCCGAATAAATTATCTCAATAGCAAAGGTAGCATGGGCAGCAACAATGCAATGTCAAACGAGTGTAGCACGGGCAGCAACAATGCAATGTCAAACGAGTGTAGCACGGGCAGCAACAATGCAATGTCAAACGAGTGTAGCACGAGCAGCAACAATGCAATGTCAAACAAGTGTAGCACGAGCAGCAACAATGCAATGTCAAACGAGTGTAGCACGGGCAGCAACAATGCAATGTCAAACGAGTGTAGCACGGGCAGCAACAAAGCAATGTCAAACGAGTGTAGCACGGGCAGCAACAATGCAATGTCAAACGAGTGTAGCAGGGGCAGCAACAATGCTAATGTCAAACGAGTGAAATGTAAGACTAAATACAGAATGCGGTGTGCAGCTACCAATTTATTTGTAGTCTTTACATACACGTATACTGAAACGTGAAGGAATACTGTTACTTTAAAAAAGGTGTTTACTTCAAAACATAATATTGATGAGATTAACTACAGTTTAACGTGATATTGTTTAAAATATAAGCCAATGACAGTCTAGATGCTAATTGCATTTCTGATTCCATTTATATTTCAACGTACACGGTCCCTAGGATACACATGGAAAATGTGTCTTTTCAAAAACCTCTGGTGCCAATCTAATACGTTTTGCTTGTGCGAAAGTTCTTTCCTGGGTATTTTATATACGTAAACTATTCAGCTACTACGTGTTTGACCCCGATATCCGATCCATGTCTATGGCGGGATAAGAGAGGTCAGTGTTTGTCCATTTGCAAATCGATACAGTTCGGTTAATAACTATTAAGATGTGATGCTGGGACTTGGGACGCGGGTAAGGTGTTGCACCACCCACATCATAACAGGCAACTTGTAATGTAGTCCCACCAAACCCTAAGTTCACACAGTCGTTAACGAAAAGATCGACATGAAATTTACAAAGCGGGGCATAAAAACAACCTAAAGAGGATTTAAGGAAGGCAAGAGAAAGTATACATTTGATATCCTCATGTAAGTAATATTTATATATATATATATATATATATATATATATATATATATATATATATATATATATATAGAGAGAGAGAGAGAGAGAGAGAGAGAGAGATAGAAAGAGAGAGAGATTATGTGGGGTAGCTTTGGCCTTTAAACTGGAACTGCATAGATCGTTGATGCTTCAAACCCGTTCTCCTCTAGGTGTGGAAACAGCACTGATATAAAATAATGTCGAAGAATACTTAACGACTAACTCGTTTAACATGCACAGTGCTTCGAAATAAACTTCATCTTATGTTCACTTCTCAAGAAGTGTACAGTGCTATTCTGGACACAAGAATAAAGCGTTCAGGAAAACATTCCAAAAAGAATTTCGACGAAATTTAGAAAAACCAAGAAATATTGTCCAAGGAAAACAAATTAGTATCAGAATTTGACTTTACAATAATTAGACCGAAGTTAGAGTAAAATTTCTTTGCCAAAAAACAGTTTTATGGAAAGTTACTTTGTGCTACCTGTCGAGGTGTTTGATCTGGTCTATTGTTTGCAAACAAACGGCGCAGTTATTGACTTCGATTTGCTGTCCAGTCCTTAATTGACCAATCCACTGACCGGCACACAACGATAATTCAGTAAGTATCTCTTTGATAACGCCGAACTTAGACACTGAATTTTGATTTGTTAATCAACCAATCATCGAACACCTTCTGATCATCAACGCAGCAGGATAATTATTATAATTATTAAATCATGGTGCCAATCCAATACTGACCCAGATAATTATTTTAATTATTAAATCATGGTGCCAATCCAATACTGACCCAGATAATTATTTTAATTATTAAATCATGGTGCCAATCCAATACTGACCCAGATAATTATTTTAATTATTAAATCATGGTGCCAATCCAATACTGACCCAGATAATTATTATAATTATTAAATCATGGTGCCAATCCAATACTGACCCAGATAAATGAGGAATAAAATTATCCTTAAACAGATTATTGCCGTGAACAGTAAAATAGTCCAACTTTCATAAATCTTGTATTTACTCCTTAAAGACGCTGTTAGGTCCCAAACGTAGTGTCATATAAAAGTCTCCAGAAATGAAATCATATGGTAACATTTATAAATATGCGTCTCTACAGGCAGTAAACAATAAAGTTGGGTTTAATGTGCTGTAAAAATATTCATGAATTAATGAAATACATTTTTATGGGAATGTGACAATTTTCATTTTGTTGAAAATTAGTTTTGATTTCTTCTTTTGAACCCGCTTGATATTTTTTCAGAGCATCTGATGAAGAAACTTCAGCAAGAGTGTCTGCCGAGGTTTCTAAAACTTTTTGTAACTACGGTATTTAAAAACAGTTGAAATCTGCAAGAGCCCCTGAATGTATTGTAAGATAATAAAAATGAGTAAAATGTTTAACGTTAGATCTGACGTTTGAACTACTGAATTGAACTTACTCAGGTAATTACTTTGTCTGAATCAATGTAAAAGTCGATTATTTTTTAACCGTTGTTCTTGAAGAAGAAAATCTCTTCAATAAAAATGTTAGACGAACCAAAGAGAAGAAATATTAAACTGAGGTTGAAAAGAAAGAATCAGATACAAAACATACATTGACACAGTGAAGATGTAGCTATAAATAAGTGAAATATTGTTTTATGGAACCTCATCAGATATTGCGACTGTTGTGAAATTTCAGTTTTTAGTAAACTGCTGGTGATAAAAGGGATTTTCTGCATGTAAATGATGCTACTGTTCATAAAATGTTCAAAAACAACCCTTCAGATATCATCGCTTGACTGTTCTACTTAAAATCAAATGTGAAATTCGTTGTTACTCTAACTATTAAATTCATCTCTATCACTCTAACATTGAATCAACAGTGCTTTTTTCATTTACAGCTTCATCCGAAAGCAAGAGCTTGATGATAAAGTGTCAGTGTGTTTGATTTACAGGAATAAAACGTGTTGTCTTCTTCAGTCCTTTTCTTACTGAGATGACAAGCAGGTCAAGCAGTAGCTGAAGTGGTTTTAAAAATCAGCACTAACCTTGTAGAAGCTGTTAGGTATTTAGCGAAGAAATAACATTTCAAAAGACATAATTTAATTAAACTTTAAAACAAGTCCATAATTTAGAAATATGACATAAATTAAACAAAATATACTATTTCTGACATGCATAATGAAGTAATATATGGAATAGGATTTTCCTGCAAGGTTATCTATTTTGAGCGTTTAAAACGTCTCAAGACAATCCAGTTTATGGACTGAAACAACTAGGGTCACGTGTGTTAAAGATCAATGATAGTTATTCGTTTATGTTCTTGAAGCAGAGCTATTATATAGTGTTGATAATTTTGTTCTTGAAGCCAAATAGCTTACATGATCAGGAAGCTGATGCTTTTAAGAGTCCTGAGAAAACTCCACATTCTACAATCTGACGAAGGCAAAACATTGGGCCTCAGTGTGGTGAAAAATGGCTTTCAGCGGCTAACTTCCATGTAATTGCTATTCTTGGACGTCAAACTATAAGCAATGCAGTTTGTGTTCAAATGTTCAGCTGTGGAATTATTTACGCAGCTACTTTTGCTCCTATGATACACCTTTTCTTCTTCTTATTGATCTTTCATATATTTCATATATCTGATATCAACTCATCAATGGATACTGCCTATAAGCGTGTCCATTAAAGCTTCCTAAAGACACTCAGTCAAGACATTTTACCAATTCATCGATGTATGAACTAAACTTTGTGCTTACTTCGTCACTTAAATATGTGCTCTTGTCGTGTAAAACTCAGCATGAAACCTGCTGAACAATATATGTTAAGTCTCTAAAAAATAATTCAAGTCCTTCCATACATGTCTTATACGAAAAACATCTATGTCAAAACTGGAGTTATCTGAGGCTAATATCAGTGGTCCCTCAAAATCTCTCGACTGCCGTACAAGTCTCACTATAGTGTAGCTGTAACAAACCAATATCTTACACCTTCTTATTGTTGTAAAGTGTGCTTAGGAAACAAGAAGCGACTGACGCAAGACGATAAACATGAAAATGAGAGTGATCAACCTGCGTAACAATAACAAGGTTTGTTGATTATACGAAACAAATAGAATACATCCATAGTAAAACCGGTGATACTTACGAAACCATTCGATATTATCTGCAGGCTTGGGTAAACTACTGTGCATATTATTTTATTTTATTAATTAAAACAAATGCTTAGCTTTGATTGGATCAAATATTGATTCACTTAAAGTAATCAACAATTAACTTTGGAAGATTGCTTGCTTGCTTGTGCATTTTGATTTTATAGGACGAAACACTTTTAAGTACTGTTGTTATTAAAACAAGAATTGTTTATCTTTTATTTCGTCTTTTGATACAGAAAAGAATATTTTTCTTTGTCATTAGGAATTAATATTCCTTTTAGGTGTATAAGTATTGTTCTAAAATTTGCTTCGATACAGAAGACACCTGCAATTAAATCCTTGAAGCAGGTCATTTTGTCCCAATCAACAATAGTACAATATTTATTATGTTGAAAAATAACAGAAAATAATAACAATATTACTGTAAATATATTACACCATTATTGTCTTTATGGTTTGATGATATTTTTCGGAAAGAGTGTTTACCGTGATTAGGGAGATGGTATAACAGAGTGTCCTATCCATAAGAAGGTCCCACAAATTATTCTGAGAATTACAAAAGTATTTTTGCTACATATGCCATGTGTAAAGTTATTTGCTCCATTTAGAATAGGCTATAACTGTAAGCAATTGGTTAGAAAGTAACAATGTTACGAACAATACTTAAGTCTATGCAGCTGCTGGATAATGAATTATTGATCAAACGTTGCATTACAGACTTTAGTTCAAGATATGCGAACAGAACAGTGACTGATAACATCCCATCATCGGTGCATTATTTTAGCATCTTGAGTCATAGTTGCTGTTACAATTTTAGAGCAGTTTGAGATCAAGCCTAGTAAACGTATATATTTTCACTAGAAGATAATACTGAAAATATAAGGAAGTCAATATGCTAATGATACTCATATATTTTTAGATAGATAGAAAAGACTAGGAGAGTTTGGATTGATACATTATCGATATCAAATGTAAGATTGTGCCATGAATTTAGTTTAGATTGGGATCAAGGACCTTTTAATATTTTAGGCGCACTTTTTAAGTCTAATATATGATATCTGAGTATTAAATTCACCTGAGATAATGATGAAGATAGAAGCAACTCTTAATAGTTGGCAAAGGAGACAAATTACCATGTATGGAAAAATTGCTATAATTAAATCCTTTGCTATATCTAAATGTATACACCTATTGTAATCTTTGCTTGATCCACCACAATTTCTCAAGGAAAAAACTTGATAAATTGTTTTTAAAATTTATTTGGAATTTAGTGTATATCTTATTAAAAGACATGTGATTTGTCAAGATTATAAACATGGTGGTCTAAAGATCTTTAAAATTAAAGATTTTATTAAAACGTTGAAGATAACATGGTTGAGAAAGCTATTAAACACAAAAGTAAATGAATAGTTTTATCTATTAAAACTTGCTGACATTGATGATATGAAATTGAGGGATTTTCCGTTTAAAATATTGCATAAAATGTTGCGTACGATTTCATTTTTTACACAAAGCCAGAATACTGGATAATGATAAATGTAATTTTTGTTAATTGGAGAAGGAGTCAATTGTACATGTATTATTTGAATGTAGAAACGTGAATCATTTATTGAGTAAGTTAAAACTATGGATGAAAGAAAATTGTAATATTCATAACAAATTTGACAAAACTATAATATCTGGAACTGATATTCCAAACGTTATTTACTTTCTTACTGTTATAGCAAAACATTTTATATAATGATCAAAAGTTTCCACATCAACTTTAGATTGTGAATTTTTTATTCAGACTTTTAGTAGAAAATTTAAAGCTGAAATATATATTTCAAAGGTAAAGCAGTCCAGTGTAAAATTCGTGAACAAATAGTCAGACAAGTATACATATTTTGATACCTAGTTGATAATACTCTTATTGATCAAAGCTTCAAATATTGTATATCCATCTGCTGTAACATATATTCCCTAAGGTACTTGATATGTCATAAATATTGATTGTATAGTAATTTACTCACACATCGCATACAGGTTTCCCTATATTAAAACATTTTACACAAATTGTAACGTTCAGCTTTCCATGTATTTGTATATGTCAGTTTGTATATCTCCCTATATGTAACATACTGGGTTGCCTTTATTTATGTAGTGGTCAGTTTTTTATGCATTTGTATGTGTCACTTTGTTTGTCTCTCTTTATGTAAAATGTTTCTCTATCTATTTATTCTAATAAAAAAGCAAATTTAAGAAAATGATGCTACTCTTCACGTATTACTATTACGTTTATATTCGACAATGTCATAAAGTGAAATCAGTGGGTATAAAAGAAAGTAATTTCATTTTTTCGTTTAAATTCTTTTCTAATTACAATGGTGACAAAGAATGTAGAATATGAAAGCCATCCATTTTGTGTCCAAATGTAGTTCATACAAGTCATCTTCAAACTTGGAATAATAATGAATTACAAAGATTGAGATAGTAGATATGTTAAGTATTATATATATATATATATATATATATATATATATATATATATATATATATATATATATATATATATATATATATATATATAAACTGCAAAACATGATAAGGGTAAATATTATCGTATTAAGTTTGGACAGACTGCTTTCGAAACAAAAGGAAAAAATAATTACATCAAAAGGATGAATGACATTATTAATATTTTCACCACACTAGGTTAGAGAGATTTAGTTTTCATGCACCATGCAACATTCCTGAATATACATCAACGGGAAAACTTTAGAAAATTATGTTTTCTTAACTAAATTAACAATTTCGGGAACGAACGTCTGTATTTCCTTCCTAATTTAGCAAGTTGCGTGACCAATCCTTTTTTGTAAGCCTAGCTGGTAATCTTAATATGTCAGGCATCAATAGAAACATTATGGATACATTTTCAAATAGTGTCAAATAAATATGCATGATTCAGCATAATGTTCTGACTTACAAAGTGCAATTTTCCATATCAGCTGGGGTGGTGTGGTTTGGTGTTGTCGACTTACATGTTTTTTAAATTAAATAATGTAGAACTGACTGTTGTTTTTAATAAACACATGGCACACAAATTATTGTAAAAGCAGTGTTAAATGATTTTTACGAGTTCCACTAATCGATAAATATGATATGAATGCACTTTGACTTTTAATCTGATTAGTGTTATTTTGTTTTATTTTGGTTTGTATCTTATTTTCATCAATTAAAATCAAGCCTACTCTGGAGATTTACCACTGTAGTAAGCAATCGGATGTACATGGGGTTAAATGTATCTTAAACAAGGCATTTAATGCTATATAATTAAATATCAGATCGTTCCACCTGACACATGTTTATGTGTCATCTGCCACATCAACCTATTGCAATGCACTACTTTATGGAAAGGTCACTATAGTAACAACTAAATAGCTGCTTGATTCTATGTCAAACCCTATGATAAGCTGCAGGGTTCATGTCCTATTCGGTTGAGTGATTGGTCCAAAATTGGATCTATGTGTTGTCTGCTAGTAATAACGGCCTTTGAGAAATTAAACTTTTATTGTGTGTCAGAGAGCTGACATCCGAATGGAACTGTTTGTGTAAGTGTAAATTTAGAAAATATCTTCAAAGAAACTTCAGGTGTGAAATTTGACAGAAACCTGAACATTTGTAAATTAGTAGAGAAGGTTTGAGCATTATCCATTATTATGTATATTGAACTTATAATATGCGTCCATCATTGTAAGTTGTACCTTAGTCAGATTATGGTCATTTTGTAACAACATGTTTACATAGCACTGAGTTCAAGGCCGGTTTTGTTAGCGGCTGGACTGTTATTTCCATGTCTTGTTGTGAAAAACGTCAGGTAAACAAAGTAGTTTTCCATATATATATATATATATATATATGGGGGGGGGGGCTTAGTAAACAAGAGATCATTCGGAAGCAAGAGATCCTTCGGGTTATAAAACTCTTGTTCAAATCATCAGTCTGTAAGGAAGCTATTTTAATAATCAGATGTTACAGTTGTGAAAACCAGATATAATTCAGAAAGACGAATTATTTATTTAAAATATTAATTGGAAATACTAAATTGCTCATAGATTTTAAGACTTTTGGGGATTTCAAAAGTTTCCGGATTACATCATTGCTTGTTGAGTTTACTTGATTTTGTGGGTTTAACTTTCTTTCTGTTACATGTTGTTAACACCAAGAGTCGTAACATAAATTGGAGGCTCGTCCGGGATGTGAATTTCTTTAAATTACAATTTAAATTGACCTTGTTTTGGAATTTTTACTGTCTCTGGTAAATATTTTTACTTCACCATTTGAGACATTTTTAGTGAAACCAGCAAGCATTCACATTGTCATCTAAGGTTGAGAACTTTGTTTCAAGTTCTACCCAGGTAGGGTTAGAGTCCATGAAAAGGACAGGTTGCTTGAGCTTGCCAGACATTATGATCTTTCGGAAGCGAAAGCTTCTTTGACAAAGCAAGAGATACAAAATATTATAATTCCATATGTGGTGAGAAAGGAAATTTTGCATAATAGTTCTTTGGGTTGAATTAATAAGTCTGTATCTGGTTTTGATAGGAAATTAAGGGAATTACAGCTATAAAAAACCCAGATGGAATTAGAATTAAGAAAGCTTCAGCTTCAAAAACAAATGATGAAACTACAAATTCTGAAAGAGAAGGTGAGAGAAATACAGATGCAGAGAGAGAAAGAGGAGAGGAGAGGGGATACAGATGCAGAGAGAGAAAGAAGAGAGGGAAATGCAGAGAGAGAAAAAAAAGTGGAGAAAAAGGAAATGCAGAGAGAGAGAGAAAGAAAGAGAAGAAATGGAAATGCAATATATATTAAAAGAATTAGAAGTGAATACGGAGCACTCTTGCCCATTTTACACACAAATTCAGGTTTTGATGTTACCAAATATGTTGGGTTAGTACCCTCTTTTCAGGAAAAAGAAGTAAATAAATACTTTCTTCACTTTGAGAAAATTTATGAAAACTTGAAATAGCCAAGAGAGCATTCGACTTTATAATTACAAAGTGGACTTATTGGCAATGCTTGTGAAGTCTACATTTCACTGTCAGTACAACAAAGCACTGATTATGATGTGGTTAGAGAATATATCTTAATGGGTAATGAATTGGAACCTGAGGCATATCGACAAAAGTTAAGGAATTGTGGAAACGAAACTGGACAAAATCATTTCGAATGCAAGAGAAAAAACCCCAGCTATTTAATAGGTGGTGCTCAAAAATAAAGGTTGCTCAAGATTACAAATAACCGCAGACAGCGCGTATTAATTGAAGAGTTGCATCCATAGTGATGTTAAGAACTATCTTGACGAGTAAAAAGTGGAAGCTTTGGAAAATGTTGCTTCCATGGTTGAGGATTATTCCTTAATTCACAAAGTTTCGTTATAGCCTCTTACCTTGATTTTGTTTAAAACAAATATCTCAGTCTCAGTCTCGTACTTCTAAATTTCAATCCGGTACTACTTTTAGAAATCAAACATCTGATAAGACTGATCAGAAATCCTTATCTCCTCCTACGTGCACTTATTGTACAAAAAAAGAGCACGTCATTTCTGTTTGCTGCAGATTGACAAATAAGCAGCATAATAAAGATAGAGCTATGAATGCTCTTATTTCAAAGAGGTCAAAGTCACGGTCTTGTATTGAAAGCAATATATTTGTTTGGTCAAACAAACCCCAGATTGATTCTATTTTGGAGACGTATGAACCATTCATGTCAGAAGGTTCTATATTACTTATTGATGATTCTGCCAAACCTATCCCTATTAAAAATATTAAGGGCCACATGAGCTTCTCATTGTCTTTTATTAGCAGGTAATTTGCCTTTGTGAAAGTGTTCTTATTCAGGGAATATAGTGCAACTTCGTAAATGTTCCTCTCCATTGTGTCAATTTGGCATCAGACTTAGTTTCAGGACCTGTGGTTGTTGGGGCAATGACCTAGCCGGAGATAAGGTCGTGGTTATTCCACTTGTAACTGACAAACCTTGTTTGGTTCAAAAGTTGATCCTATTGAGATTGAAATCCCTGGCTTGTATTCTGCTTGTGCAGTTATCAGAGGTAATGCAAAGAGAGCTCTTGAGAATGATGTTGATCAGGAAATTATTCCTTTAGCTGACACGTGTATCGATCTGTCTTTTGATGAGGTCACCTTTTTCAAAAGATATTGATCACAGTGATCCTCTTTTTACAACTCATTCTCTCTTTTCTAATCAGGGTGACAAAAGACAATCACTCGTTGCCTTACAGGAACAAGCTTCTGAGATCTCCTGTTTGTTTCAGAGGGCTATTAGTGAAACTGAAGTTATACAAGTTCCAGTGTGTTACTTTGTGAAAAATGGGATCCTTATGAGAAAATAGAGACCACGTGAGGTACCCGCTATTGATGAGTGGTAAGTGAACTATCAAATTGTCGTTCCTAAGTCATATCGATAGGTATTCTTAGTCTAGCCCATGAAACTCCATTGGCTGGTCATTTAGGAGTCAGTAAGACTTATCACAAGATCTTGAATCATTTTCATTGGCCGAAACTTAAAAGTGATGTTTCACAATACTGCAGATCATTTCACACTTGTCAAATGTTAGGAAAACCCTTTCAGAAGATACCTAAGGCTCATCTGCAACCTATTCCTGCTTTTGACGAACCATTTAGTAGCATAATGGTGGATTGTGTCGGTCCCTTACCTAAGACCAAGTCAGGCAACCAATACTTGTTGACCATCATGTGTGTGTCTACAAGGTTTCCAGATGCAATTTCTTTGAAAGATATTAAAACTAAAACCATTGTAAAAGCTTTGGTGAGTTTTTTTTTTTACACTTGTTGGCCTTCCCAAATCTATTCAGTCTGATCAAGCGAATTAGGCATCCTGGTTTTTGGACTGCCTGTGGACCATTGAAGTTATTGAAAGAGAAACTTCTTTCACATGAAGATTCAAAGATTAATCTTCTAGACTATCTCTCTGACTTCATTAACACTAGTAGTGTCACTTTAGGCATTTAAGATTTTAGGTACTGGGAACAGCCAGCCCTTCTATACTCGTTGACCTTAGTATTTTTACCTTACTGGTTACACGCGACCGCATGCGCGGTTGGGATTGCAAATCCATTACGCGCCGACGAATCTGCCATAGAAAAACCTGCCATGATTCTGACCGTGTGGTTTGCCACCGATCATCACAACAACGACTTAATCGCTGTAACATTAACAATCGCAAATGCAAATTCGCGATGGCGACAAACAAATGTCAAGCGCGCTCGCGCCTCAGGAACGTTTTATACGGCAACGACTGGCGAATATTGCACCGCACACATAAAACAGTTACAAAATCGCAATTGTTCTGGCGCATGTTTACACTGCTCGATGTGTATCACGCCCAATGCGCAGTTGTGCCGTGACTGCCGCAAAAATCACCATGGGTGGAGCTGTTTGCGATGTCAACCACACGCATTACCAGAGACAATTTATGTAAATTCTGCATGTCACCTCTCGATGGTTCCATCTCTGTGAGTGCCGGCACTCACGGAATATGCCGTCAACGCACGGAGCCGTTCACCGATTATTCGCGCGAAGATCCAACGGATGTTCATCCGTGTAACCGCTTCAGTATAGTTTGTCGTGTGAGTTGTCAAACAGATGTTCCAACGCCACCGATATGTGTTTACAGCCAGTGACGTATCGACGACGATAACTGCGCATGTGAGCGACCACCCGCTGATGGTATCAGGTGATACCGCTCACAATTGATTATTTTTGTTTGTCTGCTACACTCTGCGACACTGTCTGTAAAGTTATCGTGACCGCATGGGAAAACGTTTAGTTTATTCTTTTTTAAGTCTTTCTTCCTTTCATGTCACTTAGAACATATTTTCGGCATTTGATGAGAAGACATTGTCAACATTTTTTTAGACTTTGCAGAGATTCCGTCGTCCTAATACCAGTGTGATTCTTGCAATGCACATTTTATCAATTGTGTGCAAAGAGTTCTCTCGTGCAGAGAACTAATGTAATTGTTCCAGGAAGATGTGTTGATATTATACACAAGTGGACTCTGCTATGTTGAAGGGCATACCGCATATAATATAATTTTAATGCGCTGTCAATTAGTATTAACTTTTAGGCGTTTCGTTTCTGTTTATAAAATAAACATTGACTTGCGTTATTCCACATATTCACTTGTATCTTTAATTCGTAAAAAATAAATGTGTGAGAAATTTATTTATAAATCTTCACTTCAATTTCATAAATACGTCTTGGAGATATTATGTTTTTTGTCGCTTTGTAATGTCAAAAGTACGTCATATTTTTTCCTCTGGAATGAACAACCTTGATGAAGTTGATTTTTCCTACTAAAGAGGTGTTAAATTCATGACGTCACAGGTAATTAGGTCATGGAAACTCCCGAAGGTCATTCTCGAGAGGTGCATTATTTTGAGAGAAAAAAATCTATTATAAATCTCATGTATCTCACAATAGACCCATTAAACTTTCATCAGCATTTTTGCGAATTTTCCATCGTAAGAAAACTCTTTCATTTAGTTTCACAAAGTTCTCAGTTCATTTTATCTTCAACCAAGGTAATCAAAAAAAAAAAAAAAAGAACAAGAGAACAACAAGACCTGAAAAAATAAAATAAATGCGAATGACATCATGCTTAGATTTATTCGAACGACTCATGATGTATCTATTACGTATATGAATTATTCGGTGAAAATGATAAATGATATTAGATTTTAAGTGTTTTATAGGAACTTATACCCTGAAATAGAACAACAAAAATAGATAAAAAAAGACAATATCAGTCTGGAACTAACTACTAGCATTGGTGTGTTAGAGGGAAGTACTGAGCAACTAGCAAAAGAATCAAATGTGCGAAAAAAGAATTTAACGATCTGGAACAATGGTTTGCAATGGACATAGATGTAATTAAAATTGAAATGCACAAAAAGAATCTTGCATTAAGTGAAAACAGTGACACATTTGAAAGAGACGTTTAAAATTGAATTAGACACGGAAATAGTCATGCAATTTTGCACTGAGTGTTAAAATGGACACATTAAAGTAGTTTGAAGAGAAAATTAAACTAATATCTGACTGTATTGTGGTTTTAGAGTTTAATGTACCAAGTCAGGTCTATCCGTGTGGGATGACTATACTAGCAAGTAGAGACATATTGTTTGTCAGTGGCGCTGGCAGGTTACTTAAACATGAGTTGTTGAATAGTTTCAAGTAAAACAAAAAGCCTATACATTAGCTGAAACTTATCGGTTTATTTATGTACCATCAATATTTGCTGAATAAATAATATATCCAGGATATCGTTCGCGGCCACTGCAAGCTGTCAAATGAATTTTAACACCTCCAATCCAACCCATTCCCTCCCTCCTCAGAGAAAAACGCAAACAAAAACAATACAAATCAGAAAAATAACAACACCACACCCCACCCACCCACACTTTATATACAACTTTTGTGAACTCTTACATTGAAGATAAAGAAAACGTTGATTTTATTTTTTTTCATGTGAAAGAAGAGCAGTTTGTTGCACAAGAGCTCCCATGACAAACAGATGCAGTTGTATATAATACTGCACAAGACTCCCATGACAAATAGATGCAGTTGTATATAATATTACACAAGACTCCCATTACAAACAGATGCAGTTGTATATAATATTGCACAAGACTTCCATGACAAATAGATGCAGTTGTATATAATATTGCACAAGACTCCCATGACAAATAGATGCAGTTGTATATAATATTACACAAGACTCCCATTACAAACAGATGCAGTTGTATATAATATTGCACAAGACTTCCATGACAAATAGTTGCAGTTGTATATAATATTACACAAGACTCCCATTACAAACAGATGCAGTTGTATATAATATTACACAAGACTCCCATTACAAACAGATGCCATTGTATATAATATTGCACAAGACTCCCATGACTAATAGTTGCAGTTGTATATAATATTGTACAAGACTCCCATTACAAACAGATGCAGTTGCTATAATACTGCACAATACTCCCATTACAAACAGATGCAGTTGTATATAATATTGCACAAGACTCCCATTACAAACAGATGCCATTGTATATAATATTGCACAAGACTCCCATGACAAATAGTTGCAGTTGTATATAATATTGTACAAGACTCCCATTGCAAACAGATGCATTTGTTATAATACTGCACAAGACCTCCCATTACAAATAGCTGCAGTTGTTATAATAATATAACCCTTACATTATAAGTGAATGGCGAACATATGTTCTATAAGAGAACGAAGTTTCTAATATTAACATTAATGAACCTCAACCTTGGCAGTAGTAGCAAAATATGTTAAGGTAATTTCTTATTCTTAATTGGAAACACCAGATGTAATTATTAGAAGGTACATTCGCTAATGCACTGGCATTCATAAGAAGCCTTTATCGGTTCACATTATTTAATTATAATTGGGAAGATCAAGAGATAATCAATTATAATCGTGTCAAATTACCGAGGAAAACTGTAGAGGTAAGCGAGAAGAGAGCATTTACATTTGACTACCTGAATGAATGCATGAAATATTGAGAAAACACGGTTTGGATAACTAGTACTTGACTAATTTGGTTAGTGTTGTTGCTCTATATGCTCCTTCACATCCTGATGCTATTTTAGCAAACCCAGACAACCTAAGATTTATGATTTTTACAGCTTACTGATGAGCAGGTAAAATCTGAGTACGTATTTATTGCCCGTGTAATGAGTTTTAATGTCAATGTTGGTCACAAGTTTCCTTAAAGCTTCATCACTGTTGTGGCAATTAAATCCACAGAATGGCAACTTATGACAAATACACACTCCTCGCAAACAAGAGAGAATAACATAGGATGTTAAACATCTTAATCCCATAATAAAGCGAAGACAAATCAATTTAACATTATTTGTTATAATCTAAATAACGGGATTAAGGTACAGACATAGCTACAATACTGCACTAGTGGATCCTAAAGATACATTGGAGGAATCTGGCCTTTCAGTGATAGTTTCTAGTTCGATGTAATAGGCTATAGTTCCGAAATAATGAACTTCAGATTTAAAAAAAAGAAAACTAGCAAGCGCAACACATTTTCTTTGTACAAAGGGCTCAAATTGCCCCACAATATAGCAAGAGTTTATAATGAGGTAAAAGTGTGCTACACTGAAAAGGTTTATTTTACCAACAAAACATTAAACGGATTTTTGCACTGTTGTTCGTCCTTCAGGTTTGATGATGACCACGATTTGGTTTCTGTGAATACGTGAGTGGCTGATCAGGTCAATTTGTGCTCTGAACTGTCTGTGGCAAAATTGACAGGAGATACCGCTTGGGTGTGGTTGATCAATAGAGGACGTGCTGCAGTTCTGAGATTTACGCTGCTCACACGTCTGCACCGCCTCTGCAATTCTCCTCCGTTCAAGGTCTGTAACTCCATATTGATGAGACTCCGCAAGGTGGAGCGATCCTGTGCGAGATTTTCCGAAAACACGGGTTCAACGTTGAATTGTTTCAAAGATGACTTTAGGGAATCTTTGAAGCGTTTTTTGTGACCGCCCTGAGATTGCTTTCCCTCCTACAGTTCACCGTAGAAGATTTTCTTTGGTAGTCGCTCTTGGCATTCAAGGAACAATCGTCAGCAAATAGGAGATCACGAACAGTCACTTCCTGTAGCTTCGTCTTCACCTGTTGTCTCCTGAGATTGAAGAGCTTGCCGTCAGTCCGGTATCTGATGTCGATCTCAGTGTCATAGTCATGGAAGGCATCAGTAAGCATGCCAGAGAACATCATATTGAAGAGGGTTTGGGGCCAACACACAACATTGCTTGACTCCATTGGTGACTGGGAATGGTTCCGATGACTCACCGTCATCCACGATTCGAGCCAGCATGCCATCATGGAATTGCCGAACCATCACGATACATTTCTCTAGACAATCAAATTGTGCCATGATCTTCCAAAGGCCTGCATGGCTGACTGTGTCAAATGCCTTTTTCAGGTCGATGACTGTCGTGTACATTTTGGATTTCTGTTCCTGGCATTTCTCCTGGAATTGACGAACTGCAAACATTATGTCTGCGGTCCCTCGTCCTTTCCTGAAGCCATACTGACTCTCTAGCAGGAACCCTTGATAGATGCAATGCACAAGATAATTCAGCAGAATTTTGGCAAGGATTATGCCAACTTTTGACAGCAAGGAGATGCCCTGATGGTTGTCACAGGATTGTCTGTTGCCATTCCGCTTGTACAAGTGGACGATGGATGCACTCTTGGGGCATAGTGCCCCTAGTCCACATTGACTGGAAGAGTTCAGTAAGTTTCTATGCAATGTGCGAGCCTCCAGTTTTATAAACTGCTGCTGGCATAGCATCTGCTCCAGGTTCTTTGCTATCTGACAGCAGGTCACATGCTTTCATAGTTTCAGTCAGCATTGGAGGATCAGCTAGTGATATCTTGATTTCCACTTGGGGCAGTCGATCAGTTGCCTCCTCACTGATAGATGACTGTTGATTGAGGATGTTGTTGACGTGTTATCCATCTTTGAAGTATGTTTTCTTTTCCAATGAGCAGTTTGACGCTTTCAGCACTCAGTGTTGTAGATGGTCCTGATGGATGTAGCCCGTCGATTGTCTTCAAAGCATACTTTTTACTTATGCATTCAAGATCACTCCAAAGGGGAATGTAGATAGATAGAGAGCACACATACCATTTTGGAAGAATCAATTGAATTGGGCAGTAGAGATTGTTTCTGCTAGTTGGAGCATATAGTACAGACATTTAACTGATCAGAGTATACCAGAGTTAGTAAAATCAATTGATAAATCTGTTGCTTGAATGTGCAAAACCTCTACCTGGTGAGTTTAATGTTATCAAACCAAGAATAGTATCTTCAACAATTTAATCTGATCTGCAATTTTAGCATTGCAACAAATCATGACTGGATATATCTCAAGAGCAAAAATAAAATAAGTGTATATTACGGACTTTTGACGAAAAAAGAATCAAAACTTGCGAACGAGGGATTTTATTATTGAATAGGGAAATGGATCTAAACGACTTTGATAATTGATATTTAATATTATACAATCTATTTACACAATATCAGACGTGGTTAAAAAGTTATTTAATAAACTACTACTAGGTTAACAATGTTACTTCTAAAATGAAAACATTAGGATAAAATTCGTGAACTATGCAAAAGCTTCAAACATGAAATAAGACTATGCTCTTGGAGGTGACGGTATCTTTTTGCTACCGACATACATGGTCATAACACGGATAGCATCTTTGGAAAGAACAACAATTTGACGAAAACCAAAACCTTGTTTAAAGTTGAATTAGAAATATATTCCAAATCTGATGAACAATATCTGACAGTACGACAAGTAACTGCAGAGGATAAAAAAAGAAGACAAAGGCAGTACAAATTATGCGGAGAAGAGGGATTGTAACCATGATAGTCCTGCTTTTAAATCAGCTACCCAGACGTTCAAAATAAACCTGGCAATTTAAAATACAAACACCATATTGACCATGAAACAAACAAAGAATAATTCATACTGATGCTAATAGTTACAAGAGCTGCTATAGTTTATTGTTCGAAATAGTTCACGCGTGCTATTTACGTGCTCTTTGCTCTAGCTTTCTCATAACTTGTTTACACCTGTAATAAAAGGTGCAAATAAGAAACCTGCTAATGTCAAAGCAAGTGAAATAACTTGTTCAGTTTGGAACAAGCAACCCTTCCAGCTGTTTTAAAAAGTAAGCTTACCATTCTGCCAACAATATATGGTAAAGCTGTTGCTGATTTTTGGTTTCACTCAAACAAATAATTACTAATATATATATGAAACCCATTTTAATTTTGTCTTTGAACGAATCATCTTTGCCACCTGATGGAACACTATCGCCACTTGTTCGCTTCCACCTCCTACTAAACCTTGTACAAAATTGACTATAGACAGAACCTCTGTTCTTACAGTCATTCCTATTACAATGTCATGAACAGCAATTGTTAAAACCTTTACTTTATACAGTTGTGTCAGTCCTTCCCTTAATGGTAACTTTTGCAACTTTCGAATTAACATCCATATATGGCACAACTCGTTGTGACTGTATTCTTTAAACACGTTTCAAATGAAAAAGAGTGTTTGAAAAGTTGAATTAAAAGAAATCAAGTAGAACTTAAATCTGTGTCAGCACAAGAGCTGTTATAATTTCCAAAGCATCATTAGAAGTTGTAATTTATGCTATTACATCTTTTATTAGCAAATTTTATCCAATCATTGATTTAATTTACAGAATTAACTGAAGGAGGATTATGTGACATCCAACGGTATCGGATAATTCAATGGAATTATGTCATTCTAATTGGGATTACCGTTATATGCATAGGGTAATAGATTGATAACATTAAAACATCTCGATTTCAAAAGGCCAAAGGCAGCGCATCTGCAAAGGAGAACAGAAAATTAGGAGGGATAAGAAAATATTGAAAATATTCCTGATAAATAACCCAATTCACTGGTTGCACCGTTGTTGAATTTGTGGTTTTAGCCGTGCTTATTAAACTTTTCAACCGCACTTGTTAAACTTTGTGTCATTATGTCATTATAATAACTGGCAGGTAAACACGACAGACATGAACATGGAAACAAAAATGCTGCATAGGAACAATCATCTGAAAAGGTTGCTTCAAAAAAGACAAAACATCCCTTTAGAGTTTACTACTGGAGACAAATTGGAAAACGTTCGCATAAATTCAAAACATTAATAGTTGAACGTCCCAATAAAAACGTTCAAGACTGTTAAAAATACAACATCGAAAGTATATTATTTCAAACAATATACTAATTGATAATTGGTGGTGTTGCCGTTCTAGGTACTTTGTTCATTTGGTCAAAAACCAAACCTGTTTCTGTTTTTATCGCAGAGAAAATTTACAAAACATGTAATAACATACTAACTCTGTTTACCATGCAACAATTAAATCTTCACTTATTGTTGCCGACACTATACTTTTGAAGACGTTGTTTAAGATATAAAAAGGGTCTCTATCTAATAATATTCCGAGAAATTGAAAAAGTAATTATTTCCTTTTCACTTAGTTCGCATTCGACTACCTGATAGGACACGGACTTTTGCATGATACAATTTGTAAACATTGTAGTAGCAAAATCAAACTATTATTGCTAAATGCTTTAACTTTTCCGGATAATGAATAGCGTGTAAAAATCAAAAGCATTCATCGCTAATAAATAGCACAGATTGTATTTGCAGACGAGACAAATGTCTGTAGACAGAAAGAAAAAACTAGCGTACAATTTATCATGCCACATTAAACTCTGCTGCTACTGTTGTCTACATCATGTTTTGAAAAGGGCTATCAAGGTTTACAATGCGCTAACCATCAAACATGGATGTCAAGAAATGATACATGTGATTATCTGAGTTTGATTTAGCCAGTACATAAATGACTACATCATAGTTCGTTGGTTGCTACCAGATACAATTTAAACTTCTGCTCTTAACCATTACAACCTTGGTGTACGAGCAAAGTACAATCTTTTTTATATTTTGAAAACCAACTCAAAGGAAATGTAAGAAACATAGAGTCAATAAAACCAACTACAATGTTTAAGTTTTTATCTATATTTAAATAACCAAAAGACACAAAGAGCTCCACCGGTACATCATAGACTGTCATTAGATAATGACATTATTTTTAGACTGCAAAAATAAAGAGTTTAAAATTAATTTTATTACAGAAATTGAAAACTCTAGATCTATTAAAGACAAATACAGCGTAACATGCAAAGTTTTGATGTGGGTGGAATCCAGCATGGCAAGAGTCCCAGCAGGTATGAAATTAACAGCAGATGAATTAAGTGTTGCATGAATAACTACCGGTGTAGTTGTGTGTTTGGTTAAACTATAAAAGGAATGTTGATCCACAATAAAGTTTAGAAACAATGTTAAAATAGTAATATCTGCAATCAGTAAGCTTAGCAGCATGATAATCAAAGCAATAAATGACAATGCAATCAAGGAGTTTGTCTTAATGATCAGGGAGTGCAGTAGGTATAGAGAGATACAAATGCAATCAAGGACAATATAGATATTCATGATATTGAGATACTGAAGAAAACTGTTTGTAGGAGGGCAAGAAATTAAAATATGAAGGAATGGGCGATGTGTTGGAGAGAAGCTCCATTTTTGAGAAAGCTCACAATCATGGTTGTATTCACAGCAAACGTGGAAGAAATTAAATAGCTAATGGATTATATCAGCATAACAATTACTGACTAGAACTCAACCCGACTGCCAGAAAAAATAATTATTTAACAGAGATAACCAAAACATAGATGACGTCAAAAACAAAATAAATGTTTTTGTAGGCACGATAAAAGCTATGAAGACATTATATTTATTCAACATTTGAGTGATATGATCAAAACGATAGATCAAAGATGTTACATGTCCTGAAATTTCAACAAGTTAATTGATAAATTTCGACAATGACAAAGATGCAAAATAATATGTCGATCGAGAAGTGGTGAGTAATATCGGTCTGACACAAGATATTTGAGACCAAATATACCAAAAAGTTGAAAATAAATGAGACAATGGAAATATTTCAGTAATTTATAACAGAAATAGGTGCAGTTAAAAACAAATAGATGAAAAGACCATTGCATTAAATGGGGGAATTCATAAATTTCAAACTGAAATAAAGGAAAATATACAGATATTCAAAATGAACTGAACATGGATATTGGCATAAATCCTCTTGTATTGGGTGCTAGAATGGATGAATGAAAAATGTTGAGCACGGTACCAAGTCTGGAGGATCCAGAGGGTATCGATTTAGGTGTGAATTTAAGAGATGGTGTTCAGTTGCTAAAGAGACAACAACAGCCAGGTTAGGAGCTACAAATGAATATAAATAAAAGGAATAATTGTTGAATTGTTCTTAGGTCTAAAATTACACCCCAGAGATCATTAACAATTTAAGTTATATATTTTACTATATTTCATCAGCCATTGCTAAATACAAGCTACACCCATTAGATGCTTCACAGGAATGTGTCATTTAAAAATTATTTCAGCCTTATCAACAAAGTTTGTAAACTTGATATTGAACCTGTACGATTTTTAAGCTTTTACATTGAATTTTACATTGCATTAAAGGTTTACAACCAACGCTTTATTTAATGATTAGACGTTAAAAAAGAATATATTGTTTCAAAAATGGATTACTCTGGACGCTATGATCTTTAAAGTTTGAAAGAATCACCTTTATATTATCTAAAGGAGAATAATGTTTTATTAATTGGAATTGAAAGACAAAAAGAAGCATCAATTCAGTCCATATGTGAAATAAAAAGGAGGAATTAGTATCACAATTTGCTATTCTTAAATAGAATAACCTTTTGTCAAATAAAGAGCCAAATCAGTAATGATTATCGGGGCAGTAATAGCTAACGTTCGAGCAAGAGTATAAAGTAATTATCTGTTCAAATGAAGTGATCCAGATATTACTGAAAAAGAAAGAAAAGAACACGAAACTATAGAAGAATTACAGAGAAAAACTACAGAGTTCAGAGACAAAAGAGCTAAAAAGTCTTTCGATTATATGAATGAAAGATTGAGGGAACAAAGTTTCATGACTCACTACTTCAACAATTGTTACGACTAGGGGTATTGTAACAAAAGAAACGAGTCAAAAAAGCTTTCAAGATTTAAAATACAAATATTTAATTTCCTAAAATATTAAAATATTTCAATAAAGAATCAAAGTGAAAGAATTAAAAAATAACTTACAGTATAGAATATCCTTAAAAGTCCTAAATTGTTCTAAAGTTCACTGATCCGGAAGTTAATCCAAATGTTCCGAATGAAGGTAGGTTGCGAATGAAACCTTTGCTGTACTGATATGTTAATAAGAATCAGTATATCCAAGTTTTATAAATTCCAAATAATCCCTGTGAATGGAATATCACAATTTCTAGAAATGTTTCCGATAATTTCACGGAGCTGTATAATTAATATAAGTTCAAGACACAGTACTGAATCCTAAATGCACTGTATTAAAATATATATCTCCGAAGTAGAATATCCACACACAAAAAGAACCAAATTCGTTTATAATCTCTCGGGCTGTCAAACTATGCTAGGAATGCCTAACACAACAATACATCCTATTATTTATCTTCTTACTGCGCAAAACAGAATAAGGAAAACCAGTTTAATCTGTATTGCAACTTATAAACATTTTAATCCTTTTAGAAAACGACCTTCTCCCAAATAATCAGAAATTAGGTTATGCGTGATACCGCTTAAAGTACCTCTACACTGAGATTATTATCAATCAACAAAATATTGACTATTAACTGAATCATGGAATCTAGGTCAGAAGTTCAACTCTCACGAGATAAACCACGTGATATACTAATGCTACAATATTTCCAAGTCCAATGTACTCAGTGAAATATCGATCCAAATTACCGTATGTGTACCCACGGCAATTACAAAGCATGCACGATCCTTACACAGCTACGTTGACAGAAAATAAGGAAAAGGTTGAAACCCATAACAAACAAACCTAAATTATTTCTAGAAAACATCCTTTGAACAGACAAAATACAAATAAAAATACAATACAATTGTGATGCGTGTCAGTGCGCTTATTGCTTACATATTCTGCACAAAAAACCGTCAGACATGGTTGTAGAGCGACAAGGCTGTACCGGAGCTGGACAACGTGTCTTTAGACAAGAAAGACTGTAGATTATTGGTGTAGTTAATCATGCAGAATAGATTTGTGCAAAGCACATTTTTGCCAATGCACCTAATTCGCACCTCGCCTCCGGCGATGTAGACGTGTGTGTTTTTTTAAATAGCAGGGTAGGTAAATACATAACTCCTTACAAGCAGATACCACACGGAGTTAAATATTTAAATCTAACATATCTTTGTGTCACATATATTCCATCATTGAACGTGAGCAATCTGTACAGAGAGAAATTCCAAGGAGAAGCCCAAATATCTTGATTCTGCCTGGATGTTTCTTTGTGTCGATTGATATGAACGTAAAGACAGATACTACAGATACCCTGGTAAGACTTAGCATGCTTGTTAGTGTAGAAGCATAGCCTTTTCAAGTTTAATGATTCCACCTTTTCATGATATACTTATATTTGAATCAGTTGGACAAACAAAGTTGACCAAGGCAATATTGATGATAAAATGATACGTTTAGATCCGGGGTGAGTACAAAATACTTGAACTGAAGCTATCGAATTTGCTGTGTTAGGTAACAGGTTTAGAATACCACTTGACTCCCATATACTAACACATCATTGTTCACTGTCTTCTTGTGCTCTTCCACAGTATTTCAGATTTTAAATAACACTTTCAAAATCCTCTTAAGTTATAGAGGGAGAAAACCGGGATTGTAAACTGGAAACTTTTTGTTGTAAGTACGATTATTAAGTAAGTATTATTTCGGAATCAATTGCACAAGAACTTAATGACAAACAAAAACATGTAATTGATTTCTGTTATGTCTACATCACTAGGCAGGGAATTCTCGGCATAGTAGGGAATACAACTTTTACGAATTCAATGTCGAATTTGATTTTCCCAGATGTGTTGATACTGTGTAATAGAAATTGCAAAATGTAACCAGGAAAGGTTTATCAGTTTAGGAATAGAACAAATCTCAGAGACTATAGAAAGTCTACCAAATATGATTTATTTCCAAGGTTTAAAACTGAAAAACCCAACTATTTACAGAAGCGACAAAACATGATGATTGTGAAGTGCCTAATCTTGGAAAGACTCCGTTTCCACTAAATATGATAGAGGCTATATGCTAAAGCCGTGGTAGCTCTGTGGGTTAATGGAGTTAGACTCACAACTTAAAGATCGTGGGTTCAATAACCGCCAAAGCCAGCCTGAGTCGGCTACCTGAGTGTGCCATTTGGGAACGGCACTTAGCTCCCATTTCCCCGGCATGATATAACTAAACAAAGTGGTGAAAGTGACGTTAAAAACCAACACCAACAAACCCCAGCAGAAATGTTTGTTGATTACATCACTATCATATGACTAACTTTTCTGTTTCTCAAGACTTACAATACAAAATGGTTACTCAAATATGTAAATGTCATTGCTATGAATTTTTCAGATAAGTTAGATTAGCGGATATAGATACTAGTTGTTGATGTCTATCAAGAAACAAATACTTTATTTCAATTGTGACATGATTGAGTATGTAAGTTACTAATTTAATCAAACTATCTTTTAGTGGTACACATACTGAAATATCAGTATGGTTGATTTTGCAAAAGTACAACTCTGTTATATAAGATTTGAGAGAGTATTCGCTTTTTCTAGTACTGGTTTACAGCAAGGAAAAAACACAAAAAACAACAACAACAAGAACAACAAAAAGCCAACAAATGGATGCTTTCTTCATTAAAGATAATCTAATACCAGATAATGTACAATGAGAGACTGCAGATGAGCTAAACGAAAACAAAAGAAATACACTTTAATGCCCCTCAAATTTCCTTTTAAATACAAGGTATTTACATATCCACAGGGTAATGTATATATCTGTTGAAACATAAAACACTTGTCGCCATAAATATGCGGTGTTATTTTATTCATCTTGATGCTACGCATTTCATGTTTGATGATCTAAACAAATTCATTTCATGATAGTTATTCTTGTGCTAAATAAATAATGATTGTACATTTTGAATCTTAATTCTTTTAGATTACATATTTCTTTATTCCTTGGCATAATTTCTTTGCGTCTTGACCGGTACTGAATAAATGAAGATTCGGCTTTAACCAACAAAACGTTCTGATCTTATTGAAACACCATGTAATGCATCCTCGAAAGATCCAGGAAATGTCTTATTCATTTGTGGTAAATTCAAACAGGTTATCACTTGGATAGTCATTGTGTCATAAAACTTGATGTTATCCTTCCTATCACTGTACAAGATTTCTTAACATAAATACACAGTGAATCAGTATCAGTCATTAGAAGTCTCATTCTATCACAATATTTGTCTTTAGCTTGATGTAATATAATTAATTTTCAGCTACTAGTTAACTGCAATACAGGAAATCCACCGTAAACTGGTTTTGTTAATTTGATTTTGTTGCTTTCAAACTGACTAACGAAATAATAATAATAGTTGCCCTTCTTGCAAATGATATATATCTCACTGACATCTAATAACTTTATTTTTATCTGTGAATATTTTAACTGTTCTTATGTTCCCAAGATGTTCCATCTGTTTAGCAAATGCATTCGCCAATAAGAAATAGTTTTTCCAAAAATCATTTGTTTCTTTTTGTCATTAAGTTCTATTCAGATCTATTTAGAGTTTTCGCCATGGCTGTTATTCAAGCAAGTAAACTCTGTATTTGCTTCTGCTTAAATCCTATCCGATGTAAACTTTTCTGTAGTGAATGGCATATGTATCTTTGTTTTTCAATATGCATAACAGTTTTAGTACTGTTGTTTGTACAAACCAAATAAGGCAGTAGTTATTTATCAACTTTTTCTGTAACTCTGATAAATCATTCTCATCCGGGGTTCATATCGTTAACGCTAACAGCTAGTACTTGCAATGGCCAAGAAAGTAAATTGGAATCAATAAATATACTTCTAAAATGAAACCAGTATCATAGTCGTATGATATTTCCAGCAGATTTTATTTGATTTGTTCATCTAATTTGTTCAATAGTTGCTCATCTAAAATTTATTTTTTTAATCGACGTGTATTATTAGCTCGTGCCTTGCACATATTGTTGTTTGCACAAATGTGTATTATGAATGACCTTAACCATGCACTTGCTTATTCGCCATCGGACTTTGTTGGACCATCCTTCTCCAAGTAGTATTCATGATTTGCTATTAGTAGGCATGTGGCATCATGTTAATTGCACCTCTTATTCATCTCTCACTCATCAGGAACATGTCATTGTCTGTCAACCATTAAATGCTCTGCCCGATATCTTTAAACTTGTATTTTGTGATAAACCTGGATCACTATATTAGCAAGGAGTTTTTAATAAGCACTGTTGTTTGTGCAGACAAAATTTCTCAAAGATATCACCTAGCATCAATATATGTTTCATCTCGTTCATTTAAAATATTCCATGACAATCTAAACGTATTAACAATCATCACTGGATACGTTGGATTCCTTTCAACTGGTATCAAACTTTTCATTAGGATGAATAGTCGTTACATGAAACCTTTCAAATATATCCATGAAATCGTATGGGTAAATGTTTTTCTGCAAAGATTTAGGTGTCACATCAATAAAATGGGTCAGTGCTTCTTCACTCAAATGTTTTGCCATTTATTACATACATTTTCCAATCAATCAAACGATGCGTGCAAATTTGATTGTCCTTTTAACATTTATTTCCTTTACGTCTTTAAAAAAGGGATCAGCTTTGAAATCCTTTCTGATTGATACATATCTCTAGTCGTTTTGTATCATTTTTACCTCTTTATCTTGATCAACAGATGAATGCCATAACCTGGAAAGTTATACATGAATAATTGCCTTCCACCGTAATGGTACATTAGAACAACCATATTGAAACTTGTTCCACATGTCAACATATCTTTCTCTTTTTATTTAACTTATTTAACCGGTTGGATGTAGGATGGTTCAACTATTTTATAAATCTTCACTGATATGTCAAATTCATGTTCACATTTTTAATGTTCTCTATTTTACCTGACATCACTTAAACCATTTAATGTATCTATCTAAATTATATTTGGCTAATGTCTGGGGATCGTTTAGGTAGTATTTAGGAGTGGTTCCATAGCATAGAAAAATTGTAATTCGTATATTTTGCGTTGTTACAAGGTTTGGTGTTTTCATCCCATTCAGTCAATTCGATATATCATCTTCTAATAAGTGTTTGATACCCTTCTAAGTGTAATGTTAAATATTCAATCTTGTCAAACTTCAATCATGTCCGTTCGCTTAATTTATGTCCAAATTTGATATGTAAAATGTTGAATAAATATTAAATTACATTATCCATGTGATCTCTATTTATTTTGAATCTTCGATCTGTGGGAAACATATGTGCTCGAGTTATACACCTCCTGCAAGGGTAGTCTGATTGTTAAGTCTATTGGAACTTCACAGAACTAATTGTTTGATTTTTATGTTGCTGATCTTGAAATTTGGTTCAATATCATTGAAAATTTCATAAAATCTTGGTAATAACCGCCATAAATCGGGATTAATTAATATATCCTTTAAACCGACTTCTAATTTTTTTCATTATGATTCTGTTTATCATGCATATTCATCCTTCTTAATTGTTTCCTATTTGGAAAATATATACAACGTGATCGTACTTTATTCTCATTTGTTTTGGTATTGGAGCATCAAGTATAGAAGTTTTCATTTTGATTTATTTAACTTGAAGTATTTCAATATATCTTTGACTACCAATATCGGATGTATAGTTAACAACAATTTTGTCTTTGTTTTACGTCGATATTTTACGGATTTGTGTCTTATGTTACACATTTATGTGTACAAATAGATCACTATTTTACCATCTCAATTTCATTTCACCATGTGTATTATGTGTTTACGCCTAGACTAAGCGGCTTCAGTTACTATCACTGTAAAAATAAATTATGAAACAATACCAGTATACTAGCAGACGACATTTATTTGCGTGTCTCTCGCGTTATGAATATTGATTTTTGTGAAATAATACCCCATAGTCTTAGTGTGTTAGTAAGTATTGCTCTATTTTTTTTATTTAGTGTCGGCTTAATTTTAACTTTAATAAAATTAGAATTGTAGAACTGTCATGATCTTCTTAAAGTATGTATGTATGTATATAGGCATTATTCTATGTATGTATGTATGTATGTATGTATGTATGTATGTATGTATGTATGTATGTATGTGTGTGTGTGTGTATGTATGTATGTATGTATGTATGTATGTATGTATGTATGTATGTATGTATGTATGTATGTATGTATGTATGTATGTATGTATGTATGTATGTATGTATGTATGTATGTATGTATGTATGTATGTATATATGTATGTATGTATAGGGTTCGTCCATGGAATCTGGGCTATACAGTGCTGAGTAACTTTAGATATTCAAAATCAGACATACAAAACAAAGATCAAGCCAAAAAAGGGCAAAATTCATACATACATAGTCCAATGTTTGATGTCAACCGCACTCTTTCACAAATTTCCAAGTCCTTTTCAGTTGAAAGTCATCATGCCTCACGTCAAGGGCAAAATGGTTGCCTCTATTAGTCACCTCCTACGATATGCAGCAGGGCGCAATCGGTCTATTATTCATTCCCAAATATGCATGGTGCTTAATGTTAGCTCGTCTACTCTAATTTACGTATACACATTCAAAGTATCAGATCAGTATCTGGAGATTTGTACCCAAGCTTGAGCTTCATGCACAAAACATTCGAAGAATACAGTATCTTCACACTTCCAAACGAGCACAGTTGGAACAGACGAACGGGGAATAAAAATTATCTGGGCGGGTAACGGAGAGTCTAAAGACAAGAGACATAAGTAATTAAATGTCAAATAGCACACTAATATATTTAATTCATCTCATTTGCAGACTCTATACAGCACAATTAAAGTTATACCATCTACGCCAGAAAGAGAATAGCTAACTATTGTTTGACGCGCGCGCTGAAAAACAAAACAAAACAATAAAGAAACAACAAAAGCACAACATACACATATACACAAAACATTTATGCCAAAATACTCTCTCTCTCTCTCTTAAAAATGAACAATGCCTGTGAATTAAATCAATGAGAATTGAAAAGAAGCAGCAACTTTATTAAGATCTATTGAATCATACTTGACGTCAATTTGATTTATCATAATGAACAAAGCAACGGATTGTAAGGATTCTGTATTTTTATTTTGGATTTTTATTTCAGCTAGATACTTATTTCTTGTGTTAACATCAGACTATAGCCATATCCCGTCGGCCACGCAGGGCTTCTTTATTAAGTAATGTGTACTCTTCCCATTGTACTATGTATTCTTTTCTATTAGGAACTATATCCTCTCTATGTCAGTATCTTATTATCTTATTTCTTTCGAAAATTGAGGATTTTTTTTTCCAGAGAGTAGATTTTATCTTTTTGTTATTTCGAAAGAAAGATCACTTCCTTGATAAACAATGATCAACTCTTTACCCCACACGTTTGATGTTTACTCGTCATGGTTTAACGAACTAAATATGAGTATTATATTTGAATACCAAAACACGGATACAAACAGAAATTAAAACGATGGATAAAATTTACTTTCCTTGATATAAGAAAGAATGTTGATCAATAACTGAACAAAGCATGGACTTTCGCAATATATTTAAGAAGTTCATAGACACACGTTGACCTCTTTATGTAGACTCACGACAGGCGAGTATAATTGCCTTTTTACAATGTTCATTTCTTTTAATTGAAAACGCCTTATTGGCAAGTAAAGACTAGTATGTATGCCTTCTCACATTACTCTGCCTGGGGTCTTTTACACCCACGACGCTACGTAAATTTCATAGATGTAGGCATAAAGCTACCAACTGTTACCGGTGTACCTATGCTAAAGACGCAATTACACCGTAATCTATTTGCCGTCTAGCCTGACAGTCCCTCAAGTTTATGACATTTTTTATTGCACAGAATTCCCAAAACACGCGTTATAACAGTTGGTGTAAAAAAAAATTTCAATATCCCGTTCTCTGCACGCGATGCAAAAATAAAACGTCCTGTCTTTAACTGTAGTAAGTTCACTCCTAAACAGTGTAAAACTTATTTATTTGCAGATATTGGTGCAAATCGTTCACGCTTATTCCTTCGGAAAATTCTAAAAGTTTAAATTTGTAACAGTGTTTTATATTTGTTCATTATATCACAATGGCGGTATTATCACGAACAAAGTTCACGAAATGAGCTTAAGTGTTGTAAACTCGTAAACAGCTAAAGCTGACGGTGTGGCTACTTGATCACGTGACTATGATTGATAGGTATACATACTTGATATGCGGGTATTGCGATTTGCTAAGTATTCTGTTCACTATGCAGATTACATATTCTTTCCCATTTGGGTTGCGAACCGAGAGGTTCAATGCCATTAGATAATGGTTTAACTTGGCGAGTGGAATTTCTTGTAGCTGTTGTTTTTCGCTTGGGACAGTTTTCAACCAATTATCATTTAAACAATGACACATCAGTTTGACAACGTTAGGGAACCAGCATCAGACGAAGATCGACCAAGTTAATTATAGTGTGACGTCAGTGTAATTTCCTATTATGACGTCAGCGCTATCGCTTTTGTTACACTGCACACCATATATTTTCTGAAATCTGGGCTTTCTGAACGTTTTCTCTGCCAACCATACCGTACATTATTGTTATATCTTCATTAACGTGGTACCCATTGTAAATTTCATGGCGTTAAAATATATAGATAGATAATAAATATTCTTAAGAAAGGGTGTCCAATATGATTAAACCATTTCTCAATCTAATGTCATGGATTAATGTGTCCCACAGCAAGATGTCCAGTTTGCATATGAAAACCTCCAGCAAGAGATAACTTCAATCCCCACAAAAATGTCCGTGTACCCTGTTTTACCTTGTTGTAGTACATATAAATCTTATACGCACCCACCTCATTTAAAACTGACCTGATTGTAATACATGTAAATCTTATATGCACCTACCTCATTTAACTCTCACCTGATTGTAATACATGCAAATCTTATATGCACCTACCTCATTTAAAACTGACCTGATTGTAATACATGTAAATCTTATATGCACCTACCTCATTTAAAACTGACCTGATTGTAATACATGTAAATCTTATATGCACCTACCTCATTTAAAACTGACCTGATTGTAATACATGTAAATCTTATATGCACCCACCTCATTTAAAACTGACCTGATTGTAATACATGTAAATCTTATATGCACCCACCTCATTTAAAACTCACCTGATTGTAATACATGTAAATCTTATACGCACCCACCTCATTTAAAACTGACCTGATTGTAATACATGTGAATCTTATACGCACCCACCTCATTTAAAACTCACCTGATTGTAATACATGTAAATCTTATATGCACCCACCTCATTTAACCCTACTTATTGTAATACAGGTAAATCTTATATGCACCCACCTCAGTTAACCGTCCTTGTTGTAATACACGTAAATCTTATACGCACCCACCTCATTTAACCTTCCTTATTGTAATACACATAAATCTTATATACACCCACCGCACTTAACTCCCCTTATTGTAATACACGTAAATCTTATACACACCCAACTCATTTAACCCTCCTTATTGCAATACACGTAAATCTTATATACACCCACCCCATTTAACCCTTCTTATTCTAATACACGTAAATCTTATATGCACCCACCTCAGTTAACTCTTCTTACTGTAATACACGTAAATCTTATATGTACCCACCTCATTTAACTCTCCGTATTGAAATACACGTAAATCTTATATACACCCACCTCATTTAACCCTCCGTATTATAATACACGTAAATCTTATATATACCCACCTCATTTAACTCCCCTTATTGTAATACATGCAAATCTTATACGCATCTACCTCATTTAACTTTCCTAAAATGCACAGGAATATGTAATATTAACATAAGTTTTATAGACTAAGAAAAAAACTATTCCATGTTTCTGTAACATGAATTAACCAAAAAAACCTCTCTAATGATTTTGGTACTGTTATATGTTTCTCTCTAAGTCCGTAAAACTTACTAATCTGTCTTTGAGTTAAAATTGTCACAAGTGCTACATTCACAAATCAGTAAGGGATCTATTACGAATTACTCCCCAAATACACGTTTTATTGTATGTGTATATATATATATATATATATATATATATATATATATATATATATATATATATATATATATATATATATATATATTTGTTTCAGACAAAATCCATGCCCATCGATCGGTCCGGATAATCGACACTTTGATGTATTGTAAGAACTTCTGAATATTCATGTATCGGATGGTCTTGCCAATAGCATTACAGTGCAGTTCGAACCTATCAAGAATTACATATCACATGAACATACCGATAATCTGTTTCTTTTCTATTATTATAAAGGTATTCATTTTTCACATACCGATTTGCAGATATGTGATTTTATCCTATTGTATGGCATACAATTATGTTTCTGATTTGTACATTATGGCGTTTTAATCATTTCAGTAGTGGTCTTACTCACATTGACCAACTTTTATGCTCGTGCGATAACATAAATGCCATTACGTTTAGTCGTATTTCTACCAAACTTGATCGGTGCTGTTATTTCTAGGACCTTTATGCACCACCGTTACAAATGTGTGATAGAGACATGTTTCACCCCTTGCTGATTATTTAGGTTTCAGGGTGCAACGGCGGATAATTCGAAACAAAATTATGCTCTGCGTTATATAAGCCTCAAAAGCAAAGGAGGAAAAGAGTCTAATTGCGACGACGGCGTATAAAGGTTGACATTCCAATATTTTTTCCAACGGTATGGAAATAAATTGATGCTGCCACAGTTCTTGAAATCAGACAGAGTATGCAACCGGGTTCTTGATGTTAGTGCCGGGCCTGATATTGGATCACGCTATCTATGTTGCTGGTACAGGACAAGTACATAAGTTGCAAAACACAAATACATCCTGAAATATTATTTTCTATTATCTGTAGAATAATGTCAACGCCAAAACACATTGAAGAACATTTACTTCAGTCGAAGTTTCATCTAGTTGGATCAATATTAACTTGAAAACAATTGGCCTGTACTTAACTATTGCACCACAATTAAAGGATCGTTTTCAAATGTACTATAAAATATAAACTGTGTCTGTCGCATAGAAAACTTCATTTTCTCCAAAACCCTAATTTTTTTTCTTCCAAAATGGGGAAAAATATTACAATAGTCAGTAAAGAAAACGGATTGTTGAACAGAAGTACGCGTCGGCATTAAGACAGACAGTGTATGCCAATATACACGTTGAACCTATCTCCAAATGTTCAAGTAGTTCATAGCTCAAATGTACAGCGTCCATTAGCCTCAAGAAGAAACTACGTTCGATTTTTTTTGTCTTTCTTTTACCAACTTACTCCATCATTATCAATTTAGAGATTAGAAACTAAGTTTAACTAATTGCTGAATTTTCATAAACAAGTTCAATCATATAAAATATTCGGAAAGAGAAAACTGTAGAGAATCAAATGCCATAATATGTGAATTAATTTATGCCAGTGCAAATTTTAAATTTGTTTACAAATAATGGTATTTTCACAGATAATGGGTAGAAAATATTTGGGATATTCTTCTAACTGATTGGGGTTGAGGATGGATGTGTCGGTTCGGATCATATGCAGCTTTCAAAATTGTTGCCTGCCCACCAACCTGACACAAGCTACTTTCAGAGTGGGCAAGAATTTTTTTTAGGTTTGTTTAACAAGGAAAAAAAATGATTTTACACTTTGTTTCAATAGTTATTCGACCGAAGTCCAGCGGGTTATGAAAGTTAATTGCTTTTTTTTTGAGGGGGGGGGGGGGATTATTATGTTCACAATGTATTAGGCTAATTTTACATATTAGGCTAATTTTATATACTAGGCTAATTTTATAAACAGGGCTAATTTTATATACTAGGCTAATTTTATAAACAGGGCTAATTTTATATACTAGGCTAATTTTATATCCTAATTGTATATATTAGGCTAATTTTATATACTAATTTTATATCCTAGGCTAATTTTATATATTAGGCTAATTTTATATACTAATTGTACATATTAGGCTAATTTTATATATTAGGCTAATTTAATATACTAGGCTAATTTTATATACTAATTGTATATATTAGGCTAATTTTATATACTAATTTTATATCCTAGGCTAATTTTATATATTAGGCTAATTTTATATACTAATTGTACATATTAGGCTAATTTTATATATTAGGTTAATTTAATATACTAGGCTAATTTTATATACTAATTGTATATATTAGGCTAATTTTATATACTAATTTTATATACTAGGCTAATTTTATATATTAGGCTAATTTAATATACTAGGCTAATTTTGTATACTAGGCTAATTGTATATACTAATTTTATGTACTAGGCTAATTCTATATCCTAATGTTATATACTTGGTTAATTTTATATACTAGGCTAATTTTTAGGCATTAGTCCACAACAAGTTGCTGTTGGCTAATTAGAATCATGAATGGCAGGAAATGAATGGTGCATGCCAACCCTTTCAGCGTAGAAGACCTTACCCAGAAATATTTGATGATAAGTATCTTATGTCGATGTCTGCAGCAGAATGTTCCTTAGGGTACACAAAAAAAAAAGCAAGCGTGGTAGGCGGTTTATACCAAAATTCCTCAGTAATAAATGTCTGTTTTGGATGACATGGATCAGGCAGATGAATGTGCCAAGTGCTGCATAAACCTATGATTTCAGTTTACATCTTGATATGATTATAATGTTACGACAATATCCAAAAATTTAGAAGGACTGCACGATTTGAACAAAATAAAAAAGCATTATCTTTTAATGTCTCTAAACAGTGACTGTTTCATCCAAAAGTAACGTCAGTCATTTTTACGTTAACATTTGTTGGATTTTTTCTACTAGAAAGTTTAACATTGTCGTGAATTAACTTAATCTCGTTTCTCCTATCTGACAATTATTCACATCTATAACCTTATGCACCACTTGTAAATCACGTGTGGATACAAAAGAATAAAAAGTCATTTAATTTAGTGAGTGTGCTACGACATCATGATGGGACAGTCCTGACTGATGGTCTGTTATAACATTTTACTAACGAAGGATGCTCCACCACTAATTAGAGTAACTATTTCTTTAGGGATCGGCATTTTTCTCCTTGAAAAGAAATCACGATGGCTGACAAATGACTTTTGAGAATGTAGTGAAAATATCATCAAAATTGTTCCTACATGTAGAATTATAAATATTTAAAATTGTGTATGAAAACTGCATGATTAACCCACTGGGCTCCTGCCCGACTTTTTGACCAGTATAGGTATGTATGGAGGATAAGACTGGTCAGCGGGTCATTGAAATTTATTTTAATTGAACGCCGCAGCGCTCATGCGAGAGGTTAATTACTCGTCGACCAGTTTATGGGACACAGTAGAAGTTAAAGGCTCTTTCCCGTTCTAAAAGAAAGTCTCACCAATGATGTAGAGGTTCCTAGCAATCCATCACTGTGAAAGAGCTAAATATGGTTCTCATAGACAATCAGCTGCTAGCTGTGATCTCCAGATTGTGCATTAAAGAAGTCTCGAAAACGTCTCTTAAATCATCAAACTGTCGAGATCTTAAGAAAGTATTTACTTAAAAAGATACCAAACAAGCCTGCGCTTTAGTTATATCTTTAAAAAAAACATAATAATAACAGTCTCTTTTTAAATACTTTGTTTATTGCTTGAATGACTAAGATAAGTGGTTTGTTTTCTATTTAAAGTGTTACTTCATGGCAATTTAGCATCAACTTCACTCAAAGCAAATTATACATAATTGTTTCGAAAACATATATGTTTGGCTTTACGAAATATCTAGTTCTGGCATCAGGATGATTATTTATCTTTATATTATCCTCATTTGCATCTTAAGTCATGAAATGGAGGAACGTCCAAAAAAGTTGATAATTTAACTACGCCTACTGCTAGCAGGCTAAGATTGAAAGAAATATATGAGGTATTTCCATAATAAAATAAAACAGAAACGATTAAATCCTTCAAGAATGTTCTTTTAAATGTAGCGTTTTGGAAACGTTAAGTCCTGATACAACAGAAGATCAGTAAGAAAACCTTAAATCATTTTATATGGTATATTATACCTTTCATTTGTGTAACAAAAAACATTTAATATGGCTATCGATCCCAAATTGCTTCTTCTGCCAACCATAAACCTTCAGCCTGCAGTTTTTATTTGTTTTTCCCTATATCTGAGGTCACTGTAATATTACAGCTAATACTCAAACAACAAATTACTCAGACAATCCTTAATTCGGATGCTCTAGGTTTTCAGTTCCACCGATCGTATTTAGTAATTATGCATATTAGACAAAATACAAGGATTTATAAAAGGAGGTGAATGACAATTACAATAAGCATGTCCAATATCATAATTGTATTCCACCTATAAAGTGCTTAGCGTTTGTTAAAGCTTTTTCAAGATTGTGTTTATTTTATCAATGACAATGTACTTCTTGAATGTTTTTGATACTGACTTAGAATTTAATTGCTTTCGTGTTGATTGCTATATGTATCCGTTACCATCTCTTCTCAATGACTCATTGACCACAGATCGATACTGTTCGATGAGTATTGTTCGAGAAAGATTGAATTTGCAAAGATGCTTCCTTTTGCCATAAGATAAGACCAGTCATGCGACCATTTGCTTGGTATTTCAATAATTTAATTGATCTTGTGGCACCAGCTTTGTATATTAAAATCCTAATAACCTAAAATATGAAATAAATCATTAACTGTTTTATGTTTTAAACCTTACTTTTACACCGCAGAATGCATCCATGTACTACTTATTGACAGTTAGTCCTCTTACATTTATATAAATTGCAATTTGCATTAAAGGCACTACCGTTGGTTTCGATTTACTTTATTGGTACATTTTTCATCAAATAGTTGTATCTTTATTACGATTCATGAACTGAAGACAGAGAAACTGAAGATATAGATTATTGACGTCTAACAACAAATGTATACTGATTTCATTTGTCTAATAAGATTACGTCTCATGTTGATTTTTTAAAACATAATTAAAAATTGATTAAATAGGCAATTAATTTTATCATGATATTTTAATTTTTTTCATTTGTTTCTTAGACATAAATATATTTTATAAATTAGAGATTTTTATATTCTTTATGGACGGGTGACTTTTGATGTCAAATATTGTAAATAATTTTTGCGGGATTGGTAGCTGGATATACAAGGATAACTTTTTCTATCATAAACACATTTATTTTCTCCTTTCTATATAATATGATCAAAACACAACGTAATTCCATCTCGTCTCTTCACCTAGCAAGAGACTTAGTTTAGGAATACATTTTGTTTTTCGACCAATGTCGCCTGAAATGAGCAATCCGAAGAGTATACAGTTGCTTAAATATGCTCCATATAAACCCTTTGTGGAGTCATCATCGAGAAGCTATTAAATCACTTTTATAAATGTACTTTGTATGTTATATAACAACGGAAGCCTTATCTTACTGGTTCTGTAACAATTACCATTTAGATAAATCAAAAAGCTACTCATTTTCTGGCGTATATGTGTAGGTCCGTCCACTTCATTTAGATGACCCCTTAAAAATTAGATAATATCAGAGTGATAAACAAAAGCACTACTATTTCCTTTGACTTATTAACTCAAATCAATAATTACATTTTCACAGGCTTTATTTGGATATTTATTTAGGCACATTATTGCTGCCAAAGAAACGGTAATTTGTTTTTTATCAATCTAATTTTGAATATAAATATTTGACTCAACACATCATGATTAATATACAGAATTCTAATGTATATATATATATATATATATATATATATATATATATATATATATAAAATTTATAATTTAAAGACTCTTACAATTCATCATGTATCTTTTGTCATTGTCTGCTGTTGTCCCATCTACATTTTGGAGCCGATGAAATGATAGTGGGATCCAGTAGAAAACCACCCTTAATTAACCATTGTCTTTTAAATTACAGCCTGTGTACTTATTATTATTGTAGTACACGCTGCATTTGTTTCTGCTAAATTGTCTTTTATTGAAGTAAAAATGAAGCATTTGGTTTGATGCATTTTAATAGAGCATTACATTATATTTTCGTTTGGTTGATGCTGATAATTCTCTTCTCTACGGTTCTTCCATACTCGTGTTAGCTTTCATTTTTACTGTTACTCCCTTTGACACAAACAATCTCTCAGTTAATGCTGATTGCAATGTTTTCCAATGTAATTTGAATAAAACCGCTGAAACACCTCATTATAATAAGAAAAAGGGGTAAAACAACCCTCAGCAATTTTAGTGTCTGATTTTTATCTAAATCAAAGAATTATGTAATCATAATTGGTTACATAATCTGCAATTGTCCTTCAATGCAAATTTGTACTCTTAGTGACACAAATATGTCAAATTTGTACTCTTAGTGACACAAATATGTCAAATATGTATTCTTAGTGACACAAATATGTCAAAAATGTATTCTTAGTGACACAAATATGTCAAATATGTACTCCTAGTGACACAAATATGTCAAATATGTACTCTTAGCCACACAAATATGTCAAATATGTACTCTTAGTCACATAAATATGTCAAATATGTACTCTTAGTGACAAAAATATGTCAAATATGTATTCTTAGTCACACACATATGTCAAACATGTACTCTTAGTGACACAAATATGTCAAATTTGTACTCTTAGTGACACAAATATGTCAAATATGTACTTTGTGACACAAATATGTCAAATACGTACTCTTAGTGAGACAAATGTCAAATATGTACTCTTAGTGACACAAATATGTCAAATATGTACTCTCAGTGACACAAATATGTCAAATATGTACTCTTAGGGACACAAATATGTCAAATATGTATTCTTAGGGACACAAATATGTCAAATATGTTCTCTTAGTGACACAAATATCTCAAATATGTACTCTTAGTGACACAAAAATGTCAAATATGTACTCTTAGTGACACAAATATGTAAAATGTGTATTCTTAGTGACACAAATATGTCAAATATGTACTCTTAGTGACACAAATATGTCAAATATGTATTCTTAGTCACACAAATATGTCAAATATTTACTCTTAGTCACACAAATATCTCAAATATGTACTCTTAGGGACACAAATAGGTCAAATATGTACTCTTAGGGACACAAATATGTCAAATATGTACTCTTAGGGACACAAATAGGTCAAATATGTACTCTTAGGGACACAAATATGTCAAATATGTACTCTTAGGGACACAAATATGTCAAATATGTACTCTTAGTGACACAAAAATGTAAAATATGTATTCTTAGTCACACAAATATGTCAAATATGTACTCTTAGGGACACAAATATGTCAAATATGTACTCTTAGTGACACAAATATGTCAAATTTGTATTCTTAGTGACACTAATGTGTCAAATTTGTACTCTTATTGAGACAAATATGTCAAATATGTATTCTTAGTGACACAAATATGTCTAATATGTATTCTTAGTCACACAAATATATCAAATTTGTACCCTTAGTCACACAAAGATGTAAAATATGTACTCTTAGTGACACAAATATGTCAAATATGTACCCTTAGTGAGTCAAATATGTCAAATATGTACACTTAGTGACACAAATATGTCAAATATGTACTCTTAGTGACACAAATATGTCAAATATGTACTCTGAGTGACAAAAATATGTCAAAAATGTACTCTTAGTGACACAAATATGTCTAATATGTACTCTTAGTGACACGAAAATGACAAATCATACCCTTAGCGATACAAAAATATAAAATCAATACTCTTAGTAACACAATTATGTCAAATATGTATTCTTAGTGACACAAATATGTCAAATATTTGCTCTTAGTGACAAAAATATGTCAAATATGTATTCTTAGTCACACAAATATGTCAAATATGTACTCTTAGTGACACAAATATGTCAAATATGTACTCTTAGTGACACGAACATGACAAATCATACCCTTAGTGATACAAAGATATAAAATCAATGATCTTAGTAACACAATTATGTCAAATTTTTACTCTTAGTGACACAAATACGTCAAATATGTACTCTTAGTGATACAAATATGTCAAATATGTATTCTTAGTGACACAAATATGTCAAATATGTACTCTTAGTGACACAAATATGTCAAATATGTATTTTTAGTCACACAAATATGTCAAATATGTACTCCTAGGGACAAAAATATGTCAAATATGTACTCTTAGTCACACAAACATGACAAATCATACTCTTAGTGATAGAAATATATAAAATCAATACTCTTAGTGACACAATTATGTCAAATCTGTATTCTAAGGGACATAAATATGTCAAATATGTACTCTTAATGACACAAATATGTCAAATATGTACTCCTAGCTTTACCTATATGTCTTATTTGTACTCTTATTGACCCGAACATGACAAATCATACTCTTAGAGATACAAAGATATAAAATCAATGATCTTAGTAACACAATTATGTCAAATTTTTACTCTTAGTGACACAAATACGTCAAATATGTATTCTTAGTCACACAAATATGTCAAATATGTACTCTTAGTCACACAAATATGTCAAATATGTACTCTTAGTCACACAAACATGACAAATCACACTCTTAGTGATAGAAATATGTCAAATATATACTCTTAGTCAAACAAATATGTCAAATATGTACTCTTAGTCACACAAACATGACAAATCATACTCTTAGTGATAGAAATATATAAAATCAATACTCTTAGTGACACAATTATGTCAAATCTGTACTCTTAGAGAAATAAATATGTCAAATCTGTACTCTTAATGGCACAAATATGTCAAATATGTACTCCTAGCTTTACCTATATGTCTTATTTGTACTCTTATTGACCCGAACATGACAAATCATACTCTTAGAGATACAAACATGTAATATCTGTACTCTTAGACATACAGGTCAAATCTGTACTCTTAGCGATATAAATATGTCAAATCCGTACTCTTAGTGACACAAATATATCAAATCTGTACTCTTAGTGACACAAATATGTCAGATATGTACTCTTAGTGGCACAAACATGCCAAAATCTGCGCCCTTAATTACACATATACACACACATGACAAATCTGTCCTCTGAGTGACACAAACATGTCAAATCTCTATAAATCTGTACTCATAGTGACACAAACAGTAAAAATTGAAATCTACGTAAGGGAAGTGAGCAGCCGAAAACTTTCTGCATTTTAAGGTGCCTCCAAATTAAGTGGATGAATCTGGACTTGTATATGCCTTGTCTGTAAGTATATTTGTAATCTGGGCAAAATTATTTTGAAGCATATGTTTCCAGAAGTAGTATGATGGTGGCCTGCTAATCAAGCTTGTCGAAAATATTGGTAATCTGTAGAATGTTGTTAAAAAACAATTTGGACACGAGAACGTGGAACTGAAAACAAAATATGTTAGACATTGTAATGTTTTATTATTAAATTTCCTCTTTAAGTCAAAATATTTCTTTCGTCTTTGTTATTTAATATGTAAAAATACGATTTAAATTGTACGTTGGGTTAATGTCACGTGTGGTTACATTTGCCACCCAGTGCTTTATTTCTTAACAATTTTAGTTTTGCTGATGATATGTCATTGATAAGTCCTTCTATCGCAGATTTAAGGAAATTATTAAAGATACGTGAACATTACGAATTTGAAAATGATATCAAATATAATACACAAATATCGGTATGTATGCTTGTGCAGTCAACATCTTTGAAATTACCATATCCTCCCGCTGTACTCCTTAACGGTCATGCTCTTGCACATGTCAACATCTCTGAAATTACCATCTCCTTCCGCTATACTCCTTACCAATCATAATCTTGCATATGTCAACAGTTATGCTTATTTGGGTCATATTTTAAAATTCAATTTGTCAGATGATTAGATATCATGAGACATTACAGATTTGTGTGTACTTGTACAAACATGCTTTTACGTAAATTTAGAAACTGTTCTGTGAATATGAAAATTAGATTATTCTAATCTTATTGCTGCACAATGTATTACGTTCTTCTGTGGACACATTTCAGTCAATGTATGAAAAGAAAATTAGTCATTGTTAATAAAAAATAATCTTCGTTTACTATTAAGCCTTCCAATAAGGAACAGTGCCTCTACCATGTTTGTAAACTATAATGTATTAAGTTTTGAAGAAATAATGAGAAAGTATATGTTTTCAATGAAAACAAGAATATCAAATAGCAAGAATTGTATCTTGAAATCCCTTTGGAACTATGATATTCATTGTAACGCTCAGATTATAGATAGATGGAACAAATTACTTTTTTTAATGTCTTAAATAATTTTGTTCTTAACAATGACAGATACATTCTGTAATTATATATGTGTCTCCATAATTGTGCACAAGACTAAACGAAATTACTATCTCTGAAAAATAAATTATAGATATTATTAAATCTATTTCCGTCAATAAAGCAACTGGGCCTGATGGCGTAAGTCACAAAATGCTTAAAGGCGTCTGCGAAACTATTGGCGCACCGCTAAAAATTATCTTTAATCGATCGTTGAAGTAAAAAAAAATTCCCATATAAATGGAAACTTGCGCATATACTTCCCATTCCTAAACAAGGCGATTTACATGTGGTTTCCAATTATAGGTCAATCTCTTTACTTAGCTGCGTCGCAAAAATTTTTGAAAGATGCATTTTTAAACAAGTGTATAACTATTTTCATAACAACAGTCTCTTTTATAAGTATCAGTCAGGATTCCTTCCTGGCCACTCAACTGTTTTTCAACTTATTGAACTGTATCATAGTATATGCATGTCACTGGAACAAACTCAAAATTCTTGTATCGTATTTTGTGATCTATCAAAAGCTTTTGATCGGGTCTGGCACAGAGGCTTATTATTTAAAATGAACGAATAAGGTGTCTCGGATAATCTGCTAAAATGTTTTGAAAATTATCTAAGTAATAGAAAACAAATGGTTATTTTGAACTATGCTTATTCATTAGAAAAAAATTATGAATGCTGGTGTGCCACAAGGATCCGTACTTGGGCCTCTCCTGTTTCTAATCTACGTAAACGATATTGCCGGTGGTATGAGTTCCCTCACCCATCTCTTTGCAGATGACTCATCTCTGCATTATTCATCCTCTTATTGTGCTGAAATAGAACTAGTTATGAATAATGATTTAATAAAACTGCATAAATGGTCTAAGCAATGGCTCTTAAAGTTTAACCCAGAAAAAACAATGGCTATGTTTTTTACGAACAAGAAAGAAACAGATATTCCTGAACTTGTCTTTGAAAATACTGATCTTCTGTATGTGAATTCCCATTGCAATCTTGGATTACTACTTTCATCAAGTATTAAATGGACTTGTCATATTGATAGTATTTTAAAAGCAGCATCATCCCGAATAGCCATTCTTAGAAAACTAAAATACAAACTTAGTAAGCAAATTTTATCAAAACTGTATATAACCTATATCAGGCCAATCTTGGAATATGTCAGTATAGTCTGGGATGGATGTTCGTTGATCGATTCTGAAAAAATTTAAAAATACAGCTTGAAGCGGCAAGAATAATTACAGGACTTCCAAAATACTCTAGTAGGAATTCTCTCTATTTTGAAACAGGGTGGGAAAGTCTGGAGTCCAGACGAAAGAGACAAAAGTTATTAACGCTTTACAATATTAAAACGAGGCAAACGCCGGACTATCTATTTGAATTACTACCACCCCCTGTGTCCGAACAAAGAAATTATAACCTCCGACGTCAAAATAATATAGCCACTTGTAATTTCAGGCTAAATCCCACCAAATCATCTTTTATACCCTCAACAGTGGCCTTGTGGAACAATCTTGATCAGGATACACAATGTAGCATGTCTTACAGTGCTTTGAAAAAGCGTTTATGCCCAATTATCAAAGCCAGTAATATGCCTAGTTTTAAACATCGAGCCCTAAACATTATCCATACTAGATTGCGACACAATATAAGCTCGTTAAAAGCTGATCTTTACCGCGTTCAACTTGTTGACACCCCTTTTTGTTCCTGCGGTGGGATAGAAACCACTAAGCATTTCTTCATGCACTGTCCCAAGTATAGTCAGCAACGAACTGAGTTGATGAGGAAATTACTCTCAGTGTCATATCCAACTGTTAGCTTAGATTTACTGCTTTAGGGAAAGGGCGATGCAAATGAAAAATATAGAATTATACAACATGTGTGCAAATATATAATTGATACTGGACGATTTCAATAACTTATTTAAATCATGATTGCTATCATTGTGCCACCATTCTCTCTCTCTCTCTCTCTCTCTCTCTCTCTCCAACCATTCTTCATTATTAGTCACTGTTGTCATGTTGATATATGTTGTAATACTTGTATCAAGTAGGGAGAGGGCTAATTTAAGTTGTTAGAACTTGTGCCCAATCCCATTGTATCATGTTTTGACAATAAAATATATTTAAACCAACAACTAAAACAAATTATATTTAAAATACATTTATATTTTAATTTAGATGTATGGACCATGCATTATGAAATTCAGAATTATTATCTTCTTATCTTAGTTCGGTCATATTTTAGTGTAGGTGTAACATTGATTGTCGGCACACACACTGCATTTGATCTTAGTGGATTGAATTGACCTCTTTGTTGGAAATAATATTTTAATTTCATATCTGGAATTATATAAAAGCAGTACACAAAAGATACTTGTATTAGGCATAGAGGTAATTTCCATGGCATAATGCTTCTATTGTTGTATACCGGGACAATATATAGAATATATAGGTTACGATGGATATTTTTGAGAAACAAAATGCGCTAAATGACACTATAATGTTGAAGTAATTTTGTCAATGGTACTGCAATGTAATATACTGGATAAATATAATATGTTTGCAAAGAAATTTTTTAAAAATAAGCAGAGAATGAATTTAATCAAATAAACGAATTATTTTTATAATCTTTTTACAAATATCGCTTGGTTCAAATGGATTTTATTTTCATTAGAACATCTTGATATAATGGAAACAAGTGACTGAAGGTCTGAAGAAGATACCATTGAATCAGCTGATGATAGGAGTATTTCCCTGACGAACAAAAATAAAAGCTGCTTTTAAAAATAGAATAAATTCAACCCCTTAAGAACCCGTTCCCTTTTTTATGAGAGTGGCAGCTCGAGGCTCATATTGAATTCATTATGAATTGATTATTTATCGGTTGCATAATATGAATAAAATCGACCTTATTTCCTAATATTTATATAATTTACATGGATTAGAGCAGTGTACGTTCTCCATCATTACTATCACTTTCAAAGTATATTACTGTTTTATCTCTTGCACTTATATTTAATACACATGCATACATACTAATATATATATATATATATATATATATATATATATATATATATAAGATCATAAGATCGAATTAGACGCAGCACATTATTTCGGTGCACTTGGTCAAGCTTATAATGCTAATTTTAAAATAAGTAAAGTGTAATTAGAATTACTCACAGATAATGTGCTTTTAATGATTGAATCTGGAATTAGAGGAGGATACAGCACCATACCGAACAGATACGCTGAAGCAAATAATGAGTATTATATAACGGTGAAACCTACTGACTTTAAACGATGATCAAACATGAAGAACTCAAAGCCTACTAAAATGACAGAAGCAAAGCGGAACAACGACTGTCACAGCAAGTTCTGAATGACGGATAATACGATACATCAAGTTCAAGGTCATTCATTGTGTATCTAGACACCAACAATTTGTAATGATGGGCCAACTCACTATTTTAAAGACTATTTTTGTAAGTATTCTTGAGCCAAAAAGCAATTATAAAAAAAACTTAAATACATTATGGACAATAAAATCAACAAAACACATGCCATCAGGATTTTGCCTTAAACTTAAATCAATAAGCAAAGATCATCAGCCTATAGTTTACACAGGAGCAGACTGCATAAATAAATTTTACAAAAATTTGCAAGCAATTTTAAATACTCATTATGAAGAATTTAGACCAAGACACGATGCTGAAACGATATTAACTAGTAAAGATAAAACGCATTATAATTCCACAAATATATATCATATTTGGGAAAAGGGAGTTACTGAAGAAAAAGAAGAAATAAACAAAGTCACTACAACCAACTCTCTCATCTCATCTCATCTCTCCCGTAACCTGGCAGGTCGTTGGGGCGCCACTGATGACTTTGCGACAATCTCTCTCCATTTTGCCCTGTTCTCCACTGCTCTTTGAGACTTTGTAAAGTCCATGCCTGTCCACTCTTTGATATTATCTTCCCATCTCTTGTTCTGTCTGCCTCGTTTTCTCTTTCCTCTCACTGTGCCATGTAAGATTGTCTTTGACAGGCCAGATGAGCGTGTACAACCAACTACAAACTAATAAATCATAATTACTTAGCTGCAAAATACATAAGTTGTACATATCTAGACTGTAATTTAAATTATAAATATCCAAACATATTTCACTCATTCTTTAAAATGAACATGAACAATTCTCATCTGATTGTTAAGACGTTAGTAATAAAATTACCAGATCAAGAAGTATCAACAATAACAAACAATGATAAAAAATATATCTCGCTTGAAAAGGATTGTATACTTAAAGAATTTTGCAATAAAAAAGAGAGTATAGAAGTTTACGTCAAAAGAACAACACGATTTTTAGATAGTTATCGGTTTATGTCAATCTTATGAACATCTTGCTAAATATCTAAGCGTTGATACATTTTTAGAAACAATTGAAAGTTTTTAGAAAATGGAGCCAAAATATTTGAGAAAATATATTTATCCGTACGAATACATAGACTACATAGACTACAAAGTACGAATACATAGACTACATAGACTACAAAGTACGAATACATAGACTACATAGACTACAAAGTACGAATACATAGACTCCGGTAAAAGGTTACATAAAACTAATTTACCACAAATAGAATAAATAGTATGCAAACTTAATGAATCAGGAATTAGAGAAAAGGATTACCAGAAGGTTAAAAATGTCATAAAACATTTAAAATTGAAATTCTGTTTGTGATCTTCACCACTGCTACGTAAGGAAAGATACTTTACTGTTATGTGAGATACGTGATGCATCTTATCCAGCACTATTTGCTTGATCAAAAGTTTTGCGAACAATTATTAAGGCGTCCACACAGACAAAACGAGAACGTACCACAAAATATATAAAAACGAAACTGTTGAGCTGGGTTGGATGATTGAATTAGTCTCAAGTGCGATATTTTCAATTGCTATCTTAAAACGATTCTGTGTAATTTATTCATTCCGATATCTGAGTAAGCCATTCTCATGAGATGAGTGTTTGAGCCGAAAGTAAAAGTTTACTCGAGTGAGGTTTATTTGCTTGTATACGTAACCTCTGGTGATCTCAAGTGAGTACGTGCAACTATTTGCCTATCTAGCAAGCTGTATTTCTATGTTACTAATTTAGCCCTGAACAAAGGGTTCAACTATGGTATATATATATATATATATATATATATATATATATATATATATATATATATATATATATATATACGTTTTTAACATCAAAGAGGAGAAGAAATCTGGAGAAATTCATCAGATCGCTTGGACAGAACGATATGCACATGTTCACCTCATTCTTAAATATTGTCTGCGAAGTCTGAGAGCAATTCTTGAAGAGGTGTTGAACTAGTTGCACACACAGGAATAATGTGTATACATTGAATATCATACAGGATCATAATTCGGGAATAACTAACTGAAGCTTGAGAACAAAACTTCATGAACATGTTCACCTAATGTAAATAATGTCTACAAAGTTTCATGGAAATGGTCGAAAGACGTGGGATAAGTCGCATAAACAAATATATATATATATATATATATATATATATATATATATATATATATATATATATATATAGATCACGACACAGAGGCATAACTATGTATAAAATGCATCAGAATGTGACACGACATGCACATGTGCTCTAAATGTGAACAGATGCGGGGATAATTGTACACACAAGACTTTCATGATCATGGTTTGGGGTTTTTAAGGGCACTTTAAACGCATTATTAGATATATATTCCTGAGGAAATGGGAGCTAAGTTCCTTTCCTAAGGACATACCGATGCAACTGACCCGGGCTGGCCTGGGCTGGTATTGAACCCGGGACACTTAGATTTTGACAAATGGAGAAGCCTAACTCTATATGCCCGTGTTATATTTATAGTGGTGTTCAAAGAAAACTAATTCATTTATCATCTTTAGAATAGAAATAAGTTTTAAATATAAACTTTGCAGATGAGTTGACCTTTGACGTTAAAAAAGAACATAATTCTGAAAGATTTGCGTTCTGGAAAATAGTGATACCAATTCAAAAAAATAGCACCGTCTACTTAATACTTAATGCAGGTTTTTCTACGTTTAATATATTAGAAAACTTTGAATTTTCTTTCGAAGAAGCAAAAGAAAATCATAAAGGCCCACGAAATGTTAAGATATATAAATGGCATCATAATTTCCTAGAATGTAATTCATCAATTCTATGATAATAAAGACTGGGATATATACAGCTTAATCCAATTATATAGCTTAGGAATGTCAGCATATTCATTCTCAAACAAGATTCGTTGTTGATATGTATATGCACGAGGGGTATTTGAAAAGGCCTAAATATCTGGTTATAACTTTTTTGTTTCTTTGAACCTGGCACACAAATTAAAGCCGAAATTGACTAAACTAAATAACGTTATGTAATATAATCTACAGCTGAACGTGCAACACGCTGGACATCTGCAGATACAGGCATGTGAAGTAGTAAAGTAAACGATTTACCTGAACATGTTACAGAAGGATAACAATTCTGCTACTGTGCAAGGAACATACTGTGAAATCAGTGCACTCTTACGGTATCAAGGCCGATTTGGATAAAGTTTGGGGATGAAAATCTGTGTCATAACTACAATTTGTAATGTGGTTTCATCTTTTTGAATATAGTCACGAATCCATGGAAGATGATCCACGTTCTGAAAGACCATTATCTGCGATTAGTGAGCGGCAAGTAGCTGCTGTGAAAGGGACAAATGATGAAGATTACCGATACACGGTGTAAGATATTTCTATTATCTCGGTCAATAATTCGTCAGCTGCTTTTAATTGAAGAATCATTTGAAGCTCAAAAAAGGTTTGTGCAAGATGTGTCCCGCATTTGTTTATTGCTGATCAAAACAGACTCAGGTTGAAATCTCCAAACAACTACTCACCAAATATGAAAAGAGTGACCAGAAACATTTGAATGAGATTGTCACAGGCGCTGAAATATAGATTTGCTTTTGGGAACCCGACTCAAGAGAAAATAATAAGGTTTGGATCGGAGAAAGAGACCAGAGACCACAAATAGCTCGACATAGTCGGACTGTTAAGAGAGTTTTAAACACATTATTTTTCTATGCAAGAGGTCCGGCCTTCTAGGTACCTGTGATTGACTCTGCTAGTGTCACTTGACATTTGTATGCCTCCAAAGTGTTCCCAACAGTTGTGCAACATTATCGAACCACCAGTCCGCGCACGGGTACTTGAGGTATCCATCTACTCCATGACAACAGACTGGTACATAAATCAGCCGTCGTAACAGACTTAATGAAGAAGCACAGCATCCAAACTTGGCCATTTCCTACACAGAGCTTTGATTTAGTTCCATGTGAGTTTTGGCTGAATCCCGTTATCAAAGATTAAGACGGGCAGACGATTTGAAGGCCGGCATGCAGTTGGAAGTGCAGTTTTCCAGTGTATAAACAACATACCAAAAGGTGAATACAAAATGGCATTTAATAATTGGATAATCAGACAAAGAAAGCGTGTAGAGGTGCACGGGGAGTACTTTGAGTGGGTGTGTAGAGGTGCATGGGGAGTACTTTTAGTAGATGTGTAGAGGTCCACAGAGAGTACTTTGAGTGGATGTGTAGAGGTGCATGGGGAGTACTTTGAGTGGATGTGTAGAGGTGCACGGGGAGTACTTTGAGTGGATGTGTAGAGTTGCACGGGGAGTACTTTGAGTGAATGGGTAGAGGTGCACGGGGAGTACTTTGAGTGGATGTGTAGAGGTGCATGGGGAGTACTTTCAGTGGATACGTAGAAATGCATGGGGAGTACTTTCAGTGGATGTGTAGAGGTGCATGTACTGTTCACGAATAAATAACTTTGTTGTACAGAGCACTAATATTCAGAACTGTTTAAATACCCCTCGTATATTCATTCTTTCTTTAAATCTGGCACAGCTACCGGGCAGTTATTGTTGTATTATTTTGAACCTAGTCTTCTGAAAATAATTGCACAAAAATGACATATTATATTCCTTGGTAATTTTGCAAGAGAGAGAGAGTCCAGTAGAGTGACGTTAACTATTTGTAACTCGAAAAACTTGTTGAGTATAATCGTGTCCCATCTGCGTCACAAATCTCGTCCATAACATGTCGGAATTACCATCACTGAGGACATAGTACTTTTAGATTCAATAGAAACTTTAAATCATTTACATGCAATCTAAATTTTTGTTTGGAATATACCACAGATGTAGGGGTATCTTTTATTCGGAAATAAACTACAATGATTTGTCTATGCAAGAAATATACCAATATCGCAATTTCCGATGTATTAACAAGTGCACATATTTTCAAGGTGCTGTTTCATCAAGGAGTACAAACACATTTTGTTTATTCGTAACTCTTTTGCCGTTTAAACTACGTTAATTATATATTACTCCATTAGTTATTCTTTGAAAAATGTTGGCTGTTTCGATTATCTTGGTTATGTTCAAGAATGGAAACGTGTCTAACATTTGTTTTAATAAAGCCTCGTGGCTCGTGCTGAGTGAAAAACAAACGAAGATGGGTGCAAGGAAATGAAATTAATCAATGATCTATAAATATGAAGACCTCTCTAGTTCGTATACACGCACATTTATGTCACGCATCTCACCTTCAAGATGCTCGTTTTCTCAAACCGTAAAATATCCATCCTGAATAGCAACGACGAAATAGAAGTAAAATGATTATTTGGGTATATTCAATTGGTCCAGAATAAGGTATAATCTCGAGTCTAATATAATGACCTTGTATACATATTATTATTATTATTAGTAGTAGTAGTAGTATTTATTCTTCACTGAATCCCTACCATATCACATGATAATGAACATAAATAATTTAGCTGGCTTCTCACCATATACCCGATAACACAATTTGATTTATGTAATTTATGAAAAGTGAAAGAGATATATTTATATCAAAAGTCTGTTGATGACGTTTTCCAAAAGAATCCTTAACAAAAAATATAGTTCCTAATTCTACACCAGGGGAGAGCTTTGATGGTAGCTCCATTTAAGAATATTGAGGCGGGGTGTATATTTCGTTGTATTTTTGGTATTGTCTATATCTGTTTGTTTTTTAATATTATTTTTGCAGATCATTCGTGATTTTGTGCTCCTGTAGCATGCTGATGATAAAAAGTAATACTAACCGATACTATTTATTTGGTCTTTCGCTTTCGATAAAAGTTTGATTAGGATGTACAGATTGATAAAACTCAACGAGGCATATACATATCCGCGCATTAATCAATATAGACAAGTATCCATTACTCGCATGATGGAAATTGTCCAGGAAATTTCCCAAACTACTCATTTATTCGCCACTATAAGTTGAAATGTGTTCAAGTGGAATACTTTTTGTTTTTGTTGGTTTTAACGCAGCTTGAAACACATTAATGACTATATCATGCCGAGAAAATGGGAGCTAAGTGCTTTTCCCAAAGACACCGAGAAAGCCGAAAGGCTTCACAAAATATCAAAGTAGTTAAAGTACAATAAGTTCGCACTGAAATTGCCATTGACAGAATTTTTTTATTTTTCTGAAAGATATTCATTTGCACTGAAATTACTAACAATGACATTTTTTGTGTCTATTAGCGAGACCTGCAAAAGCCGTCACATCATATAAGTGCATCATAGAAAACTTGAAAATCCTCAATGGCCTAGCGTTGTGGATTTAAAAACATTTCTGGCAGGAAATATAAAATACACTTCGTTACCAGGACAAATAATCGTTACACCGCGTATTAGTTATGTGGTGAGCGCTTAAATTGACATGTTAGAAAGTAGTATCAACGATAATAACTGTGAAATCATTAGCTAACTTTAATTCTTTTAAACAAAATGAAGACGAACTGTCACTCATGTTTATTTTTGGATCAATGACAGTAATATATGTTGCCTACTCATATCTAACAGAAAATGAAGGAGACAAACGCAAGTATGAAACTCAAGGAAACAAATAAACATTTTTGACTATTAAATAATTAAAAATAGTAATTGTACCTCTGTCGAACTAGCAGCTTCTCTATGGAAATATTTCCATGTTTAGAGCTTGTGTTTTTCTGTCTTAAGGAGGGTAAAAATTAATGTAGGAATCTAAAATTTACCTTAAAGATACCCTAGCATTAAAAGGGTTTTAAAAAGTATAAATATGAGAACAATAATGCTGCACCATCAGAAAGATAACGTACAGAAAGAAAATAAAACTGCTATATTTCATAGTTATATTTTTTCTTAAGATTGTGTTACGACTCTATGGTCTAAGAAAAATGTAACAGAAAGAAAGTGAAACCAACAAATCAAGTAAAAATCAACAAGCAATTTATTACTAGATAATTAAAATGAAAAATCAAAAAGTCACTTACAGTAATGTGTTTTGAAATCCTAATAATCCAATAAGAATGATTGTTCTAATCACAAGTCCTAAATATAGAATGTTCCGAATTCACGGCTGTGTCCTTGAATGTTATGATGTGCTAATGGTCTCCAAAGTCCTGATGTACTAGAAATCTTGATGTGCTGATGTCAAAATGAAGTATTCCAAAATCTCTGAATAAGTTCAGTTAAATTCCAAAATCATCAATTAAAAATCCAAAATCCAAAAGTTTATGAGCACTGTTATAATCCAATGAATATTTAAAATAATTCCTCTCTTAGAATTTGGAATGAATTTTCACAACTGTAATAGCTCTTTACAAGACTGATGGTAATGTCGAACTGAATAAATGTCCACCAAACATGGTATATATAAAGATTGGTCACATGACAGAATGTTCTAGAATATGAGTCATCTTAATGGAATTCTAACTGTAAACAAAATTCAACCTTGACCTTCAAATTGAGAAAACATATTGATCAAAACAACCTAATTCAAGGACACTAGTTAAACATGTTTTTCCTGATAACATTAAGATTTAAGCAAATATTAAAGTGACGAAACATTTATAATTTCCTAAAATATTTATAATATTATATAAACATCATACATAACACCTCCCCTCATAAAGAAAAAGAAAGATTTATGTAATAAAGCTTTCTTTTGAATATACATCTAATACTATAATAACCAAAATTACATAAGAACATGTTTTATGATACTGGACTTAATTACATCAAGCAATATTACATTTCTAGGCACGTGAGAGTGCATCTGCAATCACATTGTCTTTTCCCCTGATGTGTTTGATGTCAATGTTATATTCTTGCAATATCAAACTCCATCTCAACAATCTCCGATTTTTATCTTTCATTTTGTTGATGAAAGTAAGGGGATTGTGATCACTGTACACAATAATTGGAGAAAGAGCTGAGGTAACATACACTTCAAAATGCTGTAAAGCCAATATCAAAGCCAAACATTCCTTCTCAATTGTGGAATAATTTTTCTGGTGCTTGTTTAGTTTTTTAGAAAAATAACACACAGGGTGATCCACACCACTTTTGTCTTCCTGAATCAATACTCCACCAACCCCTACATCACTTGCATCAACAGATAATTTAAATGATTGGCTAAAATTTGGTGCAGAAAGAACTGGTGCATTCTTAAGCATGGCCTTTAACTTGTCAAAAGATTCCTGACACTTGTCAGACCAATAAAATTTGGCTTTCTTACTCAATAAACTTGTCAAAGGTTCAGCAATTTTGGAAAAATTGGAACAAAATTTCCGATAATATCCAGCCATACCTAGAAATCGCATCAGTTGCTTTTTACAAATTGGAACTTGAAATTCAGAGATAGCTTTGACCTTGGCTTCTATAGGTTTAAATTGACCTTGTCCCACAATATGTCCTAAAAATGTGACACAAGCATGGCAAAACTCACTTTTGCTCAAATTAATTGTCAGATTCGCATCACTGAGTCGATCGAAGAATTTTCGAATGGTTTCCAAATGATCTTCCCAGGTGTTGTTGTAGATAATGACGTCATCGATATAAGCGTCACAATTATCAAGACCAAATGTTATCATGTTCATCAGACGTTGAAACGTTGCAGGCGAATTTTTCATTCCAAACGGCATGACTTTATATTGATAAAGTCCATCTGGAGTTGCAAATGCTGAAATTTCTTTTGCCCTTTCAGTCAGTGGAATTTCCCAGAATCCTTTTAAAAGGTCAAACTTGGTGACATATTCCGCATTTCCAATTTTATCAATGCAATCGTCCATTCTTGGGATTGGAAATGAATCAGTTTTGGTGACACTGTTGACTTTTCTATAGTCAGTATACATACGGAATGTATTATCTGGCTTGGGAACAAGAATACATGGTGAACTCCAGTTACTTTTACTTGGTTCTATGAAATCATTCTCCAGTAGATACTGAATTTCTTTCTTCAGATAGTTCTGTTTGAGAGGATTCATCCTATAAGGATGCTGTTTCACAGGCGCAGAATCTACAATGTCAACGTCATGATAAATTTTACTTGTTCGTGTTGGAACATCAGGAAACAAATGCTCATATTCATGTAATAGCTGTTTTAGTTCATTTCTTTCCTGTTGTTGTAGATGTGAAAGTTTCTGGTCTAGGTTGTTCAATATTTCTGAATTCCGAAGATTGGTTATACCAGAGTCACTATAGTCTGATTGTATTCCATCGTTGATATCTTCACTGTGTGGGACAGGTACAACTAAATTAACAGAATAATTAGCTGAGCTATCTCTGTCAAAATATTCCTTTAACATATTTATATGACAAAGTTGTTTCTGTTTCCGTCTCCCAGGAGTGTTAATGATATAATTTAAGTCATTTACTTTCTTTTCAACGGTATAAGGACCATAACATTTAGCCTGAAGAGGATTCTGAGGTATGGGAAAGAGAGCCAGAACTTTGTCACCAGATTTAAAACTCCTTTCCTGTGAATTTCTGTCATACCTTAATTTCATTTTTGACTGGGTAGTGTGAAGATTAGTTCTTGCTACTTCACAGGCCTTTGACAACTTGTATTTGAAATCAGAAACATAATCAAGAAGATTAATCTTTGAGTCTTCATTTGAAAGAAGTTCTCTTTCAATAATTTCAATGGTCCACGGACAGTATGACCAAAAACTAGTTCAAAGGGACTAAAACCCAACGACTCTTGAACTGATTCCCTAACAGCAAACAACAACAAATGAACACCCTCATCCCAATCCTTTTCTGTATCAAAGCAATATGATCGAATCATATTCTTCAAAGTTTGATGAAATCTTTCCAAAGCACCTTGACTTTCAGGGTGATAGGCAGAAGATTTAAACTGTTGGATGCCTAATTCATGCATAACTTGTTGGAAAATTCCAGACATAAAATTTGACCCTTGATCCGACTAGACAGATTTGGGAAGGCCAACAAGTGTAAAAAACTTCACCAAAGCTTTCACAATAGTTTTAGTTTTTATATTTCTCAGAGGAATTGCCTCTGGAAATTTTGTAGATGCACACATGATGGTCAACAAGTATTGGTTGCCTAACTTGGTTTTAGGTAAAGGACCAACACAGTCTACTATTATTCTACTAAATGGTTCATCAAATGCAGGAATAGGTTGCAGATGAGCCTTAGGTATCTTCTGATTGGGTTTTCCTACCATTTGACAAGTGTGACAAGATCTGCAGTATTTAGAAACATCACTTTTGAGTTTCGGCCAATAAAAATGATTCAAGATCTTGTGATAAGTCTTACGGACTCCTAAATGACCAGCCAAAGGAGTTTCATGGGCTAAATTAAGAATTTCCTGTCGATATGACTTAGGAACAACAATTTGATAGCTCACTGACCACTCGTCACCAGCGGGTACATCAGGTGGTCTCCATTTCCTCATAAGGACCCCATTTTTCACAAAGTAACACACTGGAACTTGTGTGGCTTCAGTTTCACTGATAGCCCTCTGAAACAAACAAGATATCTCGGGATCTTGCTCCTGTTCAACGACAAGAGATTGTCGTTTGTCATCCTGATTAGGACAAAGAGAATGAGTTGCCAAAAGAGGATCACTGCGATCAATACCATTTGATTGATCAATACCTGAGGAAAAAGTGACCTCATCAAAAAACTGACCAATACATGTGTCAGCTAAAGGAATAATATCCTGATCAACATCAATCTCAAGAGCTCTTTTTGCCATAGCTCTAGTAACTGCACAAGCAGGGTACAAATCAGGGATTTCAGTTTCGACAGGATCAACTTTCTGATCCAAACAAGGCTTGTCAGTTACAAGTGGATTAACCACAACCTTATCTCCAGCTAGTTCATTGCCTAGTAATAAATGAACACCCTCTATGGGTAAAGAAGTCACTGCCCCAACAGTCACAGGTCCAGAAACTAAGTCTGATGCCAAATTTACACAATGAAGAGGAACATTTACAAAGCCGCACTCTACTCCCTGAACAAGAACACTTTCACTTGAAGAAGACTCCTCAGACAAAGGCAAAGTACCTGATAATAAAAGACTCTGAGAAGCTCCGGTGTCCCTTAATATTTTAATTGGGATAGGTTTGGCAGAATCACCAATAAGTGATATAGAACCTTCTGACATGAATGGTTCATAAGCCTCCAAAATAGAATCAGACTGGGGTTTGTTTGACCCAACAAATGTATTGCTTTCAATACAAGACCGTGACCTTGACCTCGTAGAAATAAGAGCATTTGGAAAAGCTCTGTCTTTTCTCTGTTGCTTATTTTTCAACTTGAAGCAATCAGAAATAACGTGCCCTTTCGTTTTACAATAAGTGCACGTAGGAAGAGATAAGGATTTCTGATCAGTCTTATCAGATGTTTGATTCCTAACAGTTGTGCTGTTGTGAAATTTGGAAGTACTCGAATGAGAATGAAATGGTTTTTTACCAGAAAACTGCTGAGAGGACGACTTATTGCCAAATGAAATTTTGTGAGTCAAGGAACAATCATCAGCCATACGAGCAGCATTTTCCAAAGTTTCCACATTCTGCTCGTCAAGATAGGTTTTAACATCACTATGGATACACCTTTTGAACTCTTCAATTAACTTTCTCATGCACTCTATCCCCTCCTGGATATTTTTTGAAATGAAATTCTGAACATTAGATGCCATAGTAAATGCTTGTTGGTTTCACACAAAACAAATTTCTCTATTAAAAATCTTTGCCAAAGACAAAAAAAAAATTCAGAGACAAAATCAATATGAATTTCAAAGATAAATTTAATATCTCTAATATGCTTTAATGAAATTCAGATCCCGGAACGGCCCCCAATTTCTGTTACGACTCTATGGTCTAAGTAAAATGTAACAGAAAGAAAGTGAAACCAACAAATCAAGTAAAAATCAACAAGCAATTTATTACTAGATAATTAAAATGAAAAATCAAAAAGTCACTTACAGTAATGTGTTTTGAAATCCTAATAATCCAATAAGAATGATTGTTCTAATCACAAGTCCTAAATATAGAATGTTCCGAATTCACGGCTGTGTCCTTGAATGTTATGATGTGCTAATGGTCTCCAAAGTCCTGATGTACTAGAAATCTTGATGTGCTGATGTCAAAATGAAGTATTCCAAAATCTCTGAATAAGTTCAGTTAAATTCCAAAATCATCAATTAAAAATCCAAAATCCAAAAGTTTATGAGCACTGTTATAATCCAATGAATATTTAAAATAATTCCTCTCTTAGAATTTGGAATGAATTTTCACAACTGTAATAGCTCTTTACAAGACTGATGGTAATGTCGAACTGAATAAATGTCCACCAAACATGGTATATATAAAGATTGGTCACATGACAGAATGTTCTAGAATATGAGTCATCTTAATGGAATTCTAACTGTAAACAAAATTCAACCTTGACCTTCAAATTGAGAAAACATATTGATCAAAACAACCTAATTCAAGGACACTAGTTAAACATGTTTTTCCTGATAACATTAAGATTTAAGCAAATATTAAAGTGACGAAACATTTATAATTTCCTAAAATATTTATAATATTATATAAACATCATACATAACAATTGTATCCGAAATAATTATGTCTTTACGTATGTACAGAATGAGCTTTATCGGTGTTGGATTAATATTCTTGTTGCGTTTCCGGAAGAGAAATATTTGTATGTGGAATGATCCAGTTAGAGATAAACAAGTATACACAATTATGACTTGTCTCATTTATAACATCAACCAGCACTCTTGCTTGCTGTAAATGAGTCATCCGTTTTTTATTGCTTCATTTATTTGGCATAATTCACCTAAAAGAATCATTTATAATTTATCCCTACAAGTAGTTTGTCAATTCTCTGATCTGTCTTCATTGGTCTATTTATCTTAGTTGATAAGTTGGTTCTTTACTATCTGATATGCCTGTCTGTTTGTCTGAATACTAATTTGTCATATGTTTATTCTTCAAACATCTCTCTCTCTCTCTCTCTCTCTCTCTCTCGTTTTATACAATTATTTTGGGACCATCCCATTGATGAAGTGTCTCCACGAACCCCAAGGCATTCTCTCAAATACTGCACCGATATAAATGACTTTTATTGACTGAAATGCTTCTCTCTGGTTTGTGGTAAATAAGCTTTTCTTCATTGCTAACTGAATACAGATATGCACGAATTTGCTTTCTACACCATCTCGCAACACACCATTTCAAGGCAATTATTTGTTGATTCCGGAATACATAGAAACCTCAGTTTGCAAGTAGGAAATTAGGTAATTAGGCCAAGGCATACATTCATGCTCACATGCAATAAAAGCTTAGCTTGTTTACATAGCTACCATTGGATAAGTTTATACATTTCCATACCAATATAATGGACTCCACAATATGATCTATTGCGTGATCTGGGTAGCCGGAAGGTGTCGTTAAGATGCTTCGACGATTGTATTACCTGGTTTCTTTCATCAATGTTTTCTTAATAACTTTATCAAGACAAATTTTAACGTTCCGCAACAAATATTTTAAAACGTAAATTTCTTTCAATACATCATGTCATTTTTTACATGACTTTCGAAGTTTAACTCAGAACTAAGCATTTATCTTGAAGACTTGTATCCTTTACTCCAGCGATTTTCCAGCAATATAAACAATTACTTTTCAAGATTGCAACTGCCATTTCCAGTTTGTACATCACCTAATTGTTTGGCACAGAACAGTGCAGAAAGATGAGAATGCATAATGGAGAAATATATGTAATGTGTTCTTGTCATTCATTTTCATCAACAGCATGACAATATCTCTTAAAGAAATACGTTGACGTTGTTTCTTTATTTGTTAATTTTTTTATCTGCTGACAAGACTTTTTCTTCATCAGACCTTAGCTCTTTCAATATAAAACCATCAACATTATTGCTATTCTAGATGCAATAAAAGTTCCGTTAAATTATTTTTTACATTCGTGCAAAATACAGATTTAGATAATATATTCCTTATTTTTTCGTTGCTTGTCTAAATATAATATGATTATGTTCCAAGTGTATATACAGACCATTCCATGTTTTCATTTGATTCCGAAATTCGGCTTCGCATATTGACAAAGGAATGTTTAACAAATCCAATCGAAGATTTTGATCTAATTAAGATTATGTAGATGATTCGATACAACGTGATGAAAGAGACATTTTGTATTTAAATTCACAAAACCTCTTGATAACAAGGAGACTATTTCAGCAAATGGTTGAAATTAACAGTTATCTTTGGAAATAAAATATCGAAATTATAAGTACAATTTGTTAACAATTTCAAAACGTCAAATGTTTTGACCAGACCTACCTTCGGAAAATAATTGAAATTACATCCTATCTTCCAATGTTCTATTAATGCAAGAATACGTTTTTAGCTATTTCCATCTTCAACTATACATTACATAAATGTAATTTTACGAGTACTGTATAAGAATCAATCAAAAATGTTCAAATGATCCAAACGAATACCATTAGAAAGGCTTTTGGTGATCATTACTGAATAGAACTTAAACTGTTAATGAGGTGTTTTAATTTTTTTTTTAATACAAATGTAAGGATATTTCGAACAACCTTGCAGTGTCTTATTGTTCATTAGATATTTGTGTAGTTTAACTACTGAAATACCTCATTACAGACTTATCGTAAAATGACAGTCTCATTGAACAATCGATCGTGAGTGGTGCAAAAGAGATATTTATATTATAACTCAAAACTAAACATAGTGACTCCCTTAGGAATACGGGACAATAGTACATAATTTGTTAAATATATTTTAGGACGAAAATGTAATCCTTAGAAATAATGAACTGAAATTATATTTGCTGATATATGTTTTCAAGAAAATTTATTTTCAAATATGTGATGCAATCTAGCTTTCAAAATTGTACGATGAAGCTGACACATATTTTAATAAATTAAAAAACAGCCAGTCTTTGGTTTGTCTTTATGTTCGGTGGCGATTTTATATTCTATTATATCCATTTAATGTTCTGCATGTGGTCATGTCACTTGGAACTCTTTATAAGTCTAGGAGACATTTTCAAATATTACAAATACATTCACTCTAATTAGATGTTGACAGTTATTCGAGGTTCAGTGCAAAACGAGCGAGGCAATTCTAATGAGTTGCCATTGAAATACAGCGCGGAGATGAAGATCAACAAATGCAAATACTTGTATAACGGATATAGTTGATTAAAGTCGGAACAAATGTACCATTACTAAGAAAGTCGGTGCTTCACATTTTTGTTATTTTGTTATTAACTTCTTCAAAAAACGCAGATAAAGATTACATATCAAACTAAACCACTGTAGATAAACACTTGGAAGTAAAGATATAATATAACTATAGTCTCATAGCGTGTGATGGATTATTGGTCAACTGGTAATGCTGCTGTAATGTTAGTGTGCATGACAAGTGTTGTTTGTAAAGGGAGATAGATAAAACAGGGGTTTTTTTGTAAGTGTGTTCTTCTACACATTTTTTGTCGAAATAGTTTGTCCCGTTTGTATTGAATGTTCGAAGCGATCGAAATACGCATATATGTAGTATTATATGTGCTCAATAACATGTATGTGTTTATCATTTGAAAAAAAATATTTTGTATAGATTTTAGGACATTATTTTAGGGACACACACATTTTTGTTATGATCCGTATAATTAAATTGTTTCTTATATCACTGTCTTGTTACACCACACATACTGACCGTGAGCTATTATATTTAATCATTGGGAATACATTGCTGGCTGGTAAGAATTCACCAGAGGAACTGCCGTGAAGGAAGTGGCCAAAGTACAATGTATCGTTGGAGTATCATAGACTTTAAACTAGTGTTCTTATCATTTTTAGACATGTCCGATGTATTGTTGGAGTATCATAGACTTCAGGCTAACACTGATAAATTTTTGACGTGTCCGATGTATTGTTGAAGAATCACTGAATTCAAGCTTACACTCTGATCGTTGTTTTTCGATGTATTGTTGGAGAATCGTGGACTTTAAGCTAACATTCTGATCATCGTTAGATTTGTATGATGTATTGTTGAATTGCCATCGACTTCGTCTTAATTCTCTGAAACTTTTCTGTCCAATGTATTTTTTATGTGTTATAGACTTCAAGCTAACTCTCTGATTATTGTTAGATGTGTTCGACGTGTTATTGGAGTATCACAGACTTCAAGCTAAGGCTCTGATTATTGCTAGATATGTTCGATGTTTTATTGGAGTTTCACAGACTTCAAGCTAACGCTCTGATTATTGTTAGATATGTTCGATGTTTTATTGGAGTTTCACAGACTTCAAGCTAACGCTCTGATTATTGTTAGATGTGCCCGATGTGTTGTTGGAGTATTATAGACTTCAAGCTTACGCTCTAATACATTTTTATATTTGTTCGATGTATTGATGGAATATATCATATACTTAAAGCTAAGACTCTTATAATTGCTAGGTTTTTCCAATATATTGTATCATAGACCTCGAACCAGCACTCTGATCTTTATTAGATTTGTCCGATGTTTGTTTGGACTATCATAGTCTTTAAGTTGACACTCTGATCTATAATAGATTTGTATGATGTGATGTATTGTCGGAGATTTAGAGACTTCAAGCAAATTCTCTGATCATTGCTTTATGAAAATAAAAGGTACAATATATCAATCAGAATGTGAAAGCAACAGCTATTAAAGACTCAATGTTGAAACTATTGCTTGTAAAATAACACTGTGTGTACTCAGTTTGTATGGTAAAGTCCTCAGCATCTGTATGGATACGTCTGGGAATTGTTCGAATACTCTCATCCCGATCTTTGCTTTATAAACAGTCTACTCAAATTTGTTCTGCAGGACACCTAATAAATTATATACTAACCTCATGAGAATATGTTATATACCTGAGCTTTCAGTTGCGTCTTAGATTCCAATTCGCCCGGATTCTGTTCTTTTGTTGGACACAATACCCAATTTTCCTAGTTCATGCCCTAGAGAATTTTCAATTGAATATTGATTAGTTTGATGTAGTAAAAGAAGCCAAATATAACCATTTAACCTCCATCTTGACTTGAGTACAGTGTCAGTTTGACGACTTCCAGTTTCACCATCAAATGCAAATCGATCAACAAGAGAATTACAAACTTTATGTTCGCTAAACATAACCCTCGTAGATTTTGCTGGAGAATTAATGTGAGTCACAGTACCCCAATATATATAGATTATAGTATTTGTACCGTTGGATATCATGGGCGAGACTGAAATACAACCGGGCGAGCTTGTGAGCGAAATGTACTTCGGGCAAGACCACAATATCCAACAGTATAAACATTATAATTTATTTATTGTACATTCCCACCCCCATAAAATATAATTTTTAATTGCTATTTCAGAATTAAAAAGGAAACGTATTGAAAGACATGACGTTTCAATGAAGAATATCATATAAATCTTCGAGCGTAACGCGTATGAATACTTGGAATTAGCCTTTGCATACTTTCTCTGCCAATACATTGCGTGGGTTGATCTAGTAAATGTTATTGGGTGATGTCAAGCACACACAGGACCCAATACGTGTGTTGCTACGTAATTTAATGCTTTCGACGAAGATACCGGTGCTTTAAACATTCCGGCCGCGTCAAATGCAGACGCTATGAAATTGCTCGTTGATAAGATGATTTGATGGCCAGGCTGTCACACTGAAATAGCATTCGATCAAACCTGGTTTTAGACCTTGAAGCAAATAACAGCAAATTGGGTGAGCTCTGTCAACAATGACCTCAAACAGGGATGTTCACGAGGAAAATATTGACATCAGTGAGTTTATTGAAAAACAGAAGAAGAAAAATACTAAGGTAGCAACGGCAATACCTATGAAAAATATCCTGAGATGTCTTTGGGGTATTAAAAGACAAACCACATTAACAGAAAACATTATCCCCGAGCAATTAATGAACTACTTGTCAAAATGTTTATCTTTATTAGAAAAACGACAGCTCTGAGTACGAAGCAACAACTGTTGACTCTGCAAGACAGGGTATGGAACATTTTCTTAAAAATATGGGCCATGAAACATCTCTATGGGGCAAAAAATTCCACAACATGAGCCAGGAACTAGCTGAAAAAAAGATGGAGCTAAAGAAAAAGGGTGAAGGAAGCAAACTTCGAGCATCAGATCTTCTTTCACCTTTAGATCAGGATAAATTGATTCCTTGGGGACAGATGGACACGTCCACCCCTTGAACAATGTAGTTTGCACTTTATTGCTGCATCAGTAAGATCTTTCGATTTAGAGGCAGAGATACAGCCAGGAAATTGAAATTTGGAGACATGACACTGTGTGAGACTGCTACAGGCGATTAAAATACAATCAATGTCACTAGTGTGATTCTTCTAAGACCCTGAATGGTTCACGTACAGATAATTTCAGAGAAATTAAGTCTAGATAATTTCTGCCACATCGTGTACAGGAAAATATAAACCCATTTGTTTAGAATACTGTAAAGTACGAGTCATGCAGGTCATGTAGACTTTCAGTGGCGACTATTTTAGCTATAGCATTTTTGAAACTTTGGTTACACATACCTTTAAATGGCGATTATTCACATTATTTAGCTTCAACTGTCCTTGGAAGATCGTTATATAAACGTCCCCAGCATTACATATGACAAAATATATGTTAAAGTACGTCGATATATTTAGACGAGAACAACCAATGTAATCTAATGTAAAGAGGATTGAATGTAGCGCTATCATGTGACAATGAAGGCGGTGCGTATTGGAAAATATTTCAACTACTTCATGCACTGATAATGATCAGAACTGACGTCCACTTTTCCTGACCCCATTCAGTTTCAGTTTGCCATTGTAAAATCCAAAGCGATCGATAATTTTCCTCTCGAAAAGTAAGGTACAGATTAATTAACAATCAGGAATAAACAGACTTTAGAAAAACTACTTTATTACCAAACTTTAGAACAGCAATTAATATTTTATTTAAGACCAGGAAAAACCTCGAAACTTTCTTCTTTCTAATGCCAGCTCATAAAGAGAGGTTTAGTCCGTATTGAGGACTGATATTATTCAAGGAAAATCACTCGGTCAATTAATTAAAAGTGCAACAGAGATAACATAAATCGATGATCACAAAACAAACCACTCTGTGAGGAAAACACCAGTGTGTACTCTGGCTACAACCGGTGTGTCTACCCATACAATTCAGCAAGAAACTGGCAACAAAGTACCTCCTCAGTCATTGACTATGATACAAGTTTGTATTAGACTGAACGGAGAAACACAATTCATATCATTGTGTTCCTCCAATAAGACAAATTTCTGCAAGTATACATTAAACGAGAGTGCCGTCTTCATTAAAAACAATTTGTATCCTCTTGGTGACAAAGTCAACTTAACTGAGACATCCTAGAATATGCCCACACCCAGATTGGAGATCCCAATGACTTCTTTGGACATGTATTCAATGGTGTTTGTATCGATAAATGCAATTCCAATTTCAGTATATTTCAGAAATAAGTAAAACTACTTACCTTGAATGAATCAAACTGTATCAGTCTTAGATATATCTATTTATCCTGAATACATTGATCATGAATCACAATATACCTATAAAGTTCTGCACTCGCTGGAGTGCACCGACATTTTCGTGTACGCTGAGGACAGCACCACAATTATTTACTTATTAGTAACTTTTTCTCATTTTTGAATTACATCAAGGGTCCATCATTCAGTATTTAAAAACCTGTGAAAGCAGATTAGGTTGGATCTGGTTCGGCGTAAAGTGAGAAAGACAAGCTGCCCGGCCTGATTGCCGACCCGACCTGGGGCATCGCCTCTACCTCGAGTGCCTCCAAAAGAATGAAGAGTTCCGGCACTTTATGACCGTGGGTGCACCGTATAAACAAGACCTGCCTTAAACCCTCTGGACATCAAGAAGTGGATCGCCCCGGACGCAGTCCACATTCATACTTCCACTAACACACCGCTCAAGAGCAGCACGCATTGGCGGAGTAGTATCCCAACGAGTTCTTCGATCCTGGATAGAAATGCGCTTAGGTGGTAGCTTCAAAGAATCTGGGATTTATGATGGACATACGTACACTACAAGACAGAGTGTAGTACCGACGAATTACCTTCTTTCGCTGATATACTCAAAAAGATCGATGAGCTTGTAGGCAGCGTCGCGCGTATGCTGCTGAAGCATATGAAGCATATGGAACTGGTATTTATACCGTCCGCGAAGAAAGCCATTGGCAAATTTTTTGAGAATCTTGGGTCTTGCCGCCACTCTTCGGGACACCTGCTAGCTAGGTTGCCAAGGTTTTGCAGCGGCCTTTTCATGCTCCCAGTAGTGGCGGCAAAGGCAACGTCATGCAACGCACTCCGCGCTTTGTTTCCTATTGCTAGCTTGCTGGTTATACCAGGTCCGCAAACGTTTTGCCATACATATTTTTATTGCTCAGGATCCAAGAATATGGCTGAACGGCGATTTTTGCCAAGTTCAAACCCGCTGCAGCTGTCCATGTCATAGAGGAGGAATACCTCAACGATCTCTCTGGCCTGGCCCAAGAATGCCTATAAGTGATAGCTGAGTACCTTCAGGCAAAATCTGAAGTTCCATGCGGAGAATCACTTCCAGAAAGCTGGTCCATAGATGGCTGGCGTTGGGTGTCAAACCTATCAGCCAGGGTATTCATCCCGAAAGACTTTCAGCCCAACCGGTCGCGTCGCAATAGGTTTTCTGCCTGTGAGTCGTGTCACCCCACCATTTAGATCCGCCACAAAGGCAGGCAGCTGCAGAACAGACTCAGTGCTATGCCTTGCAGTCTCACTCTCGGAAAGGACATCTTCTGGGCGTACTGGTTCTCTAACGGCCGCCCAGCTAGAGTGTGGTTGAACCTCTCCCCAATGCTATGCGCACGCCTCACATGCTGCATAAACTCCAGGCCGTAGTCAGCATACAGCAGTTAGCGTCTTACGCCAACGCTTCGGCGACTTTGAAAGCCTCCTATGTGGTCAAGCGCTCGGCCTCCTTGTAACAACTGGTGACATCAACCACCGTCAGCGTAACTTGTACGTGTATCGCCCAACCTATTCGTGCGGCAGAAACAAGAAGTGGGCCAGGTGCAGTTCGTTAAGGGCTGAAACATTAACGACGGTTTGAGGATTTTGAGCGGTGCCAGTAGGTAAATCTGCTATATTGCTTGCTTTTTAGCCTTTGGCAACATCTCGTGAGCCTTTGGCTGCTCCTTTCAGCTTTTTCATAACTGCCACGCCCTTCCAGTAACCTCGCGGGGTGTAGTATATCATCGCGAGCTTAGTATCCATCGCGTTTTCACAGCCATTCCGTCAGCTATTGGTCTGCAGATGAGCAGTTCCAATTTGTCGGCGCAACAAATGACTGTACTTGTCAGGTTATACATATGTATAGGTCATGTAGCCCACAGCAGCGAACCCTCCGACGACATTCATCACCTGGTATATTTTGCTGTTCGGGGGAGGGCGTGTAAAAGTTAGAAAGCTCTGGCTCATTGCCAATCTGTAGACCACTGGTCACCAGGTAGTACTCGCATGCAGATTCGATGACATCTTGGTAAATCCTTTCGTCGTGCAATTTGTCTAGGTTTAATAGGAACGCTCGTTGCGCTTACGCTGGTACTCAGCCTGCGCAGCTTGGAGTTCTTCCAGCACATTATCGTGGCGCCGAATCGGCTGCATCTGGTTGCATGGAGGAGAAAAGGAAATTAGAACCGGAGAATGCATGGGAGTTAACAATTGCCCGGCTGATCCTGAGAGCAGCAGAGGCCATTAGGCAGCCGTGATAATATAGGCAGGAATGGTGCCTTGTTTAATTAGCATATCCTATATCCAAAGGTTCAGCGCCGTGATGCTAATGGCCTTTCTTGTGTCTTCGAAGTCTAGGCAGCCAAGGTCGGCCGGTTTCATTCTTTGGTAATCATCGTATACCCATCCTCAAATCCTCTAAGTACTGTTCCTTGGTAAAGGAGGTTTCCGATGTCTTTGGCGTATGGTGGTGCATGCAACACTTGCGTTTAGCACACTACTATTCCATATGTAAAGGGTCGGGCGTGTTTCTAAAAACGGCTGCTGGCGTTTTGACGGGTCCGCTGCTTTTTTGTGCCGTTCTGGGTCAGGCCATACACCCCACGGTTCGTTGGGCTGCTATGGCGAGCGCGGAATAAGGCGTACGCGAGATCAGCCGCCAAAGTTAGGCTTACCCAGGCAACATAAGGTGGAATAGAGCCAACTTGCACTCGTTCAGCCATCGCTGCGCTAGCATGTACTGTAACGGCGTGAGTGAAGGCTTCCCTTAGAGTTCGTTGATGTTTCATCATAGCAGCAAGTCTTTTGCCAGTAGCAATTCTACCTGGGTGTTTTACCGTAGGGACTTGTGTCACCTCCTGAGAGAGTTGCGCTGATGCATCCGTTTTCAGTTCCAGTGTTGCATCCGTCTTCAGTTGCGCCTACAGTTCCGATGTCACATTCATCGTTTATTATTTTTACTCCACTTTTTTCAAAATCCCTGTATGTTAACATACCACTGCAATTGGCGCTAGTAGCGGGCGGTACCTGAAGTAGAGGTGGCTGCTGATGCATGTAAATAGGCCTGGACGAACTGATTACATTTTAAATCTCTCGCAAGGTGCTTGCGATTGTCTATCGGCAGAAAGTGAATCACAACAGCTGTGTACAGGCCAAGCAGAGATGACCCCAGCGAAGCAGTCATTCTGGCCCCCAGTTTAGTCTCGTATATGGCATAGGTTTTTGCAACCTCTTCATCGCTCATAGCTTCTAGACACGCAAAGGTAGCCACTAGGTCCGACAGGCTGTCACGCTGATGCACTAGTGTTTCACTAGTGACTGTCGTTGTGCCTTCCGGTATGGCTGTCAATCCATGTAGTAGCTCCTCAATATAAAGTTTACTCAGGCGAGCTTTTTCTTACACCGGACGCCAGAAGAAAAGGCGTTATCGCAGAGCAGAAATATAGTGGTGGTTTCCTCTACGTTTTAACGAGCGCACAAAGCAAGGCATATAGAGCATAGCCCTCAGAGTTTCCTAGGTATACTCCTGTGTCTTTTATTGCCGCGGGTCCTATTGTACACCTTGTTGACCCGCAGAGTAAGGCAGATTATGATGATCTAATCGAAGTGGACCTTAGATGTCAATTCGAACAGTTTGCAGGAAAACACGCTCTTGGCGCACTTGGTTGTAAGTTATCAAAATTCGTGCAGGCTGCCTGAAGGGCGATGAGGTGGGCTGCCCCGAGGCTAACAGACGGCTGACACAAACTGGCCATTTTATATGTTGAGCTGCGCGTCCATAATGACGTATTAGTACATGTTCAATACACCTGACGTGTTACGTCTTCCCTCGCTTTTTCAATGCGCCTTTATGACACGTCTAGCGTTTTGTCTTCCGTTGACCTCATATCGATGTCAACGGCAAACCGATTTTGGAAGACGCCAATAACATCAATCAACGGCACCTCCACGTTCTTGATAGATTCCCTCGGGATTAGTTTTAGGGCCTCTTCCCATTGATGCTATCCCGCCTGCCCATGAACATAGATCTGGTATGGGATGTCCTCTATCGTCATTGTCACCTTGCCGAGAAGGGGTTTGTAAAAAATACTCAGTATCGCGTTCGAAATTATCGCCTTCATGGTTTTTACTGGGGTGTTCAGGTTAATGTACCACGTATTGTTTCTCTTGTTAAACACCACCCTGCGATGACCACGTAGACGTATCCCATGTACTGCTGCTCAGAGATGAGGCGGTCTGAAAGGCCGGACTGGAAGTATGGCAATAGGTTACTTAGCAGTTCAAAGTCGAATGGCACCACGAATCGTTTGTCGAATGTGACGGCGATATATAGGCAGAATATCAGCGACGACACTGCCAGTGCCGACATAACGGCCGCTTGCGCAGTAAAGCGGCTTAAAAACTGGATTTTGTTGACGAGAGATGACGACACAAATACATTCTTGTCCACATCCACGCTACACAAACAAGGACTTGATTTCGTCTGAGCGTTAGGTTTCGCAAAGGAAGGGCTGTCAGCCGACTCGCGTAGAAAGCTCGCCGCGGCTCAAGAAGAAATCCCGATCGAAACAAGCAGGCTGACAGCTACAATATTCAGGATTATGGGATTGGAGGACACGCCAGTCAAGGAGGAGACGGCGGATACCACTGGCCCCTCCCGATGCGAGAATTAATTGACCTAAGCAAGTCACTTCAGACTAACCGTGGCGCGCTTGCCATTACCCTGACTACGATCATGGAGATCAGCAAGAACCAGGACATCCTTTGAAAAAATCTGGAAGAATAGCAAGACGAGGAGTAGCGAGAGCAGTTACAGGATCAACTTGGCTAGTTGCATAAATCAGCCGACGCATTACAAGGGAGACTTTGCAACCAGCTTACAACAGTTCGGGACACTATCAGCAAAAATTATCCATTAAGATAGAACCCTAACCCAGAGGGTGACAACATTCTTCCGTGAAGAGGGAATTACTATAGCCTCGATTCTCACTGCGCTGGGGATCACCATAAGCACATTACTGTACACCACTGGAGTGCGATTTAGATGCCGGACTAGAGATGGTGATATACTGCCCCCATATCCTGTGAGGCTGGGGCAGTATATCACCATCTCTAGTCCCGGCATCTAAATCGCAATCCGGTGGTGTAAAATAATGTGTAAGAAAGAATCTGGAGCGGCTGGCCCGAATGCTGAAAACGATGACAGAAAACGCAGCCGCGGCTCTGCCCGGAATTATCGGGCAACCGTGTTCTTCTTGTTAATGACCGCTGGTAATACAATCGGTCCGGAAATCTAGTGGTGCTTGTTATTACATAGGTGCCAACATTAAGCTCGATGTCAGCTGGGACCACGTAAAGGCCGATTCAACGGGAGTAATTAAGCTAGCATCTGGCGTATCAGAGCACTTCCAAGCACTTTAGAATCAACTCGCGTTTGTCTTTTTCGTGGGCAGCCTTATATTAAATGCTTGTAAGAGACTATTGAGTTGTGCTCCCATGATTGCCCAGACGTATGCATCGTTAAAAGACGCTCTACCGCGATTAGGGAAACATCTTGCGACTTGCCCAGCATAGATACACAAATCCATTTTTAGCTTATCTGCTCAGGTTGTCCAGCGAAGTAGTGAACTTTGTACTTCTTGGAAACGTTAAACATGTACATGTTGGGGTTCCATGTATCACGGATCGACTGGTAGCCGCTGTTAACACTGTAGTTATTAATGGTACCGAGGCCTTTGATTTTGCTAGGCTTCGGCCGCCAATCAGAATTTGTGTCCACATTAAACCCTTTACAGAAGTGCTCGTAGGCAACCATATCAATGCTCCTTTCAAGCGCGTTCTATGCTATTTGATCTGGAAGGGGACACCGCATCTGATTGATATTTTTTTTCACTTGGTAGCAAATATGGTACCAATAAAAGCTGTGCACCATCTCTTGCAGCCATGCTGTTCCAGCAGACAACAGGTGGTGGCGAACCAAAGGGCAAAGTTTACTTGATTTTGCCAAAACGTCATCTCGCTCTCTGCCGTTCCAGAGTACCAATTGTTTACAATATTCTTCCACTCTACAAAACATAGCACGTACTTATCGACTATGTAAATAAATCTGGTTAAGAAGGAAACCCCATCCAGCACATACAAGTTGAGGTTGAGCAACATTCCCTGGAATTGCGCTTCGCTATTAAAGAGGAGTACTTATTGTAATACCATCTCCACACTCTAGAGCTGGTTATGACAATGTATGTTGTATTGACCAACCCTCTAGTTGAGTCCATGGCTCTAGAATAGGGGATATGCACAGACTCCTCGAGATTTCATCCAGACCCGAATGGGCTTGGAAACAACAAAATTATTGTGCGCCAAGGACTCGACCAGTCGACAATCACCGTACCTGATGTGTATTACAATCTAAAGACGCTCTAAAAAGTAATAAGGCTTTCGTGCCTGAAATTACTGCGGACTAAAATACGGCCACTGGACGGATCAACATCAGGCTCATTTTGCTAGCCAACACTACTCTCTGATTTGATCTCGGACCGCTCGCCGCCATCTTTGGGTTTGACCCAACTAGGATTTTATTGGACCAGGCACATTCCAGGTCCCCAGTCCCCCAGTATCTATCAACATCCAGTGGCGTTATGTCCACCTCGATCAGATAAACACAACTGAAAGTATTATTGATGGGAAAAATAGTACCCTGCTACAAGTTATTCCAGTGGGCGGTGAGTCCTACGACGACACGAGTACTGGTTCCTATGGAAAACCACATTGGCGCAGTTTAGGTGAAGGAAGCACCCATAAGATCTCAATACGTATTTTAGATATAAAAAAAAAACACCAGTAAAAAGCTGGAGTGCACTATCATCCTTGAATATGTGGTCCTGGCTTTAGTACTCACGCTGCAGTTGCCTTAGGACCAGGCGCTGCGAGTGCTTTCTGGTCCGCCCCCTCTGCGGAACCATGTGGCCGCGAGACTGACAGTGCAAGCATGGCCAGTGCAGGAACTGGTGTCATCTTAAAGGTTGTGTTCTTAACGGCCGACAGAATCACGTCAGTTGGTTTGGTTATGACAATGCGTGCGTTTGGTTACAATAGCTGGGATTCACAGCAAGATTTTCAGAACTTTGGAGGTTTTACACCCAGTAACCACAACGACACTATCACCGTTCAGGGCGCCGGTTTTTTTTTTCTTCATTAACCTCCACAGGAGTCGCGGTGACGAAACGTGGGCTTCACTTTCAATCCGTGTAAACGGGGTCCTAATGGCACATAATGTCAGCAGTGATCATCCGGCAAACGCCTTACACGAAAGCCTTAGAATTAGCTTTACCTTTACGTGTGCCGCTGGAGACAACACTGAGTGCGAGAGTCTCAACGTCAACGTACAGGATTCTTAACCATCTTACCATCTTTGACTTTCGCAACTAGAACTCGCGTAGCTTAAAACAAATGACATGGGGTAGCAACCCAACATAGAAAAGAACACGAATCATTGGTTTCGCCTGACATTCCTGAGATTGACGACAGAGTATTGGCTTAGCTCGCAAAACAAGTTGACATCGACGAGGAATACAAACCACTGGTGCAAGAGTATCTGCACCAACATGAGGTTGAGACATACCGGTTTAGATTCGGGTGGAACAAGAATGCAAAGCAGATATGTATTGAGCACTTGGGTCACTCAGTGCACCCTAAGCCAACCCACGGTCAGCTAGTGATAATTGCGCTTTCGCTGTCGGATCAACTGCCAAAAGTACTGCCCTCGGGGCATATAGGGTGCAATTACTACTACAATAACAACGTGTGGTGTTTAACCAAACTAAAGTCATACTGATAATGTCTCAGTCGGGGTGTGTAGGGCCCTCTATTACTCGCCTCACCGGATGAAAAAGCTTAGTTTTATTGGGGGGAAAAAAACGCGTTCTGCCGCATCAAAGTAATCGGTCAGAAAAACAAACATTTACTGAACCTGCATGCAAAAGACATGATATTTGTGTTTGTTGGCTAGCGTGAGAGTGAAGAAGACCATGCCATTTCCAGATCTAGTGATATTAAGCAAACTGACGTCTTCTTTGACATCAACGCCGAATCGACAGTAAGATGCGGCAACTGGCTAAAGGTGAGTGTCTGCAGGGGAGCTTATGCCTCCACCCCAACTTCTCCAGATCATTTAAACTTTCATATCACGCTCCTCAGAGAGTTAGTATGATCTAGATATACCCAAAAATCAATGATTCACAGGACTTTTGCCTGGAAAAACAATCTCAGAGGTTGATAATTTCCTATTCTCAGAGGCTGATCAGCGGCGTAGTCTTTGCAAAATCTCCGACGCGTTGAAATGCAGTGGATGGTGTTGATATCACACTGAGGGTTGTTTCTCTGGGTAGCGGTGTTTCGGGTGCTGAAAAATTGTCAACAATCATTGCTGCCCCTATTGAAATTATCATTAAAATCACTGATTTAAGCTGAAGCTGTGGCCTGATTTCCGTTGCGGGAAATGCCATCAGCCGACGACTCTTCCTGAAAGCTGAAAAAAAAAAAAAGGATATCCGCGTTTTGCCCTAAACACACCTCATGACAATCTCTCACCATATATCTAAACCGCTACGCGACAACATCATCTCCGAGTATGGAATTTCAACAAATAAACACAAATCATCCCGTATATCAACGGATATGATCAATATATAAAATCACCAAACATGATTAGTATATGGAATTATAAACAAGTATGGTTGACATGTGAATCTATCAACATGATATGATCAACATATGAAATTTATAAACAAGTGTGATTGATATATGGTTCATCAACAAGGATATGGATGTATGATGAATTTTCACACATACAGTGATATTGAATTTGATTTTCTCACATATAGTGACATTGAATTAAATTGATTCAAAAGTGGAACTCATGATTGTATTTATCTCGTAGCGTCTAATCGACGATCATGAGAGATTTCCGATTTCACAGCTCCCGTCCAATGATGGAGGTACGGCCTCTCGCGGTCCGCTCCTCCCGGCCTGCCGAAGGATCCCTCGAGAGTCTCCTTATCCGGTAGACCTGCTGGTCCAGAACCTTTGGCCTCTCACACTGGGGAAACCAGACTCGTCCTTCGAACCAACGTCACAAGTGACTGCAGCGTCCGGGTAACACAAAACCCCATAGTACAATGACTCTTCTTAAACAGCTCTATATCTGAAGATTGCTTCCGGAAAGTGGATAGCTTCCTGACAAGACTCATCTGTATTGTGACGATACTGGGAATTTGGGGCTATAAATACCCGGGTCGTAATCAAATCCACGGTTAGAGAACTGGACGTAATCGAGTTTTTAACCGATGGCATTTTGTAAGTGCATCAGTGGGTTAACCGAACTCAGTATTTTGAAATAGCTAATGGTGAAACTATCAGTCCCCGTGTAATGTTGTAAGCGACAACGTAACCCATGTACATTTTCGTTCATATATTATACAAAGGTACTTTAGTACACACAATTTCGCGACAATTTGAATATGAAAATAACACAAAGTCCAGACAATCAAAACAATAATAATAAATATGTTACTCCTTAAGCCGTACCAAAGAAAAAAGGAAACTCAAGAAAGCAAAGGATCAATTGCCCTCGCGTCATGGTTTTAGGCATAAAACGAGAATTGTTGAAAGAAAAAAATCACAGTGTTAAATGAGTTTTTAATAACAAATGGTAATAATTGTTTTTAATTCTTGAATTCCTCCCTTAACTATTTCATGTGCAGGTAGTATCCTATTATCTAGTGTTTGTTTAAGATGGGAACACCTGCCGTTTGGATGACATGCAATTGATAGGAACCCATACCTTTTGGATGACATGTAATTGATGGGAACCCATACCTTTTGGATGACATATAATTGATGGGAACCCCTACCTTTTGGATGACATGTAATTGATAGGAACCCATACCTTTTGGATGACATGTAATTGATAGGAACCCATACCTTTTGGATGACATGTAATTGATGGGAACCCCTACCTTTTGGATGACATGTAATTGATAGGAACCCATACTTTTTGGATGACATGTAATTGATAGGAACCCCTACCTTTTGGATGACATGTAATTGATGGGAACCCCTACCTTTTGGATGACATGTAATTGATAGGAACCCCTACCTTTTTGGATGACATGTAATTGATAGGAACCCATACCTTTTGGATGACATGTAATTGATAGGAACCCATACCTTGTTAATGACATGTAATTGATGGCAACCCCTACATTTTGGATGACATGTAATTGATAGGAAGCCATACTTTTTGGATGACATGTAATTGATAGGAACCCATACCTTTTGGATGACATGTAATTGATGGGAACCCATACTTTTTGGATGACATGTAATTGATAGGAACCCATACTTTTTGGATGACATGTAATTGATAGGAACCCATACCTTTTGGATGACATGTAATTGATAGGAACCCATACTTTTTGGATGACATGTAATTGATATAAACTCATACTTTTTGGGGGAACCCCTACCTTTTTAATGACATGTAATTGATGGGAACCATACTTTTTGGATGACATGCAATTGATGGAAACTCCTACCTTTTTGGATGACATGTAATTGATAGGAACCTATACCTTTTGGATGACATGTAATTGATTGGAACCCATATCTTTTGGATGACATGTAATTGATGGGAACCCCTACCTTTTGGATGACATATAATTGATGGGAACCCCTACCTTTTGGATGACATGTAATTGATGGGAACCCCTACCTTTTGCATGACATGTAATTGATAGAAACCCATATTTTTTGGATGACATGTAATTGATGGGAACCCATACCTTTTGGATGACATGTAATTGATGGGAACCCATACTTTTTGGATGACGTGTAATTGATAGGAACCCATACTTTTTGGATGACATGTAATTGATGGGAACCCATACCTTTTGGATGACATGTAATTGATGGGAACCCATACTTTTTGGATGACATGTAATTGATAGGAACCCATACCTTTTGGATGACATGTAATTGATAGGAACCCGATGACATGTAATTGATAGGAACACATACTTTTTGGATGACATGTAATTGATAGGAACCCCTACTTTTTTGGTTGACACGTGATTGATGGGAACCCCTACCTTTTTAATGACATGTAATTGATGGGAACCATACTTTTTGGATTACATGCAATTGATGGGAACCCCTACCTTTTGGATGACATGAGCAATTTTCCTGCATCTAGTTTAAAACATTTATAGAATATCATACGCCCGGTATTGGAAATCAATCATTATATAGAAGTCAGTCTTGGCACCCTTAAAAGTAACTGCTGCAGAATGCAAATAAATAAATAAACAATTAATATTATATATATATATATATATATATATATATATATATATATATATATATATATACTTTTTTCGGAAACACATTGTTGAGTTCTGACGTTTCTATTTTGTTTATTAGCATCACAAAATAATACTGCACATAGATTTCAATCTTAGATTTCATGGTTGATAATTCACTATGTAACACAATTTTTGTTCCTGGGTAGTAAGTGTTATTTCGTAATTGCTTATTGCTAAAAAGTATAGAAAATGGCTATTATTCCCTACAAACTTTGCTTTTGTGACCAGGACAGTGATATTTTGAAATTTACCTATTTCCAATGAGAAAACGGGCGAATTTGTGTCTTTTCGTTCACATAAAGTCAGAAAAGAACAACATATGAATAAAAATCAACATGTATTTATACTAAAGTAATACAAAAATGACTACAAAAGATTTAGAAGTGAGTAGTTTTTTGAGATTTACGATTATACTGTAAATCATTTTCACGAATCAGCCCCCAAATGTAGTCTCCCATCATGTTCTCGTTATACTGTCCTTGGTAGCGGCGTTCAAAGTCCAGTATATCCTGGTGGAAGCGCTCGCCTTGCTCCTTCGAGTACGCTCCCATGTTCTCCTTGAATTTATCAAGATGAGCATCAAGGATATGGACTTTGAGAGACATCCTAGAGCCCATTGTACCGTAGTTCTTCACCAGAGTCTCAACCAGGTCCACATAGTTTTCGGCCTTGTGATTGCCCAGGAAGCCCCGAACCACTGCGACAAAGCTGTTCCAAGCCTTTTTCTCCTTACTAGTCAGCTTCTTGGGGAATTCATTGCACTCCAGGATCTTCTTTATCTGTGGTCCGACGAAGACACCGGCTTTGTCCTTGGCCTCAGACAGCTTAGGTAAGAAGTCTGGAAGGTACTTGAAGGCTGCCGACTCCTTATCTATAGCTCTGACAAATTGTTTCATAAGGCCAAATTTGATGTGCAGTGGTGGCATCAGCACCTTCCGGGTGTCCACCAGTGGCTCCCACTTGACGTTGTTCCTACCCACAGAAAACTCGGTCCGCTGTGGCCAGTCCCGCCTGTGGTAGTGCGCCTTGGTGTCCCTGCTGTCCCAAAGGCAAAGATAGCAGAGAAACTTGATAAAACCGCCTTGGAGACCCATCAGGAATGCCACCCATTTTGAAGTCTCCTATGACCTCCCAGCCGTACTCATCATACTTCAAGGCGTCCAGCAAGGTCTTGATGCTGTTGTAATCCTCTTTGAGGTGCACCGAGTGAGCCAGGGGAAGAGACGGGTACTTGTTACCATTATGGAGCAGCACGGCTTTGAGGCTCCTGGATGAGCTGTCAATGTAGAGGCGCCACTCATTCTGGTTACAGGTGATTCCGATTGCCTCGTACAGACTGGTCACATTGTGGCAGAAGCAGAGCCCATCTTGACGGGTGAAGAAGCTGGAAAAAGGTTGGTGACGCTTCCTCTGATCTGCGACTTGCACACTTTCATCCAACAAGTTCCACTGCTTGAGCCTAGACGTCAAAAGCTCGACATTGGACTTGGTGAGACCAAGATCTCTAATCAAGTCGTTGAGGTCTTTTTGGTTGGGATAGTATGGGTTTCTCTCCTCAGCTCCACCTCTGAAATTGTCATCTGGATCTACAACGTCTTCCTCGCTCTCTGACTTGCTGCTCTCTTCTAAAGAGGGGTGCTCTCTCTCCGGAGGAGTGGGTACGGGGAGCTCATGGCAGTGTGGCACCGGGCGAGGGATGAAGGAATGTCCGGATACGTGATAGCAGGTGCATTCTTGCCAGTCCGACGTTTGGAATGGTCCACCATGCAGAAGTAGCAGTTGCTTGAGTGGTCAGTGGGTTCCCGCCAAATTCTTGGGATAGCGAACTTCATGGCTCTCTTTTCCCCTCTGTACCATCCTACAAAAATACATTTATTTCACCCATGACTAATGTGTAATAGATTCTCGCAACATGTTTCATATATGATATATTATTTCAATAACATTGAACATTGTAAAACATTTTAAAATTAAAAACTTTTACAATTTTAAAAATTTTAAAAAATTGTATAACTTAAAATTCCGAGCAACAATTGTCCATCTTACCTTCTAGACTTTTTTTGCAGTGCTCGCAGGTGAAATGAGGTTCCCAGGGTTTGTCTTGATCCCCGAAAGGCCTGCCGAAATATGCCTTGTAGGCCTCACACATCTTAGCAGATGCTTCCACGGAGTACATTTTCGCTCTTGTCTTGATAAATTGGCCGCAGACATAGCAAAATGCGTCTGCCGGATACTTGCAGCCTCTTGATGCCATCTCAGAAAAATGCAGATATGTATCCACTTAGGCAGCTGGAACTAAACTGAACTGGTGGGCTTGAGGCCCCTGTATTTATACTACTTTTTATATTACTGGAAAGTTCTAGAAAGTTCTAGAAGTTACTCCATGTTTACTCAGCACTGCATCTATCTGGAATGTTCTGCAAAAAGGGTAAATTTCAAAATATCACTGTCCTGGTCACAAAAGCAAAGTTTGTGGGGAATAATAGCCATTTTCTATACTTTTGAGGCATAAGCAATTAGGAATAACACTTACTACCAAGGAACCCCCCAAAAATAATTTGTTACACAGTATAAGGTATGCCACATTTATGCAACCACTCTTCAAGATATCGGTCAGGGTCTTCTCAAAAAATCATCTGATTTAGAACGTGAAAAATTAGAAGAAGTACATGGTAAACTAATTCTGAAAAGCACGTGGCGAGGTCAACAGATCGTGGGTCGTTGTTTACTTGATGGAAAAGAAGTTAAGTGCAAGCAGGTTCATAACAATAGCGAAACGTAATAAGAACATTCTTGAACATCTTTATGATGGATTTCCATGATATTTATATACAAGATAAATAAATTAATTGATTTGCCTTTTTGTTTTTGTTTTGGTCGAACATTATTGTTTGCTTCCAATATGTTTTTGCTTCGTTCTGAAAAAAAGAAAGAAAGAAAATAAAAGAGATTTTAATTATTTACCAATGTGTATAAAATGCCAAATTAATGAACATTTACTTCCTCTTTTCCTAACATAGTTTGCAAACTTTTGAAACTGCACTGATTTGGATATGATTTGAATGCCCCCACAATTGTAACTGTTAAATTTGGATTTTCCTCTATTAGAAGTACCTCCATTTATTTGTGAATCATTTTTCTAGGACTATTAATTCTTAAACAAATGGAACTATCAATGTGACATATAAAGCTGTGTGTTTGTGAAAGTTAACTTCTATATTATTAATGTTTACCTTTAAATCTAAATTCTCTCTTATTATTGCAATGCACAAAATAGCTCCCCTTTCTGCATAGCAACGGCCTTATATTTGCTTTGCATAATCAGTTTAGCAACACTTTAAGGGTGAGATCAGTTCGAAATTCAATCCATATATATATATATATATATATATATATATATATATATATATATATATATATTAAAATATATGTGACAATAAAATGTGAACTTAGACATTTTTATACGATGAGTTTTTAAGGTTCTTTAAAAAAAATCGGGTTTTATAAAATGAATCCTTGAATTTATATTATAAGAGACATCGACAGTTTTATAAGGGTGAAGGAGGCAATACTTCTAGACGATTGTTTTTCTGTGCGACAACAATTTCTTTTATAATGATGTAGGAATCTTACGAGTATTAAAACTTTGTCATGACAGTGATCAGGTATTTACAATATCCTGCAATAGTTTGGGTCGAAAGTCTTTGAATAAATGTAATCTCTGGTGATAGAACATACAGATTATAAAAATCAGTGGTAGACGTCAAAGCTAGTACAGATTTATAATTTCAAATACGATCAGGACTGTGTGGTATAAGGAATCTAAAGTAGTTAAAGATAGGAAAATGTTCTTAATTTCAAGACTGTGGTATAAGGTATCTAAAGGAGTTAAAGATAGGAAAATGTTCTTGATTTCCTTGCACTTAAACGGTTCATTCTGGAGTTTTACATCCCAGCACACACTTAATAAATTGAAGAAATAATATAATAAATACTATAACTTAAAAAAACAAAGCAAAACAAAACAAAAAAGAAACAAGTTTAATAATGCAATTCATTATTAGTATCTGTTTCACTATTTTTGTACAATTATTAAGAGCAATATTATTGTAATGTACGAAATGAATGCAGGTAACTTGTTCAAAGCCAATCTCTCTTTCCTCATGTTATATATATATATATATATATATATATATATATATATATATATATATATATATATATATATATATATATATATATATATATATATATACCCCTTTCTTTTTTTGCCCTGGATCTAATAGTTTACATTTGAAGGGATTTTAAAATAATTTTAATATAATAACTTTAAGTGAGGGTGCAGCTTTTTGGTGTTGTAGTGCTATAAACCTATATATTAATTGTAGTGTTGTAGTGCTATAAACCTATATATTAATTTGTAGTGTTGTAGTGCTATAAACCTATATATTAATTTGTAGTGTTGTAGTGCTATAAACCTATATATTAATTTGTAGCGTTGTAGTGCTATAAACCTATATATTAATTTGTAGTGTTGTAGTGCTATAAACCTATATATTAATTTGTAGTGTTGTAGTGCTATAAACCTATATATTAATTTGTAGTGTTGTAGTGCTATAAACCTATATATTAATTTGTAGTGTTGTAGTGCTATAAACCTATATATTAATTTAGGTATAGTGTACCTATTTAATCAGCCTTCATTAGAATGAAAATGTCGTATTCGGTATTTCACTGCAGTGTACTGATTGTTACTCCCCGATTTTCACACACATTCTGAATTTAATACTATTTGCTTCAAAACCGTCAAATCATGAATAACATTATTTTGTTTGTATTGATTATGTCTCAACACTTCCAGTATAATGATATTTCTGGAAATTCGGTATATTTGATCAATGATGGGACTAGTGACAAATAAGAAGGAAGTTAAACTTCAACCTTTGTGTGAATTTGAAACAGCGATAAAGGAGAAAAAAATAAATAAATGAACACATAATTGACGTACGTGAACCTTTAATTAAATTTATTACGGATGGTAGCCAGAGAAGCTGAAGTAAATTGATAACTTGCTAATTTTACTTCTTGTCTTATTTCTATTGGACAAATTAAGAGCCGATATTTCATCCGCTACGTGTTTATTAGACACCTTCTGTAAACAACTGTTTGTGTCTGTGTCCAATTATGACTTCATAATTTTTTTTCAAACGGCCTTTTAAAGCAATTTGAAGATCTATGTTGGAAGACTGCGTCAATAGCCATGACAATAACTCTTGTTATGCAAACGTTTTGTCCTAATGGTTTGTTTTATCAGCACTAATATGTATTGCAGTCATTTGTCAAGAGAATAAAGCAATTATATTTGTAGAAGGTGCATGACGCTAACTATATTGAACAAACGTCTAAATTTCCCATGAGAGATCTGAATAAGGAAAAACAAATATACTTCGATTTAAAAGACTCTACAATGCATTCATGTGACAGTAAATAACTTTTATTATATATTTTATAATGGGATATTGAAATTTATCAGTGGGAGAAAATTGATATCGCCACAGTGGCGACAACATTCCTATGGCCACAGTGGCGATATAACCTTTGGAACTACTTGCTTTTCCCATTTAGGAAATATATCTGCCCTTATGTATGGTATTCAAACTTGTATCTTCACATTTAGGCCTTTTTTCATTTTTCCTCTCCTTCTGCTCCTGCTCCTGCTCCTGCTCCTCCTCTCTCTCTCTCTCTCTCTCTCTCTCTCTCTCTCTCTCTCTCTCTCTCTCTATCTCTCTCTCTCTCTCTCCATCAAGATGAACAGATCTTTAAATATGTCAAGACTGAGTATACATTTATGAATTCAATGAGGAGGTGCCATAAAAAAATGCCTAAAAATGAAATCCAAACAACGAAAAGTAGGCTTCATGCATTCATTTTTTAAAAAATAGTTTTCGACATGAATAGTGCAAATTGTTAGTGACTGAACTTAACATGATCTGTTTCTACTCTATATTGAGTGACAGCTATACAGTTTCGTGAAGTGAAAACATTTTCTATAGTAACTAGTGGCGTGACAATACAATGTTCCACATCACACGTGAAATATTTCCTTATGTCTACTCCAAAAACGTACATATCGTCTATATATTGCATTTTAAAACGTCACATGAGTGACATAAATAGGTGCTATGTTTGTTACATTACACTTTTCTAAACCAAAATAGTTTTTATTTAGTGAGCAATATTTTCCCTTATGGAAAGTTAGGTAAACCTTACTTTTGCACACTTACCTTAAATAAAACTTAATATTCGTTGAAGTTAAGTTTATCAAAACGTTTTGAAAAGTATGCATCTAAAAATAAACCATTTATGATCAGAACTGACCAGTATAATAAATAATGATACAGGTATCAATTAGATTAAGTAAAACGTTCATTTTGTAACGAATCAATTTTTGTTTATGCTTGAAATTTAATTGCTAACCTACTATTTTTAAACTTTTGCCTTAAAGCCTTGCTTACAAAACATCTCAGGGCATTAAAAACATTGCATCTCGAAGGATGATTTCAACAAGATTACATTTAATGTTATGTCAATCTACATACCTAACCTTGCGAAGACTAATTTAATCATTAAAGAATCCAATGCAAGAGAGAGAGAGAGAGAGAGAGAGAGAGAGAGAGAGAGAGAAAGAGAGAGAGAGAGAGAGAGAGAGATGGGCAATATAAACGATTTACTAGTTTTTCACTGCCTACAAATGACACTAAAATCGTATTATGATTTTCTCTTCCTGTATACTTTTATCAAATAAGCAAAGTACTATATATTTTTTCTTTCTTTTTCTGGGGGAGGGTAATAGTCGATATGTTCAGAGAAAAACTCATAAGACATCAAATTAATTTTGAAATCGAACAAACAACTGTTTAGTTATGCCATGGAAATGAAAGTCAGGAGGACGCGCAACCGGACATTAACGCATGTGTATGATGTCATTGAATGCTGGAAATTAAAGTCATTCAAGGACTCATCAATATATAGCTTCAGGACAAAATTAGGTGAAGTTGAACAATCCTTAGGAAAGTTAAACTGCAGAAACGAAAGTTAAGAAGAGAGTCAATCAAGCGGTATAACTCGTGTAAGTAATGACAGAGAAGGTCATAAATCTAAATCTTTTGAGGTCTCTTCAGTATAAATTTGCATACCAAATTTAAGTTAAAATCCAACAATTTACAGTGAAGGTATCACGTTGAATCCAAAGTGTTGACAGACACATGGACGGACGGTCCAAAATAAAATATTTGGAACGTGTTAAATACTAGATCTTTGATCTGGTTGAATAGCTATGCAACCTCATTAGTCAACAATATGTCCTTGGAATAACTATCCTATGTCAGTGTATATATTCAGTGTGGAAATTACTTTAGATCACCCCGCTTTTTATCTTTATTAATAAAAACAAAAAAGTGAATCATAGGCTTTTGCAATTTGTCCCGATGTTTCCTTCCCTGAGCAAAGGCTTCATGTGTTACATTTTGAGCACAAAGGCTCGAACTAGAACAAAATATTGTTATTGCTGCAAAAAAATTAGTAACATGGTTACATTGTTATTACGTAAGTGATACTTAATTGCCATTGCAAATTCAATAGATCTGGTGTATGTTCAATGCACAAAATTTCCTCTCAGATTATTACAATGGTGCAAGTCCAATTACAGTATTTCTAGATATATCTGTAAGTTTCTTTTAAAATATTATTTAAATTTACATTTATAAAACCAGTTCAGTTCTGGAGTTAACTCCATGACACACAATAAAAGTTACATTTTTCGAAGGCTATTATTGCTAGCGGAGGGTATACAATCCCAGCTCCTTCAGAGGGTACACAGTCCCAGCACCTTCAGATGGTACACAGTCCCAGCCCCTTCAGATGAGCCCTGTCTGTCATCATAGAGATGATTTAGAATCAGGTAGCGGAGCTTACACAGTCCCAGCCCCTTCAGATGAGCCCTGTCTGTCATCATATAGTTGATTTAGGATCAGGTAGCGGAGGGTACACAGTCCCAGCCCATTCAGATGAGCCCTGTCTATCATCATAGAGTTGATTTAGGATCAGGTAGCGGAGGGTACACAGTCCCAGCCCCTTCAGATGAGCCCTATCTGTCATCATAGAGTTGATTTAGGATCAGGTAGTGGAGGGTTCACAATCCCAGCCCCTTCAGATGAGCCCTGTCTGTCATCATATAGTTGATTTAGGATCAGGTAGCGGAGGGTACACAGTCCCAGCCCCTTCAGATGAGCCCTATCTGTCATCATAGAGTTGAATTAGGATCAGGTAGCGGAGGGTACACAGTCCCAGCCCCTTCAGATGAGCCCTATCTATCATGATAGAGTTGATTTAGGATCAGGTAGCTATTTAGTTGTAACCGTAGTGGCCTCTTTTTCAATGAACGCATTTCAATAGGTTTTTGATACAGTTTTTGAAGACATTTTTCAGCTGTAACAATTTCATCATCAATGAAAATTGGTGCAGAGGGAACTATAGTCATTATCACACTCGGTCTATCAGATTGTTTGTTTCGGTGTCAAATCTTATATAATAATGATAAAAAACAAGATAAAACAAGACAGAACATTAATCGCATTAAACATCAAAGCGCACTTGAATAAGATTTACCTTTAATTAAACTTGTAATAATCACTGTACACTGTTTTTTGTGGTTTTTTTTCAATAATGTGTTGTGCCCTGTTGTTCTTAAGCGACAACACTCACTTCTACATTATCAAATTGAAAACATTAGTAACCTCCACCCAGACCCGGGATTTTAGCTGGAATGGAAAATTGCACTTTGTAAGTCGGAACATTTTTAAGGTGTTATTTTGTTCTTACATTATTCTGCTCAATCATTACATATATTTTTGTCATTATTATTAATGTGTCCATCAGATTATCCGATTACTAACTAGCTATAAGAACGGCGTGGTAAATGTGACCTGGTAAATTAAGACTGCTAAATGTGACCTGGTAAATTAGGACTTGTAACTGTGACCTGGTAAATTAGGACTGGTAAATGTGACCTGGTAAATTTGGACTGGTAACTGTGACCTGGTAAATTAGGACTGGTAACTGTGACCTGGTAAATTAAGACTGGTAACTGTGACTTGGTAAATTAGGATTGGTAACTGTGACCTGGTAAATTAAGACTGGTAAATGTGACCTGGTAAATTTGGACTGGTAACTATGATCTGGTAAATTAGGAAGGAAAAAGAGACTTTCATTCTTAAAATTGTTCATTTATTCAGGAAAGCATAATTTCCTAAAGTTTTCACTCTAATGTCTACTTTCCACGTTGATGTATATTCAGCAATCGTGCATGGCGCATGCAAACTACGTTTAATTGGGTGCAAATATGGCTAATGTTATTCATCGTTTTGATTAATGTTTCTATTTTTGTTTTAAAATCAACTAGTCCAAACTATGAGACTAAAAGTTGACCTTTATCTTCTTTTACACTGATTGCAACGTTTTTGAATAAATTACTACTATCTTAGCCTTTGTAATTTAGTATAATTTTAAGTTTGACGTTCACTTGAATCATATATCTTTTGAAATAATAAACGAGGACGGATTTTCTTTTCTAAATTCTTATTTTCCATTGTAATTTGAAGAGAATTCATCACAAGTGAATTTTTACAGAAAGTAAAATTACCTTGCTTTCTTCATAATAATTTCACCTTATAGCATCGTCTAATATGAAATTGTCCGTAAAAAGTGAAATTTTAATGTAATTTTAATTGTTGAAATTCTTTTATAAAATTGTCAAAGATACATTGGAACAATCATCTGACGTATCGCTATTGTCAGTGGGAGAAACTGCCCATTAGAGCCAAGTGAAAACCCAGTGTCAGAACTCTTGACTGAGTGTTTAGATTTCATAGATGTGTACTACGTACCGTGTCTTGCACAACCATAGGGTTAAGTCAGTCTTTCCTTAAAATGTACCATTTTAATTAGTAAAGTCCCCTTGAAAGAATGACCAATGTTTCACTTAAATGTAAACGTAGGCCTTGGAAAATTTCAAGATCAACGCATATCTTTAGACCAAGATGCAATTAGTCCATGATAACAACAAATGTAACACTTAGATGCATATGAAACAAAATACATTTTGATGCATTTTAGGGAAAAATCATATTATTATTCTTTTATTCTCAACCGTTTTCTTGTATAGACTTTTTGTATTGAAAATCAACCCATCGTCAATAAAGCGGAGAGAAGATATAGCATTTTTTATGTTTCTACAAAGATTTGATCTTATGTGTATGGCTCTGCATTTGTTAATATATTTCATTGTATCAACAAATCTTTTATTTTATAATAAGAAAATACCCACATATGTATTTTGAACACCATTGAATTTTCAAGTATGCTCAATATCAATAAAGGGTTGAAGAACATATATACATCAACAACATTAATCTCACTATTATTGTAGATGTATTCAATATATTTCCACAATTGTAATGAGTTAAAATGTATCAATAACATGTTATGATCTGAATTTTATAATTTATTATTCCCCGCCTTTTCGCACAGAGCGGGAAACATAGTACTGCTAATCATGTTACAACGCCGATATGCTAATGGATTCCACTAAATTAGTATCCCCCCGCTTTCAAGAAAGGGCTGTGATATTGTGAGAGACCGTCCGTATGCACGTACCTAAGTCAATGATAGTCTAGTGAATGTAGATTGTACTAACTCTTTTGTAGTTTTGATCACACCCCAGCCAGTTAGGCCGGTGAGTGGGGGGAGGGGTAGGGGTGATTTTAAATAGATTCAAATAAGTCATCAGTTGTATGTTTCAATATCCTGAGAATCAGCATATTTAATGAAAGACCCAAGTATCAACATATCAGCAATTATTAGACTTGTTCTACTGGGTGATTCCCTGGGTCTTTTCCTACCACCAGGAACTTAGCACCTTGGTCATAACATATAAACTATTGAGATCTACACCCTATTACCAAATCTGCACTTAATGGGCCTAAAAATACAAATGTATCCATGCAATTGACTTTGATCCTAGTGTCGATCATGACCACCCAGGAATTAGCCGCTGGGTCATAACTTGAAATCCTCACCCTATATATATATATATATATATATATATATATATATATATATATATATATATATATATATATATATATATATATATATATATATATATATATATATATATATATATATCCACACACACACACACACTTCATGGGCATGACAAGACAAATTTATGTTTTCAACTGCATTGGCCCCGGGTCCAACCTCTCCCCCTCCCACGAAGGGATTCAGCCTTCTGGTCATAGTTTACAAGCAATTACGATCTCCACCCTCTAGTCTGTACCCTCAGTGACATACCAAAGAGGCTCAGACTTCAGGATGGAGGTCAAAACGGGGTATTGTAGGTTTAAATGCGTTATAAACACATAATTCAAGTTTTAATTTTATTTTATCATTAGTACTTGACTTGTTTCACTTAATTATAGCTCCTGGCTAATTAGAACCAATTATAATGTGATTTGACATCATTAAATACCCTATATTTGTGTTTTATGCAATATCATGTCACAACTTTGTTGAACCATCCCTCACTATAAGACACACTCATTTTTACACTTGCCATGCACATCATTATAAACAGAGAGTACTATAATCACAAGAAGATGTGTCACGTACTACATCTTGGGAGGCATCTTCACGGTCAAGATCATGGATCAGTAGTATACATTTTCTGTCACACTATCATGCACGATCTATTACTTAAGATCTGGTTTTCGTTTGGGTTGGTGTTGTACGGCACATCAGCACATTGAGGTTATTTAGTGTTGATACAATTTAACTAAAAATGCCTTACCCAGGGATATACCACGGTAGTCGACCCAGTCTGATTCGATGGTTGGTTTCGAATCCGCACCCTTTCAAGTTGCGAGTTCGGCATGTTAACCACTGAACCAAAGAGACTCAGAAACTGGTATACTGAATAAAAAAGATATATCATCACACGAAGGTTTGTTGCATACAACACCGAGGGTACTTTCTTCAAGTTCAAGGTCATGGAATATTATTTTTGGTTTGCTTCATTTATATATATATATATATATATATATATATATATATATATATATATATATATATATATATATATATATATATTTAAGGCCTGTTTCATGTGAATGGATGAAACTTGACATATTTTATACCATCAACAGAAGGTGTGTTGTGTACCATATGTTAAGTCATATCTTCAAGGTCAAGGTCAATTGTCAAGACTTTTGGTTTTCAATCACATTTCTTTCCGATATATATATATATATATATATATATATATATATATATATATATATATATATATAGATAGATAGATAGATAGATAGATAGATAGATAGATAGATAGATAGATATAATGACACAGAAATTGATAACGGCGCAGATACAAAATAGTTTCCTAACGTTTCTAGCTAAACGAGCTCTTCGTCAGGAGAAGAAACAATTAACATCCACAAAACAAACACTAAACACAAAAGCCAAGAAGAATTCTTAACTCCTACATGTTTTAATGAAATACACAAGCAAAGGATAAACAATGGAAGAAAGAAAGAAGAAAAAATAAAAGACGGTCTAAAACTGGCAACTACATATCTGTGTTATGCTGCCATCAGCCCAACAAAGTTGTGTAAAAAAATTTCAATGAAGTGTTATCGTGCTTATCACACAGAGAACCAAAGTGTTTTGACCAAATTTCAGGCTTGGAACAAAGGAGTGACACCATGAGCGGCAAAAAATCAAAGCCATCATCAAAATGTGCACAGAAAATTATATCCCGGTAAAGTTATGCTTGGAGGTACTAAGGAAGTATGTCAAGAGCATGGTATAGCGGGATAATGGACAAGGGTTCAAATAATAATAATAATAATAATAATAATAATAATAATAATAATAATAATAACAATGAGAAGAAGAAGAAGAAGGAGAAGAATACAAATAATACATGTAAAGAGTTACGGAATATATACTTGGGTAAATATTATCGCAAAAAATACGTACGTCTAATAAACTGATGCCTGGCTGTAGTTTTGATAAGACTGTATTAGGAAGGTTCCACTTTTTCATTTAGGCCGAACACCCCATGAGTTTTCAATTGAAGTATCCAGTGTCGTTCCTTACGTGTGCGTTCTATATCGGTCCACGCCAGGTTAGAATCAATCGGTAGTGTTATGTATGATGTTTATATAATATTATAAATATTTTAGGAAATTATAAATGTTTCTTCACTTTAATATTTGCTTAAATCTTAATGTTATCAGGAAAAACATGTTTAACTAGTGTCCTTGAATTAGGTTGTTTTGATCAATATGCTTTCTCAATTTGAAGGTCAAGGTTGAATTTTGTTTACAAGTAAAATTCCATTAAGATGACACATGTTCTAGAACATTCTGTCTTGTGACCAATCTTTATATATGCCATGTTTGTTGGACATTTATTCAGTTTTGACATTACCATCAGTCTTGTAAAGAGCTATTACCGTTGTGAAAATTCATTCCAAATTCTAAGAGAGGAATTATTTTAAATATTCATTGGATTATAACAGTGCTCATAAACTTTTGGATTTTGGATTTTTAATTGATGATTTTGGAATTTATGTGAACTTATTCAGAGATTTTGGAAATACTTCATTTTGACATCAGCACATCAAGATTTCTAGTACATCAGGACTTTGGAGACCATTGGCACATAATAACATTCAAGGACACAGCCGTGAATTTGGAACATTCTATATTTAGGACTTGTGATTAGAACAATCATTCTTATTGGATTATTAGGATTTCAAAACACATTACTGTAAGTGACGTTTTGATTTTTCATTTTAATTATCTAGTAATAAATTGCTTGTTGATTTTTACTTGATTTGTTGGTTTCACTTTCTTTCTGTTACATTTTTCTTAGACCATAGAGTCGTAACAGTAGCATCTCGAGAGACTGAATGCCCAGTCAATTTGTAGTGGTTGGCGAGTTTCGCGTCGATTTTGTTGTGCATGTGGCTCTTGTGGTTATTCGTTCGTTTTCTGAAATCAACGGTTTCGCCAACATATTGAGTGCCACATATCTGGCATGTTAGAAGATAGATTACAGTTTTGGTTCGGCTTCCTAACTTCTGATTGATAGTGTAGCTAACTCCCTTCGTCGAACTTCTGAACGATTTGGTCTCGGGCATATGTTTGCAAATTAGGAAACGCTTGTCTTTGCAGCAATATGTTCAGGATCTATGGTCATGTTTGAAGTTACCTTGGTACGTACCAGATGCTCCTTCATATTCTTAGGTCTGCGGTACGCAACCATAGGAACTTCTCGAAATATGCTCTTCAGATGTTCGGAGGATATATATATATATATATATATATATATATATATATATATATATATATATATATATGTATGTATGTATGTATGTATGTATGTATGTATGTATGTATGTATGTATGTATGTATGTATGTATGTATTCACTGGAAAGTGTGTTGCATTCACGATTAGAATCATAACTTATCGAAACATAAAAATGCGTCTTAAAATAGCATTTACATCTACGACGAGCAGGTGCTATGAAGTTTAAGCTCGAGGTTTTAAATTTTTACCAGTTGCTCTGGCAATTACTAAGTACATCAATTATACTCCAAATACTCACAAAAGAGTCTTCGAACACGAAAAAAGCTTTACTCAACAATAAGTGTAATCCCAATGTTTGACTACGGCTGACGTCACAAAATCTAAAACCACATAGAACCAATTTGATTATGCAAGATGCAATCCAGTGATTAAATATTTTAATATTCAGTATCTGGTAGTGATGAATTTAAATGGTCCCAGAAAAGTGTTGACTTCAATCTGCGAAGTCGTCATGATCGCAATGTATTCCATGCCTCTTAAACAACGATATAAAACAAAAAACTGTATAACCAGTTAATCTTTGGTAATTACTGACCGCAATAAAGCCAGTTGCATTTGCCTCAGAGAAACTTTACATATGATCAATTAACATTTTAGTGTCCCCAAAAGCGATAGATCTCATTTCTAATAAAACCGTTGTGACTGATTGATCAGGGTTTTGATAACTGTTCGAGTCATGTAATATCAGGTAAAGGTTTATGTCCTTCCAACATTGAGTCAGGAAGAAAGATATAAATTGACGTTAAATGCTTTGCATTTTTGCAAAAGCATCTAAGTGATTATTCCTCTAATTAACGATGTGGAGGGAATCTATATAGTGACACTGTAAGGTTATGTAAATATATGTATTCTTGTAAGATGTTTATACGAGGTTAAACGATATCAACCCCTTATAAGTGCGTAAAGCACTTTAAGAGTGCTTATGGAGCACGCGAAAAGTGTTCTCTACTAGTACGTGCAATTCAGATGCGGGGAGGAGTAGAGCTGAAGCTGGAAGTGGTGGTCAAGGTGGGAGTATCGAGCAGTCATGGTAAAAAAACAGCGAGGTAGTGATATTCGAAATAATAACTCCTAAGTTGTCAGTGAGAGAGAACAGGTCCAGCCACAGATTATCGCAAAAATGCCACTACTGAGTTAACTGGCAAAACTCAAACAATTAGTAAAATTTAAACCCAGGAACGGAAAATTACTCAAATCTGGAATAATATGAACAGGTACAAAAAAATCTGTGTTTTTAACTATAGTGTCAAAATATGTGAAGAACGTATATAAGTAATCATCAAAACGCGTTCAAGGCTAAAATAAAAGAATTAATGCGTCAAATAGTTTGTTCAAAGGAAAGAGTTAGTATCTACCTCCGCAGACATGAATCTTTATTACTAGACAGGAGTACTGTGAACATATTATATGTGTACAAAAGTGATAATATTTATATTTTCCGAATTGTATACTCAATGTGTGTATCAACAGATATAATAGTCCAATATTGCAACGTATCTGCTGGAATTAATGCGACAAAATCTACACACACCCCATCCCCCACCCCACCCCACCCCCAATAAACAAAATAAAAAAATTAATAACAACTAAAAAAAATATTTAAAAATAATAAATAAATAAATAAATAAATAAATAAATAAATAAATAAAATAAAAACAAAATTTAAAAATTCTACAAATACCCCAACATACAAACGACAAATGTCCTTGTAACACAGCTTTGTATATTTAATTCCGTCTCCTTCAAAAAGTAAGATGAAGGAATCAGATATTAATTGGAAGTAGGTAGCATTGCAATTGGTTGGAAAGACAAGACATGCGCTCGATCAATAATTCTATTGCAGTGTCTAAAATTAGCATTAATTCTTTTAGCATTGTATCCAGCAGATTTCAGTCTCTACCTATCGCATTGTTTTTATCAATTAAATTTATTTTAATTGTCACTTTCATGATTAAATATACACCTCAATTTTAGTCTGGAATGTCACTTCATGTATTAGTATTACAAGACGACGTAACAATAAATATATCAATGAACAAAAAATCAAGGAGTTCATTATTATAGATCAAGGTAAGAATTAACAAAAAGAATGAGTTCTATTTGTAGACAAGTAGAAAGTCAGAAGAGAGAAAGGAGTATGATCATGATGAGAAACAGAAAAAGTTACCTGCTTTTGTAAATTTTTAGTAAGATATGTCAAGAGGGAACCATGTGCCGTAAACAAAGTTACCTTTAAAGTCACATTTATTGAAACTTGGAAGTCGTTTCTATTATAATATCTAGCAATTTGTTAAATAACTAAGGTACATGGAGGGCAAATGCTAAGTACCTATTCTGATATGCAAATTGCAGAGAAGTGGAAGTTTGCGTTACAATAGAAGCAACACTTCGAAACAAATTAAAGCACTGTATAGGCTCAACAAAGTATGGTGGATCATGAAACACCCTAACTTTCCAAGTCCAAAACTTAACTAACGACTCCTATAAAATTCGATTCACAGAAGTCATACATAGTATACCCTTGCATAAAAAGGGCAATGTAGATGATTAAAGAGGTATGACACTTCTGAGTTGCGTATGTAAACTATTCACACGTATACTTAAAACTAGACTTAATGACCGGGCGGAGAACTATCATGTTTTTATCGAAGCACAAGGATGATTTAGAAAAATATGAGTACATCTGACAATATTTTTTAAATCTTACATGGCCTTTTCTCACATAGTATTATTTAAGGTACAAAGACTATTCTGTTCGTTTATTGACTTCATCAAAGCGTTCGATTACATAGAAAGGGATAACGTATACTATAAATTGATAAAGCTCGGTTTAAGGGAAATATTTTAGATATAATCAAATTGATGTATAGCAATGTAAAGTCAAGAGATAAAAATGATAATATGTTAAGTGATGAATTTTCATTTATTCTCGGTGTCCGGCATGGTGAATGCTTATCACCATTTCTTTTTTCAATATTTCTAAATGATTTAGAGGAAGAGTTTGCCATGCATGGTATTTAAAGGATCGATATTGGCATGTTACACCTTTTTATATTTTTATACTAGATGATATTACCGGAGTAAAATGTATACAAGATTATTTTGCTAAGGCCTTCAGACCGGACTATATTGTTTACAAGATTATTGTGGTAAGGCCTTCAGACCGGACTAAATTGTTTACAAGATTATTATACTAAGTGGAAACTTGTGGTTAAAAAAACAAAAGTTATGATTTTTAGAAAAGGTGGTAATTTACCATGAAATATGAAATCCACTTACTGTGATGAAAAACTAGAATTGTAACTAGGTTTATATATTTTGCACTTGTTATGACGTCTGGTGGTTCTTTAACTAAAAAAATCAGACAGCATTGGCAGCCCTAAAACCGATATTTTACTTAAAAATACCTTTATAAATTTACATCCTTAAAAACAATCCATGTCATAAATCTTTTTGACAGACTGATTAGACCTATTTTAAATTATTGCTGCCAAAATTGGGGCTTTATTCCTGCTAAATGCATTGAAAGAGTGCACTTACACTTTTGCAAAAATATACTAGGGGTGAAGAAGACAAGACAAAATGATTATATTTATGGCGAGTTAGGGCGTACAACAATGATAGTAAATAGATGTTATTACCTTGTGAAGTATTGGTTTAAGATTTTAGACGTAAACAAGAACAAATATACAAAATATGTACCAAATGATGTTGAACAATTTAGATGCTCTACCAATTAAAGTAAATTGGGCATATTTAGTTACAGATGCATTGTCAAGATTAACCGCCATTCAATTCAATTAATTGAAAATATATCCACACAGTCCGTTTTGGGCTATTGAAATGAATACAGATTCTCTCTCTCTCTCTCTCTCTCTCTCTCTCTCTCTCTCTCTCTCTCTCTCTCTCTCTCTCTCTCTCTCTCTCTCTCCCTTTGTAAAGCACAATTCCATTGCAAATGAAGTTCATAAAAGTGACTGATGGCGTTATTATTCACAGATCGACGCTTCTGTAACAATTCTTTCCTTTGTATGCATTGAACGACGGAAATATCACGCGTCAGGAACAATAAGAGACAAGCACGATTCATTGCTACCTACGGCGTATACATTACTTGATTAGTGGAAAGAAAAGTAAAGTTCTATATTTAGATAGAACTTTTTGAGAAACAAGGTCAATAAAATATCCATGAAACTGGTACTAGAATCAGTGTTAGTGATTTCATTTACTTTTCAAGAACGCTAGACACTACAATTTTATCATTAAGGTAAAATGGAATAGAAAATGTATTCAAACAGCGTGTTTTCTATGATATCATGCTGACACAAACATCGATCCTAACACATTTATGTTATATAGAACTCCATATAGTGTATACGGATCAAATACCACCGACCTCATATCATACGATCGGTCAGATCGGAAGACCAATATTCTTAAATTATAGTGGTGATCTTAAAAGTAGAGTCATTGTAATGTAATACATATTTCATCATGTTATATTTTTATGACAACATTGATAAGCCTAAAATGTAGTTCCAAATTGTATTATTACTCTGAAGCAATTACTGCCGCATTTTTGGTATGAAGTTGACGAAAAGCTATGTGTCATAGTCCTAACATAATTACGTCATGGACAAGCTACACATTTAAAGTGTATCAGGTAAATTAAAATACTGTGTTTCTTATCTTGCTTTTACGTTGACTAATTGCATTCTATGAGACGCACGGAAAACTAGGTCTGGTCATTCATAACTTTTGAATATCACTTTGGAATCAATAATCTTTCTAACACATATCTCAATACAGAGGACTGACTCCTGAAAACTACGGTTTGACTCTGTTTTTTAATATATAAAACTCAATTTTGAACAACAAATCCGCAGGTTGCAAACAAAGATGCCAAAAAGAAGTCTACATAATTTTTTATTTTCCCCCTCCCCTTCTCCTCCTCTTCTTCTTAGGTAAATTGAATTTTGACAACATTACATGAATCCTTAATTGGGAGATTTTTCTATATCTGCATGCTTTATTTGTACTTGTCTACAAATCGAGATCATTCCATTTGTTGATCATTTACCTATATATCTTTTATTCATTTTTTCATAAGGAAGACACGAGGCTCTTTTCGCACTTAAACTGCGATGTCATTTCAAATTAATTTAATTGGTGGAAATAGTGTGGTATTGATATTCCCAAATCTGTTGCACGCAATGCCACCATCGCTAAGTTTAAATACAGCAGTATAATTATTGATCAATCACAAGTCTTTTATTTTCTGCGGATTGCATGCTATGTACTGCCCAACCAAAATTCAATTTATTGATCTTAATTTTTTGAAACAGACAGTATTACAGATCCGAAGCAAGAATTAGCTTCTCTTCTCTGTTCCTCCAGATGTATTGCTACTATTGGGTTATTATATCTGCTGATATTCACATAGTGTAAAAGAAGTCAGGAAATATAAATATTAGCTCTTTGGATACATATAAAATATGCGCACTGTTATACAGATTAGCATCTGCGTGGGAATATATTTACTTGTATCTTTGGAAAATCTATCTGATCCATGAACGCTTTTATTTTAGCCTTCAATACTGTCTTTGATTTATTAAATACTGCACGTTTGTCATATATTCTAACAATACAGTTGAAAACAAAGACTAGTTGTACCTGTTCATATTTATTCCAGTTTTTAATAATATTCTTTTAGGACTTTAAGTTTGACTGATTGCTGGAGTTTTGCCAATTCATGAAGTAGTTATATTTTGTATCATTCAGGCTATTTACTATCTTATACTCTGCGATTGGACTTGCTCTATATCACTTTCAGCTCAGTAGTTATTATTTCGAATATCGCTACAACCGCTGCTTTTTGCTGCAACTATTTCAACTACCATCACGTTTACCAGCACTGTTAGTACCACTTCTACTTTCCACTCTACTCCCCCAAGCTCTAAATCTTCCTTTTCGATCACTACAAAATTAAAACCAAACACTTATTTCAGTAAGATCATGGTTTATACAGTTTATTTAGGAAAAATATGGTTTTATTTTAATAGTCCTTTTGTCATTATCAGCTGCAGCATCGTTTCTTAATACTAATTCTGATAGAGAGGGATATCTATTTGAATTGCCCGTGTTTCATGATAATGTATCATATAGCTTTCTTATAAAAGTTGCGATATTCTGTTGAAATTGTCATTCACAAAAGTCACATGATATTAAAAGCCTTGCATTCCCTCAAAAGCTTTTAAACAAAAATATTTGACCACACCAGTAACAATTCTACGTGACTAAATGGTCTTAGACAATGATGACCAATTTTAAATACACGCACTTGATTAAGATAAAATCAAAACATTCGTCATAGGATAACACAATTTCACGTATATTCCATATCTGAGCTAAAATGACTCCTCTCCGCAGATAAGTACCGATATCATGTGGCAAAAAAGAGAAATCTTCAATAAATATTATAAGCATTTTAGTAGAGAATACAAAAAAAAACCCCAAACTTAATAGCTAAGACACTTGTATGTACCTTTCGTAATATCTTTTAGACAGTATATATATGGCGTTTTCTTTGTTGTTCTTTTATTCATGCCTTAATACAGTGGCTTGGTCTAAATGCTGCAATAGTGTTCGCGTTGCCCTGTCTCGTTATTCTTTTTTGTTTTCTTCACCATTATCATGCAGTAATTATCAATAACTATAATTATATTTATGCTCCCTTTATTCATTTTCTTCTTCTTACTTCATAAATACCTTTACATACATTTCAAAATTGTCAAAGCCTTTCCTGAAATTATTACATCGTCAATATTTCTAGTTACTCTTCATTGAAATGTTCTCGTCTGTAATTTCTTTAACATGATGGTTTTCAGAGTATGTCTCGCTTTAGGAATATTTCCATCCCTAACCTTAGGATATTTCAATTATGACATACCTCTTTCGAAAAGTGACACTAAATGGTTAGTAATTTAGAAAGTATATCGCAGAAAAATTAAAATTATCTTCATAGTATTGCCAAAGAAATGATTCAGAACCAAACTACTAAAGCTTCATCCATTATTGCACAAAAATATAGGTGTACCTGACATTTATAATTGTAAGGAAATGATTCACATGCTGGTTTACAGAGAACAAATAGTGTCATACACTACTTCTACGACCCGCAATCATACAACGTAATCTTAATATTTTACTGATCAAATGTGTGAAGACATTATAGGTAGTAAAGATATCAAGTTACAAAACTATTAAAGGAACCCTACCAATGGCTACTTTTACGTGTGCTTATTGGCTACATATAAGTTTTATTTGCAGCTCTCCTCAGCAAAAACAAGCCATTTTGTAGCAAGACGTAAAGAACGGTTATAACAATTTACCTATAGATTAGGACGCTTTTCAGCTCGTGATTAACAAAACTGTCCTCATAATATGGAGCAAGATTTCTTTTTTAAGCCATTGGAGACGATGTTTTCCATTCATTACCGCGTATAGTTAAGTGTACATTACATGCAAGAAGTGATATTTATTTAGCATTCGTCAATATGTGTTGTTACAGATAAACAGGGAGTCCAAAATTATCAAAACACACCTATGGTTTCAAATACTGCAATAGTAAAATATTGTAAATGGATTTAATAGACAATAACAACTGAAGACAAACAGACGCTTGACACTTATTTATTAATAGACCTGAAGCAAGATGAAAATGGGTCATTTTCAAGAAATGAATGATGGCGAGAAGAACGAATAGTTATATCTTCCAAGGATAATTGCAGACTACAATGCAGGGATTTCTGTCACGTGCATCCTGGGCAGGTTTTACGGTAATAAAGCAGCTGATTTAGTTACATTCTTAATGAGTATATATCATATATTCAAATGAGAATGAATACATGAATGAATGTACTAATACATGAATGAATGTGTGCTGTTGACTCGAAGACAAAACTCAAACGACGTCTAACACTGTTAACAATCAAAACTATTACATAACAGCACGAAATTATGTAAAATCACGTACGATGCTGCTATGTAGATAACATATGCGATTTACTATAGTAACTGATACCTGAGCACACATGTTTAAGACCTTTGCCCCTCTTTTCAGTTGCACTTCTGTGCTTTTTTGTAAATTGCTACTTTTAGAATGTACTGTTTCAAAGGTATATACAAGCTTTCTTTTAGCTGTCATATAATTTGGTATTTTTGAGGAATAAAAGACCTATATGCTTTCACAGTTTTGGATACGAAATTCATATCTTTAAGCGAACAAACAAACTATATTTGTTTTATCTTTACCTGAAATGTAGAGACGCGAAAAGATTTACCGAGTTCTTAATCACTGTACTATGTCATTTTATTTTCCCTACAACAGTCTATATTATAATACAAAAATCAACAAAAAAGAATATGTATGTTATTTTGTTTTACTCATGCACGAGAACATTTCTAAACCACGTTCCTTACAAATGCATAAAAACAAGCACACTTCCATGTTCCTAGACTTTACCACTGGATCACTTTCATTACTACTGCGGTTTCACATATCTGCACCAGAACAATTCAGTACCTCACTGCTGAAACACTACCATAAGAACGTGATATTTGAAACATTACTACTATCTTAAATAGAACTGATACAATGCTATAATTGTGGTACTGAAAAATCGCAGCAGAAAATAATTTTAAATTCTTTGAGCGACAGTAAATGTACATTGTGATTAATTCAACAGCTTTCAGACGAGTGATAGAAATATTCAATAAGTGTAACAGAAAAGCACAAAAAGATGACATATATTTGTTAAGAAGTTTGGATGGGATTAAAAAGGTCTGGTCAAAGTTACTTATGATACAAAACAACATTCAAAATAATACAAATGTTGATTTGTCTATTTCAAATTCCCTGCAGGCTCAGGAATGTGGAATAGACCAGATGCGTCCTCCTGCATGTCGTAAAAGGCGACTGAACCGAGGCAAGTCCAATGATGATAATCAAAAGCAACCTAAGCTATCACTTTCTGTGATAGCTAAATCACTTCAGGGCTTGGCTGGAGAGCTAAAGAGTGTAACTAAAGCTTAGTTCTGGTCGATTGCTTATAGAGTGTAGCTGCACGTCAAAGATTCTTATAAAATGTTCAGTTGCATTACACACATTATCGTCACATGAGAAGATATATTTTGGATAAACGTCATTCCTTCTCTTTACAGTAGCAAGCAGATATTGTTGATATGCAAACATATCAAACAAAGAACAATTAAATGCATCTTGACAGTGATGTATGTTTTTTTAAAACTATAGTTAGGCTCAAGGAGTAAACCACAGAGGGAGATGACATACACGACGCTTTCACAAACATCCTCAAACAAGAATGCCTAAAAAATACTGTTTGATGGAGAGAAATAGTTAAACAACAAACTAGTCAAGGATTTAATGGACTAGGAAACATCTAATAGTTTCCAACCTTCGCAGAGAACAAGGCATCAATAATTCCGTTATTTTACAGAACTCTCAATACTAGAATGTTGAAGTATTTCACTTCGACAGAAACCAGAAAATGGATTGACATTTAACTACACTTAATTGAAGGATAGAATATCACTCATCTCACATTTACAGAAGTGGCCTCAGTTTATCCAGGTAGAAAACGAAATCAAAATTATAGATCAATCAACATGGCTCTTTGACAACTGATACAAAGAGAACTAAATATTTAAAATTGTTGAAACAGTCAAAATATCGAAATACAACACAATTATTGCAAGGGCTACCTTCCAAATTTTACATAGGAAATTATTCAAAATCTTGCAAGTAATACTATATTATCCGGTTGTTTACCGAAACTCGATTTGATGTTAATACAATCATCAGGAAATTTAAACTCCCCCTCTAACTTAATTCAGAAAACGTGAAGCAGCGAGTAAAACTATTGCTGAATCAAATACGCATTGTTCCTTGATAAACTATTTACTATGAACAATTTTAGTACAATCATAAGACCTTCCATCGTAAAGAATTACCATAAGATTAACTAAAATCATTTGATTTGAGAGGAATTTTCACACCATGAAGTAAAAGATAATCACCTTTAACAGTATGCAGATATACAGATTTTGAAGATCTAGTTTTCACAGACATCCAGGTGTATTTGAAACTGAGCTACTGAAATTAATGGAACAATCAGATGTTTGAACAGCTGTAAAACGCTACAAATGCCACAGAGTCATGCTTGTAGACGAAATTGATAAACGAAATACATTTTACCAGAGGTGCAGAGATTGCGTAAGCAATCAAGATTATTATGTTATTACGGTGGAGAAATGAAAAGACTAGATATATAAAATCAATAGAAACTTACATCTGAGTGTGCGGAACAGCAAATGGAGGATCGGTGTATTTACACAAGAAAAGTAAATCTCAAAGTAATTGTAATATGTTAAATAATGGACTTCAGGTTTTAACAACTAACCAGATCTTCGAAATTCTTATAGCCACATACTGTTAAAAATTTACTGGCTTTTTCTTAATGGGTGATAAAACAAATTTATATTTTTGAACCCGACTCAATAAATAATATTAAAGTGTGGATCGAACAAAACGAGCAGAGAGCAGAAATCGCACGACATAGTTTGGCTGTCAAGAGAGTTGTATGCGCGCTATTTCTGGCATTGTATGTCCGGCAACATCACGGAGTGTCTTTGTAAATAAGGGTATTGGATCCATTACGTTGTCCAAAAGATCATTTGTCAAATTTGATTCGCAGAAGGATTGAAACGTTTCCCAATCTGCCTTGTTCAATTTATATCTCTTACCTAGCTCTTGAGGTTTGGGAGTATTACTCCTTAAGTATACTTGAAACTGATCACTAATACATAGGTCGTCAACAACTCCACAAGGGAAGTCAAGTAAAAGAGTTAGTTAGCAGATGATCAGATCAAAGGATGAGTAGGATCATTTGGCAGGATGCAGGTTAGTATACGACTTATTATTAAAAAGGCAAATATTGTGTTTTGAAACAAAGTCTTACAGTTTCTTCACTCTCTCGTTGATATTTTTACAGCCCCTAGTGTATGGTGTCCGCTTCAAGTCGCCAAGTAAAACAAAAGGTGTTCTTAACTGTTCAATACGATGGTCAAGGTCAGATTGATTGATTTGGCTGGATCGAGGGATCCATATTGAGGAAAGTGAAAGAATTGTGTTCATGGACACATGCAAAGTAGTAGTGAGATCAATTTGGTTATGAGGAATTTCGTTATTTATGGAGATGCATTGTGAAGATTTTAAGATGCACTCTATCTTTTTTTTTAAAAAAAGGTCTCCTCAAGGCAGACGCCAATTGTCTCATGTTCTTTAACTAGAAAACTAATTTCATCAATATTTCCATGTAAACCTCGGCAGTTCCATTGTATAATGGTGTCAGACATTTATTGAAGCAGTGGAAGAACAGGAAAACAAGAAGTTCTCCCTGGTGTGGTGTCCGAGAGGTCTCCAGTGTACATACTCTCTAGACTTCCAAACGTATTAAAGAGTTTGACAGTATCGTTAGTGCCTTTTCGAATTATAGTAGATTCTTGGATCCTCTCTTATTTGGCTTACAGCATGCATAACATCTGGGGCCAGCGGTCTGCTGCTGTTTTAGTTGGCCGAATTTAACCAGTTTCTTGGTAGTAGACTTGGTAATCTTATGTGATATACTGATTCTATGTCCACTGGGGCCTGTGGTTTGCTACTCTTTTCGTGAGCTGAATTTAGATGGTTTTCGTGTGTGCATTGGGTTTCTTATTTGCTACACTGTTACATTGATTACTTGCGTTATCTGTTTCACCAACTGGGTGGCTGCTAGCACGGGTTTTCGTGGCGTAAAGACTGTGAATAGGTTTGACCTTCTGGCCATATAATGTATGTTTGGATACAGACAGTATTTGTGGGAGGTTTCTTCTATACTTTACCTGTGCTGGCGAAGGTTTTGCCAGCTGTGTTAAGTAGAGATATGGCTTCCATAAACGTCTTGTCCTTAGGAAAACTGATGCCTTTCTCCTGTTTTTCGCCTTGTATCTCCTACTCGAGTTACACTTAGGGTAATCTCTAGATTACGAGAAATGTCCTGCTTGGAAATTCGCACAAGATATTTTCTTGTCTGTGCAGGATGAAAAATATTACTCTCCTGCCCCCATCAACGGCATGTTGATTTTCTCTTGCAACGATCTTTGTGGTGGCCATATTTCTGGCCGTTAAGACACGGCACAGGATTAGGTGTATGCCATACCTTGTCGAAAGCCTTCTTGAAGTGAATGAAGACGTGATAGAGGTCCTGTTGATGCTGCAGATACTTTTCACAGAAGATTCTAAGATTGAAGATCTGTTCTATAGTGCTACGTCCTGCTCTGAAACCTGCCTGTTCCTCAGCAATGATGTGCTCTCCTTGGAGTTTCAGTCTGTTGAGGATGATCTTAAGCATAACCTTACTTGGGTGACTGATGAGACTGATTGTCGGAAGTTCTGGCACTGCTGCAGATTACCATTCTTATGAAGGGTGATGATCAGAGACTGGGTCCATGGGGTGGGCCATTCTCCTGCTTGCCAGATTTGTTGTAGATTGTTGTGAGAACATCGATCGTGGAGGCTTCTCCTGCTTGAACTAGTTCTGCTGGTATATTGTCTACCCCAGCTGACGTCTCTTTCTTTAGTGCCTTTACTGCAGTCTCTACTTCTTCCCTGATAATCGGGTGGTCAACCTCTGTTGCAATCAGTGGGAAGTTTAGTACAGTTTGGTCTCCTGGTTGTGAAGCTCTGAACAGCATTCCGTCCATCTGTTAAAAATCTCTTGATCTTCTGTGAGACTCTTACCAGCCTTGTACTGGATCGTGGTAGATCTCCCCTATTCCTCTGTTGTCAGGTCTTTCACCAACTGGTATGCCTTTTTACTGTTATTCTGGTTCAGGCTTTTTTCGACTTCCTTACATTGGTCCTCTAACCAGCTTTCCTTCGCTCTCTTTAAGCTCTTCTTAATCCTGTGGTTAATCTCCCTGTATTTTTCTGCTCCTTCAAGGTATCCTCGCTTCCTGCTCAGTTTTCTCCTCACATCACAGATGTCGAGGATATCTGCTGTGACCCACGGCTTTTTTATCTTACGATGCTTGCCAAGTATCTCGTTGGCTGTGCCTATAATTGTCGTGTTGAAGGTGGTGATCAAGGAGTCTATGTTTATTTCTTCAGCATCCATAATTGTGAGTGGTGCAAATTTGCCGCATATGGATGCTTCAAATGCTTGTGGTATCTTCTATGGGAGTGTCCAAAACCAGAATCAGTTTTGACTAGGTTCACACAGTGAATAAAGAATGAGTGGAATAATCTCTACAACTTTTATGTATCAAAGACAGAATTTCTGCTTGGCATAATAGATGAACAAAATCTGATGATGTGATTAACTTATTTATATTATAGTTGAAATTATACATTTATAACTGTATAGTTAATAAAGAATTACCAAATATGTCTCATGTTAAGAAAGAACTGAATTTACAATTTTTGTCCGAAAAGCATTCTGCATGCACAAACCGCATATGAGGAAATTTTGATACAAAATGGCAACTGTACAAAAGTTGTCTTCCAACTGAATATTTAGTTATCGCTATTTGCCATTCTATCCATTGTGTGGTATGTTTCGATACGTGTGAATGCAGTAATAGGTTTAGTTTGCGTGTCTATATACAATTATGCATCCCGAGTCAGCCCTCCCGTTAGATTGTTTTCTAGTCACACAGATTGTCCCAGCAATGCCTGGTGCCGGGAGGTTACACCGTATTAATTAATGTGTACATGTCTATAAATACCTCGGTATGTATAGGTACATGCATATTTGTATTTATGTATATGCTTGTATGCATGTATGTTTGTAGGTGTGTGGGTATGGATATTTATATTTAGGTACATATTTTTATACAGATATATGTATGTATGTGTGTATGTATGTATATGTATAAGTATGTATATGTGTGTAAGTGTATATGTGCATATATATATATTGATATCTGTGTTAGAAAGGTTATTGAGTTCAAAGTGATATTTAAAAGTTATGTATGACCAGACCTAGTTTTCCGTGCGTCTCATAAAATGCAATTAGTCAACGTAAACGCAAGATAAGAAACATAGTATTTTAATTTACCTGATAAACTTTAAATATGTAGCTTGTAGATGACTTAATTATATTAGAACTATGACACATATACTTTTAGTCAACTTCATACTAAAGATGGGGCAGTAATTGCTTCAGAGTAATAATACAATTTGGAACTACCTTTTAAGGTTATCAGTTTAGTTATAAAAGAATATAACATGATGAAATATATATTATATAACAATGATTCTACTTTTATGATCATCACTAGAACTTAAGAACAATGGTCTTCTGACCAGACCGATCCTATATGATATGACGACTGTTGTATTTGACCCGTATACACTGTATGGACTTCTGTATCACATAAATGTGTTAGGATCGATGTGTATGTCGCTATGATATTATAGAACACGTGTTCTTTGAATAGATTTTTTACCATTTTACCTTCGAGATAAAATTGTTGCTTAGTGTTCTTGGAAAGTAAATGAAATTACTAACACTGAATTGTGTGCCAGTTTCATGGATATTTTATTGCCCTTGTGTCTCAAATACCTAAATATAGAACTTTACATCCTAATCAAGTAGTGTATACGCAGTAAGCAACAATGGTTCGTGCTTGTCCCTTATTCTTCCCGACGCGTGATATTTCCGTACCTCAATTGACACAAAGGCAAACAATTGTTGCTGAAGCATCTATTATTGAATAATATCGTAATCAGTCATTTTTATGAACTTCATTTGTAATGGAATTTTGTTTAAGCGACATACATGTATGACTTCGTTGAATCGGTTTCGATAGCAATCGTAGATTAAAATTCTCGATATGGAAAGTCAGGATGTTTCATGATCCATCATACTTTGGGAGTCTATACAGTGCTCTAAATTGTTCCGAAGTATTGCTTCTATTGTAACCCAAACTAACACTTTTCTGCAATTTTCATACCAGAATAAGTGCTTACAAAATGCCCTTAATCCTTGCAGAATTATGTTTATTTATGAAAGAGTACTAGTTAATCGCCGTGATTTCAAAGTAAAGGCTTTTTCTAAAAAAAAAAGTCAAGACGTCTTTTGTCTTTTTTCTCCATTTACACTCAGATTATCTATAAAAGTGGGGCATAATCAGAAAGACTTAAAATCCAGCAGAATTTGAAATATGTATATTATTTCATCCGTATAGTCCTATTTAAGAATATTCCTATCTGATGGATAGTACTGTAGAAAGTATGGAATTTATAGGTATCTTTAATATTTTCAATTTTGGAGAGAAGATAAGCTAAATTTACAAAAGATTGCTTAAAGTCCTTTCAGAATACAAAGGTTTATATGATATAAATATGATGATGTTATTATAAGATTGATATGATGTACATGGGATGATGTTATTATAAGATTGATATGATATACATGGGATGATGTTATTATAAGATTGATATGATATACATGGGATGATGTTATTATAAGTCCATTGACAAACTCCAGTTCCTTATTATTCCTCTTATACCTTCGTTCTCTAGGTCATCATGTCGAACCCGCTACAATCCGAATTAAGAAGACTATATTCTGTTCCGCGAGCCATATAACTAAAATGTGTATTATAAATGTATATACGGTGCGTTTGTCATCATTGCGGTACTTCTCTATGCACACAACACTCCGATCAGTCTATGAATCCTGTGAGAACGACCACTAAAACCAGTTCACTGTTGTAATGTGTCAACAGGACCCAGGTAAATTAAAGTTAAAGTCCAAAAAATGATTGCAAAGTTGTTTGCACTTGTCTGTTATCCTTTGGTGTGTTTTATAACGCTGCGCAAAGGAATGTCATACACGGATGGCACTTATACATTGTTACGACTCTAGATCTTAAAATAATGTAACAGAAAGGAAGTGGAACCAACAATGTAACTAAAGTCAACAAGCCATTTATTAATAGACAATTAAAGTGAAAATTCAAACGACACTTACAGTAACGTGAACTAAAGTCCAAATAAACCGATCATTCTAAGTGTCCTAATCACAAGTCCTAAATATAGAATGTTCTGAATGAATTCCAGTATCCTTGAATGTCCTAATGTGCCAGTAGTCTTGAATGATCTGTTGTGTTAGTGGTATTGAATGTCCTGATATGCCTGAATGATGTAATCCAGAATATCTTTGAATTAATTCACATAAATCCCAAAGTCAAGTATTAATCCAAAATGAAAATAAACACTCTTAGTAATTCCAATGAATATTTCAAATCAATAATTCCTCTCTCTGAATTTGCTCTGATTTTCATAACTGTAACATCTGATTACAAAAATAAACTCCTTAATAGACTGATCCTAATAATATGAAGATTAGTTTAGGAATAAAATCTTGTTTACCAAACCTGTATAAATATACGGATAAGTCACCTGACAGAATATTCTAGAAAAAGAGTAACTCTAATGGAAATTTCCGGTGCGTACGTGACTTTTCTCACATCAAGACATGGAAAATTCCAATCCAATTGTTAAATGCTATGTAAACAAGATTGATCTTGAACTAAAATACTGTATATATGTTGTTTAAAAAATGACTAAAGTACAATTTACCTCATGGACATATATTATAAATTCAATAAACATAACAACAAGCACGGTCATTTGGTCGTAGTTTGAAGCAATTTGTTTCTACTATATCAGATTCATTAATAAGAGGTAATGATTTATTGCATTTTCAAGGGCAATGCATTATCCAGAAAATAACCCTCTCCTTTGTATTTATAACTACACTTTATTTTTGAGAATGAGACTTCGTTGTACATTGGAATATTTAGGCAATGAAAATAAGTGTGTTGTAAAGTTTTTACATATTACAAGATGACTTCTTATCATTTTTCATTCTTATGTGAACACAATTAATGGCAGTAGGTGCCCGTATAACTTGATCCTCTTTAGGTAATTTATCCTTTGATCTGGAACACATTTTTCTTGTTTACTTCTTTCCCTTAAATTGAACTGTCAATCGTACAACGTGAACGAATGTGGGTCTAACATATGTAGTGAACTTGACATTACGTCTAAGCATGGTAATATAATTATTGATTTCAACTTGAGGTACCTATATTCTACAGGAGAAATTCTTGCTAGATATTATCCGAAGAACATCTCCCATTAATATTTATGTCCGCTACGTGGTTAAAAAAAAGGTTTGATATTTTGATTGTATAGCTAGGGGACCCCTTCCTTGACGTGTTCTATGGGTATTACAAATTGCACCCCCCTGATTTTTCTAAGCTTCCTTATGGGATTGTTAACCAAATTGATATTATTATCAGTAATTTCAAAAATCAATTGGCCTACGACTGACAGCAGAAAAACTATCCTTTATTGCTTATTATACTGTCATTAAACCAAGAAGAGATTGTTGAGTAAAGAATTGAACTCATGAACACTCTTTCTGTGCACAAATGTTTTTGCCAACATAGAGAATTATATAGTTATAATAATTCATAGCTTTACCATACTTATGTTCAACTGTGTACGTAAATTTACTAAGAGTTGTTTCTGGATTATCCTTTGTCCAGTTAATTCCAGTAACAAACTTGGCTATACAGCAAGATAGCAAAATAATTGATTTTGGATAACATGAAATTATAATGAAGGAATGGTTTTCTTGATCAAACTAAACTCCCGTAATTTATCTTGCACGGAAAAATTCAAGATAATTGTTGTATGTATCACCCATCCAACCATCATATAAAGCTGAAATGCAATACTAGCCCCTACCCTTCTAAAACTATTCGAACAATATAAGGAAGGATCTCTACCTGTTCTAGCAACTTAGACTTTTGCAGGGCGGGGCATCTAACCGGAACTAGTCTGTTAGTTTTTCTAACTACGAAAGCTGGAGACTCTGGAGATGCAGGAGTCAGTTTACATATAATGTTGAACCGTCGATTTTGGTATGTGGAATAGTTAAAGCTCTTCCACAAAACTGAATTGATTTTTACCAGGTTATTTAAAATTTCAAGTAAATTGGGTAAGAATGTAATTTGACTTCTAGTCAGTTTTTTATGAGGATATGGGGAATAGTATGTGATCGGAAACAAATTAGATTTTCTAGCCATTAAATAAAGCTATGAAAACAACCATCAACAGGAATCGTCAATAGGAATTGAAAAATGCACAATTTGAACGACACTACAGTAGTATCTGAGAGATTGAAGTAGACCTTGCGTTGGTAAATGTTGAAGTAATTTGGTAATTCCTTTGCATACTAAACCCAGTTGAAAACATTCTGCACCTCAGCACTCATAGCCGACAAATAAATGTAAACGTTTGCTCCACAAGGGTAATTCTTGATTGCTATAGTGCATTTAAAAGATTTATGAGAAACGGAGCATATGGTCAAATAGTAGATGCACTTCCAGGTAGAGAAGTTCAACTCAAGCAAGCAAAATAAAAAAGGTGTTAAATTGTATCTTGAGTCTGTTAAGATTACTTTGTGAAAATACTGCTCTAGGGGACAAAAGCATTTCGTTCTGTAAATCATGCAAATGAGTGACTAAAATAAAATTACCCATCACGCGTGAAACATAGAAATCAACAAACTGTGAAAATTCAGAACTACCATTGGCATCGTCTTACCACCTTGACAAAATACGATTATTTGAGAAAGTTATATGCTGCATGAAGACATTACTCTCATGTTGCTCCCAAATTTAAAACAGTAACTGAAACCGAACTATACCAATTAACAATATGCGCAAGGAACGTGTAGTAAAATCATGAAAATAATTCCAAACTAAAAATCTTAATTTCATGAACATAAATGAAACCACAGCAGTAACAAGATTTTGTATATAAGCCGCGAAGCGAAGCCCCATAGACAAAACTATATCAAAATATGGGATCAATGACGAACTTTCTATATGCTATCTTGAGACCTCCTTTGAACAAAAGAAAATCTTTCCATTTTGCCCAATCATCTGCACTAAATCATCTTTTGATGGATATATTGACTAAACCATTTCAGATAAATATTCATTCTTGCTAATTATACTGCTCACAGAGAAGTTCTGAGTAAAATTCAAATCTAAAATCATCCTGCGTTCATCCGACTCTGCCTTGAACACTGAATTGAATGGTGAAAGCACTTAATTTGAGTCCAATGGATTTGATTGGAAGGCACAATTACAAAACCATATCTTGTTTTTCGAAATAGGAAACAACCTGGTTTGAAATATATATATCGCTAACGAATCATTTGATTTGTACTTGTATGAGAAACGGGCTAATTGAAAGCCGATATGAAACCAGAATTATAATAAATCACACAACTGAGTATCTGCGTATCCTGCCAGTTTGGCATTAGATTCAAAGAAGAATACACGCGATTCTCTGTTATCTAAAACACTGGGTTTATTGGACTGTATTACATGATTAACAATAGATGGATAAAGTAAGTTCTGGCCTTTTGATTTTCTTTTGTTCAAAGGAGATTTCAAGATAGCATAAAGACGGTTCCTCTTTGATCATATATTTGATCATATTATTCACGGGGACAGGATGCTTTGTGGTTTATTTTCCTATTTGGTTCAGAAGAGTGCAATTTTCAGTATCTGAGACTTGCTGGTGATTTAAGTGACGTTGCTAGAGGTCACAGTCGTGCATAAGTGGATTGTGTATTTCTGCAGTAAATATAACTTTTATTAAACGTATATTTTGTCTACTGTACTTTGTATTGATATATTATTCATTTGGTGCATGCTATAACTTTCTTTATGCTGAAATGTTGTGCATATTCCTTGATGATAAACATTTAAATGGACATGTGCGTTTCCATAGTAGATTACAAGGCCTCCTGCATGGATTCATATGCATTTTCCCTCATAGATCATGGATGGATGACACAAAGATTTACATGGATTCATATGCATTTAGTGTACATGTCTGAATGTATTGTCGTTATCAAATGAATAATGAATATATTTAATTGTTACACACATACGACAAAAATAAATTTTATAAATTCTATTCCCCCCCCCCCCACACACACACACACACCCTAGTATTAGGTAATTGACGAATCGTAGCATACCAAATGAGTATTTACTTTTCACATAGCGAGAACATGTGTTTGAAACTTGTGACCGGGAATTATTAACCGGAATGACTATTCCTATAGTTTGAATCCTTCTTTCTCGTTGGTGGAATTGTAACATACTTTTACTGGTAGAATTGATAACGTCATTACAAAACAGGTCGTGCTATTTAATTCTTCGATCTCTCTGTCGTTTTTCACTTAGTTAGTGGTCTTCCACGTGGTTACTTCATTTGCTAAATCCATCCACCCACCAAAATCTAGGTCATGTTCCTTGTTCATGCTTTTCATTTTAACGTCCTTCACATAGTTCATACTCAAACCCACTCGTAACATGTAAAATGTTGGGTCAATAAATGTATCTTTCTGCACAGTTGCATGAATTCCATTTTGATATCGATTCATATTTGCTCTGTTAAATTAAGATTGAGAATATAAACTGAGTTGACTTAAATTGCCCATGTTAACTAATAGTTAATGCTGAATCTACTTTACAATCGTGTATTGTAGTTTACATATATGAATGTATCTTCGTAATGAACGAATGTTCCAAATGAAAGATGGTTCCGAATGAATGGGTCTGGAATGTCCTGATGTACCAACGATAATGTAATCCAGATCATCTTTAAGAATGTTCACAGGCATCCGAAAGTTATAAATATAAATCCAAAGGTTGATGAATACTTCAGGTAACTCCACTGGATGTTCCAATAAATAATTCTAGTCGAATTATTTATACAGCATTACAGCATTACAATAGTATAGATAAGAGCATGACTATATTTCCAAACATCTGATGATTCCAAAGGCAGATCGTAAAAACAGATGTTTTCAACTCAGGATTTAAAATTGGAATGAATACAATTCGTATATCCAGGTCTTTTATATTCTTTTCAAATGGCATATTTCACAACAGGAAACGTGTCATATTACGGCTCAGAATGCAATACTAAATGCATCTATTTTAGTGGGATAATACTCAAGGGATGATAAAAAAAACTCTGACCTTGAACAAAAGATCAGTAAACATGTTGTTAATCTGACTAAAGTACAACTTAACCAAACTTAAATGTGACTCACTATTTGACACAATTTTAAAGTACAGTCATAGGCCAAAAGTTTAGGCACATTATAGATTTCATATACATAATTCCGTAACACCTTCCACTTTAAAGGAAAAAGAAAGTTTTATGCAATAAAGCTTTCTTTTACATATTCGAATATCCATATAATAATGTAAGAATCAAAATCACATAGTAATATATCTTATGAACGACACTCAACTGAATTACACAATATATGCACAAAATAATCCAATATATAGTACTTCTATATACTTGAAAGTGCACCAGTTCTTTTTACAACCAGGCACATGAAAAAAATAATATATTGACTTGGTCTTAGGTAAGGGGCAGACACAGACTAAAAGGTACGTCAAATGTAGGAATAGGTGACAGATGAGCTTGATCTCTTCTGATTGGGGTTTCCCACCGTATGACAATTTGATAGCTCATTAAAACAAACAGGATATTTCGATATCTTGCTCCTGTCAGACAACGAATTGTTGTCTTCTGGTACCCTGATTAAAATAAAGAGAATGAGTTGTGTAAAAGAAAGTATCACTATGATCAATAAAATGAAAACGTGACCTCATTAGAGGGACCAAATAATATATCAGCTTAAGAAAATTTTCTAAACAATATCATTCTCAAGAACTCTTATAGCTCGAGTAACTTTACGCAGAGGATATAAAAACACGGACTTCCATCTTAATAAGATCGTCTCCTTTTGATCCAAACGAGGCTTTTCAGTTACAAGTAGATTAACCACTAAAGGTTATGTAACTTTACACAGGGGACTGATCCCAACAAGGTTTTTCAGTTACAAGTGGAATTAACCACTACCTGATGAAACTTTACGCAAAGGAACAAACCCAACGAGGTTATTCGGTTACAAGTGGAATTAACCACTACCTAACTAGGTCATCGCCTAGCAATAAATATATACCTATGATGGTAAAGAAGTCACTTTCCAAACAGTCACTGGTCCAAAATGTATTGCCTTCAATACAAGACAGTGACCTTGACTTCTGTGGAACAAGAGCATTTGGAATAGCTCTATATTTATTTCGTTGCTTATTTTTCAACCTGTAGCAATCCGAAATAACGTGCCCTTCTTTTTACACCAAGTACATATAGAAAGAGATAAATATCTATAATCAGTCTTATCAGATGTTTGCTCTAAAAGTCGCGCAGTATTGAAATTTATAAGTAATTATATATTCTAACCCTATGTGGGTAGGACTTGAAACAAAACTCCGAACATTTAATGACATAGGGTTGTTTTATTTAATTTACCTAAATATTTCTCAATGACAATTTTGAGAAACAATATCAATATGAATTTCAAATGCAACTTTAATATCTCTGATATCCTTTAAAGAAAGTCAGATCAATCAATCCTATCCTATCAATCCTATCCATCAAATCCCATCGATCAAATCCCGGGCACAACCCAAGCGAGAATCATACCCCTAATCCAGGGCCTATTCAAATAAAATTCATATCCCGGACGACGAGCCACCATTTTTTGTGACGACCCTATGGTAAGAAAAACGTAACAAAAAGAAAGTGAAACGAACAATGTTTGTAAAATCAACACACAATTTATTTCTAAATAATTAACGTGAAAATCAAAATACACTTACAGTATCGTGTATTAAAATCCAAATAATCCAATAATTATTAGTGTCCTAATCACAAGTCCTGTATATATATATATATATAGAAACTATAAAATGTTCCGAATGAATGAATGTTCCAAGTTAATGAATCTTCGTAATGAACGAATGTTCCAAATGAAAGATGGTTCCGAATGAATGGGTCTGGAATGTCCTGATGTACCAACGATAATGTAATCCAGATCATCTTTAAGAATGTTCACAGGCATCCGAAAGTTATAAATATAAATCCAAAGGTTGATGAATACTTCAGGTAACTCCACTGGATGTTCCAATAAATAATTCTAGTCGAATTATTTATACAGCATTACAGCATTACAATAGTATAGATAAGAGCATGACTATATTTCCAAACATCTGATGATTCCAAAGGCAGATCGTAAAAACAGATGTTTTCAACTCAGGATTTAAAATTGGAATGAATACAATTCGTATATCCAGGTCTTTTATATTCTTTTCAAATGGCATATTTCACAACAGGAAACGTGTCATATTACGGCTCAGAATGCAATACTAAATGCATCTATTTTAGTGGGATAATACTCAAGGGATGATAAAAAAAACTCTGACCTTGAACAAAAGATCAGTAAACATGTTGTTAATCTGACTAAAGTACAACTTAACCAAACTTAAATGTGACTCACTATTTGACACAATTTTAAAGTACAGTCATAGGCCAAAAGTTTAGGCACATTATAGATTCAATATACATAATTCCGTAACATTATCCGTGTAGAAGTTTTAAATAAAGTTTGGGAAAACCAACTCAGTAGTTCGAAACGTTGGGAAACTGTTTTGTATTTGCGACATTATCAATGTTTTGTGTCATTATATATATATATATATAGTGATTTAGACCTGTCTGGTTCTCTCTTGTCGTTATTATCATAAATAGGTAGTGCTAATTTTTTCTTTAATCCGGTCAGATCTAAAACACTTTTAATATCGTTCTGTTCATAGATTAAATATAGTATATTTCATTATTTATTATATTGATATATTCATATTTGTATTTAATAGTTGGCATATATGAACATAATTAACAACTCATTCATTTAATTTGCACTTAAATCTTAATTATCATACACATTAATAATTCACTGGTCTACAATTATTTCGAAATCGTCTGCTTCAGAGATAAAATGTGCTATTTGTTAGGGATTTTGATATTCTGAATTCAAATATGACAATTAAAACAACTGATTGGCTACTGTTTCCAAGATATTAAAGTTTTTACATTTTACGTCTATGTATATTGTGTACATAGTAGAGTTTGAATCATAAATTGTAAACCTAGGTCTTTTCATGTGTTTATGGTTGCTTTACATGATAATATTTCGCCCGTCCTGTTATGTAACACTTTAAAAAAACCAGCAAAAGGGTTATATATAAAATATATTGAAACAAAAGTAACAAAACTATTATGTATATATAAGTACATTGTTTAGTCCTTATTCAGTGTCTACTCGGCGCTTCTTGGCATGTCTCTTGTATTCATTAAATCAAGCATCTCTTGTCACTGTCCAGCAATAATCTGCAAGCATTGATGGGCTCCATTTGCCCTGATAGCGTTTCTCCATTGTTGCAATGTCCTGGTGAAATCGCTCGTCGTGCTCGTCGCTCACTGCTCCGCAGTTCGGTGGAAACATAATCTAGATGAGAGTGCAAACAATGTATCTTTAGTGACATGTTGCAACCAACGCTTTTGTATGCCTTGAGGAGGTTTTCCACCAACTCCCTGTAGTTGTCTGCCTTGTTGTTTCCAAGAACATTTGTTGCCACTAACTGGAAGGCTTTCTATGCCGTCTTTTCCTTGCCACGCAGTGCACGGTGAAATGCATCATCTCGAAGAAGTTCACGAATCTGAGGACCGACAAAGACACCTTAGTTTATCTTAGCTTCACGTAACCTTGGAAATTTTCCACGGAGGTACTTGAAAGCTGCTTGTGTTTTGTCCATAGCCTTGACAAAGTTCTTCATCAGACTCAGCTTGATGTGCAAGGGTAGTAACAAAATCTTCCTTGATTCAACAAGTGGTGGATGCTGAACACTTTTCATTCCAGGGTCCAATGACTGCTGGAGTGGCCAATCTCTCTTGATGTAGTGGGAATCTCTCACACAACTATCCCATTCGCAGAGAAAACAGCAGTACTTTGTGTATCCAGTCTGCAGACCAAGCAAGAGAGCAAGAACTTTGAAATCGCCACAAAGCTGCCACTGATGTTTGTCATAGTTTATGCACCTTAAAAGTTGTTTCATGTTTTCATAGGTTTCCTTCATGTGGACTGCATGACCAACTGGAATTGATGGCAAAGCACTGCCATTATGCAGCAAAACAGCTTTAAAACTCGTCTTCGATGAATCAATGAACAGTCTCCACTCATCTGGATCATGAACGATGTTGAGGGCTGCCATCACACCATCAATGTTGTTGCAGGCTACAAGATCACCTTCCATGAAGAAGAATGGGACAAGATCCTTTTGACGGTCACGGAACATGGAAACCCTAACATCACCTGCCAGAAGATTCCACTGCAGTAGTCTGGAGCCCAACAGCTCTGCCTTACTCTTGGGTAGTTCCAAATCCCTGACAAGGTCATTAGGTTCACCTTGTGTTATGAGGTGTGGTTCAGAGGAGGAGGATGGGAGAAAATATGGGTCATGTGACATTGATGGTTCAGGACTAGAAGTTTCATCCTCTTCCTCTGCCTCGTCTGACTCAAGTGAGAATGATTCTGGTGCATCAGGAACCGGCAGTCCTTCTCCGTGGGGTACTGGGCGTATAGCTGACGGAATGTTTGGATAATGCACAGTCCACTTTTCTTCTTTGACACACCTTTCCCAACTTGAGGCACCATGCAGAAGTAACAATTGCTGATATGATCTGTTGGCTCTCTCCAAATCATTGGCACTGCAAAAGACATAGATTTCCTTTTCCTGTTCAACCACTGGCGAAGATTTGTTGCACAAGTGTTGCAGCATATGTGTGGGGCCCACATCTTGTCCTGATCTCTAATTTTGCTACCAAAATAAAGGTGATAGGCTTTCTTAACCATAGTGGTTATACTGCGCTTTTGTGATGCAAAAGTCACTTCATCACAAACATAGCAGGCGTTATCTGCATTGTTCACACAAGTACGAGACATCTCTGCTCACTTTGGCTAAACAGAAATGTGTCCCTTTGCAAAATCAAACACTGACAAATAAGAGAGCACGACACTGTATGATTTGTAGAGCTGATATGGGGCAATTTCTAAAGCAGAGTGATGTAAGCTTAGTTATGATTACATTATCCATGACTTCTAGGAATAACATGATGCAATTCATATCATGTATGACGCAATACCAGCTTCAGATTGCATCATTCATTGTTCTGCCTAAAAAGCAAGTACTGTCCAAACCCAGTCATAGATTTATTCATAGATCAAGTCAAAGATGTATGTTAGTCATTTCTGGTTTAAATTGAGATTCCTTCCCTTTATAACTCTCTTATCGTCCGCCATTCTCAAGTCAGGGTCGTACATATTGACCCAGTATAATATCTTTAAAACTAGAGCCAATCAACAATTTTAAGCATCATTCTCGTTCTCAGTGACCCAGAATTAGTAAAGTTTGACAACATTTATTGCGGATGCATTTTGGCTGCAGACAGTGTAATCTTTCGTTATTCCTGGGAGCACATTTAATAGCAGAACGAAAACTGTCTGCCATTAAACAGAAATTGGGATCGAAGTAAACATATGTCTTAAACCTCAAACGCGAGAATGCTTTAACAGTGAATCGCGTTAATTGAGGATTTCCGAAAAACGTATGTCTTCTTATTAGGTGCATGAAACTTCTCACGGAAAGCTGTAGTGTCTATTGAAAACTATTTCCTTATTTGGATAAAAGATAGTCATGCAGCTCCTTGTGCAATGTATATCAGGTACTAATTTGTATTATAAAAGCAGGCCGAGTTTCTGCTGTCTTGGAAATGGCTATTTATAAATTGACAATAATTGCATGAATCCAAGAAAGAGGGCCATACATACGAATCATGTTCTGAAACTACAGGTTTACAGTAAAACGATGTCGAAATATGGATTATAGGACCCTAGTGTGAATATGGATTGTAATACCCTGGACAACAAACTCGCTTCTGTTATGGGCTAATTTCAAAATGTCAGTCAGGTCATGAAATGTCTGATGACAAAAGCTATACGGAGAACATTCACGCTTGATTAGATTGATAGCTGTCTGGAAATGAAGACAATTGCCTAAGCTATTTGGGTTCTTAAACGGAGGAAATTCTTTCAAAACTCCTGCCTAAAACAACGCTTGCAAACCGCTTTTGGTTTCGTTACGTGTTGATATGTATGACCCTCTGTCTTGGTTTTCCTTATGCTCTACCAAAACAAGATAGATGTAACACGGAAAATGAAAAGTGTATATGATCCAGTATTAGAAATATAACGAAAAAGAGTCAGACCTTCACTAATAACTCAATCGATACACTCAAGCCAAAGCTTTCAAACATTTGTAATAATCTTGTGTAGGACAAAATTAACCCATGCTAAAATTGTGTGTTGCAATATCGTCAGTACCTTGAGAGGTATTGTATCTCATATTATCGAATACAATTGTAATCCCAATCGTTAACGTTTTATGCATTTAAGGCTAGAGAAGAACTTTTTTCCCAATTTATTATATTATCGTCTCAACTACAGGCTACTTATGTAGAAGACTATGAAGCAACATCTGGCAATTTTATAATAACCTGGGTTCCTGTCCAACCTGTAAGAACATCAAAACATTTGTGCAGGCCTTGTTGACTAAATATGCAAATGAACTACGATTAATAAAAGCACATCATTATGTTAACTCTCTGAATTATCATTTAGGAAATCAATATAATTATTTACCTTTCTTTGACAATCGATCACATTGAGCTTTTTATTGCTGCATTGCCGCTCATATCTGCATTAAATGCCATGTTTTAATGGTACTCTATTCATCATGATGTCATTTTGGTACCGAAAATATGGCCGATTAAATCTCCGTTTGCTTTGAATGGGTTCAATAAGCAAGTAACCCTAGATACAAGCGCCGAGGTATCATAAGTATTTTTGAATGCCGTAATTCGTCCGTTATAAATTATGGGAATTATAAATTTACAATATTCAATGGGAGTTTTTGTTATGAACATATATTCCACTGGATTTTGTAAACTGAACATTTAGGATATTATTTTATGTGCTGTGTCATGTCGGTTTGTTAGGGGCTATTGAGTAAAAATATCTTCTGCCAAAGGCTAGTATATACGTTGTATTGTCAACCTTTTGTTTGTCAAATATAACCCTCTAGAGATATTTTTGGTCTCTTTGAAGAACAAGTCTCATCCCTCTATTTTTACTATTGGGAAATCATTCAGGTCAAATAATGTTTCGAAGATATATGTTTATCGGGCGCCGACTTAAAACCTCAAAGATTTCCTCATAACTAGAGATAGGTATCGATGGGAATGTTGCTTCTGCATCACTCTGTTTATTATAATTGAAGGATCACATGCAACTGCCTGACCTTATAAGTGTTGACATTGTTCGAGAGATAAACTAGTAACGTGACAATTTTTCACGAATATTTAGCAAATTTAGTGATAAAACCTGTGGTATTGAACTGAAAATATGTATTTCACTAAATGTAATATCCGTAATGATTTTAAAACGACATACAAAAATGTATTGGAGATACATAATTGGAAACAATAAACATGTGATAGATGATGACATATACTACTGGCAAAGAGTAGAATTAAATGGCTAAAATAGGAAAACATTTTGCTGGTAAAGAAGAAAGTGGTAAATCTTTATGATGGTATGTTCAACTAAAATATATAACAACATTAATTTCATGAGCAGATAAAGATGAAACAACATACTTCTTGCAACGAGAACATTATGGTCTTACGTACGAGGGAAGAGCGAGATTCAACCAAAGCATTAGCAAATACGTAATATGTGTATTGGGTGAACAAGTTGTTAACAAATCATCTATCACACAATATGTTTCCACTGCACAAGATTGCAATATATATTAGGAACCGGAGATTAGGGAAATGCCGAATTTGTTTTATAACCTTTTAGAAATTACATAACAGATTGAAGAGTACAACTGGACTACGCTGTTGGCACCGACTGTATTCATTTCTTACGGAGAAACTATAATGAATAATCGCTTCACAGCAGGTGGAAGTCCTCCACTTTCAATTATTCCGTGTTAATCGCCTATTAAATTCTTTGCTTCTCTTACCTGTTCAGCAAACGACTCATTTGTGTCTATTTCTCGCATCTCTATCTCCTCACCGTAAGTGCAGTGGTCCGAAGGAACAACTTATATATGTAGCATACACTTATCGGCTTGTTTTGTCCAACCTAGTGTAACCAAGAATCCATTTCCAGTCCGGTCTGCAATACCGGGCTGTGCTAGCATTGATTTGACGTTGCCGTTCTTCGACACTGGAACTATTGTACCATCAGTTTTTTCATAAGAAGTGGGGGTTATTACTTGACAATACTTATTGTAATTCATTCATTAAAAGGTCCTCCTTTACGTCCTACTGATACAAGTTGTGAATTTGAATTGCAACACTAGTACAAATGGAGGAACATATTCAAAATGCTATAGGCTTTGCTAAGAATGGACATAAACAGATGGAAATATAATTAGGATTAATCGAAGACAAAATAGCAATACTTTGACTTCTACAGAAACCAAAGAGTACAAATGAACTGAATATAACTATTGAAAACGGAAGATACAAAGAGATAAGAAGTAAGAAATATACCTTAAAAATAGTTTGAAAAGATGGACTAGAGGCAAATCAAGCAAACATATTAAATATGTGTGAAATATGTTAAAATGTACAAATCATTGTCATATATTGTAATTTTCTCTGTGACATCATTGATTGATAGAGTTCCTCCAATCGACAACTTAGACAGTTTACATAATAAACTGAAAAATGAGTACATGACTTCAAATGGTATCAAATAGTTCACCGGATGTTGTCATTTAAATTTGGATGACGCCTGCCTGTTTTGAGTGCTGGTTTGATAGCATTCAAACATTAATTACAAAAGCATAAGATAATAAGGTGGAATAAAAGTAAAAAACGAAATGCTTGATAAAGAAAAAGTGTACTGGTTACTTAGGTATTGACGCATTTGTGCCTTGCACCACAATTGCTATAATAGTTGTCATGACATGAGTGGCTGCTTATGATGTGATGCTGTCTTACAGAGTAAATAGATTAAACAATAAGATCATACCAGGAGCAATGTGTGATCGAACAGTTACCTCAATGAGAATGTTTGCCATCTTGAATGATTCCACCTTTGCATATGATTTGCTTTTTTTATTTTAGAAGGCATGCTATCTTTCTATGCGTTTTCCCTTGTTTTCACATTTGACCAACTGATACATGTGCATTGTTGATCCTGATCATCACGGTCAAAAGAAGATGATGAAGATTACCTTCATATTGATCATTGTGATCAATGTGATCACAATGATCAATATGAAAGTAATATTCCACAACACATTCAGTTTTGTAACATTTAGTCAGCAGATGGAACACTGAGTAGTTTTTATGTCGTAATGTATTCAAATGTTTTGCTTTTATGCTGATAAAAGCTAATTTCTTGTATTTTCGTTTAATCTGAAATTTTCCTCATTGAGGTATCTTTATTTTAGGTATTGTTTCATGTATTCGTTGTACCTATCTTTCATTCTTCCATTTGTTTACATTGCCTTTTGACAAGGTATCCCATAGCTTCTAGTTCTATAAATCTCCGTTATGTCATTTCCATTTCTTGAAGTCCATCGTTTCAATTAAGCAACTACATTTCAAATTATTGTCTCTGCTTGAAATTAACACCGTATATCATCTCACAACTAATCTGTTCATCACATTTAAATTATGAGTTAACTTTTCAAATTCTCTTTTATATTAAATGGAAGACAGGTAACACAAAGGAAAGAAGAAACTAAGGTTAAATCTCTTGTTCCCATTGTTATATACTTTCCATGATTATCTCTGCAAATAAATACTGTTTAAACCAACTATATGAACTCTATGACGATAAGTGATTTACTTCGGTCTGATAAATGTAACATTAGTAAAACAAGATTTCATTGGCCAATGGTTTTCTCTTGTCGTTATTATCATAAATAGGTAGTGCTAATCATTTCTTTAATCCGGTCAGATATAAAACACTTTTAATATCGTTCTGTTAATAGATTATATATCGTATATTTCATTAGTTATTATATTGATATATTCATATTTGTATTTAATAGTTGCTTCATATATGAACATATTTAATAACCTATACATTTAATTTGCACCTAAATCTTCCTTATCATAGACATTAATAGTCTTTCATTATTCTTGGGAGCACATTTAATAGCAGAACGAAAACTGTCTGCCATTAAACAGAAATTGGGATCGAGGTAAACATATGTCTTAAACCTCAAACGCGAGAATGCTTTAACAGTGAAGCGCGTTAATTGAGGATTCCCGAAAAAAGTATGTCTTCTTGTTAGGTGCATGAGACTTCTCACGGAAAGCTGTAGTGTCTATTAAAAACTAATTCCTTATTTGGATAAAATATTGTTATGCAGCTCCTTGTCCAATGTATATCAGGTACTGTCATGTATTATAAAAGCAGGCCGAGTTTCTGCTGTCTTGGAAATGGCTTTTTATAATTTGACTATATTTGCATGAATCCAAGAAAGAGCGTCATACAAACGAATCATGTTCAGAAACTATAGGTTTAAAGTAAACTATGTCGAATATGGATTTTAATACTCTAGTGTGAATATGAATTGTAATACTCTAGTGTGAATATTGATTGTAATACTCTAGTGTGAATATGGATTGTAATACTCTAGTGTGAATATGGATTGTAATACCCTAGTGTGAATATGGATTGTAATACTCTAGTGTGAATATGGATTGTAATACTTTATTGTGAATATGGATTGTAATACTTTATTGTGAATATGGATTATAATACTTTATTGTGAATATGGATTGTAATACCCTAGTGTGAATATGGATTGTAATACTCTAGTGTGAATATGGATTGTAATACTTTATTGTGAATATGGATTGTAATACTTTATTGTGAATATGGATTGTAATACTTTATTGTGAATATGGATTGTAATACTTTATTGTGAATATGGATTGTAATACTTTATTGTTAATATGGATTGTAATACTCTAGTGTGAATATGGATTTTAATACCCTAGTGTGAATATGGATTGTAATACCCTGGATAATGAACGCGATTCTGTTATGGGCTAAATTCAAAATATCAGTCAGGTCATGAAATGTCTGATGAAAAGGCTGTACGGAGTACATTCACGCTTGATTAGATTGATAGCTGTCTGGAGATGAAGACAATTGCCTAAGCTATTTGGGTTCTTAAACGGAAGAAAGTCTTTCAAATCTCCTGCCTAAACAACGCTGGCAAACCGCTTGTTGTTTCATCACATGTTGATATGTATGACCCTCTGTCTTGGGTTTGCTTATGCTGTACCAAAACAAGACAGATGTAACACGGAAAAATGAAAAAGTGTATATGATCCATTGCTGATTTAATCTACGTTTCCATGTTCTCTCAAATTTGCAGTTTCATTATTACGCCGTCAATTTATTCCATAGAGTTCAGATCTGGGACTCATTAGAAATATAACGAAAAAGATTTAGACCTTCACTAATAACTCAATCAATACACTCAAGCCAAAACTTTCAAACACTTGCAACAATCTTGTGTAGGACAAAATTAACCCATGCTAAAATTGTGTGTTGCAAGCATCGTCAGTACCTTGAGAGGTATTGTATCTCATATTATGGAATACAATTTTAATCCCAGTCTTAAACGTTTTATGCATTTAAGGCTAGAGAAGAACTTTTTTCCCAATTTATTATATTATCGTCTCAATTTCAGGTTACTTATGTAGAAAACTATGAAGTAACATCTGGCAATTTTATAATAACCTGGGTTCCTGTCCAGCCTGTAAGAACATCAAAACATTTGTGCAGGCCTTGTTGACTAAATATGCAAATGAACTACGATTAATAAAAGCACATCATTATGTCAACTCTCTGAATTATCATTAAGGTATTCAATATAATTATTTACCTTTCTTTGACAATCGATCACATTGAGCTTTTTATTGCTGCATTACCGCTCATATCTGCATTAAATGCCGTGTTTTAATGGTACTCAATTCATCATGATGTCATTTTGTATCGAAATTATGGCCGATTAAATCTCCGTTTGCTTTGAATGGGTTCAATAAGCAAGTAACCCTAGATACACGCGGCAGAGGTATCATATCTAGCAAACAATGTATTTGTGAATGCCTTGATACGTCCGTTATAAATTATGGCAAATATATATTTACAATATTTAATGGGAGTTTTTGTTATGAACATATATTCCACTGGATTTTGTAAACTGAACATTTAAGATATTATTTTTTGTGCTGTATAATGTCGGTTTGTTAGGGGCTATTGAGTAAAAATATCTTCCGCCAAAGGCTAGTATATACGTTGTATTGTCAACCTTTTGTTTGTCAAATATAACCCTCTAGAGATATTTTTGGTCTCTTGGAAGAACAAGTCTCATCCCTCTATTTTTACTATTGGGAAATCATTCAGGTCAAATAATGTTTTGAAGATATATGTTTATCGGGCGCCGACGTAAAACCTCAAAGATTTCCTCATAACTAGAGATAGGTATTGATGGAAATGTTGCTTATGCGCTCACTCTGTTTATTATAATTGTAGGATCACATGCAACTGCCTGAACATATAAGTGTTGACATTGTTCCAGAGATAAACTAGTAACGTGACAATTTTTCACGAATATTTTGCAAATTTTGTGATAAAACCTGTGGTATTGAACTGAAAATGTGTATTTCACTAACTTTAATATCAGTAATGATTTTAAAACGTCATACAAAATGTTTGGAGATACATAATTGGAAACAATAAACATGTGATAGATGATAACATATACTACTGGCAGAGAGTAGAATTAAATGGTGAAAATAGAAAAACCTTTTACTGGTAAAGACGAAAGACGTAAACTTTTATGATGGTATGTTCAGATAAAATATATGCTAATTATCAATTATAATTTTTTCGATATTAAAAAGTACAATTTTTAAAAAAAATCGAAGTCGTCTGCTTCAGAGATAAAATGTGCTATTTATTAGGGATTTTGATATGCTGAATTCAAATATGACAATTAAAACAACTGATTGGCTACTGTTTTTACATTTTACGTCTATGTATATTGTATACATAGTAGAGTTTTAATCATAAATTGTAAACCTAAATCTTTTCATATGTTTATGGTTCCTTTACATTATAATATTTCATCTGTCCTGTTTATGTAACACTTTAAGAAAACAGCGAAAGGGTTATATATATATATATATATATATATATATATATATATATATATATATAAAATATATTGAAACAAAAGTAACAAAACTATTATGTATATAGTTTAGTCCTTATTCAGTGTCTACTCGGAGCTTCTTGGCATGTCTCTTGTATTCATTAAATGGAGCATCTCTTGTCACTGTCCAGCAATAGTCTGCAAGCATTGATGGGCTCCATTTGCCCTGATAGCGTTTCTCCATTGTTGCAATGTCCTGGTGAAATCACTCACCGTACTAGTCGCTCACTGCTCCGCAGTTTGGTGGAAACATAATCTAGATGAGAGTGCAAACAATGTATCTTTAGTGACATGTTGCAACTAAGGCTTTTGTATGCCTTGAGGAGGTTTTCCACCAACTCCTTGTAGTTGTCTGCCTTGTTGTTTCCGAGAAAATATGTTGCCACTAACTGGAAGGCTTTCCATGCCGTCTTTTCCTTGCCACGCAGTGCACGGTGAAATGCATCATCTCGAAGAAGTTCACGAATCTGAGGACCGACAAAGACACCTTCCTTTATCTTAGCTTCACGTAACCTTGGAAATTTTCCACGGAGGTACTTGAAAGCTGCTTGTGTTTTGTCCATAGCCTTGACAAAGTTCTTCATCAGACTCAGCTTGACGTGCGAGGGTAGTAACAAAATCTTCCTTGATTCAACAAGTGGTGGATGCTGAACACATTTCATCCCAGGCTCCAATGAATGTCGGAGTGGCCAATCTCTCTTGATGTAGTTGGAATCTCGCGCACAACTATCCCATTCGCAGAGAAAACAGCAGTACTTTGTGTATCCAGTCTGCAGACCAAGCAAGAGAGCAAGAACTTTGAAATCGCCACAAAGCTGCCACTGATGTTTGTCATAGTTTATGCACCTTAAAAGTTGTTTCATGTTTTCATAGGTTTCCTTCATGTGGACTGCATGACCAACTGGAATTGATGGCAAAGCACTGCCATTATGCAGCAAAACAGCTTTAAAACTCGTCTTCGATGAATCAATGAACAGTCTCCACTCATCTGGATCATGAACGATGTTGAGGGCTGCCATCACACCATCGATGTTGTTGCAGGCTACAAGATCACCTTTCATGAAGAAAAATGGGGAAAGATCCTTTTGACGGTCACGGAACATGGAAACCCTAACATCACCTGCCAGGAGATTCCACTGCAGTAGTCTGGAGCCCAACAGCTCTGCCTTACTCTTGAGTAGTTCCAAATCCCTGACAAGGTCATTCAGTTCACCTTGTGTTATGAGATGTGTTCCTGAGGAGGAGGATGGGAGAAAATATGAGTCATGTGACATTGATGGTTCAGGACTAGAAGTTTCATCCTCTTCCTCTGCCTCGTCTGACTCAAGTGAGAATGATTCTGGTGCATCAGGAACCGGCAGTCCTTCTCCGTGGGGTACTGGGCGTATAGCTGACGGAATGTTTGGATAATGCACAGTCCACTTTTTCTTCTTTGACACACCTTCCTCAACTTGAGGCACAATGCAGAAGTAACAATTGCTGATATGATCTGTTGGCTCTCTCCAAATCATTGGCACTGCAAAAGGCATAGATTTCCTTTTCCTGTTCAGCCACTGGCGAAGATTTGTTGCACAAGTGTTGCAGCATATGTGTGGGGCCCACATCTTGTCCTGATCTCTAATTTTGCTACCAAAATAAAGATGATAGGCTTTCTTAACCATAGTGGTTATACTGCGCTTTTGTGATGTAAAAGTCATTTCACCACAAACATAGCAGACGTTATCTGCATTGTTCACACAAGTACGAGACATCTCTGCTCACTTTGGCTAAAAAGAAATGTGTCCCTTTGCAAAATCAAACACTGACAAATAAGAGAGCACGACACTGTATGATTTGTAGAGCTGATATGGGGCAATTTCTAAAGCAGAGTGATGTAAGCATAGTTATGACTACATTATCCATGACTTCTAGGAATAACATGATGCAATTCATATCATGTATGACGCAATACCAGCTTCAGATTGCATCATTCATTGTTTTGCCTAAAAAGCAAGTACTGTCCAAACCCAGTCATAGATTTATTCATAGATCCAGTCAAAGATGTATTTTAGTCATTTCTGGTTTAAATTGAGATTCCTTCCCTTTATAACTCTCTTATCGTCCGCCATTCCCAAGTCAGGGTCGTATATACTGACCTAGTATAATATCTTTAAAACTAGAGCCAATCAACAATTTTAAGTAACATTAATTTCGTGAGCAGACAAAGATGAGACAACACACTTCTTGCAACGGGAAAATAACGGTCTTACAGATTAGAGAAGTGCGAGATTCAACCAAAACATTAACAAATACGTAATATGTGTGTTGGGTGGACAAGTTTTGAACAAACCATCTATCACACAATCTGTTTTCACTGCACAAGATTGCAATATATATATATATATATATATATATATATATATATATATATATATATATATATATATATATATATATATATATATTAGGAACCAGAGATAAGGGAAATGCCGAAATGTTTTATAACATTTTAGAAATTACATAACAGATTGAAGAGTACAACTGGACTACGCTGTTGGCACCGACTGTATTCATTTCTTACGGAGAAACTATAATGAATAATCGCTTCACAGCAGGTGGAAGTCCTCCACTTTCAATTATTCCGTGTTAATCGCCTATTAAATTCTTTGCTTCTCTTACCTGTTCAGCAAACGACTCATTTGTGTCTATTTCTCGCATCTCTATCTCCTCACCGTAAGTGCAGTGGTCCGAAGGAACAACTTATATATGTAGCATACACTTATCGGCTTGTTTTGTCCAACCTAGTGTAACCAAGAATCCATTTCCAGTCCGGTCTGCAATACCGGGCTGTGCTAGCATTGATTTGACGTTGCCGTTCTTCGACACTGGAACTATTGTACCATCAGTTTTTTCATAAGAAGTGGGGGTTATTACTTGACAATACTTATTGTATTTCACTCATTAAAAGGTCCTCCTTTACGTCCTCCTGATACAAGTAGTGAATTTGAATTGCAACACTAGTACAAATGGAGGAACATATTCAAAATGCTATAGGCTTTGCTAAGAATGGACATAAACAGATGGAAATATAATTAGGATTAATCGAAGACAAAATAGCAATACTTTGACTTCTACAGAAACCAAAGAGTACAAATGAACTGAATATAACTATTGAAAACGGAAGATATAAAGAGATAATAAGTAAGAAATATGCCTTAAAAATAGTTTGAAAAGATGGACTAGAGGCAAATTAAGCAAACATATTAAATATGTATGAAACCTGCTAAAATGTACAAATCATTGTCAGATATTGCAAATTTTCTCTGTGACATCATTGATTGATAGAGTTAATCCAATCGACAACTTAGACAGTTTACATAATGAAAATGAGTACATGACATCAAATGGTATCAGATAGTTTACTGGATGTTGTCATTTAAATGTGGATGACGCCTGTCTGCTTTGAGTGCTATGTTGATAACATTCAAACATTAATTACGAAACGCGTGAGACAATAATATGGAAATAGAATTTGAAACGAATGCTTGATAAATAAACTGTGTACTGGTTACTTTGATATTGATGCATTTGTGCCTTGCACCACATTTGCTACAATAGTTGTCATGACAGAAGTGGCTGCTTATGGTGTGATGATGTCCTACTAATGGAACACCGGGTAGTGTTAACGTCGTATATCATTCAATGTTTTGTTTCTATGCTGATAAAAGTTGACATATTGTATTTTCGATTAATTTGAAATTATCCTCATTTATGTATCTTTCTTTCATGTTTTTCTTCATGTATTCATTGTACATATTTTTCATTCTTCCATTTGGTAGAGTACTTACTACATTGTGCCGTTCAACAAAGCTAGAATAGCTGCTTGTTCTGTAAATCTTAGTTGTGTCTTTCATTATTTTGCATCTGGGGCATGTCTTGAAATCAGTCGTTTTAACTAAGCAATTGCATTTCAAATTATATCACATGCTTGAAAGCAGCGCCCTATATCATGTCACAACAAACATTTTTGTCACATTTAAATTATGAGTCAACTTTCCAAATTTTCTTTTATACTAAATGGAATAAAGATAAAACAAAGGGTATAAGAAACTAAAGTTAGCCAATAACCTGACAAGGTTACTGTCAATAACGAACCAATCCAACTTGACAGTCATATTGGGAAACGATCACAAGAATGAAAAAAACCAAGGTTTAACGTTTAAAGAAAGAATAAGAAGACTCTTAAGCAACACAAGAGAATAAAGAAACCGATACAAAAACTGAAATAAAATAAATAATCTGATAAAATAACTACGCATCTACAAACAAGTAGTTAGAGATTCAACACTGTAGTGTGTTGGAAAAAATACAAGGTAGCATATATAGCTTTAAACTGTATAGACGTTGGAATAGATACAGTCTCAGACGCTATGAGTAAAACATCGTCTGGATTAGAGGAATTGGGAACAAGTCCATGAGTAGTCATTCCTTTAGCTATTAGTGGGATTGGTTCAACAGTAATACTGTGTTTTGCAAATGTTCTCAAGGATAAACTTGTCTGCAATAAAGTCTTAAAGCATGATGAAATCGTAACATGTCATAGATATATTGAATAGCATTGACGACGCGACAAGAAAGGCAATATGTTACAATGTGATCACTCGTGTGGAGTTTAATTTATTCATTAAGGAGTATAAGCGGTACAAATAGATTTATCCAAAAAAAAAAAAAAAAAAAAAAAAAAAACGCTTTAGGACAAAATAAATAATACAAGATGTTGAGAAACTGAGACAAAACCTTAGAATCAGATGAAACTGAATGAGAAAACTATTCACGTAGCTTTGAAACGCAGTTCGATTTTGGAAAAACTGCAAAGGATACACATTGAACAGAACAATTTTAACAATTGCTTGTTTAAATGTGTCACATGCATATGGGTATGCTTATATGCATTCACTTTATTAGTCCCTTTCTGGGCTAATAAATAGCAATCCTTTCACGTACGGATAAATGCAGACTCGTATTACAATCAAGCATTCCAAGAAAGACCTCTGATGGAGCACATCCCTTTTGGCGTTGACTACAGTCTACATTATAAGAAATCTAACCCATCAATTGAATTGACAACATAAATGACAAGTTATCCATTTCATTGCAAATAATATATCTTTTTGTTGGATATTACAATATTTCCGGTAAACTCAAACAAAACAGATGTTTACTAAATCAACGGCACGAATAAAACAATGACTGTTTTAAATATTGATGGTTTGTACAACCTTGCGATATACATTAATAAAGTCGAAGAGGAAATTACTGCGAATGGAGATTGTGGATTTTCGAAACCTTACCATTTTTACATACGAGTACGTACTCATTGCACTTGTTATGGATGTTGGCCTGTTTATTGATTACAAAAGTTCGGTAAACAAAAGTCACCAACTTTTTGCAGAAAATAAAAATAACAAATGTGAACGTATGATACATAAGGAACTGTACACAAGCAGGAAAATATACCACACAGAGTTAAATCACTCAGTGCAAAATATACCACACAGAGTTAAATCACTCAGTACAAGATATCACTGTATTACATACACTCCAAGCAACATTAGACCCTAACAAACAAAAACTTGTATACCAAAATGAAATCGAAATATATTAATCTTACCATGTAGTTTGTCTCGTTTGATGCAAAAGTATAAAGAAATGCTAAAAACGCTATGAGACACAATCTGGACGGAAGCTTGCAAAACGCATAACCATATCCTACGGATAGGCCAAACTTCACGTCTCTGATGTGAATGAACATATTTGTCTTTGTTATTATATGCGCGTAGCAGTTTTGGTACAGTTTGTCGTCATTTAACTTCTTCTGCAACTCTGGTTAATTATTTTCATTTGGAAATAATTTCCCTGGATCTTACATGTAGTTCTTGAAATAGTCAATCAAGTGTAATGGAATATCCAAATCCACTTCAAAAATAGGATCATAATAAGTGACCTTTACTCAACTTTGTCGGCACCTTGTGACCTTGACCTTTTTCACTCACCATCGTGCTTTATCTCTCCATCTCTATTGAGGTAGTATTCACGATTTGCTACAGCATATATATGTGGTATCAAGCTAATTCCACCACGTATTCCACATTCAATCATCAGAAACATATAATAGTTTGCTAAAGGTTTAAGTTTCGCACCTAATATCTTTAAACTTGCATTATGAGCTCGTCCTAGTGCATTATGCTCATTCAATAGGGTTGACGTGTTCATAAATAGAAAAACATAAATACATCCCTAAATTCCTCAAAATTTGCTGACAATATCAAAATATTCTTTATGACATAATAATAAATGTTGATATCCAAATGCTTGAAGTTTCAAATGTTCCATGACATCATGTACATACTGTGGTCGTCATACAATATGTTTTCTATTAGTCAGCGATGAGTAAGACTTTTCTATTGGTGATATGGCTGTTTCGTTAAACCTTTCAAAGCTATCGATACACACATATACATAAACATCTTTCCTTCAAACAGTTAGTTCACATGTTTATAAAATGTTTCAGTGTCTGTGGAAATTGTTAATTGTTTATAATTATATATAACTGTTCTTTATACATGTATACAGAATAAAATGTTATTGTTGCCGTTGATCGTGCAGTGATGGCTTTACTATGATGTAAAGAAATTCAAGAAGTATACCAAAATATTAGGCATCAGAGTCCTGTAATATGCATCGTGTAACAGTGTCATCAAATTCTTTTAATATATATCGTATTAAAGGGTGTCAATAAATAACAACTAGTTTGAGACCAAATTCAACTTATCCAGCAACTTAAATTTAAACAATAAAAAGGGATTTCTTGAAATAGTTGTCACAAGGAAAATATATTCTGCCTATGTTGCATGATAAACTGACTTTTTTTAAAGAAAATAATTTTAGGTAATTTATCAGTCGCAGAATAATATTAGTTCCTTTATGTGTTCGAATGAATTGAGAAAAAAACTTCTAAGTCTTCATCATCATAAATATCTAAGTCAAAAATACCAATGAACTAGTTATCATCCACTCAATTCATTTCAATGTAGTCAATCGCAATCCTCACTGCCTAAAATATAAATTTCGCCCACAAAATTGTCCATATTGTCATCAAAATTGACATCAACACCACTGTCATCACTTGCCGCTTCAGTACTGTCTGCCATTTTGAACTCCACTTTTTAACTTTCAGTTTTGGAATAGAATTTTCTGCTAACCAGTTATCATCATCTCTGTGCATTTCGTCGAAGTCAAGATCACTATCGGCGCTGTTTAGAACGTCAATTTTCCCTACAATAGTCTATATTTTCATCTAAATTGACGCCACATCACTGCCATAATTCCCCGCTTCAGTGCTGTCGACCAATTTGATCTTCGCATGTTAAAACTCACGTTTTAAATCAAATATTCAAAAAACCAGTTATCATAAACGATTCCCACTGCCTAAAATGTAAATTTTCGACACGAAATTGTTTTTATTTTCAACTAATTCAACTAATTCAGCAAACACATAACTTTTTAAACCGAATTGTTACCCGTTTTCGGGGTCTTTTAAACTCATTCTGGGACTGCATGTGTTTACCTTATGTTTTTTAGTTCCTTCTTTTCAAAAGAGTACGCGTAAAATGATGACGTATTACACGGTTAAATGGACACTTCCGCGAAGTGGTAGACGGAATTTAGTGAGCATACGACCGGAATCTTATTCCGTCGCAAAAGGTAAAGTACGACTGGAATCGTATCTCGTCGGAAAGGGTTAACGAGAGTCGACACGATATTAAAAGTATGGGTTGCCAAAGGGAGCGCTGCCAAGTGTTGCCGCCTTCGGCGCGGTCGGCGCAGTTGGTCACCTAGGCGGTGACGAGGGGCCTTTCCAATTTTGACCTTCTGCGGCTCGCCAGGCCCCTGAAGCACTTCACGGTCGTATACATCCGTGACAAACTGGAACGACTGCCGGGGCGCAGCGGGCACGAGGCCGGCATCGTTAGCCTCGACACTTCGCAGATCCGCAGGATTAACTGGGTAGCGTTCCGGGCAACGTCTGGGCGCCTGCTCTACTTTCGACTCGTATTGCCTCGCGTCCGCTGGTTCCGAGGCGGCGACACATTGATATATATATATATATGAAGAAAAATAAACTATATTATTATAAATTAATGACAATAAACCACATCAATTATATCTAACTATATAAGTTTACTTTTCTTTTCACTAATCAAGTAATGTATATGTAGTACGTAACAATGAATTGTGCTTGTCTCTTATTGTTCCCGACGAGTGATATTTCTGTCGTTCAATCCATACAAAGCAAAGAATTGTTACAGAAGCATCGATCAATGAATAATAACGTCATCAGTCATTTTTATGAACTTCATTTGTAATGGCATTGTGTTTTACAGAGAGAGAGAACTTACGCAAATAATTGTATATAAAAAAACATTCATCAGGAACTGAAAATTGTATCGTGGCAAAAATAGCCACTTGCTTATTACCCTGCACAGAAATACTAGATATGTTCCCACGTTCATCCCGCCATGACGAATGTCCCAATGGAAGTCCCTCAAAAGCTGTATAAATGAATAGATCTCCAGAAGTCTATAAATGTCTATAAAATCATTACTTATCAATTACTTAGGGATCTATTGTCCAACATTATTGTAAAAATGTAAGATTTCGTTTACTATACAATTATAACTCTTCGATTGCAGCATTCATAATGAGGGTTATGATGTAAGATACATTTTGTTGGTGGATAAATTAAAAAAGCAGTTACTGTGCATTTTATCTCGTGCATGTGATGATGTTCTCATGGTCAGCAATAATCGTCTTACAATTTGTAGTATCACCCCTAAAAATATCTACACATGCACTCGATTTATACAGTAGTTTTAACTACCGTATATACTCACTTATAATTTATTACCAACTGCAAACTGCACAGACCCACATCTGTTGTCGAATAATGCGCCGGCAGATCTGAATCTATGCAGTTTGTAAGGACTAATCAGTAGAACAAACAACATAGACCCTGATCTGCCTGATCATTATGCAACGGCAGATCAGGGTCTATGTTGTTTGCATTTGGATGCGGCCTAATCTCGAGTATTAACGGTATGCACACATAACTGGACTAAGCTTAATTCCTCTACCTGAATGGATTTGGAGTTATCGAGGAAAAATGAACAACTCTCGATGTCGATCTGTGGCCTTGACACCGAACATAGAACCCCAAATGTGGATACCACATGCCCTGTAATAGTGAAACATATATTAAATTTTACCCCTTTATATCCAAAAGTGAGGAGATGAAAGTGGTACGGACATACAGAGGGAAACGCGAATCCCATTTACCCCGTTTTCGCAGAAAGGTGTGAACAGTATTATTTCTCAAGAGCACCAACACTATGAAAGAAAACGGCACTAAAATATCTCTGGTCACTAACTAACAGATGCACAGACAAAAAGTGTGTAGCATTTAGTACTCTCATTTCTGTATACTCTGGTGTTATTTGCTCAATTTACAAACTACGATAAATTTGGAAAATGACTATTGAAAGAGAATTTTTTTTTTTAAATAAATAAATATATGCATTACATTTCTTGGCTCCATGACCTCGCCGAATGGCATGAATCAGGTGAAAATTAAGTATGTAATCATATTATGCTGCAAATGTCAAGTGAACTCGGTGAGAGATTATGAAAATATAAGTTGAAATAAAACAATCCGGACCAGAGTGGTGCGCCCTTGAATAAAACATAATAAGAGAAAATGGAGGGGTATCATTATAAGAGTTTGAGATTTTTACTGATCAGGGTTCACCCCTTCTCACCCCATGACTTTACCCCCGTGGAAAACGCAATTCACATGAAACCCTTCGGGAGATAAATGCAGGTCTGGGACCGCAGGGTTTTGTTGGTCAATAACCGAAATCTGAAATCCTTATAAGGACACTACTGTTGGGATAACTCGACAGACTCCCATGACTTTACACATTCTGCAAACGCTGGTGCAGCGCGATGAATCCCGCGAGCGACAAACTGGGATACGCGACTGCGACGCGCGCGGTTATTGATCAGCGAGACCGAAGTCGTGACCGTTTACTCGATTTCTACTACCTGTAAATCAAATCTCTGTTTCAGTACCGTCTCGAGGGAGCTAGCGTCCCAGTTTCGTATTTGTGCGCGAAGTCGTCGGAAGTTTTCCATTTCGGTCAGCACCGTCTCGAATTCCGCCGTGGTAATTGTTTATATTTAATGGCCACCGCGTACAGCTTGGCAATTGTGCTGAGACTGTTCTGAGTAGCGAGAATTTCCGAATAGATACCTATTCGCGAATGCAGCAAAATTGACATTTATTTTACCATCACCGCCAGCCACACTGGTTAATATTGATATGGCCCAAACGGCAATTCCGACTGGCGTGCCTACGACAGTTGCTGTCGTTGTAATTCCAGCAACACGCAAGCTAGTAAAACGGTTTTCTTGGCGATTTTCATCTCGCTGCTGTTGTTTTGCTTTGATTATTTTTGTTCACGTGCTAATGCGATGGTTCGAAACTGGCTTCGAGTTGGTATGGACACACCAGGGTGGTTCCAACGGTCGATTTATATTTGGTTCTTGCCAAGATTATATTTTAGTGTATTATGAGGGTCTGGTAACACCGGTTTCAAGCAGATATTGGTCGACAAGCAACACGACATCACCATCTATGTTGACATCCCCTGTCAGCCGATCCAACACCTCATCTGTAAATTCCGCAACATCGTCATCGTGTGGCTGTTCAGAATCCATCATGTATATGTAAAGCTTAAGCACAAAGGCCAAAGACGGTTAAATACTTGTCGGATAGGCTTTGAGTCTTTCGAAATGAATTTCATCTCCAGCCTTTAACGATATCGATGCTGTGTATGTAAAAGGTTCTTGAACATCGCCATTTTATTTGCCACGCGATAGTAATTCAACAATACCCTTGTGATAATTTAGCAATATTGCTATTATACCCCACTCGCCTCTATATCCGCATAAGATGAACAAATACGATCCAGACTCGCGCACCTTTAAGATGTGAGGTTTAATCTATCAAAGTCATCCCCGCCAGCAAAGAAAACAAGTCGGACATTTGTCATCCCCTCATTTTTTTCTCTCTGCTTCGCTGGTTAATATTCCTCTAACTCCGTTCAATATAGTTACTACGAGTATTGGTGATGGTAGGGCTGATAACACATGGGCGGTCTTTATATCCACGCTTTGTTTCATCTCAGCATTGGCAACATCGCCGTAGTTTTCATGTAAGCAACCAACACGCCAAGGTCTCTTATTCCTTGGTTCTCAACGATCTCGGCCAGGTTTCTCGCGCCGGCCCCTCGCGGCTTTACAACAACGTCGTTGATGTCCACGTTGGACGTTTTAAGTTTTCCGGTTTTATCTTGAAAAGTCACAAGCTTGTTTGGGTCGACGCCAACAACAACCCGGTTGCTCAACTCGATCAAAGTGGCTTTGGTAGCAAACCTAGTAAAAATCCATATTATCTCCTCCCCATCTGGTCGCCGAGCTTGCGCGTCCGTAAATGTCAACAGGCACTGTCTATACGTTAAGTTTAGTTTATAAGTGACAACACAGCGTCTGCAAGCCATTGTAGTGTCGGTGAACGCTCGAGTACGCGCAGTACTTCAACGATGAGATGTCCACTTATCGGGCCGTCTGCGCGGGTTTGTAAAGGCAGATTTGAATAAAACAGCGGAAGACGACACTCTCGTCCAGAAGCTCCGCTTCCAGAGCTGGCAAAGTCACCATGTTAATAATCAACGACTTCAAGCCCGTACGAGTCAAAATACAAAAGATGTTGAGGCGTTACCGCGTATGCGACCCAATGGATTCTAGGTCCCGTTGACTAATCCAGGTTGATAATACCGGTTTCCAGCGTGCGAGGAATTATCGACGCAAGTTCATCCCCCATAAAGACGCATCGTGAGCGCTTGATTGATTATGTCATCGTGAGTAAATCAAAACTGGTCAACGGATGCGCGAGAAGCTTAGCTTGTGTGGTCATCAAGGGCAAGGTCACAACAGAACACTTTGGTCTGAGGGTACTTTACGAGTTGTCCCGGGTAGTCGAAGACCTCTTCCCTTTTGAGTCATCCCGAGTAATCGAGGACCTTTTCCTTTTTCTGTAGACCCCTCGCGTTTACGGCTGATGGACTTGGAAGGTGATAGACAAGCACCTTTTTCAGAGCCATGCTTCCTGCGCCTCCGGCTGCACCTAAAGCAACCGCCTTTGCAACCGTGCCAGCCGCAACCGCCAACATCGCTGGAATTACCTCAAGAAATGGGAATATTCCGCCGCTCTTTTGCATCTGCGGCACCTCTGACTTTGACAACTTTAATGTTACCGAGGTGTTCTTTTGTTTGGCCGCCTCAATCTGTTTATGTTGCGTTTGGGTTAGCCGAAAGGGGATCTTTTCTTTCCAGTCAGGTTTGTCGGAGAAAGTTTTAATGTGACTACACAATCATTTCTTGTTGTGCTTTTCATTTTCGCAGTCTGGTTATCACTAAGGTAAACCTAAACTTCGTGGTATGATATTATCATTTGAAAACGCAACAGGTTCAATTACAAATTCATGAAAACAATTAAGGATTTTCCACATACGCGTCAATGACCCTCATCCGACAAACCGAGCCTTCCAACAACAGAAACTTCTCAGAGAAGATTACAGAATGGATCTATAACCGCCGGCAGGGATTTCAGTAACACGCGCTTTAAAGTACATGTCGACCACAGATTGCTTGTATTGCTCCAGGTGTTCCAACGAAATGGAAAAAAATGGGTACAACGTAGTGAAGTCTTTCTGGTAAATCTGCAGACCCGTGTCAATGTTTCGATCCCGGCCCGTGTACGACAACAGCTTATGATATGCACGTGCGACATGATTGATTGCGAAATCAAGCAAAATTTCTTTTGAGGTTTCCTGATGACCGATTAACTGCAAAGAAACTTCAGACACAACTAACTTATCAAATATCATCGCACAATTACGATGGTGTAAATTTACAAGCCAAGATGAAATCAGAGGTTGTTTCAGACAGGACTACCCATCAAAGTATTATGCGTGCGTAGTATTTAGTGTAATTGACACCGACAGTACATCATCAGATTTTTCTTTTATGTTCGTGTGCAACGCACCCTGAGCTCGACGTTTCCTCAATTATAAAGAACAATAATTTGTCGCGAGCATGATTCGAACCTGAAATGTCTCGATCAAGAGTATGCCGCGCCAAGCGATTAGGTCACGCAGAACATCTTACACAGGAAAGTAAAGAATTCATACTTAAACTTAACAGCCCTGTCAAAACACCAATGCACCCCCACCTCATGTGCTGATGTGAAAACAAATCTGTAATCATTAATTGGCGCGTTCACCAACAATAATTCGATTTGTTTCCACATCAGCAGTGATTAAGTTTGGCTTCTAGGGATTTTAATCCAAGAAATCTTCGACTTTTCTTTGAGGATTAAAGATGCGCAAAACCAGAGATTTCTTTCATTACTATTCTCTACAAGCCCACCATACTTATTCCAATGCAACTGCAGGCAAACTCGCGATCTATAACAGCACTAGCTTCCAGCGAGAGGCGCTGCGGTTTTTTTCTTGTGCGAGTTGCTCACTCGCGATCACCGAACCTCGCTCAGACCCGTATTTGTATGCCTCCGGGAATACACTCGCGAGTGCAAAATGGGTAAGGTCATCGGGTACAGAAGGCGTTAACCCAGATCGGTAACGGAAATCCAAAATCTATACTTTCACACAACTAATGGGTTCCGGATGCACTGACACTTAATGTCATACAGAATACTCGATTAATTTTAATTTTTTGTTCACAAAAGTTAAAAAATAACTCGTATCAAGGTCTTCTAGATATATCTGATAGGGCCCAAGCTGACTATGTTTTAGTCCTATGCTGCCCTTCAAAAGTTATGAAACGAAAACGAGATTAATCTTGCATGAGCAAAATTTTAAAATCAGAGGGTCAATAACTCAGTCGAACTTTGACAAGAAAGTGAAAATCTCTATTCAGTTCAGACCTTTCCATATTAAACTATCACTTTAAATTTTTCACACATCAAATCAAACATTTAGAGGTTAATTCATAGAAATAATCACAATCAGTATATAAAAGAACAATAGTAATATATTACAAAATATAATTATGCATTATCTATATAGATAATCTTTTTTGCATGAATATACAGCCCACTAGAGTACATAATGCTCGTCACCGTTTATTTCATTCAATGTCTAAGTGTTTAATAAAATACAAATAATTCAAAATGTCCGTACGATGGTAGTGTGTTTAATCATGATAATGTCGATTGGACAACTTCTTTTTATACATTGAATAGACTGAATATCGCAGATTGCATGAACTCTTATAGAGTAAAATGTATATAGACAGCCTTAGCAGAAGAAAGTTTTCATACAAGTACGTGTTAGGCTATATAATAAAACTTATGCTGGCTTTGAACGTGGTTTTCAGACCTATTTGCTCTGAAATCATCAACATGTCATTCTTTAACTTTAATTACTGACCTTGCTGTACGTTCTATTTAAACGTTTATAGCTGTAGTCCTAAACAAACTTTGTCATTTTGTTCATCAGATTGCCAAAAAAGAAACATTATTACTAAACAAGAACAGAAAAATTAGACAGTTATTGTATTAGAAGAAACAAATATATGAGCAAAGCACACTTTGCTCAGTAGATATATATCTAAGTCTCTTTTAAAGATCGCTCAGTGTTATTCAGCTCAAGGAAAATAGTAAGAATATTTCTCACGAAAGAATTACAGTAACGATAAAGCCTTTATCCTCACAAATCTACAAGTAACATTTTCCGTACATTACAATACAACTGCAAAGCATTGTCGATATTTGTAGGTGATGTCCATCCCTTTTTTACGCGTAGAGAGTACATATATCATATACATCTCTGTCACATTTCATCACGAAATTAACATTCTTCTCAACGGATGTTTTTTTGGTGTTCGTGCACTGGCTGGAGGTAGCTGCAGATACCATCAATCATTGGTAATTTGTACATCACAACAGGTCGGCCATTTCGGCAAATTTGATTTTTGGCCGGCCTTATATGGTGCATATTCCACACCTTAACCATGCTATCGATTTCATTCAGCAACGTAATCGTTTGTTAATTAGCATATCTTTAAATTAAAATAACCATTCTCACTTTAAGAAAAAAAACCTACTTCAAACATCATAATTTATCCGGTTTATATTTACCTTACACTTTCCCGCTTTGTCCGGATGCTGTCTTTGGTTTAATAAAAGTGGTATGTGTATGCAGTTCAAAAGTGTCTGTACCCTATTTAAGGCGAAGACTTTTTTCAACATTATTCTCTCTCTCTCTCTCTCTCTCTCTCTCTCTCTCTCTCTCTCTCTCTCTCTCTCTCGTTTGCTTGCCTGTCATTTTTCCCCAATGGCTGCCTAAATGATGTGTAAAAATCCTTTTCAACGTTTAAGAGGATTTGTGATCATCTGATTGCTAGTACCATGATCATTTAGAAAGGACAACAAATACAACGAGCAGTAGTGCCTATTCAGAATCTTATTTATAATACTTCCCGGTTTGACACATTCTAATAGGCAGATCCCCATGAAAAGAATATTTCTTCCTTTAAAGATTAAATAAGGAAGACAATACATCCTGTTTCTTTTTCTGAGCACAATTTGTGACCATATACTGACCATCATTTTTACTTTAAATGACCGTGCAATCTATACACTTAAACATTAGTGGCAGGTGGGAATGTTCTACTAAGACGTCACAATAACAGCAATCCATTGGCAACTCCAAGGTCAATCCTACGGATCATACCTGGAATGTATGTCGATAGCTGACATTCGGACCACTTGGGCTATTTACGTAACAAGGATTGACAACAGTGAAATTACGAATGATCTATTTTTTTCATTCGTAACCTCTCGGTCAAACCTACAGTCAATCCAATAGTGGAAATAGCCGTGATGATCTGAATTTTGGGGGGGTTTTTTCGCGGAGAAATTTGCGGCGAACACAATGTATACTTTTTCTGTAAATTACTGCGCCGACGTACATCAGAGGCATAATTTTGTCTCGGTGAAATATTCGAGGTAGTTCCAAATGACAAAAAAGCGGCGCCTTTGTCAACGAATGCAATGCAGTTATTTATGAACTGTAACTTTTTATTAATTTTAACGGTAAATTTCGGGAATTTGGATGCAAGTGTCAATACACAACGAGATCTTTACATTTTAACCTGACTTCTCTAATCCTACCAAAGCTCCACTCCGAGAAAAGAGACTTTAACAGAATTGTTTCTTTTTTTTTACAAAAAGTTTTAGAAGGACAGACGGAATCAAGTTTTTAATTAAAACAAAATGTAAGAATACATCAGACGGACAAAAAATAGAGTTCGAAATATTTTTCTTTTCTCTAAAGGATGGGACTGAACGGATTTGGTTTGTGGTTTGGACAATTTCTGCTGTTAAGATAGAACTTTGTAACTTTCTGCACACACTAATTCACCTTAGTGCATGAAATCCTGAAAGTCTTGTCAAGGGCTGATCGGCTTATTGCTATTAAAACGATGAAAAGACTGACTTAAAATAACGAAAAAGCGCCTGAATGACATCCAATTAGGTGATACCTTACATATCACCGTGTTTATTGCAGAGCGGGCAATTTGAACAATCTGCACAATTTTGCAAAATTTGACGTCTACCCATTTATTATCAACATAGCTTGTGCCCTTTCAAACAAATCAGCTGTAAAACACACCATCGAACTTAGTACTATTTTTCGGAATACCTTCCTGATTTTCGCCAACCTAGAGGGGAGCTAATTGTAAACTCAAACCAGAAAGGTCAAGGGTATCACTTTTGTATATAGTTATAAATAAAATATATTGCTTTCTATCTGTTTTCCTGTACTCCAGAGAAATTAGAAATCTTAAAGAATTCAAGCAGTCTACTGCATTTAAAAGCACCTAATGACCTATGTGAGGTTTGTATTGTCTGCTATAATATAACTTAAACAATAGAGCCTCTTTATGTTCAAAAGACCACGTAACGAACCAAGTGTTTATAAGTTATCTATCTTCTAATAGCACGTTCAAATGCTGATTTAACCAAGTTCGCACATGCCTTTATGATGAGAAATAAGCAGGCTTTATGAAGACTTTTCAGCAGACTGACTGGATGTAGGTCGATTTCTTTGTGGACGGTTTATTATCATGTACCTGTTTGCTTTGCCAAACCATTTACGTACACATCAGTGTCCAGTTTGTTATTTTTTCTAGTAAATCCTTGTCCATCACCATCAAATATTATTCTCAGGTTCAATTAAGTGAGACCAATTATCACATAACGCAGAAGCAAAACATCTGCACTGACTAATTTTCATCCTGCAACAGAAGACATCATGTCTTAAATTGTAAATGACTTGATATGTATTTCTGACTGACATTTTATGGGATTCAATATTGGAGCTGCTTTAAAATATGCAAATAACTTTTAAAAATGTATATGTAGTGATTTGTAAAACAATATTTCAAGTTGAGAAATAAAACATGTTTTGTGTTTTTGAAAGGCATTCATTCAGTTTGTAATATCTTCAAATGGAGGAAGAGTAATTTAGAATTCATAGATTAATGTTGAAATGTTCTGTTGGGAAAGTTATGCAAAATTCATAAATAACTGTTTACATATCCGTAAGTACATTTTTAATAATCCATTCTTTATACGTTCAACTTCTCTTGAGAACAGTAAGCATTTAACATATGCATACATAATACGCTCTTCTGATTAAAACAGGCCGTTCTGTTATTTCTTCATTCCATTGCAGATATGATTTCTCTTTCCTTTAAAACAGACATTATGCAATTAAAGATAGTCGTGCAAAGTATTTTAAATTATTCCCCTTGATTGCAAACATTTGGCAACATAAGTGCTCAGAGCTTCATATTGAATTTGAAAATATTCTTTTGCGATTGCAAATTTTAAAATTAAACCAATCGATATCTCCGTAAGAATGGTGTGCTTAAGGCTTATCGACTGTATGTGACATTTTGATAGCTTAACATGACATCTTTATACAGTTTATAAAACTATTAATCTAAATTATTTGCATGATCAGATTACTTATATATATATATATATATATATATATATATATATATATACTAAACTATTTGCGTCGAAAAACAGGTTTATGTATAAGGCAGAAGTAGAGCTTAAATGTATATCAAGTCAGGTTCCCAAGTTATGCACTCGAAATTAGCGAAGATACCTGTGTAATATATTTACATTTGCTATCAAGAACAAAGAAATCTCAGAAGCAACTGTAATAATGTTTTGTTAAACTGATCATGACCTTCTTACAACAGATAATGATTAATCGGAAAACGGAATTTGTTTAATGTATTATAGTTATTTAAATGGCTGGATAAGACAGGAGATTTAATTTATGTTGTCTTACAATCTTTACATGGATCCTCCTTCATCCCCTAGAATAAAAAGCCCAGAAAATGTCTGATGCAATATGGTGCCTTCGTTACTAATTGCTCCTACATAATATGAATATATGCAATGTGCATTAGAAAATCAACTAACTATGGTGAAACTCAGGGCTACATTCAGATTTGATATCTTATATTTAACCTCGATCAACATTTGAAAAACGAACTTATCTTAGTTCTGAATAGTCATGTTTAACTGAGTTTAACCATTCATTCCCAGACACCGCTTAAAAGAAGAGTAAGGCAAGTTAGTACTTAAAGAAGTTATTGCTTAGTTCAGGAGATTGATAAACAGGTGAGTAGGTATATAATAGGTATTGAGACCAGTATGTTAGTATTATACTGTTTGAAGTCTTTTTCAAATATATATGTAGATTGTTACTGTTGAAATACAATTTAACCAATACGTAAATGTTAAAATTAACATATTTAATTGGTAATACTGAAAGCGCCTTTTTAAAAGACTGATCAGAGTAGACTTGAGGGTTCATGTAGTTGCGTGTTGTTAAAAGTAATGTTATTATAGATTCTTCATTAACGTTTGTCTTGCACAGAGGTAAGCTGTGATGTGGTTTGGTTAATGCAAAAATGTTATTGTTAGATTGTGCATCTAGGTGTTTAAGTCGTATCACTATGTACATTTTTTCCACGGGGACTAAAAAAACCAGTTTGATTTTATTTTCGTGGGTCTAAGAGCACATCAAGGTTTTCTGTATGTTATTAATCAAACTCAAGCACACTATGAAATATCTCATCACGGCCTTTTGTGTACAAGCGCAAATCTTAACTTGCCTCAACATGCTTTCAATTTGTACTGGATAAATAAATTGAAATTTCAAGTGTCTTGGCCGATTAGGACATTTTTTAAATTTAGGATGTTCCATTCCTGGTATCATCAGGATACGACCAGTATTGTATTATTTCACTATGTATCATCAGTATACGACCAGTATTGTATTATGTCACTAGGTATCATCAGGATACGGCCAGTATTGTATTATTTCACTCGGTATCATCAGGATACGGCCAGTATTATATTATTTCACTAGGTAACACCAGGATACGGCCAGTATTGTGGTATTTCACTAGGTGTCATCAGGATACGGCCAGTATTGTGTTATTTCACTAGGTATCATCAGGATACGGCCAGTATTCTACTATTTCACAAGGGAAAATGTAAAATATATAAAGCTGAGGTATATGGTGCGTCCAAAAATCTTAATATGCCTTCTACAGCCACTCAGATCTGTGGTGTCTCAGTGGTTAGCATATCAATACAGCATATTCTATACCGTGATTAAAGGTCGCGTCAAAAGATAAGAATCATCGGTGCAGAAAGAACCTGAATCAGATATAATCGAAAATAACTCGGAGCCGTGTGGTAGGTCGATATTAAGAGAATGCGGCAGGTATTTGGCACGCTGCCCTGAAGGTAGCGTTAGTGGGCAAAATGAATGTATAGTCCTTTGGAAGGGAATCAATAGCACGTCCCTTTCATGAACTAAGAATAATCTTGGCCTTGATTACACAAATCTATATGATCTTTATGCGCCAAGTAACACATGGAGAAGAAGTGGTTAACTACCGTGGATAAGCAACCAAAAAAGACAACAATAATAGTTTGGGTTTTTTTTAAAAACACACACACACAACACTTTATTGTCTTAAATCATAATTGTATAGCCATTAAGTACCAGATTTGATAAAAACTCCGTGTCCAGGTCACTACTAAGTCATAATATATTTTTAATGTCATTAAAAACAGCGCCAAAAACGCAAGAATTATAAATTCAGAAAGAGCTTGCATCAGATATAACCCAATATAACTTTGAGACGTGTTATAGGTAGATATTAAGAGAATGCGTCAGGTTCTTGGTAAATGCCTATGCCCATAAATCAATGTATACAGTGTGGAAATAAAATGCTTCTCCTCATATTATTAATACAAAGAATTGAAAACGCATACCCATAGAATATAAAGGATTTAAAACGCATACCCATAGAATACAAAGGATTTAAAAAGCATTCCCAGAGAATACAAAGGATTAAAAATGCATATCCATAGAATACAAAGGATTTAAAACGCATACCCATAGAATACAAAGGATTTTAAAAAGCATACCCACAGAATACAAAGGATTTAAAACGCATACCCATAGAATACAAAGGATTTAAAACGCATACCCATAGAATACAAAGGATTTAAAACGCATACCCATAGAATACAAAGGATTTAAAACGCATACCCAGAGAATACAAAGGATTTAAAATGCATACCCATAAAATACAAAGGATTTAAAATGCATACCCATAGAATACAAAGAATTGAAAACGCATACCCATAAAATACAAAGGATTTAAAAGGCATACCCATAGAATACAAAGGATTTAAAACGCATACCCATAGAATACAAAGAATTGAAAACGCATACCCATAAAATACAAAGGATTTAAAACGCATACCCATAGAATACAAAGGATTTAAAACGCATACCCAGAGAATACAAAGGATTTAAAATGGATACCCATAAAATGCAAAGGATTTAAAATGCATACCCATAGAATACAAAGGATTGAAAACGCATACCCATAAAATACAAAGGATTTAAAATGCATACCCATAGAATACAAAGGATTTAAAACGCATACCCATAGAATACAAAGGATTTAAAATGCAAACCCATAGAATACAAAGGATTTAAAACGCATACCCATAGAATACAAAGAATTGAAAACGCATACCCATAAAATACAAAGGATTTAAAACGCATACCCATAGAATACAAAGGATTTAAAACGCATACCCATTGAATACAAAGAATTGAAAACGCATACCCATAGAATACAAAGGATTTAAAACGCATACCCATAGAATACAAAGAATTGAAAACGCATACCCATAGAATACAAAGGATTTAAAACGCATACCCAGAGAATACAAAGGATTTAAAACGCATACCCAGAGAATACAAAGAATTGAAAACGCATACCCATAGAATACAAAGGATTTAAAACGCATACCCATAGAATACAAAGGATTTAAAACGCATACCCATAGAATACAAAGGATTTAAAACGCATACCCATAGAATATTGACATAAGATTATCTGACTAAGAAGATAATATAAAAGCAACAGATATAAGCGCATACAGAGAAGATATTTATTAAAACTTATTGCACTCCCATTTACTGATAAAAAGGCTAGACATGTTCATCCCAAGTATTCCTGTCCACGTCTTTGTTTCTTTCTTTACTTTCATTTTATTCAATATTACCCTTCTACGTCCGTCTCTCCGTCAGTAAATAGGTCTTTCAGTTACACTTTTAGATAAGTTTTTTTTCCGTTTAGGTCTCTTCTCAGGCACTGTGTTGGGGCATTCGCATCCCATGAACACATTCCTAGTAATTGTTCCTTCTTTCTTCAACACTGACTTTCATTACTTCTTTACATATCTTCTTTCCTTCTTTCGTTTCGTTTCTGTTTCATTATTTGGTTTACTCGCTTTCGTCATATTGTGAATTAGAAAAATAAAGAGGGGGGTATTTTTGATTGAAAGCAATAGCATGTCTGTTGACTGGATGGAATAATAATATTCACCCTGATTGTACAAATCCATATAGTTTGTTATGCGCCAATTAACACATGGGGAATAAGGTATTCATTTCGATGGATACGCTATACACACACATGCCACATGCACAAACACACAACAATATAGTGCATTAAACCATTATCATATAGCCATTAAATAAGAAGGGGATAACAATCCCATGCAAAAGCCGTTCCTAAAGTTATACCATACAGTAATTGGAATGTGATTAAAGGTAGCACTAAAACGATAAGCATTTTCAATGGAGAAAAAGCCTGAACTTGATATGACCCATTTAGATATGGTATCTGCTTAGTCTGAAAATGCTCAGCGTGTTAAATTCCAACTTGTGGGCGATAAATAGGTGCTTACCTCGAAAACGGAAGTATGCAATGTCCCACCATAATTTGATTTGTTTACATTTACTTTTTATAAGTTTTATTTATCGCACTGCGTTTTGTTTTATTGCATTCGTGTGAAGTTGTCTGCAAGATCAGAGTTCAATTTTAATGCCGTCTTCACCATAGAAAGGATTTATAATGATTAGAGTTTGGAGCCTTCAATTTATCCGATGCGTGTTTGGACAAAGCTTCTTGGTCGTGCACTTGACTGAAATCATAATCATTAGATATATCCGAGCTTTTCTGATCTGAACCTAACATCACTTGTATTGAAACGGTGTCCCGACAAAAGAGCGCCGTCAAAAGAGCGCAGCTTAAAACCCCCGACAAAAGCGCGCAAAAAGAAAAGCGCGCAGATTAGAAGTAGACATTAAAAGTGAGATAATTTCTAAGTTCCAAATATTATTTGAAAAGTCATTCTTCAAAGCTAGTTGCGTACGCGAAACTGTGTAAATTGCACAAGTATGTTTCGGCCTAAACATTTGAAGTCATGGAAAGAACAGAATAGTAGAAGCAGAAAGAGCACATTTTACGTGATGGCTATAGGCTGCGTAGAGATCGTATTAACTCGGATGGGAGTACGTCATTGAGATGCGTGAAAAAAGACTGCAACGGTCGGCTGAAATTGGATGCAACATATGCAGTAACTGTTGTTTCGGTGCATAACCACGCTGTATTTCTCTATATTGAGATATTAATGAAAAGATGATCTTATTTGTTCTTTAACGCTGTATTTATGCATATTGAGATATTAATTAATAAATGATGCTAAATGATCTTTAAGTCTGTTTTTGTTAGTTTTTTCTTTACTAGAGACACCAAATGGTAATTATTGTACGGTTTTGTCTTTGCGCGATTTTGTCGGCGCGCTTTTGTCCTGAGCGCTTTTGTCGGGGTGCCGATTGAAACATAGTATCTTCATCCGGTATAGTTTTGTATATAGATCAAATCGATGCTAACTGTACTAGCCTAGAGGATCTATGTATTAAGAACGAAACGAAACATAGTATCTTCATCCGGTATAGTTTTGTATATAGATCACATCGATGCTAATTACTTCAACATATTATGTACTAGTCTTGAGGATCCATGTATTAAGAACAAAACGATCGAATCTTGTCATCTATTACTTTTTTCGCAGATTGTCTTTAACAAAAATCAACAAGCTGTATTTGTGAATGGTCCTATAATTATGATGTACCAAATAAAATCTTTAAAGAATTAGCAGAATGACGAATGAATCCATATTGTAATTGAACTGATCAAATATCACGTTTCCATAACGCAAAATGCGATTAAAAGGCAAGTGTATAAAGTTTAATTTACGAGTACAAGCCCTTACGGCGATGTATCAACTTTCTTTCAAACAATATTAATCCGTGCCGTCAGGTTATTTCTCTTTGTAGTGTAATTATATTTTAGCCATAAGAAGTTTGGTTCCAAGCAATATATCAAACTGACCACTTGTGAGTAGTAATGCGTTTTAAGCAACTGAATTGCCCAAAAGGAAACCAACCTTTTCTATATGACGAAAATGTATAATACGCGCATCATTTGCCTGTACTTGAATTCGATATTGACAATTGCACTTCAGTGGCATATCTTCCTCGAGTTTTGATAAACTTACCATCAGAAAAAAACTGACCTTGACCGCAGTATTCGTACGAACATATGCTGTTCATATTTATAATCATATTACTGATTAATTATATATCCAGAATTTGTAACATTCGTGAAAACACTTAATAGTTTGCAATTTTGTACGTTAAATATAAATCTAGACAAATTATAGTGTTAATCGAAGACCGCTTCCTTTTTAAAGGTTCCTGCAACATAAGAGATTATTAAATAAACTTTAAGATGGTCAAGAACGAATATCAATTTTAATCTTTCTTTAAAAAATTCTCATTTCCTCTACAACCCGTTTATTACATGAAAACATACTTGAGAATTGTCTAATCTTAACGAATGGAAATGGCGCTTTAATGTTCTGTTCGACCATTTAGATATTTTCAGCATTTATGCTTACTAGATCTCTATCTGTTACGGTTCAGTTCGACCATTTTGAGATAATGAGAATCTGTATGAAAACAAGAATATTATTATTATTATTATTATTATTATTATTATTATTATTATTATTATTATTCATTTTGTGTGAACTCCATGCTTCAATGTAAGAAATATTAATCTAGGCCATTAGTTATGTGTGTCTCCTTTAGTATTATGTCATCAGTAGTTAAGGAGTTCACTTTTTTAGAACGCAATTCCTGAAATGGACATGTCCTGACACATATGACATTAAATAGACAAAAGTAATTTAAATGCGATGGAAGAGTTGTCTCGCGTTGATTGTTGCATGTTGCAAATGTGGCGTACGTTTCAATGGCGGATAATATTAAATCTCGATCAATATATTATCTGTTTGCTGTTTTTATCTTACTATGGATTCAAACATTTATCACAAGTATTTTAAAACAGTTAACACACTAATTATATTTAGAAGATAATTAAAATAATGTCATGTAAAATATAACTGAAATGCAGGGACACGTTGACAGTTTGGAAAATAGCTTTTGTCATCTTATAAAAATTGCAAATAAATATTAAACACTCTCTGTCATTAACGACCAATCAGCATGCATACCTGATATATTGAAAACAAAATTATGTTGAAAAGAATTTCTCAGTGCAAAATATTAATTTCTCTCCTATGCAAATTTAACTTTATTTGTCCTCTAGTCTATTATAGTGTATTCATATATATATATATATATATATATATATATATATATATATATATATATATATATATATATATATATATATATATTCTTACGACTCTATGGTCTAGAAAAATGTAACAGAAAGAAAGTGAAACCAACAACTCAAGTAAAAATCAACAAGCAATTTATTTCTAGATAATTAAGATGAAAAATCAAAAAGACACTTACAGTAATGTGTATTAAAATCCAAATAATCCAATAAGAATTAGTGTTCTAATGACAAGTCCTAATATAGAATGTTCCGAATTCACAGCTGTATCCTTGAATGTTATGATGTGCCAATGGTCTTCAAAGTCCTGATGTACTAGTAGTATTTAATATGCTGATGTCAAAATAAAGTACTCCAAAATATCTCTGAATAAGTTCACATAAATTCCAAACTCATCAATTAAAAATCCAAAATCCAAAAGTCTATGAGCACTGTTATAATCCAATGAATATTTAAAATAATTCCTCTCTCAGAATTTGGAATGACTTTCCACAACTGTAATAGCTCTTTACAAGACTGATAGTAATGTCGAAACTGAAAAACTGTCCACTAAATATGGTATATATAAAGATTGGTCACATGACAGAATGTTCTAGAACATGTGTCATCTTAATGGAATTTTACTTGTATGGACATGACTTTTTACACATAACTCCAAGGATTTTCCAGTTTTATCTGTAAACAAAATCAACATTGACCTCAAATTCAGTAAGCAGTTTTTTTTAGCAAAACTACCCTTTAGCTCAAATCTGAAGTAAACAACCTAATTCTAGGACACTAGTTAAACTTGTTTTTTTCTGATAAACAACACTAAGATTTAAGCAAACATTTATAATTTCCTAAAATATCTATACTATTATATAAACATCATACATAACAATATATATATATATAGATATAGATACATACATACATAAATATATACATGGCTGGCTGGCTGGATACTTGGATGCATGTAGATTTATAAATTTTTAATACTTCATCTTTTAACACATTCATTTTTGTGTCCATAAAACTTAATAACTTTGTAACTATACACCTGTCTATCCATTCATATGCACATAGAAAGATGGATAGATTTCGTTTGCTAGTTTATCAATGTAAAACAAAATGTAATGTAAAAATATATAATAACGTATATTTAACAACACTTACATGTATGAACCTTCAAGTCCTCTTTGACCACTCTTCAAAAAAAGAACTTTTATTATTACCAAGTAAATATCGTAGTATTGACATTTACATATTGGTTAATTTATATTTCTATAGTAAAGAAGGACTGAGAGATCTGAAAAGGACTTTGAATAGTATAATTCAATCCTACTGGCACATATACCTATTATTTACCTGTTTGCCTGTTTATCAATCACCTGAACTACGCAGCAACCTCTTTAATGAATATCTCTCCTTCCTGTTCTTTGAAACTATGAATGGGAATGAATGGCCAGACTCACATTGGTAGTGAATGAACAAGGCGGATTACGAATTTCGGACGTACCAAACCCCTCAGCTTCACATATTTTAGATTTTGCACAGTTAAATAATACAACACTGACCGTATTCAATTGACACTAGGTGCACGTGTACCTGAAACATCATAAAATTGTGAAATGTTCTTGTCATCCATGACACTTGAAATATCAATTCATTTATCCAGTACAAACTGGAAGCATTTTGAGGTAAATTAGGATTTGGACTTGTAGATAAGAAGCTGCAATCACTTATTTCATAGCGCACTTGATTTTGATAAATAGCACACATAATTTGCTCTTAGATGTACACAGATAAAATCTAACGGATCCTTGTAATCCCCTTGGAAATAATTACTACATAATGATACGACTTAAACTCCTAGATGCATGATCCAACAAATTTGTTTTTGCATTAATCATAGCACCTATTAACATTGCGTCAGCTATGAGGCCACATATGGTAGAATGATCAAGATCTGAAATGGCTGTGGGTATACGTTTTTTGCACGGTAGTATCCTTATTATGCTAAATAATATGTTTGCTACATGATTTCTTTTCCAATATTGTCTTGTAGGTCAAAATGTCCTTTTGTTAATTAGATTCCATTCTTATACTTTATGCTACTTTTAAATTTTTCTTTTAACTCTTTATTGGATTCCGTGTCATTTTATGATGCTTTTAATTGTCACTTTCATAAATATAATTTAGATATTTTGTCTTTATCATTGATTGCTTTTGTATTTATACGTCCATTACAGTGTTTGCAGCTTGTAAAATACATGTATGTGTTTTATTAAGAATCGGTTACTGCATTTCGCCTTTTCTCAGATTGCTGTAGCTTTTTAGTTTGACCAGGCAGATTGCTGTAGCTTTTTAGTTTGACCAGGCAGGTGCGTTTTTACATAAGTTCTTCTAACTCTGCTTTTGGAATTTGATCCCATTTATTTATACGACGTGATTTTTTCCACCACCCTCCTAACAATGATCTTATATGCATTACCTTTAATTGATATACTACTAATTGTGTTGTATGAGTTAGGTTCTCTTAAATCCTGCATAAACACTTATTGATATATCTGAAAAGGAGTCAGAACGGTATAATACTAACATACGGGCCTTAATGCCTATTATACACCTGCTCACCTGTTTATCAATCTCGCGAACGAAGTAAAAACTGTCTGGGAATGAATCATTAAACTCAGTTAACCATGCCTATTCAGAACTGAGATTATTTTGTTCTTGAAATGTTTATCGAAGCTAAATATTAGATACCAAACCTAAATATCATCTGAGTATCACCAGAATTAGCACATTTTCTAATGCACATTCCAGGTTTTCATATTATGTAGGAGCGATTGGATATCGAAGGCACAATATTGCATAAAGGGGCTGAGGGTGGAGCCCGGTAAAGATTGTTGGCCAATATAAGTTAAATCTCGGGTTTTAGCCAGCCATTTAAATGACTAAAACAAATAATTGTCTGCTTTTTATGAATCGTTATCTTTTGTACGAGGGTCGTGAACTATTCAAGAAAATTGCATTACAGGTGGTAGGAGCCCCTACCTTCGCTCCTTGCAAGTGTATAGCTTGCGAACCGAACATGAAAGCTCTACTTCTAAACTTATACACAAAACTGTTTTTAATGCGCATATTTTACTATATATACAAAAGTAATGTGATAACGCTTTTAATTGAAGTTTATAGTTTTATAAACGATATAAAATGACATGCTTAGCCATCAATATGTGCCAGACAGTCTTTAAGACTTAAGATTACCAACCACTTCTTACGGAGAGACTGCTGGTCTTAATTTTTAAAAATGTACAATCGCAAAATAAATATGACGCTCTGAGCACTCATGTTGCCACATGTTTCCAATCGATGGGATTAAATTAATACACTTTGCACTATTCTCTGCTACTGCATAATGTTTGCTCTAAAGGATAGATAAATGAAATCTCTATTGGAATACAGAAATAACCTAACTGGCTATTGTTATGGAATGTGCGTATTATCCAGCAATAATTAAAGGATTATTATACTAAAGGGAGTTCAACATATACAGAAAAGATTGTCCAATAATGTTTAAGAATAGTTTAATACTTATTTATGAATTCTGCATAACTTTCCCAGAAGAAAATTTATAAAGTAACCTATGAATTCATAATCACTTCTCTTCCAGCTGAAAATACTACCAATCAAATAATTGATTTTCTAAAACAGAAAGTATGGTGCCTTCTCAATTTGAAATATTGTTTCACAAAGCACTACATATAACTTGAAAAATATATTTGCATATTTGAAAACCGCACCAATGTTCCATCCCATAATGTCAGTCAGTAATAGCTATCAAGGGATTTAATTTCAGATATGATGCCTTCTGTTACAGGATCAAAAATGTCAGTGCAGATTTTCTGGCAACCAGATTCTCGTTTCCATTTCATTAAATAATTACCAAACAAAATAGGAGCGTGCACTTACTTATTTTGCCCACAAATATCCACTCTGAGTTTGTATCGAGTTATCAGATTCACGAAGGGGTTCACTAGCAATATGTATGTTATCTATTTGTTATTCTTTTCGACGTTCTGTCTTTTGTTCGTTGACCTAACAGAAGTTTCTATGCTCATCCTTTTCCTTCTACTTCATGTGATAATTGGTCTTATTCAATCTGAATAGAATTTGTGATGAACAAGGATTTTTATTCTTTCCTAGCAAAAGTCACATGTCTTAGTTACACTTTGAAAGGAAACCTAATGTACGATAAGTAACGAACACAACGGACAAATCTTTCCAATAATTTAGGAATGGCATAAATTACATTGACATATAAGACATTTTGACATCTTATTAGGCATATTTTCTTCTTTTTATTCTTGAATGCGTCCTTTAAAATCGTTGGTTGAACTATTAATCAATTTATTGAAGAGCAAGATATGCGTCCTTACCAGCTACATATATGTGCGTTGTATAATCAAAGCTATAAACTGTCACTTGCGGCATCCTTGGATTTTGCTCTCTTGAGAATGGAGTAACACTATTCCGATTGCGTTAGAGATTTTCAATTGACTTGTCAGCTTTGATTTAGAGTAAAAGACCTCATGAATGTCATTAAATCCTAAACTGAGAACTATCAAACCCTGTCTGAAATTATTTGCTTAGACACCTTTTCTGACAGGATCAGATTCAGTGCACAGCTATCTTAACTTAATGGTAATGCCATGGGCACTACTTTTGCCAAAGCACCATGGAATATGAGACTATATAATGTGTAAATAAACTTCTCCCTTAAGCATTTACCTGAGGGTCAAGTGATAGTTAACAAGCTTCTGTGATCATTTGTTCAGTTATAAACATGATGAAAGAGTACTAATTAACATGACTTAATCAGCTGTAAGCTATGGAGAGGAACAGAAGAAGACACTAACAGTTGCCATAATTACAGCATAGTCTTGGGGGACAAGACTCCCAAACAATTATGGTATTACAATGGGGCTTCATGGTGCGCAAGAAAAAGGTTATGGCGCAGCGGCATCTTAAAAGTTGTTAGAGGAAACACTTGTACGGTACGTACTCATATATTCGTGTATTTTGTCATGAAGAGATATTCAAAGCATTTTCAATTGACACGGGTCATACAAGTAAGAGACACAATAAGCACCTAATTCCACTTATCACAGGATAGCTGTGGTCATTTAACAAAAACATATCTAATCCCATCAACAAAAATTAATGACATAGTAACGAAAAGAAAGCCTTAATTAAACTATACCAATTTCGAATGCTCTAATTTGCAAATCGGCATCATTTTAGACTTTTCATCCACCTACTTACCTTTCTTCGCTCAAAAGAACCCCTCGAACAGTGGTCAAGGGGTCGTGACATAATATCTGTCACGTATAGTATAAGTCTTCCTGCATTGACTGCATATATCAAGTTTGAATACATTTACACTTTTCACACCTATAAAAGAACCCTGTTGATACACCCCATGCTCCGTATATGATTTTAACACAAAAATATAACAAAGCTATAGATTCTTGTCGCCGCCAACGTCATCGTCGGAAATGTGATACCAATGATACTGTAAATAGCAATAATACTAATAATTAGAAGAAGAGGAAGAATTCACCTTATTTATTACATAAACAAGTAAACAGCAAAAAAAAATCAGACTACTGTTTGGCAAAAATGTTGAAACGGACGGATTGATGGACGGAAGGACAACCAAAAGGACTAATTCATTTCATAATTTCCTGACTTTAAAAAGACTAGAGATAAATAATAAATACATACCTAAAGAAGAATAAATGTTTACCTCGATATTAATTAAATAGATGTCTAAAGCAGCGACAATGATTGCTTCAGTATCAATACTCATTACCATTCTTAGAAGAAACCGTACTATCTTTAAGTTAACCCACACACCCGAAAACAAAAAACATTATTTTGTGTCATCTGATGAAAATAATGCACTTAAACTTGAAAAAAGCATGATATGTTATCATTACATCGATTAAATGGTACCATAGGTAATTTCGACAATGTCATTTTAATAGCAATAACTACCATCTTTTATGTAAAACCAACATATTTAGGTTAATAGTGTTACGGAATTATATATATTTTTCTTTTAATAATGGAATAGTTTATTAGTTTATGATCTCTGTTCTTAGTCTACGAGCTGTCGTCCTGCTGTGAGTACACATAGGGTAGGCTCGATTGATATTTAGTAATATCACGTGGTTTTAGCGCGCGTGAGACATGAACTTCTGACCTAGATTTTATGAGTAAACACTTTGTTATTGATAATAATGTCAGTGCGAGAGGTACTTTAAGCGGAATCACGCATAACCCAATCTCTGATTGGTTTGGAGAAGGTTGTTTCTAGAAGGATTAAATGTGTTTTTATTTCGATTCTGCGTATTAAGAGACTATATTATAGGAAATAATCCTGTGTTTAGGCATTCTTCGTAGTTACACTGAACTGAGAGGTCATAAACGAAATTGGTTCATTTTGTGTGTGGGATATTCTTCTTTGGAGATTTATTTATATTAATACAGTGCATTTTGGATTAGTTTTGTGTCTTCAACTTAATATTTATAAAACTCCGTGGAATTATCGGAAACATTTCTAGAACTTATGAGATTCCATATTCGCAAGGATTAATGGAAATAACTTATTCTTATCAACACATTAGTACAGTGAAGGTTACTTCATTTGGAATATTTGGATTAACTTCCGGATCAGTGAAATTTAGAACAATTTAGGATTTTAAGGATATTCTGTACTCTAAGTTATTTTAATTCTTTCACTTTAATTGTTAATTAAATATTTTAATATTTTAGGAAATTAAAGATTTGTATTTTAAATCTTGAAAGCTTGTTTAAGTCTTTTCTTTTGTTACATTACCCCTAGTCGTAACAATAGTTGTAATAAATTGACATAAAAGTTGTATCTTTTGTTCTCTCAGAAAATGCCAAGGTGTCTCTTCATCCTTTTTTCCTACAGGTGTTCTTCAAATATTTATATGATGTTAATCTAAACACAGTGAAATTATTTGTATGTACTAAATGATGACTCATGATATTAATCCTGTTCATAATTGTGAATGTAGAATTTAACATACTATCACTTGTATGTACTACATGACGACTCATGACGTTAATCATGCTCGTAATTCATAATAAAACATTAATATCCAAGCGAAATAACTTGATAATATAGTGCGCTTTTAATGTAAGAAGTCTGAATGTAATAAATATATGATTTACTTTTTCATACTAGTTATAATAAAGTTACAAATATCGGTTCGTTGGCATACATAAATTACTTCTCCGATTGTTTTAAATAATAGGAACATGTTTAATTTAATATAATTATCTCTACGTCAATGACAGTAACGTAACATGGGACAATGTAGGTTTATAATATCCCGCTGCTTGTATGTGTCAGGAACTGGGCTTAATTCCAGCAAATGTATGATTAAGAAAATTAAAAAATAGCGATGAAGTGAAATTTGTTCTCTAATGTGCATAACAGAACGAACAAAATAACATATATTAGTGTTTAATGTTAACTATTTAATATTAACTTTCTTGCTTCTTCCTCTCTTGTTGCGATTTAGACAAATTACTCGCACAAGTGTTCTGCTATGCCTAATGAAATGATCAAAGTGTAGCGTATTCTTAGTACTGTATTTCACCACCACAAACAGCAGCAGTATCGTAGTTGTTGTCACCATCGGTTAACTACGCTGGATAAGATAAAATAAATAATAGAAAATAATATATAACCAACACACACCCATGCATTAAGCCATAATCGTATAGGCATTGAGTACTGGACTTGAAAACAATCTCATGAAAATGCTGTTATATATTACGATACATCATGTTATATAGCATCATTAAAGGTCGCGCTAAAAGATAAGAATTCTCAGTGCAGAAAGAGTCTGAATCATATATATCATATATAACTGTTGGTCGATATTAACAGAACTGGGCACGTAGTTGATAAGCGCCAATGCCCATTCATCAATGTATACAGTGTTCATAGAATAGAAGGCTTCTTCCTCATATTATCAATGTAATAAATAAAAACATTCAAAGCAATAAAGGAAACACATATGGACGGATTTTAAAGACAAGATTCTATGACTGAGAAGATAATACGATAGCAACGAAAGATATAAGCGCAGAAAAGAGTTGAAACTCATTAAAATGTATACCAGACTCCTTTCCTGACACACGAATTCAGCAATCATCTCTCAAGTATTCCCTTCCGCATCATTGTTTCTTTGTTGTCTTTGATTGTATATAATGTTACTCTTGTCTATCCTTCCATCCATCCGCCCGCAGGTCCGCCAGTCACACCTTAGTTAACCTTTGCGTGTAGGATAGTTTTAAGGCGCTAAGATGGGACATCCGTGTTCCATGAACACATTTCTACCTTTCTTATTTATTTCTTCAATGCTTAAGTCAATTACTTCGGTACATATCTTCTTTATTTCTCTCCTTTTCTGTTTCATCATGTATTTACCCGTATTCATGAAATTGTGAATCAGTAAAATCAAGTGGCTTTAAGTTTGAACGGAAAGACTAGGCTGCTATATTACTGGATGGAATAATAATCTTCACCTTCATTACAGAAATCCAAATATCTGTATGCGCCAAGAGAGACACGAAGAATAAAATCATATACGTGGATAAGTAAAAGATAAAAAAGAACAATTTTCACCGGTGAAAACTGTACGGTATGGATCGAAATCACACGTGACAATAACGGACGGTACGATAAATGCACACTCTGAATAAATTCACCCGAATTTCACAATAATATTGTATGTATCATATAAAACAACAGTTGGACTTGCTATACCACTGAAACGAAGAAGTGGATGCTTAAATTTAAATATATGATAAATTGGATTTCTAGAGGTCCGTCTTGCAGCATTAAGCGAAAGTTCAAAATTGGTTACATATGGGTATAGCGGTAGCCACCTAGCGGGTAGAAACGGGAGTTCACCTGTAGGATTTGCTTTCCTTTATGATATATAGACAGAAAGACTTTTTTCGGCTTTCAGGGATGACTCGATTCGGAGGTAGTAGAGAGTAATCCCCTAATGTTAATTTGATCAAGTAATGTATCTGACGGAGAAAATCCGCTACTAAAACTATAAAATAATTTGAACATGATTACGTGCTTAAAGGTAGCACTAGTGAGCAAACATTAAGCTAAGGTACTTTGGAACGGAATCAATAGTACGTCCCTTTCATGGATGTAGAATAATCTTCACCTTGATTATATAAATCGATGTGCTCTTTTATGCGCCAAGTGACACAAGGAGAAAATGGGATAACAAAGCAACACAAAAGGACAACAATAATAATACGCACACGCACACCCACAACACTTTATGGCCCTAAATAATAGTCGTATAGCAATTAAATACCTGATTTGATAAAACCTCTACTAAGATATAACATAATTCAATGTGATTAAAGGTAGCGCAGATATAATCCCTCAAAAAAACTTTGAGTCGTGCTGTAGGTATATATTAAGAGAATGCGTCATGTGTTTGGTAAACACAGATACCCATGCATCGATGTATACAGTGTTCGAACAAAGAATTATTCTGCCTTATCTTATCAATGTAAAAGATGGAAAACTTCAAACAATAAAGGAAACCCATATCGATAGCATTTAGAGATTAGACTATTCGACTGAGAAGATGATATGAAGAAAGACACACATCAGTGCAAAAATGAGAAGAAATTCATTAAAACTTATAGCGCACTCCTATTCTGATTAAACGCATTAACATGTTCCTCCTAAATATTCCTTTCCATAACTTTGTTTATTTTATTTCTTTCCTTTTATATAGTGTTGCTCTTGTTCATTCTTTGGTTCGTCCGTTTTTGAAGGACGGTCAGTCGCACCTTTAGTAAAGTTTTGCCATTCGTGTTCCATGAACACATTCGTAATATTTGTTCTTCCTTCTTCAATACCTTCCTTTGTTATTTATTTACCTATCATATTCATATCTTTCGTTTATTTTCTGTTTCATTGTCTGATTTACTCATATTCGTCATATTGTGAATCAGTAAAAAAAAGTGTGGAGGGGGTACTTTTGAACGAAAACAATAGCATGTCCCTTTATGATATAATTTTCATTGATTCTACAAATCCATATGATCTTTTGAATGCACCAAGTAGCGCTGAAGCGTAAGAATTCTTAATACAAAAGGAGCCTGATTTAGTTTTAACCTAAAAGCTTTGAGTCGTATTATAGGTAGATATTAGGAGAATGCATCAGGTGTTTGATAAACACCGATGCCCAAGCCTCAATTCATACAGTGTTAGAACAAAAGAAGTCTCCTCCCTCATTTTATCAATGTATAGGATTGAAAACTTCAAACAATAAAAGAAACGCATATCCACAGAATTTAGACATAAGATACCCTGACTGAGAAGATAATACAAATCCGATAGATAAAAGCTCATAAAGAGAAGAAATGTATTAAAACTTATAGTACACTTCTTTCCTGATAAAAAGTCTATACATGTTTCCCCCAAGTATTCCTTTCCACATCTTTGTTTCTTTCTTTACTTTCATTTTATTCAATATTACCCTTCTTCGTCCTTCTCTTCGCCCGTAAGTAGGTCCAACAGTTACACCGTTAGATACGTTTTCCGTTCAGATCACTTCCCAGGCACTGTGGTGGAGCATACCTATTCCATTAACACACTCTTAGTACTTGTTCCTTCTTTCTTCAATACTGACTTTCATTATTTCTTTACATATCTTCTTTCCTTCTTTCGTTTCTTTTCTGTTTCATTATTTGGTTTACTCGCTTTCGTTATATTGTGAATTAGAAAAATAAAGAGGGGGGTATTTTTGATTGAAAGCAATAGCATGTCTGTTGACTGGATGGAATAATAATATTCACCCTGTTTGTACAAATCCATATGGTTTGTTATGCGCCAATTAACACATGGGGAATAAGGTGTTAATATCGATGGATACGCTACACATACAAATGCACAAACACACAACAATATAGTGCATTAAACCATTATCATATAGCCATTAAATAAGAAGGGGATAACAATCCCATGCAAAAGCCGTTCCTAAAGTTATACCATACAGTAATTGGAATGTGATTAAAGGTAGCACTAAAACGATAAGTATTTTCAATGGAGAAAAGCCTGAACTTGATATGACTCATTTAGATATGGTATCTGCTTAGTCTGAAAATACTCAACGTGTTAAACTCCAAATTGTAGGCGATAAATAGGTGGATACCTCGAAAAAGGAAGTATGCAATGTCCCAACATAATTTGATTTTTTTACATTTACTTTTTTATAAGTCTTATTTATAGCACTGCGTTTTGTTTTATTGCATTCACGTGAAGTTGTCTCCAAGATCAGAGTTCAATTTTAATGCTGTCGTCACCCTTTCGGCAATGTATGAATTTTCTTTAAAACAAAAATATCCTGTGCCGTCAGGTTATTTCTCTTTATAGTTTAACTATATGTTGGCCATAGGAAGTTTGGTTCCAAGCAAGATATCGAACTGAGCACTTGTTCGTAGTAAATAATTGAATTTCCCGAAAAGAAATCAACCTCTTCTTTATAACAAGAATGTATACTACAGGTATCGCTTGCCTTTACTTGAATTCGATATTGACATTTCAATTTTAGTAACATATTCTGGTCCCAGAGTTTTGATAAATTTACGATCAAAAGAAAGCTGATTTCGACTGCAGTATTCGCATGTTCATATGTTATTTACATTTACCATAATTTCACTGACTAAATTATACATCCAGAAGTTTCAAAATTCGTAAATAGAGTTAATAGTATTCAGTTTGTAAGTTAGATATAAATCGAGACAAATTTAAACTGCTAATCGAAGACCGCTTCCTTTTTAACTTTTCTGCAAATTGTTGTTCGTCCTTCGAGTTCGAAGATTACCAAGACATCACATACACGTTTGGTTTCTGTGACCACGTGACTAGCTGATCAGGCCAATTTGTGCTCTGAACTGTCTGTGGGACACTGGACAACAGATGCCGCTTGGGATTTCTTGATCAATAGATGACGTGCTGCAGTTTCGAGATTTATGCTGCTCGCGCTTCTGCACAGCCTCTGCAATTCTCCTCAGCTTATAGTCTGTAGCTCCAGTATGAACGAGACTGCGCCAGGTGAAGCGATCTTTTGCGAGATCTTCCCATCACTCAGAGGCAGTGTTGAAGTGTTTCAAGGATGACTTGGGGAGTCTTTGAAGCGTTTATTCTGACCTCCCTGAGTTTGCTTTCACTCCCTCAGCTCGCCGTAGAAGATTCTCCTTGCTAGTCGCTCGTGTGACATCCTGCTGACGTGGCCTGCACATCTCAACTGTAATTTCATCAGCAGAGTGTGGATGCTTAGAATGCCTGCCCGTGTGAGAACCTGGGGGTGCATCCAAGACATCTTGTTGCAGTTTGGCAGGCGGAAGACTGTGTTGGTGATTAGAAAGTCGTGTTCAGAGCATTCCTCAGTAGGAGTAGTCCATTGTTGATACATTTGCCAAAGCCATTTTTGCCGATGACGCCTGACCATGCCTGGTGGTTTGCGCCAACTCTAGCATTGAAGTCACCAAAGACGATGAGCTTATATGTATTTGGTTCTTCTGCGATAAGAGACTCCAGGTCTTCATAAAATTTGTCCTTGATCTCGTCTGGGTTGGTCATGGTAGGTGCATAGGCGCTGATGATAGTTGCATGTCTCTTTTGAGGCAGTGGTAGTCTCATTTGCATTAATCTGTCATTCACGCCCTTTGGAGCTTTGGGAGCTTGCTGACTAGCTGTGATTTGATGGCAGCTTCACGTCGCTCTTCTTTACGTCGGCTACTCCAGAAGAAGGTGTAGCAGGTTCTTACTTCGATGAGTTGTTTTGCCTAAGCGAGGTGAGTTTCACTCAGGGCCGCTATCTTATCTGGATTCTGAATCTGACCAGTTCTGTACCCTATAGAGCTGTTCTTATCTCTGGTCAGTCTGCTGATGTACTGTTTCTTAGTGTCACTTTTGTTTCCTTGTTAGATTTTCCGACCGCTAAGGTGGGATCCCCATCAGCCGCAGTATGCTGACCAGCGTTAAGGTGAAGCATGCAATGTTTAGGGCACCTTTTCGAGCCCCTTCCTCATGGTATGGAGGTGAAAAGTGTGGTCCTAAATAGAGCTGTTCAAACGCCCACGCGGCTGATGAGTTAACTTCTTTTCCCGTCCATTGAAAATCTACCTTATCCCCTGAGCCCCCTGTATGCAGATCTTCAAGCCACAGCTCCCAGTGTATCCACATCTGCTGCTTTGCCGCTCGCCCATCACCGCATGACTTGAAGATATCTGCTGGAGGGAGGAGAATAATGTCATGACTTGAGCGTGAGTTGGATTTAAGTGAGGGAAAGTTACGCAGAATAACCCTCACTCTATCGTCTAGGCCTGTCTGAATCCAGTGGCACGAAAAGTCGAAACGTCTGGAGACGAGTCCAGATGCAGTGCATAGCCATCAGGTCCTACTGCACCTGAGTTGATGCCCTGAGTAGCTGTCCACTCTGAGTCAGTAGTCATATGGAGTAGCGTCTGTTGTTACTTAACGGTAGCAGGCGTAGCCTGATCTGACAACTGTCCTGCAAAATCTTCAAAAAATTCTCAGTTCCTCAAAACATATTTATGACATGAAAACATACTTGAGAATTATTTTATTATACAGAATAAAAATGGCTCTTTTGGGTTATGTTCGACCATTTAGAGATTTATAGCATTTATGCTTACTAGACCTTTATATGCTAAGGCTTAGTTCGACCATATTAGGTTAATAGCACCTATTCATACTAGATCCTTATCTGTTAAGGTTCAGTTTGACCATGATAAGGTTTACGTCATCTGATCGTGCTAGATCCTTATCTGTTAAGGTTCAGTTTGACCATGATAAGGTTTACGGCATCTGCTCGTGCTAGATCCTTATCTGTTAAGGTTCAGTTTGACCATGATAAGGTTTACGGCATCTGCTCGTGCTAGATCCTTATCTGTTAAGGTTCAGTTTGACCATGATAAGGTTTACGGCATCTGATCGTGCTAGATCCTTATCTGTTAAGGTTCAGTTTGACCATGATAAGGTTTACGGCATCTGATCGTGCTAGATCCTTATCTGCTAACGCTCAGTTCGACCATGATAAGGTTTACGGCATCTGATCGTGCTAGATCCTTATCTGTTAAGGTTCAGTTTGACCATGATAAGGTTTACGGCATCTGATCGTGCTAGATCTTTATCTGTTAAGGTTCAGTTTGACCATGATAAGGTTTACGGCATCTGCTCGTACTAGATCTTTATCTGTTAAGGTTCAGTTTGACCATGATAAGGTTTACGGCATCTGATCGTGCTAGATCTTTATCTGTTAAGGTTCAGTTTGACCATGATAAGGTTTACGGCATCTGATCGTGCTAGATCCTTATCTGCTAACGCTCAGTTCGACCATTAGAGATTTATGCCATCTGTTTGCGCTAGATTTTTATCTATCAAGGTTCTGTTCGACCATGGTGGGGCTTATAAGATCTGTTCGTGCTAGATCGTTACGTGTTAAGGTTCAGTTCGACCATTTTTTACGATGTTTATAGCATCAATTCATGCTACATGTTTCTCTGTTAAAATCCCTCCTGTTTGACCAGCACATATATCATGATTACGATTATGTATAACGTCAATTTAATCTCAATTTTAGGGGAAATTTCAAAACTTATGTAAAACCGGGGCGAGGATTATCGACGGAACCATTATAAAGTTTGCCTATTTTGTCTACTTTTCTTCTTTATCGAAACTTTCCATCAAAGAAGAAACTCCGGTACAGACACAAAATCTAATATATTTAGATTTGAATATTGTGATAACAAAACTAGAAAGCAACGTTAAATCCCTAATGTACTACACTTGATGCTGGTTGCCTTTTCACTGATGATACATAATAGCAAGAGTTATTTATTGGCACCTTGGCCTTGTTGTTTGCATTGGTCTTTTTGTACTGAGAATTGCAATATGTACCGAGTGTCCGTAACTTCAACCAATTATTTTTTTTAATTTTATTTTATTCATCAGATTAAAGTTTCGTCACGTACCAACTTAGATATATATGTGTCATTGAAAATTCCTCTGTCCTGTTTAAAAAACAACAACATATTCGTGATCTACCAAACGATATGCTTTTCGATTACTGCAAAATTTGTATATGTTTTTAAAGTTATTACCTCTACTCATCTCAGCGACGATCCCACTGTATATGAGAATGCCATTCTTTTCAGCAATATATATAATCTCATTTAGTCATAGCGACATATTTTGAAGATTGGGTTTGTTTGTTATTACACATACTTCCCTATATCTGAATACTGAACTGAATAAAGTATTGAGTAAACCCGTCTCGAAAACATCGCTAAAGTTCCAAATAATCATTTGCAGGATGCTATCAGACCGTACAACTGGCCACGTCTACGCATGGAAAACAGTACTGTTATATGAAGTACCATTCTGAATAAATATGGGTAGCGGTTTTTATTATTTTTCGTAAACTATCTTTACAAACACGGACAAGTATTTCCTGTAAAATGTCCACAATCATGTAGGATTCGTACTAGTCTTTACACGTTTTCAGCATACCGTATTTTGTTACACTTGACTGGAGTACAAAGCATGCAATAAGTCCAGAGAGATTGCTGTCACAGGATGAAGCCGGGTTGGGACTGGATTAGTGAAGACACCGAAAGCAACTGCGTTAATAAGATGTTTATTTATAAACGCAATTTAAAGATGAACAAATCTGACACCATTATAACAAAAAGATAAGGAAAATTATAAAGTTCCTAGCATGGAACTATCAACAACAAGTAACTCAATGAGAAAAATCAAAGATGGATTTAACAAATGGAATTTTAAACAAACGTGAATAGCATCCTATCACCAATCGACAAATAAGAGTATATGATTTACACCCCAATATAAACAAGGTCTTATTAAGTACCAAGGGTGACCAAAGCATGTGATTTATGCACTTATCAATAGAATACTCATTTATCCATCAATCTGTTAACTCGTCAATTTATCAATTTAACAAGCGATGTTGGAATATGAATTTATGAATCCGTCGTTCATATAACGATATTGAAATGGGGATGTATGAAATTATGAATATGTCGTTCATATAACGATATTGAAATGGGGATGTATGAAATTATGAATCTATCACACATATAGCGATATTGAAATGGGAATGAATGTAATTTTGCACAGATAGCAATATTGAGATAACAATCAAATGGAACACGCAATAAATATAACTATGGTGGCGTCCGTTTGACTACCAAGATGTATCTACAGTTCCACCCGCTCTAGTCCATGGTCAAGGAGCCACCACGCATGGTCCACCCCTCCCAGTCTGTTGAAGGGTCCCTCGAGAGCCTTCACATTAACACAGACCCGTTGATCGAGAAGCCTTGGTCCCTCGCATCGAGAAAACCAGTACACTCTTCCGAAACAACGTCACCAGACACAGCGTACACGTCACACGAAACCACACAGAGTTCTGTGACTTCACACACCACCAAACCATACATATGGAACAGCTAAAAGTATAACAACTAAACCGTGTAGTACATATGACACGGTTAGTACTTTTGTATTGATATATGTTGCGCATGCGCGCACATGAATTACGCCTCGTTACACATTACATTAATCATTCAATGCATGCCGCGTATAATTAAATAATACCCGTCTGTTCAGTTACAACAAATAGCTAACTTGAACCAGCCTATAGGATTTCTAATATCATGGCGTTGTATGACCTAGGTATTGACTCTCTGTAGAATTTAGAATAAATTCTAAAACATCTAATATATGAAACAATTATGTCATATAAAACGAATAGTGATAAAGAATACAATCTTAAATTTCACATACCTCTACAGCTGAAGTTTTGCTCCCGTAAAGAGGTAAGCTTTCTGACAAGACTCATCGTAGTGTAATTTGTTTATAGAGAATTCGCTCTATATGTACTCTAGCTGTGACAGATATGCGCAGCAGCTAGGTACGTGAGTTTTCACTGCAGGCAATTTGCACGTGCAGCATGGGGTGAATCGCGCTCAGTATTTCAAAATAACTAGAGCCGAAAAAAATAAACAACCCCCGAGTAACGCTCTAGTCGGAAACGAAACCCGAATACATTTTTGATCACATATACACATTGATATAAACCATACAATTCCGTGACAATTGCAGTTTATTCTTCAAAAGCCAATAACGTCTCAAAGATATAGATACAAATTAAAAGAGACTAAGAAATATAAATATGATAGATTTTTATTTTATTTTCCTTGAATATTTCTCTTACTCCGTCAGTTTCTTTCAAAACTCCTTTTTTTTGCGGAAAAAGTACAACATACGGAACTTGTAAAAAAATGAATTGCTGCGAAAATAAGAATAATGTTGATCTCATTTATCCATCTAATCAAATCCTGTGCAATTACTGCTTTAACCAGGTTCGCACAGCTATTTATGTTGAGAATTAGGCAGGATTTATGTATATTCTTCTGCTGACTGAATGGACTTTTTACAGACCGGTTTCTTCTTGGAAGGTATGAGGTTTCATCGCACATTCTATTATGATACATGTATGTTATGCTAAATCATTTCCGTTCACAACAGTGTCCAGTTACCTATTTCTTCTAGTAAATCATTGTCCATGACAAATTCTAATCAGGTTGAATAAGACTAAGTATCACATAAAGTAGAAGAAAACGGAGGGATGACAGAAAATCCGGTTAGGTCAGAGAAAAGAAGAAAATGAGAACGACGAAAAGAACAACGAATAGATAATATACGTTAACCTTCTTTGTGAATCTGATAACTCATTACAACCACAGAATGGAAATTTTTGGAAAAAATACGTAAGTGCAAGCTTCTATTTTGTTTGTGTGGCAATTTGTTGAAAAAGGAAAAGAGAATCTGGTTGCCTGAAAATCTCCACACACGCTTTTCATCCTGTAACAGAAGGGATCATGTCTGAAATATAATTACTTAATAGGTGCTGCTGACGGACATTATGGGATGCAACACTGATCCAGCTTTCAAGTATGCAAATAAATTTTAAAAGTTATATGTAGTGCTTTGTGAAACAATATTTTAAATTGAGAAGGCAACATGCTTTCTGTTTTAGAAAAGTAATCATTCAATTAGTAATATCTTCAGCTGGAGTAGAAGTGATTGTGAATTAATAGATTACTGTGTAAATGTTCTTCTGGGAAAATTATGCAGAATTCATAAATAAGTGTGTACCTATTCCTAACCATTTTTCTTGTACAGTCCTTTTTTGAATTCCCCATTAGTATAATAATTCTTTAAATAATGCTGCATAGCACGCATATCCCATAACAATAGGCGGTTCTGTTATTTTATATATTCCAGATTTCATGTATCTATCCTTTAGAGCAAACATTATGCAATAACAGAGAATAGTGCAAAGTTTACTAATGTAATCCCCTTCTTTAGAAACATGTGGCAACATGAGTGCTCAGAACTTCATACTGAATTCGAAAATATTTGTTTTGCGATTGCACATTTTTTTAAATTAAGGCTAGCGGCCTCTCTATAAGAAGCGGTTGGTAAACTTAAGTCTTAAATACTGTCTGGGACATTTTGATAGCTACGAATTTTATCTTCATATCGTTTATAAAACTATAAACTTCAATGTGAAGCAATATTACATTACTTTCGTATATATACTAAAATATTCGCATCGAAACCAGGTTTGTGTATAAGGTTTTGCTTTGAAGTAGAGCTTACATGTCAGGGTCGCAAACTATACACTCGCAATGATCGAATGTAGGCACTCCTAATGTGATATATTTACATTTCCTATGAAGAACAAATACATTTACGAGCCACCTGTAATGTTGTTTTGTTGATTGTTCACGACCTCTATGCAACAGATAACGATTAATCAGAAAGCAGACAATTTTTGTTATTATTTTAATTATTTAAATGGCTGGCTCAGACACAAGATTTAACTTATATTGATTAACAATCTTTACCTGGCTTCACCTTCAGCCCCTAGAACAAAACGCCCAGCCAATGTTTTATGCAATAGCGTGCCTTCGATATCCAATCGCTCCTACATAAAATGAAAATATGCAATGTGCATTAGAAAATGTGTTAAGTCTGTTGATACTCAGGGTAGCAATCAGGTTTGATTTCTTTTATTTACCTTCGATAAACATTTCAAGAATAAAATATTCTCAGTTCTGAATACGTATGGTTAACTGAGTTTAATGATTCATTCCCAGACATCTTTTAGAAGCAGAGTAAGCACAGTTTGTATTTAAAGACGTTTTTGCTTCTTTCGCTAGATTGATAAACAGGTGAGCAGGTATATAATAGGCATTAAGGTCCATATGTTATCATTATACTGTCTGAATCTGTTTCCGATTATCACTATAGAAATATAATTTAACCAATATGCAAATGCTATTGTTAAGAAGACTGACCAGAAGAGACTTGAAGGTACACGTGCACTAGTATCATCAGGATACTGCCGGTGTTGTATAATTTCACTGGATAAAATGTAAAATATATATAAAATGTAGATTATATAAAACTGAGATATCACGTGCGCCAGAAAATCTTAATCTGCCTTCTACAGTCACTCAAGTCGCGGTGGCTCGGTTATTAGCCTGCTTGACTCGTGGCCAAAAGGGTGTGGGTTCGAATCAAACCATTGGATCAGTATGGGTCGGCTACCGTGGTGTGTCCTTGGTCAAGGCACCTTTTACTCCAACTGCCTCAGCACGAAATAACTTACTTGTGTAAAACACTACACCAAATCTACATTCACTACCACTGAGATTAACCAATCATTCCCAGTCATAGTTTAAAAGCACTGCAAGGCCAGTTAGTACTTAAAGAGGTTATTGCGTAGTTCAGGAGATAAGTAAACAGGCAAATAGTTAAATAATAGTTATATAGGCCTGTAGGTTAGTAATATTATGTGCTTAGTCCTTTTCTAATATATCAGTCGTTCTTTACTATCGAAATATAATTTAACCAATATGTAAATGGTAAAACTAACATATTTAATTGGTAATACTTAAAGCTTTAGAAGACTGACCAGAGAGGACTTGACGACTCATATTTGTGAGTATTGTTAAAACTATGTTAATATACTTTAACATCAAAATTTGTCTTACATTTATAAACTATCAAACGACATCTATCCATCTTTCAGTGTGCATATGGACTGATATATAGATGTACTGATACATAGTCAAACAGATGTATGGACAGATACATGAATGTGTTTTAAGATGAAGTATTGCATATTTGTAAATCTACATGCTGCATCCAAGTATCCAGCTAGCTAGCCATGTATGTCTTTATGTATGTATTTATGTATACATGCATACATTGAAACAGTGTAGTGGACAAATAATGTTAAACTTGCATAGAATAGAAAAGAATATTTTGCACTGAGAAATTCTTTTTCACATAATTTAGTTTTCCAATTATCAGGCATGCATGATCACAGAAGGTGTTTAATATACATTCGATATTGATATAAGATGGAGGACTCTTTTTGAAAATTTGTTTTCCAAAATATAAATTTAAATCACTTTTATCTATTTGATATCACATACGTCAGGGCAAGTTAATTTAAAAACTTACGTCCTTAGAAAAATGAACCCCTTACTTATTGATGACACAACAATAAAGAAACCACACAGAAACTAATGGCACAGCTAAATATTTCATACACTGAAGCATGATGTTCCCACAGAATGAATAATAATACTAAAAATAATAATATCCTTATTCCAGACGGAGTCTCATTAGCAAAGCCGGAATAAGGTGGTAGGAGGCCCTGGGGCAATTTCACCCCCCCCCCCCAACACACACACATACAAATACACAATTTCACTGCGTTGTGAGGGCATTGGAGCAACTGCTTCATTTGCTTTACCTTTAATCGGGCCTTGTTCATTAGGATCTGAATTTAAAATCATTCCTGACATTTTCCTGGAGATTAATTTATTTCGTCTTGGAAGAGTATTACAAGAATTTGATTTTAATTACACCTTTTAAGGATGCTAATGAGATTTGAAGAGCTTTGCCTAAACAGCAGGAGAATTCTAATTGAATAATAATATTGAAATCCTGCTAATATGGGTCGCCGTAGTGTATGCCGTTGGGATATAAGTCTAAACGTTTTCATTCCATTTTTTCATAATATATTTTACAAGGACATCTTTATCCTCACATATCACAGCGTAATCTGAGCTGGTCAGACTATAGAGATAGTTTCTTTAAACATATATTTGTATTGACGTTGTTGACTATAATAGCTGTTTACGTTTGCAATGCTCTCAGGTTGTGCTTCATACTCGATAAAATTCAGTGGATTTTGTTATAAATAAAGTTTTATTTTCAATTTGGTCTTCAATTCATAAGTAATGAAAACCAGTCACATACTATTAATGTATCAGTTTCTTAATAATGAATTCTCTCAAGCACTTTGTACAAAAACAAATGCGTTATGATGGTGTTTTCACCGTGATCCAAAAAAGGCATGGCAGCTAATCTCCAAAACGGCACTTAAACGTGGATCTCATGATGAAAAATGTACCTTATTTTATCGCGAATTGTAGTTATTGTTATTATTATTTTTCTTTTGTTGTTGTTGTTGTTTTAAAATTAAAAAATTCTCAAGTGAGTATTGGACTTGTAAAGTTCTAAAAATCATATATTGCATATGTAGTCCACCCAAAAATGTCATCAAGGAGTTAAAATTTTCATATAGTCTTTCTCAGTTTTTGTTGTCTTCTTCTATAGCAAAAGACACATACATTAGTAACACACATACATTAGTAATACTTTGAAAAGAAATCTAATGCATGATTAGTAACAAAACCACAGTAAAAATCTTCACAATTATCCCGGACATCATCAATGATTGTGAGTATAAGTGACATATAAGAAATGTTTACATCTCACTTTTTCTCTTCTTCTTTTCCTTCTTCTTCTTCTTTTATTACTACTACTACTTCATGCATCCTTTAAAGTCCTTTGCTGAACTATGAATCAATTTATAGAATGGCAGGATATGCGTCTTTGCCAGTAAAATATATGTGTATTGTATAATCAATACTATAACCAGTTACTTGCACTTGGGTCATCCTTGGATTTTGCTCTTTTTTAGAATGGAACATTACTAATAAAATTACCCTAGATATTTACCACTGAAAAGGCTACTATTTTTTTCCATAGCTTTATAACGAAATCACTTTTATGTATTAAATGATGATTTATGACGTTCATCATGTTCGTAATTCTAAATACAGACTTTAACATTCCAAGGAAATAACTTGAGAATATAGTACGATTTTAACGTAAGAATTTTGAAAATAATAAAAAGGTGATTTACTTTTTAATACTACATATAATAAAGTTGCAAATATCGGTTCGTCCGCATAGATAAATTTCGTCTCCCATTTTATTTTTATTAATAGGAAAATATTTTATTTAATTTAATTGTCTCTACTGCAAGGACTATAATGTAACCGGGACAAAATAATAGTATGGTATTACGCGAGTTTTATAATATCCCTCGTCTTGTATTTGTCAGGAACTGTGCTTAATTCCAGCAAATTTATAATTCAAAAAATTAAAAAGAATGACAAACCGAAAATTATCCCCCCTGTGGACATATATTAGTAGTTAATGTTAACTTTCTTACTACTTATACCTTCTTTGCCCGACTAACGTAAACTGACGGTAAAGAATGCTGAGCTATTACTGACTTTTCATTCATTCAACCTTTAAAAAATGTAATAAAGTCTCATTATTAAGAACCGAAATGTCATCCTTTTAGGATTTCGATGATACTTTTCATAAAGCCATGAAGTCTTTTGTAAAAACATAACATATATTTTCTTAAACAATACCTTGATCCATGTCTTAGGTAGATACTTAAAGAACACGTTAGAGAATTTGTAATCGCCGCTAACCATACATTAATGTATAGTGTCCATCCTTTAAATACTAACACGGTTCTTCCTCATACTTTTACTGTAAGAATTGAATTTTTCAAGCAAGACGGAAAATCCAGATCGACAGAATTGAGGAAACGTATTCCCGGACTAAAATATAATTTGAAACCAAACAGAAATAAACTACAAAATCAGTGGAAAAGAGAATTTGACAAAATGTCTAAACATGTTGTTCTATGGTATTTTTTTTTTTTTTTTTTTTTTTCTTCTTCACTTCTACTTGTCATTTTGTGAATGTTGGAGTACTTTGGACGGACACAATAAAATTCTGTTTACACAGATTAAAGGATAATCTGCTCGTGGATCACAGAAAAGCATATGGGTTTTTATTAGTAGCAAATATACAATTAAAATGTAAATTTTTCTGCATAGGCTTAAACTACACTCCTTCGGTGTCCTAAACCATTTACTTTTTTCCCTATTAAATGCAAGAGTTATAATATTAGCCATCCTAAAGCTGTAGCTATTGCTACAACATTGTTTTCACGTGACGAAATATAGCACCAGAGTTAAATGTAAGCAACGTCAATGCAGAAAAGGACAAAATCTGAGATAAATCATTATGATACTGAATCTGCTTAATTTGAACTTACTTCATCCAGTTAAACCTCATCTTGTCAGTAGATAATAAGTTGTTTCTTCAGAAACCGAGATGTTGAACATTACATCCATAATTGAGTCGTGTTGTAGCTTATATATTGACAGAATGTGTCAGGTGTTTGGAAAACGCTGATGCCCATGCATCAATGCATACAGTGTCAAACAAAAGAATGCTTCTTCCTCATATTATGAATATGAAATATGGAAGCCGTCAAACAATAATGCAAACGCATCAATGCATACAGTGTCAAACAAAGAATGCTTCTTCCTCATATTATGAATATGAAATATGGAAACCGTCAAACAATAATGCAAACACATATCGACAGAATGTAGACATGATATTCTCCGACTGACACGAAACGTAAACAAAGACTTATCAGGGCGAAAATATAGAAGCAATTTATTTAAACTCATAACATTCTCCTTTCCTAATAAGAAGACCAAACGTGTTCTTCCCAATTGTTCCTTTCCACAGTTTTGATTGTTTCTTGTCTTTATAGTATCACCCTTGTCCATCCGTCAATAGGTCAGTCACACCTTAGTTCGGTTTTGCGTTTAGGTCAGGTTTCAGGCATTGTGGTGGGCTATGGTGGATCATCCGTGTTCCATGAACACATTGGCAGTTATTTTTCTTCGTTCTTCAATCCTTACTTTCCTTGCTTTTATACATCTCTCTTTTTTCCCTTCTTTTTTGTGTTTCATTATTCTGTTTGCTCGTATTCGTTATATTGTGAATCCGTAAAATCAGTTCGGTGTATTTTTGAACGAAATCAATAGCATGTCCTTTACTGTATGGAATAATAATCTTCACCTTGATAAAACAATTTCTGATGGTCTTTTATGCTCCAACTAAAACATGGAGAATATGGGGTTAAATACGATGCATAAGCTAAACTAAATTAAACACAACACCACCACCGCCACCACCAACAACAACAACAAAACCCACTCATACACAACACTTCATCTCCTTGAACCTTATTCGTATGGCATTAAATATGTGATTTGATAACAACCCCATGTAAAAGCCGTTATAAAGGATACAGCATATTTTAAATGTGATTAGCGCTAAAAGCAAGAATTAAAAGTGCAAATAGAGCCTGATCCAGATATAACTCAAAATATATTTGAGCCGTGCTGTAGGTAAATATTAAGAAACTGTGTCAGGTGTTTGGTAAACGCCAATATGCGCGCATCAATGCCTACAGTATTCGAACAAAAGAATGCTACTTCCTCATATTATCAATGAAAAAGATGGAGACTTCAAACAATAAAGGAAATGCAGATCGATATAATTTAGATATAAGATTATCGGACTGAGAAGATAATACGAAAACAAAGACAGCTCTATGCGCAAAAAAGAACACATTAATTAAAACTTATACCACACTCCCTTCCTGATAAAACGACAAAACATTTTTCTCCCAAGTACTATTTTCCACGTTTTTTTTTCTTTCTTTTTCTTGTTTATGGTTTTTATACAGTATTACCCTTGTCAGTTCTTTCATTAATCCTTCCGTAGGTCCGTCAGTCAAAACTTAGTTAGGTTTTCAGTTTTAAGGCACTGAGATGGGATATCCGTGTTCTCAGGACACATTTCTACTGTATATGCCTTCTTCCTTCAATACTTACTTTCTTTCTTTCTTTCTTTCTTTTTTCTTTTCTTTTCTTTTCTGTTTTATTACTTGGCTTACTCCTATACGTGATGTTGTGAATCAGTAAAATCAAGTGGGGTTACTTTCGAACGGAAAGAATAGCCTGTCCCTTTACTGGATGGAATAATGATCTTCGCCTTCATTACATAAATCCAAATATATCTATGCGCCAGGCGACACATGAACACTTAAGTGTTTACTTCGCAGGATAAGCAAAAGAAAAATAAAATCAAACACAAAACAAACACCTACACACAACACTTCATTGCGATCAACCAAATTCATATAGCCATAAATACAAGAGTTGATAACTCTAACATGGTAACGCCGTTACTAAAGTTGCTAAATAGTCAGTAAATAGAAGTGGGGATAGTTTTTAACAGAAATAATAGCATGTCCCTTTAATGGATGAAATATAATCTTTATCCAGATTATATAAATCCATATGATATTTTATGTGCGAAGTGACACGTGGAATATAAAGGGTTAACGACTCTGGGACTCTGGATGAGCAAAAAATAAATAAATAAATAAAGAAAATAAATAATTTAAAAAATAGAAGAAAAAAAGGCCCCCCCCCGCAAAAAACATTTAAAAAAACAACATAAAAAGTAAAACAAAAAAACACCCTCATGCACCACTTTATTGCCTTAAATCATAATAGTACAGCCATTAAATACCTGACTTGATAACAACCCCATGCCAAGGCCGTTACTAGGATACAGCATAGTGTGAAAGAGATTAAACGTAACGGTAGAACGCAAGAATGCTCAGTGCAAAAAAGCCTGAATCAGATATAACCCAAAATAACTTTGAGCCGTGTTGTAAGTAAATATTGAGATAATGTGTCAGATGTTTGGTAAACGCCGATGCTCATGCATTTTTGTGCATGCTTTCAATGTAAAAGATGGAAAACTTTAAACAATAAAGGAAACGCATATCGATAGATTTTAGACATAAAATTCTTTGAAAAGATAGTATCATAAATGACAGATACAAGCACATAAAATAAAAGAAATTCATTAAAACTTATATCACACTCTTTCCTGATAAGACACTAAGCATGTTCCTTCCAAGTATTCCTTTTAACATCTATGTTTCTTTCTTGTCTTTAATTTCATATAATGTTACCCTTCCGTCCGTTGGTCGATCAGCTTACACCTTAGTTAAGAGTAGTTGAGGGGGGGTATTGAGAGCAAAAGGGGGCACTTGAGAGCTATACGGGAGTTTAACATGAAGGGGGCACTTGAGAGCTATACGGGAGTTTAACATGGAGGGGGCACTTGAGAGCTATACGGGAGTTTAACATGAAGGGGGCACTTGAGAGCTATACGGGAGTTTAACATGGAGGGGGCACTTGAGAGCTATACGGGAGTTTAACATGGAGGGGGCACTTGAGAGCTATACGGGAGTTTAACATGGAGGGGGCACTTGAGGTCAATACGGGAGTTTAACATTACGGGGGTGTGGGAGGGAGGGAAATAGAATTAATCTTTCTTGAAAAAGGGTGGTCCTGAGGAGGACCGTTGGAGGAATATTTTTATTTCCTCCAACATTTAGTAAAAAAGTTTAGGAAGGTGGTGGATCTTTTTTTCTTGGTTGGTAGTGTTGGTGGTAGCCAGTCAGGATGTTTCATCCGCCTGAATTTATCTTGGATTTTCATCCAATTTAAATTCAGGCGTTCAAACTCCATTTCTTTCCTGGCCTGTTCTTTCTTGGAGCGTTCAAGACCCCACAAGATTTTAATTTGAGCTACTTCCTTTTCTAAAACTTTCTTTAACAATTCCTTCACCATGTGAAGGTTCACCTCTTCTCGCCTGGCGTTACTGGCGGGTGGATACAACCATTCATCTTGTTGAACAAGGTGAAGGAAGTTCTCCACTTCATGCAATAAATCCAGACTTCTCTTGATGAACCCCACACGGCAAGGGGTTGAGGAAGTTTTTACTCTTTCCTCCACCAAAACATCATTCACCAACCTCCTCGCTGAAATAAGAGCCGCTAGTTGGCTGGTGACAAATGGTTTGGTGGTAGGATATCTCCACCAATACTCCAACCTTTCCATCAACGACTCAACATCCACCATCCTATCCCAAGCTTCCTGCAACAATTCTACTGTATTCATTCTTCAGTGTGAAGTGTGAATGGCGCAACTGTGGAAGGCACCGCTTTATATGCGAGAAGCGCGGACGTGATTGAAAACATTCCCTTTTTTTTCCGAAAAAAACCACACACCACACATAACATACATAGGGAGACTATGACAAAAAAGAAAAAAAATATACACACAACATATAAAAAAACACACACTTATATAGGCAATATTGAAAAAGAATAAATCTTTTCTTGAAAAATGGGTGGCCCTAAAAAGGACCTTTTTTTTGTTATTGTTGTTGTTTTTTTAACAACATGAGCATCTCCTAGAGGGTTTTCTTTTTCTTCTTGAACTTCTTCTAACTTCGGGGCCATACAGTAAAACCCCCTTTAGACAACCTTGTCTCTCCACATAAGTTTGTCTATACCATGTAGCTGTATCCGTAATTTTGGTTTTAGTCCATGATGCTTTTACATACATCAGGAATGCTGGATTAAACAGCATTCCTGAAACAATGTTGGAGGATTCTACACTAACCCACATGATTTTGTTTTTAGGATTGGTCGTCTTGGAGAAAAACCGGTAAAGCTTTTATGAAACGAGCGGTTGTATATATACCTTACGATCGGATTGAAATGGATCCAAATTAACTACCAATCCAAACACGTGTTACAAGTCGGTTCGGTTTTTCTTCCAATGGGAAGAAAGCGGAGGTGTGACGTCATCTCGGGTATAAAGGTATCGTAGCGTTCGTAGGAGGCTTTATTACTTTTTTCGACAGCCTTCATGGAGACTGGAAAGACAAGTACTACATCAATGTATTATAGTGATCCTGCAACGATAATGAATGCTGCGGCAATATTGAACTTTCGGCCGGAAGACTTTGAGTTAGATTTACTAAATCAAGAGTTTGACAATACTACTACTACTGCTACTACTGTTCCAATAGTGAATGATTTTAAAAGAAGACAAATGGAAGAGATGGAAAATTTTGTCAAAAAGCAACGGGAAGAGGAAGAAATGTTTCTTCTTCTTCAACAACAACAACAGAAAGAAGAAGAAGAAATCAGACAGCAGCAGCAGCAGTTACAAGAGGAGGAGAAGAAGGAAACAGGAAAGGAAAGCATCAGTCTTCAAGAAAGAACTGTAAGTCTGTTAGAAGAGGTATTATATGAGTTGAAATGGATGACCAATTTCTATAAGTATTCTTTAACTCATCAACCACCTAAACGGAAAAGACCATCACGGGCTAAACAACATTCTTCTTCTAAACCCTCCAGTGCTAGTGAGATGCCACCACCACCACCACCACCACCCATGTCACCAATATCACCACCACCACCAGTGACTACCACCATAATGAAAACACCATCAGTAGCAGCAGCATTAACAGGATATGGATTGGGCCGTGGTAAAGGACTACGGCATTTGAAGTTAATTTGAAAAGTTTTGTTTTTTTGAAAACCAAAAAACAAAACAACCCAACGGTCCTTTTAAGGGCCCCCATATTTCTAGAAAAGAAATCAAATTGCCAAAAAAAAAAAAAAAAAAAAAAAATCAAGTTAAAACTTTAAAAAATCCCACCACCATAGTACAAGTGTGAGTGAGTGCGTGCGTGCGTGCGTGCATTTCTAGTCTAAAACAAAATAACACAAAACCACTTACTTTTTTTCTCTCCAGTCTGGTGTATTCATCCAATTTTTTTACAAAATAAATTCAGCAATATAACATATAACACAAAAAAAACAAAAAAAAAAAACCACAAGAAACAAAGTTCACTTTCTGTAATGCTTGTGTGGTTTGAATTGAAACACTGGAGTTTCCTTCTCACTGTCTCTCTTGTGTTTCGTCTTCATAGGAATCCTGTTTTCCTTTTCTTCATCTTCATTCTCACTTTCGTCTTCCATTCTTCTTACTCTCTTCTTACTTTTCTTGATGATATGTTCTTCTTCTTCTTCTAGGTTTGTTAATTTTGAATCCACTTCCTCCCTCTCCTCTTCTTCTTCTTGTTCTTTCTGAGGGCATTCCGAAGACCAATGTCCTGGTCCTTTACAATGATAGCAGATATCTTTCCCTTTATCTCTCTTTTTCTGTTCACGTTTGGGACAATCTGGAGCCCAATGTCCTTTCTCTTGACAGATGTAACAAGTATCGTCACTTTTATCTCTAGTGACAGAGGAGGAGGAGTAGTCTTTACTCTTACTGTACGTAGTATACTTTCGAATCACTGTCTGTAAATCTCTCACCAAAAAAGCAATCTGTCTTTTTGACTCTTCCATCTTGACAGCTTGAAAGTTCAATCAACCAAAAGAAGACTGATTCTGAAGGTAAGAAGCTCTCTCTTTATATACTCTTCTGTCTCTATATAAAGGTACCTGGGTGGAAAAAAACTCAGTCAGTTTCAAATCAGAGTTGAAGATGAAAAGATCACGTCCAAACCATGATAAATCAGAACCAGAACAAGAACAAACCAAGAAACCACGTCGACGAAGGTATTCCGTGCCTCCTGAAACACCCTTAGAGGAAGTACTGGCTCAAGTCCATGCCAGTGACTTTGAAGACGAAATGAGTGAACAACAACAACCTGAAACCCAAACTTCCAAAACCAAAACCAAAGTCACTACTACTACCAACACCAGAACCCCTGACCAAGAAAGTCCTACTACTACCGCTACCGCTACCGCTACCGTGGCTCCTGAAAAATACTATCGGATTCGAGAGACACAAAAAATCACTTCTCGAAAATTTAGGACCACGGCTTATACTCACACAGTACACTTCAAAGACTTCAAGTCAGAAGTACCTCCAGAGAAAGCGGCGCGGTTCATTACCAATTTGTGGGAATCTGTGTTACAGAACTTAAAACGGCAATGTGGAGCCAAAGATGAGGATCGGTTGAGACTTGCCATTCATCATAACCAATTGAAGAGTCCTGTTTGGATTGAATTTAGTACCCCGGCAGAATTAACGCCAGACAAAGTTATGTCCAAAATAGAACATGTACAACAATCCAATGACAAATTTACCATCACCGATGGAAAGGCTACCGTTTACATGACCCACGTTTCTCCACCTCGAGGAAGTGGACGAAGTAGAAAAACTTTATTGGTGGATGATCTTCGTACTACCAAACTTAGTGTCGTCCAAATTAACAATACTGAAGATTCAATGTGTTTAGCTCGAGCTATTGTGGTGGGTCGTACCTATGCTAACAAGAATGAGAGCAAAGAATGGAAAAAAGCCTGGAATAACATTCGATATTCGGAGAGACCCCAACAACGAAAAGAAGCAGAACTCTTGTTGAAACAAGCAGGGATCCCTAAAGAGACCGTGTGTAGCATTTCTCAATTACAGCAACTTCAAGATGTTTTGGCTCCTCATTATACGTTAAAAGTTCACCCTCAAGAAGTGCGCGGTGATCTATTGTTTCGAGGCCCTAATTTTCCTGAGGGAAAATACATTCATCTTTATCACCATCAAGAACATTTTGATACCATTACCAGTATTACTGGATTTTTGGGATACTCTTACTACTGTGAGAAATGTAACAAAGGGTGTAATAGTCGGGAGAAACACATTACTTGTGGAGCAAGATGTCGGGGTTGTTTTAGCCGACCCACCATGCCTTCCTGAGCCACAACAACATCACATTTATTGTGAAACCTGTCGACGCCGTTTTGTCAGTCCTACTTGCTACCAACAACATCGCAAGACCCAAGGACGACACCAACAAAAATGTGCTTGTGAGTTATTACAATCGTGTTCTACGTGTGGACAACTGATTCGTTCCAACAACTCCAAGAGACACGTTTGTGCTGGCAAGAAAAAATGTTCTATTTGTCATCAGATCGTCGATTTTGATCATCGATGTTTTATTCAAAAGCATGACAAGATAGAGAAGAAAGAAATAAAGAAAAACAAGAAACAAGTAGATTTCATCTTTTTTGATTTTGAATGCATGCAAGAAACAGGCACTCACATTCCAAATTTTTGTGTAGCCCATAGGGCTTGTGATCAGTGTATTCAAGAATCGATTCATTTTCACTGTCCTCATTGTAGTCGGATTCCAGGAGGACGTGAAAAAATCTTTCGTGGAGTGAATACTTTGTCGGAGTTTGCTGAATGGGTTTTAGACCCTACCACCCACGACAGTTGGAGCGAAGAAGACATTCATCGTTACGGAGATTGTCATCGGTATGCGACCGTCATAGCTCACAATTTTTCGGGATACGATGGACAGTTTTTACTTAATTATTATTTGAACCATGGAACCGAACGTCCTGAAGTCACCATGAATGGAAAAAAGCTCATCTACATGAAAGTAGGACAAGTTCAATTCAAAGATTCGATGAGTTATTTGACCATGCCTTTGAGTCGCATGCCAAAAACGTTTGGTATGACAGAAATGGCCAAAGGTTACTTTCCTCACTTCTTTAACACGGAAGCTAATCAACAGGCCGTCCTACCTCATTTACCTGACCTTCATGATTATGACCCTGATGGAATGCGACCCGAACAGCGAGAAGCTTTTCACGCTTGGTACCGTGTTCACCAGAACGATCCCTTTGACTTTCAAGAAGAGATGCTCAAATATTGTCGATCGGATGTAGATATTTTAAGACGTTGTTGTGGAAAATTTCGAGAGTTATTTCTCGATAGTGCAGAGGTCGATCCTTTGAAAGAGGCATCCACCTTACCTAAAGCCTGTTCCTTGGTCTACAGACAACATTTCATGCCCGAAAACCAACTCGCCATCATTGACTCCAACACGGGGATTTTTGCTAGTCGTCAATATTCGGTCAAAGCTTTACGTTGGCTTCATTACTTATGTCAAAAAGAAGACAAATGGATACAACATGCTAGAAACGGAGGAGGAGAAAAAAAGATTGGAGGTTATTCTGTGGATGGTTGGGATTTAGAAAACCCACACATTGTGTATGAGTTTCAGGGATGTTTGTTTCACGGATGCCCTATTTGTTATCCTGTCCGAGACATGAAAAGTCCTTATTCAGATTCTACCATGGATCAGTTATACGAACAGACTTGTCAACGACGACTTCAGTTAGAAAGTCAAGGTTACGAAGTGATAGAAATGTGGGAACACGAGTACGATCGACGTTTGAAAATCGATCCTGAATTTAAAACCATCACTCAAAGTTACGACGCAGCCGACATTGAACCTTTAGATCCACGTCACAGTTTATTTGGAGGACGAACCAATGCTACTCGATTATTGTACGACGTGAACGAATCCCAAGGAGAAGAAATCAAATACATTGACGTGTGTTCTTTGTATCCTTGGGTGTGTAAATATGCTCGTTTTCCTACCGGACACCCTGAAATTTTAACAGAGCACATCGACGTGGAACAGATTCGTCAATACGAAGGATTGATCAAATGTAAAGTTTTACCTCCCACAAACTTGTTTCATCCCATCTTACCTTGCCATTGTCAAGGAAAATTGATGTTTCCTTTATGTCGGACGTGTGCCGAAATGTGTAACCAAGATCATTCCTGTCACCACACGGAGGAAGAACGGTCGATGATAGGAACGTGGGTCAGTGCCGAATTGTTTCGGGCATTGGATCGTGGATACCGTTTATTGAATGTGTATGAAATTTGGCACTTTCCAACGACATCCCAATACCAAAAGGACGACGCTACTAATCATCCAGGCATTTTTTCGGGGTACGTGAACCAATTTCTCAAACTGAAACAAGAAGCTAGTGGTTATCCTTCGTGGTGTCAAACTCCCGAAGACAAAGTACGATTCAAAGAAGAATACCGTAACATCGAAGGCATCACTTTAGAAGAGGTAGAAAAAAATGAAGGAAAAAGATCGTTTGCTAAAGTGATGTTAAATTGTTTGTGGGGAAAAATGGCTCAACGTACGATCTTACCCAAAACGGAATACGTGGACGATCCTTATCGTTACTTTAAACTGGTGGACGACAAAAGTATTCTAGTCAAGCACGTTGAAATCGTCCGTGAGGATTTGATCATTGTTAATTTTGAAGATGAACCCAAGTTTGTGAAACCTGACAAGTTTAGTAACGTAGTCATTGCCGCCTACGTGACTGCTCATGCTCGTTTGAAATTGTATGACGAAGCATTAGAAGTCTTGGGAGATCGTGTTCTGTATTTTGATACTGACAGTTGCATTTACATTCATCGTCCCGGTTGCCCCCACCCTACCATTCAAGGAGATCGTTTAGGAGCCTGGACAGACGAGCACCCTCAAGATACCATCCTGAGTTTTGCTAGCGGTGGCCCTAAAAATTATGGGTACAGATACCGAGACCCTCAAGGTCAACTTCACACCTCCTGTAAAGTCAAAGGATTGACTCTGAACTATCGAACTAACCAAGTCGTGAACTTTGAGGTTTTAAAAAATGCTCTGTTGTCTGGACAAGTGAAAGATTTTCAAGTCGCTACGTTAGAACCTCACAAGATTGTTCGCCTACCAAATCATAAAATCGTGACTCGACCTGTTCAAAAAGTGTATCGTATCGTGTACCAAAAAAGAGTGAGACTTCCAGATCACACCACTTTACCTTACGGACACGCCGATTTGGAGAAGTATAAAAAAACGAAACCCTCCTCTTGAAAAAAAAAAAAACAGAAAAGATGACTTCAACATGGGCCTTGCCTGACTATGCTAATTGTACCAGCCGATTGAAGACGTTTAAAAAATGGCCTAAAGGGGATCGATTACCCACAGCCATCTCTTTAGCCAGAGCAGGATTTGTCTACTTTGAACAGGGAAGTTTAGTGAAATGTTTTAGTTGTGGTGCAAGCATTCGCATGAGTCCTAAAGATTCAGCTATCGTGGAACATACCAGATGGTCACCAAACTGTGTTTACCTTTCTTTGGCGTTTCCACGGATGACATTACAATACTTTTCGGATGGTACAGTCGACAGGTATAAAAAAGGAATCCCTTCCAAGTCTAACCTTCATTCTGACTTTTCACGTGAACCGAGCAAGAAGAAGAAAAAAAAAAAAATAGATGAGTATTTTTTCTAGTTTTGAGGAATTTGAGTGCGATGCCGTACGTTGTGACATCTTTGATTCAGTCACTCCCCATCGATCAAACTCTAAAGAGGCAGATCGTCCTTTATGTTTCAGTGGAAAAAATACTAAAGGAATTGACGTTAATGACAACAAGAGGAATGATGTGGAGCCTAAATGGCATATCAGAATACCTGTGACTTTATTTGGTTATTCCAAGTATGAAAGTCGACTGGAGTCATTCAAAGACAAGTGGCCAAAATATCTAGAAGGACCTAAACCGGAAAGTTTAGCTAGATCTGGAATTAAATACACGGGAGAAGGAGATAAAGTTCAATGTTTTAGTTGCGGTGTGGAACTTCGCCATTGGGAGCCTACCGACTCAGCTTACATTGAACATGCCAGATGGTCTCCGCACTGTCACTTCTTACCTTTAGTAGCCTTAGAAGAGTACGGGTACGATGAGCCAGATGTTATGCCTACAAAGTTGAAGAAGTAAAAAAAATTCCATGGAGGAGAATACTTATTCTTTAGATGAACTTATTTGTGGTTTACCTTTAGAGTTACAAGATTGTATTTTTCAGTATATTCCTACTTTAGAAGATCGTATTCGTGGATTACCTTTGGAGTTACGAGAACGGATTTACCAAGAATTTGTTCACATTCAACTGAAACGTAAAAAAGAGTTACATCCTTTACAACAGACTTGTTTTAACCAATGGTATTTGAATACAATAAGACAAATGATAGCTAAGAAGATATTCATATGGTCAGACATTGATGAAAATCTACATCCCCAATTTAAGAAATTGGTGGGGGCTACCTACAATGTAGCAGTGGAATATAGAATTCCATGGGAGGAAGTGAAGGAAAAAAATGTGACTAACATAGACGAATACCAAAAACTGTTAGAAGAACTGTCTCCTGAAGACAAATCACCTTTTTGTGTTTTGAAATTAGATAGGATAATCACTGAAACTGGTGTTGGATCCTATAGATATCCTTTACCTACCGATTCCGTTTGGTTTGTGTGTGAGTATTTTGTCACCAAGAAACCTACTCTACAAGATCGAATTCGTGACTTGTCTTCAAAGTTACAAAAACGGATTTACGATGAGTTGGTTCAAATTCAAGTGAAACGTAAACTTCAAGTGATTCCTCGATTACAAGGCTATGGCTACTTTCGTCGCATCAGAAATTTGATTCTGAAAAATGACTATCACCAGTATCGTGAAGAATACAAAAGAGAAGTATTTCTTTCCAAATCGGAAACTTTACCCAAGTACATTAGTGCCATGCCTTTGAATGTGCGAGAACAGATTTACCGTGAGTTTCTGAAATTACAAGTGAAACGTAAACTCAAAGTCATTTCTCGATTTTTACGCTATACCCTCTTTCAAGGGCATAGAAGAATGGTCATGGGAAACCTCTATCTCAACTTCTATCCTGAAGGAGACTGTCTCAAAAGGTACCAACCTTGGGAGCCTGGCTATGAAAACATGCCACCCAAGATACCAACCTTAGCCATCGATCCCTATAAAGAGGAGGCGGCACGTCTCAAATCACTTTACTACTCGTGAAACGGATTCTGTGACACAGTTACTGCCTGACTATAAAAGAGTGGGTATGCCTGAACTCTACACACCAGTTGTGAAACGGATTCCGTGGAAGGAAATCATAGATAAAATTCAGACCTTAGAGGAATATAAAGAAGTGATACAAGAACTGTATCCATTAAATTTTGGACGTTATGTGGTATGTGTCTTAGTGACTACTTATCTTGGATTTCGTTTTCCAGGACATTCGTTGTGGACTATTTTTGAGGACAAGTGTTTGCCTTGGATTCTTTTGAAGGATCCGTGGTTGTTTTGGACTCAATTGTTGAGTACCAAAAAACAATATGACCGTGTGTTCTTCTTCGGACTTAGTAGAAGAAGAAGACTATAAAAACTTGATTTTATCAGTCCACGAAAGACAAATTGTACGTATAGCGTTGAGAGTGGTGATGAAAATTAGTGACGTACTTCCATGTGAAGAAGACATTCGTCACACTTTATCTGTGTATAAAACATTTCAAGAAGTGTGTACTGCTAGTGAGTTACACCAACAACTTTTCCATTGGAAAGATGTACGACCCTGGAGAAACCTTGGTTTCCAATATTGGTTACAAGAAGTGGCCCAGTTCAGCCAAGATTTGGCAACCACTTATTGATAACATTATAAAAGTGAAAAAAAAAAATGGGAACCTCCATGGGAAACTCTAAAAGAAGAAGAAGAAGTACCTGACACCACTACCACTACTGCTGTGGTTCCAATACCTCTTGAGGAGGAACACCACCACCACCACCACCCTTCTTTACCACCACTACCGTCAGTGAATTCAAAAAAGACGAGTAGAAGAAGAATGTTACCACAAACAGTGGTGTCTTTCATGACTTGGACACAAAACAATTGTTGTTCCTTTTCTTGTTTAGAGAGAACTTTAGCTGTTTTAGTGATAGTCTTAATTGTGTACGTGTTCGGTTTAATTGTATATTTTCTCACAAATTCACTTCTTCATGCAAATTTGTAAAAATATGTTATTGGTTGTTGGTTGGTTTGTTTTACAAAAAAAATAAACGTGTATGAAAACGTATCAAAAGCCTTGGGTTTTTTGTCTTCTTCTCAAAAATCTTCTTACCTCAATCATGGCTACATCATTCTCCTCCTCTTCTACCTCTTCCTCCTCTTCTGTGGTGAAAGTAATTGACGAAAAATTAGATCGTCAAAGTTGGAATGCTTTGTATCTGCGCCATCCATTTAACATGTTAATTGCTGGACCGAGTGGTTCAGGCAAAACCGAATTTGTCAAACGATTGATCGAACACAAAACTGATTTGTTTGATCATCCACCTCAACGTATCGTGTGGTGTTACAAAGAGTGGCAACCGTCTTACACGTTATTGAAAGAAAGTCAAGGAGAAACCATTTCGTTTGTAGAAGGCATCCCTCACGAAGACGATGGAATCGTGTCTGACGTGAGTCAAACTCATTTAGTTATTTTTGATGACATGTTAGGAGAAGACGAAGAAGAAATTAAACTTTGGTTTACACGAAAAGGTCACCATCGTAATGCTAGTATTGTGTACATAACACAAAATTTATTTCAACAGAGTAAAGCCCATCGAACTATTAGTTTGAATGCTCATTACGTGGTCTTGTTTAAAAGTCCCAGAGACAAATCTCAAGTACAAGTGTTAGCCAAACAGTTAGGAGCTCCTTGGCTCAATTATGCGTACGACGATGCCACTCAAACCCCTCACGAGTATTTACTCATTGACTTAAAACCGACCACTCCTGACTATTTGAGATTTCGTGCCAGTATCTTTCACTCTTGGGGTCAAGAAGGTGGTCCTGTCATTTACACGTCCCCTTCAGTCCATTTTTAAAAAAACTATAAAAACAACCTACAGCGTCATTTTTGTCTCACACTCTTTTTGAGAGAAGAAGATGACTTCCTTTCAATCGCATCCTTCGGCTAAATTGATTCGTGCCTTGTATGGCATTAGTCGTGAAAAAAATGCACAAGTCCGTGCTCATTTGTTAGAAGCGAGTCTGAAAGAAGTGTTACGATGGTTTACTTTGACAGCACGTCAATTACTACAAGGTATCATTCACATCCCTCATCAAACTCAACGTTTTTTTCAAAGACATAAATCGGCATTGTCACAACTGGCTGATCCTAGAATCGATTCACGGACTAAAAAACAAATCATTTTAACTCCTGGTGGAAGTGGTTCTTTAGGAGGGGTTATGATTCGTTCCCTTTTGAAATGGGATCCTAATGATGCCAAAGCCAAAAAACCCAAATCACCTAAAAAGAAGAAGAAGAAGAAGAAAGTCAGCCAAAAAAAAAAAGAAAAGCCCCCAAAAGAAGAAATCCCCAAAGAAAAGTCGTGCCAAGAAGAAGAAGAAAAGAAGTACTTCTGCAACCAGGAAGAAAAAAACACTGCCACAACAACAGACCCCATTAGTAACAAGGTCACCTTTTGCGTCCACATCTTCTTCACCTTTTACCATGATGCCTGTCAAACCAGACTTAAGTCCCGTGTTTCCTAATTTAATGCAAAAATGGAAACCTATTTCAAAAGTGACCCCGTCGGGACCGTCAACTTCAACTGATTTAGCCATGGCAGCAGCTAGCAATAAAGTACCATCCCCTAAAACCAAAGTCCAAGAAAGAACTGGTATCTTACAAAGTTTAGTAGATTTATCCAAACAAGAATTGAGTCGATTTAGTCCTTTGAAAACACCTCAACGTCGAGTCAGACCTGTCGTGAAGTTGGTACGTCGTGCAGACAATCAGTGGAGACGTGTTCCAGTATAAAATAGAAGGGTACCCTGCTAAAAGACTTCAGACTTGTTTTCTACCGACTAAAAAAGATGGCTCCCAAACATTCACACCACCAAAAAAAGAAGAAAACCACCAAAAAAGGACGACTTCTTCCCCCTCGTCTAGCGAAACATTGGGATGTCTTGTCTGTCCTGAACAAATCCAAACCTCCCATGCGAAAACAACTCATTCAAACAGCTCCTAAAGAAATCATCGATACCGTGTGTGAATGTTGTTTGAACGTGTTAAAAGGAACGGTACCTTTGTCTAAGATACAGAAACAAAAATTAGGGAAACATCGGAATGTTCTTCGTCAATGGTGAAAAAGAAAATACCTCTTCAACAAAAGAAAAAAATGTTGGTACAACGAGGTGGATTTCTACCTATGTTGATAGGACCATTGTTAAAAATAGCCGCTCCTTTGTTAGGAACGATTGCTGGACCACTTTTAGGAGGAGTCATGCGATAAAAAAAAGAAGGATAAAAAGGACCACCCTACTCTGAAATGACCACACCTTTTTGGTACCTTTGAATGAAATGGAAGGACGAAAACTGACTTTAGTACCTTACAAACGATGGATGGAATTTCATCGTTGGAACGAACAACGGATTCCTCATTTACCAGTCAATCCTAATCTCAACGAAATGTCTCAGTTACAACAAGAAATACAATCCCTGATGGAACAAAACAATGTGTCTGAAACAGAAAAAACCCAACGGTACGGTCAACTTTTACAACGTCTACAACTCTTTCGTCAAAAAGCAGTCGACGAAACAGCTCCACCCACTTTGAGAGATTTTAAGGCTCTCATGAAAAGCGAACCTAAAGTGACTATCAAAAAAGAAAAAGAAGAAAAAGAAGAAGAAGAAGAAGAAGAAGAAGAAGAAGAAGAGTTTTTACTAACTCCACCTCTTAAAAAAATAAAAAAGTTAGCCACCCCAGATTGGATAAAAAAGAAAAGGTCTACCCCTTTACCCTCAGAAAAGAAAAAGAAAGAAGTAAAGAAAGAAGTCAAAACAGAACCGATGACCCCTGTTCAAACCACATCTACTTTTACCCCAGTAGCACGTCGGACACGTAAACAACAACAATCCAAAAAGATACCTCACGAAGAAAAGAGTATTGGAACTTGGTTAACTTATTCTTCTTGAGGAAAAAAGTCATGGAGAAACTGTTAGCTACCATTTATTACAATCCTGGTCATGCTGCTGGTTACGGAGGAGTTCAAAAATTATATCGAGCTGCTAAAAGTCAATTGAAAAGTGTACGTTTACCCGAAGTACGACGATGGTTACAAGAACAATCAACGTACACGTTACACAAACCCATTCGACGTAAATTTTCTAGAAGTACTACTCAAGTGGAAGGGATCGATCATCAATGGCAAGCCGATTTAGCGGACGTCTCTCATTTAGCTACTTACAATCGTGGTTACAAATATTTGTTTTGTGTCATTGATGTGTTTTCCAAATTTGCTTGGGTCGTGCCTTTGACTTCTAAAAGCAGTACCGAATTGGTACGAGCCTTAAAATTGGTCTTGAAACAAAGTGGACGTCAACCTTTACGATGGCAAACGGACAAAGGTACCGAATTTCTAAACCAATCTTTTCAAAAAGAATTGAAACAAAGACACATTCATTTTTTTACGACCGAAAATCGAAAATCCTGAAACCAAAGCCAGTATCGTGGAACGTTTTCAAAGAACTTTGAAAGAACGCATGTGGAAATATTTTACACATCAACATACTCTCAAGTACATCGACGTATTACCTCGTTTGGTTAAAGCGTACAATCAATCGTACAATCGTAGTATTGGATGTACCCCCGAAGAGGTTAGCCCTGAAAACGAAGTGTCTGTGTTTGATAAATTATTTGGTTCACCCCAGCAGATCAAAAAAAGAAAAAAGAAAAAGACACCTTTGTTGAAGTTGTTAAAGACGGGAGATTGGGTTCGCATCGGAAAAACCAAACGTACTTTTGACAAAGGTTATTTACCTAACTGGACTACCGAATTGTTTCGTGTCACTACCCCCGTCCGTGGACGTGATCCTCCCGTCTATAAATTGGAAGACATGCACGGTGAAGTACTCAAAGGAACATTTTACTTGCCTGAGTTACAACGAGTGACTAAAAAAGAAGATACCTTGTACGACATCGAAAGCATTCTCGAACAAAGAACACGCAAAGTAGGTAAACGACGAGTAGAAGAAGTCAAAGTTCGTTGGAAAGGATATCCTCCTAGTTTTGATTCTTGGATTGCAGCTTCTCAAGTCGTCGACTATAAAAAGAAAAAGAAGTAGTAAAAAAAACTCATAACATGCCATTCAACACAGTAGCTACTCAGACAACTCCTCCTCCTCCTTCGGAAAGTTCTTCTCTTCAAGATTTACAAAAACAACCCCTTTGGGTGTGGTGTGGAGAACGTGTGCCTAAAAATCAAATCGTCTTTTTCTGCCAAATCATTGTAGTGTTTTGTGTCATCGGAGCAGCCATTGCTAATTTGAGTTTACAACAAGGAGACAAACAATTGTGGACTATTTTACTGAGCAGTTGCATCGGTTATCTTTTACCTAGTCCCTCTTTGAAATTTACGACCACGACCGACAACAGTCACCACAATAACGCCAGGCGTTCTTCTTCTTCTTCGTCCAGTTACCACCACCAAAATACTACCAGTCCTATTTTGGAACCTTTTGAACATCCTTCTTCTTCTGTCCACCACTTGAGTGATACCTCGGACACCACCAGATCCACTACTTTGGAACTATGAATGACCAATTTTATTTAACGTTACCTAGTGACAGTTCCATGGATGTGTTTCCCAACAACAGCTTATGTTGTTTTACCACCAAATTACCTCAAGCCCTCCAACTGGATCACGATGCTCATTGGGAAGTAGGTTTGGTAGAAATCATTCATCCTACGAAAATCACAAACATCAACAAAAGATCAAATCAGATCATCGTGACAGTTAGGAACAAAAAACTACAAGATTCCTTGGAAAAAGATGATCCTAAAATCTGGGCAATAGACCCAACAAATAAAAATGACATGCGGGGACATTTCAAAAAATGGGATGGAGGGTTAGGAGCCAAAGGGGCTTATGCAGTGTATGCCCTGAGAATTCCTACGGGGTATTATTTTAATGCTCGACATTTGGTGGACACTATTGAGGCTACCTTTAACCGTCAATTTGGTAAAGCCCTAATGGAGAACAAAAAAATAGTAAACATCAATTACAATGATGTGGCACGCCGTTTCTACATGGAATTTTCTCTGAAAGATGAAAAATCGGGTGACATGATGTCAGACAAAGAAGCTAAAGAAAAAGGCATCCCCGATCAGGAGAGAAGATTTATGACTATTGAATTTTCTGCTGGATTGTATGAAATTTTGGGTGGTAATAACGAAGATAAAAGTTATCTATCACCTGTCAGCACCAACATCGAATCTTCAGAAGCTTTTCGCGACCCCGTGGAAATGAACATTGGATTAAATTTAATGTATGTGTACTCCGATGTGGTAGAGTACAGCGTGGTGGGACACACCTCAGCTCCCTTACTAAGAGTCATTCCTTTCAAAGTGGATACTAATGATGGTGCGTACGAAGAAGGTGGAAACACATTTCACATTCACCGTGAATTTGTACACCCTCATTATTATTCAGTGAGTAAATCGTATTTTGACACTGTCCAGATTAGTATAAAAGGAGATTTGGGACAAGATGTATCATTCATTGACCAAGGAAAAGTCACGGTGAAACTACATTTTCGAAAAAAACAAGTTCTCTAATAACTTTCCTCTCAAAAAAAAATAAAAAATGTATCCAGTGTACCAAGGAGTGCCTCGACAACGAGGACATGGTTTAGGAGATATGTTAAAATCAGCTTTTCGGACGGTAGCTCCTATTTTGAAACCGATGGTCACTCGAGGATTTCATGCCTTAAAAGATGCTGCTTTGACACAAGGAAAAGAATTTTTGCAAAATGTCCTCATTGACAAACAAAATCCAAAAGAAGCCTTTTTGAGAGCAGGCAAAAATGTGTTGATGACTACTGGTAAAGATCTTTTAGGTCTCCGAGAAAATCCTATAAATACGCTTCACGCTTCAGGCTCTGGCATTACTTCACAGCAGCAAGGACAAGGTAGAAAGAGACGACGACGAAAAGCTCGAAATCCTTTCAAAGTTCATAAAAGAACACACGGTAGTAGTACTTCCAGAAAGAATAGAAAAAGAAGAAGAACTGGTAGAGAATTAGACGTGTTTGATTATTAAACCATTGAAAATGATGCACCGAGATTCTTGCGAATGTACCAAGTCCGAACTAGAACTGTTTTCTATGCGTCCCACCATGATGACGATGCAAGAATCCCAATGGGTAGAATTTCATCCTGTATCGTCTTTGTCGGATTCAGCTCCTATCGAATTTGAAATCAAAGGACAAACCGAAGATTACATCGATCTGAATAACACCTACTTGTACCTGAAACTTCAAGTAAAGAAAACGGCGGACAACACCTTTCCTGCGGATGATTCCAGAGTCGCTCCCGTCAATAATTTTTTTCATTCTTTGTTCAGTGGAGTAGATTTGTACTTGAATAACAAACTGATCAGCAGCAGTTTGGATACTTACCCTTACCGTGCTTACTTGGAAAATCTCTTGTCGTATGGAAAAGAAGCTAAGAACAGTCATCTGGATGCTTCAGTGATCTGGAAACCTGACACCTCGGAAAAGTTCAACGACACAGAACTGTCAGTACCGGCCAGGGTTGCTGCTGTTGTTGATGGTCAGGGTCATCTTGTTAGAGATATAACTCCAGCAGACTCCCACAATGTGGGATTTAACGACCGTCGAAAGAAAATCAGAGGGCGAAGTTTAGAATTGATGGATCGTTTACATTTGGACATGTGGTTGCAAGACAAGTATTTACTCAATGGAATTGATGTACGCCTGAGACTGAATCGCAGTAGTGCCGCTTTCCATTTGATGGCTAATGCTAACGAGTGGAAAACCATCATCCAAGAAGCCAAACTTTACGTACGACGTGTAGAAATCTTACCCAAAGTAGCTAACGACATCAGTCAATCCTTGAGCAGAACCACTTCTAAGTATCCTCTTAGACGTGTGGAAGTGAAAACCTTTACTGCAGCCGCTGGACTCCGATCCATAGTCGAAGATCACATCTTCCAAGGACAGCTCCCTAAACGTTTATTCATTGGTATGGTTTCTAATGCAGCCTTCAATGGAGTCTACAATGAAAATCCGTTCCAGTTTCAGCACTTTAACGTCACCAAGTTAGATGTCAGTCGAGATGGCAAGACCTTGTGTACCAGACCTTTTGAACCTGACTTTGACGCCAACGCAAAAACTTACTTGCGATCTTACTTGAGCCTGTTTGAAGCCACAGGACAGTTAAACCGCGACTGTAGCCACGGTATTACGTACGAGAATTTTGCAGGAGTATATGCCTTGTGGGGCTTTGATTTCACTCCGGACCAAGGCAGCGATGAAGGACATTTCCACCCTATAAAATCAGGACCACTTCGTGTGGAACTTCAGTTTGGTCAACCTCTAGCCCAGACAGTGAACGTCGTCTTGTTTGCAGAGTTTGATAACACTCTAGAGATCAACAGTTTGAGAGAAGTCATTGTAGACTATTAGAAAGAAGAAGAAGAAGAAACAAAGAAAAGATGCAAAACAGAGAAGAGACTATGGAAATAGATGAGGGATTTTGTGAAGGGATTCACCAGTCACCAACTACTATCACCAAAGAGGATGATAATGATGACGAAGTCATTCGTTCAGAACCTAAAAAAGAAGAGACTAATACTGTTGTTACCGAGTTTGTTGGATTTTATCCTTCTCGATGGCCAGAACACGAAAAACAGTTAGTGGACTGTTATGCTGAGGAATTGAAATTCATCATTAACAGACTGATTAAAAACAATGTTATGGATGTCAAACCGATCATCCCAGTCAGATACAACACGACAAATGTTTGATGTTGACAGGCGAAGAACAATTGGATGAATTTTTGGATGATGCCTGGTCAAACATCTCAGAAACAGACGTGTTGACAAAGTGGTATAAAATCTTGCAGAAATATTCTTCTCCTCCACTCATTCCTAAGGAGATCAAACGGATCGAAGGACTCATTGAACAGAGTGAAAAACCTATCCGAGATAAATTTTCCTGGAATTACAAGACAGATCAATTCAAGTTCAAAGTCAGGTGTGCATTGGTGACTCAATATTTCTGTTGTTGAAGAAGGAGAAAAAAATGGATACCAGGGAACTTCATTACTTATTGAATCGTAGTTCCTATACTTCTTCTTGGAATCCTGTGGTATGTGCTAAAGATGAACTACCTCATCGTAAACCAAAAAACGTTCATGCTTATGTCATCAATACTGACGACAGTCATCTACCAGGAAGCCATTGGATTGCCGTGTACTTTCCCAATGAACACTGTGTGGAATATTTTGATTCATATGGATTACCTCCTTTGGAAAAAGACATTATCGAGTTTATGAGAAGAAATGCCGTCTCGACTCGATTCAATAATGTGAGACTACAAGGATCCGATTCAATGGTGTCTGGACAATATTGTGTTCATTATCTTCATCAACGCAGTCTTGGATATTCTTTAGAACATTTACTCACTTATTTTGATAGTGACTATGTTAGAAATGATGCTAAAGTACAACGATGGTTTTGTGAACGTTATGGTTATCTCTTGTCTTTAGCTCACCATCGTAATGTACATCAAAATGATGTCGATGTAGAAAGTTTCACATTTACTTTACCTTCTCAACGTTGTCAACCTTGTAAATATGTTCCTGTTTGAAAAAAATTTTCATAGTTACTTGTTAATTGTTAACATAGTTCTTGTTGAATAAATATCATTTTTTGTGAATTGTTTGAAAAAATGGTGTTGTGTAGTTTTTTATTGAAATTTGAAAAAAAAATGAATATGTTCTTTTCTCTCTCTTTCTATCGATCTAAAAAACCTCTCTATCTATCTATGATCTCCCTGTCGATCATCTAAAAAAAAATCTTACCATGTTTTCCATCGCGTCCGCGCGTTAAGCATATAAGGCGGTTCACTAGCCAGTGTAGTCATTCTCGTTGACTCGTCAAGATCTCAACAGTGTTCCAAGAATAAAGAAAAAGAAGATGGCTGCCACCAAGATTACAAAGTTGAATGAAGCTATGGTGAACATAATGAGGGTGAAGAATCATTTGATGGAGACCAACCCAGAGAGAAAGACCATGACGTTCATTCAAATGGCTCATGATCTAGTAGAAGAAGTCCTGAGAGAAGAAATACTTAGAGAAAGAACAGAATGGGAAGCAGAACAACGTCTACATCAGCAACAGCAGCAGCAACAAAGACAGCAGCAGCAGCAGCAGCAGCAGCAACTTCTTCAGCAGCAATCCAGCAAGCAATTTGACGGTGAAGTCTTATGTAAGATTGACTGCGATGATTTTGCTTTCACTTTCAGTAGAAAGAGACCTGCCTGTCTGAAAGCGGTAAGACCACCCACTATCGCTAAACGTGGCCGACCTGCTGGAGCTGCCACGGCTACATCTACCTAAAAGAAGTTTTTTAAAAAATATAAACTTCTTTAAACCCAACGGTCCTTTTTAGGGCCACCCAATCTCTAGAAAAAGATTACTTCTCTCAAATATTGCCAAAAAAAAAACATAATATCTATAAGTGTGTGTGATATATATATTATTTATAATAGTCTACCACCTCTCAAACAAAAAAATCCCCATTCTCACTTATATGATTTGTATGGTGTGTGATTGATATATAAAAATATTTTTATTTAACAAAAAAATTTAGATAGTGTGTGGTTTTTTTGGGGGAAAAAAAGGGATGTTTTCCTTCACGTACGCGCTTATCATAGGAATGGTATGTGAAAGTTTTTTTGATTTTTATCAAAAGTAGTTTCTTTTAGGTCCGCGCTTTTTTAGAGTCAGGGTTCATAGAGTGTAAACTCCGCGAAGCTAAGAATGACGTAGAACGAATGACGTCAGACGCAGGGTAGTGGGTAATGTTTTGTTTTTTTTTTCTTTTAGGTGAAAAGGATGTTTTCCTTCACGTCCGCACTTTTAGTATATTAAAACCACGTTTTCACCGGTTAAGCTACCCCGTTTTATCTATCAAGATGAACAGAATAAGAAACCTTAGAGAACTTAAACAAATCTTGGATGTGGTATCACACCTTATCCAAGATATGATTAAGAAAGAAGAGGAAAAGAGGGAAAGTAAAATCCCGATAAGATCGCATCCCATGCTAGAAGAAGAATGGGAATATGAAGCGGACCATCCTCCCTTCTTTTTAAAATTTACATCAACAACAAAAGAAGAAACCTGGAGGGGGAGCTGCCCTGCATGCAGGGCAAAGCTAGGGAGATGCTCCCACCTCTAAAAAACTCTTCCACACAAAAACCAACGGTCCTTCTCAGGACCACCCTTTTTCAAGAAAGATTAATTCTATTTCCCTCCCTCCCACACCCCCGTAATGTTAAACTCCCGTATTGACCTCAAGTGCCCCCTCCATGTTAAACTCCCGTATAGCTCTCAAGTGCCCCCTCCATGTTAAACTCCCGTATAGCTCTCAAGTGCCCCCTCCATGTTAAACTCCCGTATAGCTCTCAAGTGCCCCCTTTTGCTCTCAATACCCCCCCTCAACTACTGTTAAGTTTTGCGTTTAGGTCACATCTCAGGCACTATGGTTGATCATTCGTGTTCCATGAACACATTCCTAGTAATTGTTACCTCTTTCTTCAATACTTACTGTCTTTATTTCTTTACCTATCTTCTTTCTTTCTTTCTTTTCTGTTTTATTATTTGCTTGACTCGTGTTCATCATATTGTGGATCGCTAAAATGAAGTGGGGAGGGGTTACTTTTGATCGAAAGCAATATCATTCCCTTTACTCAATGGAATAATAATCTTCACCTTGATTACACAAATCCATATGTTTGTTTTGTACCCAAGTAATACACGGAGAATGAGGTGTTAATTTCAGTGGATAAGTCATAAACCCATACATGCATACACACAGCACTTCAGTGCCATAAACCATAATCACAATCGTCTCGATTTTAATACGAAATTTGATAACAATCTCATGCAAAAGCTGTTAAAGAAGTTATGACTTAATTTGAATCTCATTAAAGGTAGCAATAAAACTATAACCATTTTCAGCTAAGAAAGAGCCTGACTCAAATAGAACCCATTAGGTTATGGCATCTGTTTAATCTGGAAATACTCAGCGCGTCAACTCCGCCTTGTAAAAGGATAATAAGTGGTTACATTGAAAACGGAAGTATGCAATGCCCCATCATAATTTGATTTGTTCACATATTTTTGATTATTCTTTTTTTTTCTGTGTAAATATTTAAAACAATATGTATTTATTGCTCTGTTTTCTTTATTGCATTTATGTGAAGTTGTCTCCAGGATAAGAGTTGATACCTATTATAGCTAAGAACATGCCAATAATCTAAGGCTTCGTTTGGATGAAGCTTCCCGACTTGAGTGAAATCATAATAATCCGACATATCTGAGCATCTTGGATTTGAATCTAACATCACTTGGATAGAAAAATAGTATCTTCTTCCGATGTCTTGATGTATATAGATCAAATCAATCCTAACTACGTCTACATAGTATGAACAATACTAGAAGATGTATTTAACGGGAACAAAACAAATGAATCATGTTATCTATTACTTTCTTCGCACATTGTCTCAAAGTAAATCAACATACTGTATTTGTGAATGTTCCTCTAATTCTGAAGTACCAAAGAATACCCTCAGAAGGGGGATTATGAGAATGCAGAATGCACTCATATTATAATTGAATTGAGTCAATATCAGGTTTCCATAAAGTTTGGGTCAGTCTCGAAGATACAATTGTGCCATTGAGACATCAACGTAAAATGCCTTTAAAAGCTAAGTGTACAAAATTTAATTTACGAGCACGATCCCTTACAGCAATATATCAATTTTCTTTAAAAAAAAAAAAATCCGTGCCATCAGGTAATTTCTCTTTAAAGTTTTACTATATCTTGGCCATGTAAATTCTGGTTCCATGCAAGGTATCAAACTGGACACTTGTGCAAAGTACGGTTTTGTAAACAACTGAATAGTCCGAAAAAAAAATCGGCGTCTTCATTTTCACGAAAATATTTTTTTTTTAAAAAAACATATCGTTTGCCTTTACTTGAATCAATACTGAACTTTCCTCATCAAAGACATCTGCTCCCTAGAGTTTTGATAAACTCACCATTAGAAAAATGCTGACCTTGATCGCAGTATTCGTATGTACATATACTGATTACATTTAGCATGAAATCACTGATTAATTTAATATCAAAGTTTTGAAAATTCGAGAATGCAGTTAACGGAATTCAATCTGTATCCTAAAAAGAAATCTCGAAAATTGTTTAGTGTTGGTGGTATACCGCTACCTTTTTAATTTCCTGTCAAATAGTAGATTAATAAAGACACTTTAAGATGTTCTAGAACGAGTATCGATTAAAATTGGTTTTCGAAACATTCTCAGTTTTTCTACGGAGTGTTTATTGCACGCAAACAGTTCTCTACAAAGTGTTTATTGCACGCAAACAGTTCTCTACAGAGTGTTTGTTACATGAACACAGTTTCTCTACAGAGTGTTTATTACACGCAAACAGTTCTCTACAGAGTGTTTATTGCACGCAAACAGTTCTCTACAGAGTGTTTGTTACATGAACACAGTTTCTCTACAGAGTGTTTGTTACATGAACACAGTTTCTCTACAGAGTGTTTGTTACATGAACACAGTTTCTCTACAGAGCGTTTGTTACATGAACACAGTTTCTCTACAGAGTGTTTATTGCACGCAAACAGTTCTCTACAGAGTGTTTATTGCACGCAAACAGTTCTCTACAGAGTGTTTGTTACATGAACACAGTTTCTCTACAGAGTGTTTATTACACGCAAACAGTTCTCTGCAGAGTGTTTATTGCACGCAAACAGTTCTCTACAGAGTGTTTGTTACATGAACACAGTTCTCTACAGAGTGTTTGTTACATGAACACAGTTTCTCTACAGAGTGTTTGTTACATGAACACAGTTTCTCTACAGAGTGTTTGTTACATGAACACAGTTTCTCTACAGAGCGTTTGTTACATGAACACAGTTTCTCTACAGAGTGTTTATTGCACGCAAACAGTTCTCTACAGAGTTTTTATTGCACGCAAACAGTTCTCTACAGAGTGTTTGTTACATGAACACAGTTTCTGTACAGAGTGTTTGTTACATGAACACAGTTTCTCTACAGAGTGTTTGTTACATGAACACAGTTTCTCTACAGAGTGTTTGTTACATGAAAACAGTTTCTCTACGGAGTGTTTGTTACATGAACACAGTTTCTCTACGGAGTGTTTGGTACATGAAAACAGTTTCTCTACGGAGTGTTTGGTACATGAAAACAGTTTCTCTACGGAGTGTTTGTTACATGAACACAGTTTCTCTACAGAGTGTTTGTTACATGAACACAGTTTCTCTACGGAGTGTTTGGTACATGAAAACAGTTTCTCTACGGAGTGTTTGTTACATGAAAACAGTTTCTCTACGGAGAGTTTGTTACATGAAAACAGTTTCGCTTCAGAGTGTTTGTTACATGAAAACAGTTTCTCTACAGAGTGTTTGGTACATGAAAACAATTTAATATTTCTTCATACTTTAGAGCTTCTTTGATCCAAAGGGGGAAAATGCCGCTTTGAACTTCAGTACCACCATTTATTTGATTTGTTGGTTTTATGCTTACTAGATCTTTATCTGTTAAGGTTCAGTTCGACCATTTAGACATGTTAGAGGTTTATAGCACTTATTCTTACCAGACCGTTATCTGTTAAAGTTATGTTTGGTCACTGTAGCATCTGTTCGTGCTAGCTCGTTATCTGTTAAAGTTATGTTTGGTCACTGTAGCATCTGTTCGTGCTAGCTCGTTATCTGTTAAAGTTATGTTTGGTCACTGTAGCATCTGTTCGTGCTAACTCGTTATCTGTTAAAGTTATGTTTGGTCACTGTAGCATCTGTTCGTGCTAGCTCGTTATCTGTTAAAGTTATGTTTGGTCACTGTAGCATCTGTTCGTGCTAACTCGTTATCTGTTAAAGTTATGTTTGGTCACTGTAGCATCTGTTCGTGCTAACTCGTTATCTGTTAAAGTTCAGTTCTACAATTAAGAAGTTTATAGTAGTTATTCATATTACATCGTTATCTAATTATGTTCAGTTCGACCATTTGGAGGTTTATAGCACTTATTCATTCTACATCTTTTTTTCTGTTATAATTTCTCCTATTTTGCGAGCAGATATATCATGATTACGATTATGTATAATGTCAATTAAGTCTCAATTTTAGTAGGAATTTCGAAACCTTTTGTGAAACAGAGGCAAGGACCACATTATCGGCTGATGCCTGATAAAGTTTCGTTATTTCTTCTACTATTCTTCATCTAGGTGGTTTTTATTGGAAATGTCCATGGAAGAAGAAATTCATGTACAGGCACAAAATATAAACACATTTAGATTTTAATACTGTGATAACAAAATTAGAAAGTAATGTTAAAGCCTTAATGTAATACTCATGATACTGGTTATAATACATAGCACCTTGAACTTGTCTTTTGCATTGGTGTTATTTCACTGAGAATTACAGAATATACGAATGCCCGTAAGTTCAAACAATGTAATTTTGTATTATTTTATTCATCAGATTTAAACTTCATATCTTGCCAAAATTGGTTAAGGCGGCCTTTAATTAATAAAAAAATATATATGTGTCAGTGAAAATCCCTCGGTCCTGTTTTTTATAATTATTATTTAAAAAAATAAAAACACACATGTTCTCTTGTCGCGATCGAAGAAATGGTCTGCTTTTCGATTTGTGTTGAAATTGTATATGGTTTACCCTTCTTACCTCTACTCACCTCTGCAATTCATTTCACTGCATATAAGTATGTCATTCTTTGTAGAAACGTATTTCGTTTCATGTATCCATAGCGATATGATTGGGAAATTTTGTATTACACATACTTCCTATATCTGAATACTGAGCTGAACAAAAAAGTGCAGAAAAAACCGTTTCCTTTAGACCTGCAATACATTTACGCCAAATTCTAGGCGCGTAGTGCCGAGCGGCGGGGCTGGTATTGGCGGGAGTCTGGCTACCTACCCAAAAATTTGAAGAAATGAGAAGTTAATGGTGTATACTTAATGGACAAGAGCTTGCACGTTTCCTACGTTATTTTTCCCAAGATCCTTTTGTATGCAGCTGGAATATATCCCTGCCTCCAATAATGTTCTTTGCAAACTACCGTTGAAGTCGGCCCTATTTTGTTACAAAAAATACCCCTTACGGAACTTGTACTGAAAATGAAGTGTTGCCAAATGGGAATAATGTGAAGTTTTATAATCACAATATAGGAATAAGGTGAAGAAAATTATATTTTGACTATGAGTTGCATTCAATCTGAAATTTCTCCGCATAAAACACTCATGGCGTTAAGCTTCCTTCATATCGATAAAGTTGTTGCCAAAGCCTGAGCAAACTTGAGATCAGACAAATATATATATTACTATGACCGCAGTCCTAATGGGTGTATTCTTTTTTGCGAATCGCTACATAATCATCAGAGTTCGTTGAAAATCAACGATAAACAAGATAAATATTATATATTTTATAATAAAAATATCCATATATCAAATACTGTATGTACGATCGCTTCTTATTTAACTGTGATGGTGTCGTAATAAGTCATTTAAAGATGAGCAAATGTTATTTATTGATTGTAATTTCAGATTATATAGGAATAAGACAGTAAGAAATTTGTAATGATATTTCATTTACTTCCTTAGTTTTGTTTTGTTTTGTGTTTTACGAGACAGCAACACAAGTAGGTTATGTAGTGCCGAGGCAATATGAGTAAAGTGCCTTGCCCAAGAACACACCACTGTCGCCGACCCGGGCTATACACATGGTAGGAGTCGACCCCGCAGCCATTAGTACGCTAACCACTGAGACATTCCGGATCTTTGTTTGGTTCGAACCTAGTTAAAAAAGTAAGAGTACAAATGGTGTCATTCCCAGCAAGAATCTGCTCAGGGAAATCCTCCACATGTGCTATTTTCCATGACTATTTGTGGCAATTTCAGTTGTGTTTTTTTAACATTATTTTTTTGTTGGAATTTTGCTACATATTTATCTTTTCTAGTAGTAAAAGTATTTCCTAAATCCAGATCATCAAAGTCATTTATCATGAAAAGTTTAGCAGAGCGCAAAAGAATCTATTTGACACATACATAACCTTATACCGGGAAACGTGTTTTACTGATGAGAACGATTTCACTAGCGAAATATTTAAAAACAGGCATCACTAGGCACCTGCCTTTCAACTTTTTGTAAACTGTACCTAGCTATCACATTTTACGGTTAACCTTTCGTTTTTGGTGGTTTCCTAAGGAAACTAAATTACCTTCCTTCTCCTTTCTGACGAATGGAATACTTTATTACCTGCTTGTAAGATGTAGCTTAAACTATTGACTGCGAATCGAATATGCTCAATATCAGCTTAGATTGATTGATAGATAAAGAGATATATAGAGAGTAAACGAGATATATGAAAAGAGAGAAAATTTCGTTTTATTAGCAAATAGTAATGTTAGAAGTAGCCTATATTGATGAAAGAAACAAAAGTGATTTATCCATTTATTTTTAAAAAAAAACAAAATAAGAGGATTTGTAATTTTGTTTCCTTTGGTAATAAAAGTACTCAATTTGGAAACGAAAATAACAACACACCAATTGGAGTTATTGCTTTCCTCGCTGATAGACATTTATCACAAACGCGTGGTGGAAAAACGAAAATAACAACACACCAATTGGAGTTATTGCTTTCCTCGCTTATAGACATGTATCACAAACGCGTGGTGGAAAAACGAAAAAGCAGATTGAACAGAAAATATTTAATAACTGTAATTTGTGTGCTAGTTGTTAAGTTTGATGACATGGAGAATTTTTGAGAATTATGTACTGGGACCAGGTAGAGTTTTCCCATTATGGACTCGATTTGTCCTCGCTGAATTTTGATCTCTACTTTAAAATAAAAGACAGCATAATTTAGCGTTTGACTGAATAACTCAACAAATATCCTCGCTAGCAGGTTGGTCTTCTTGAAAGAAGAAAATGTGGCCTTCCTTTTCCTTTCTGAAGAATGGAATGCTTTATTTCAAATGCAAAATGAATATTAGTTTTACATTTATGATTCTAACCGTCGTAGTAATGTTCAGATCTGTATTCATAATTTCATATCAGCAATGTAATTAGCTAAAGTTTCAAAGTAGGTGACATTTTGAGAGACTTGCGCTTTACACATGGTTCTTGTGTTTCCTTTAATCTTTGAAAATCTTGCCTTTTATTCCGTAGCTTATCTTCAAAGGATTCGAGCACTTGTATTTTGTGCGTATTGCTTAATGTTAATATCGAAAAGAAATTATGTATAGTATGTCTTTAAACGCCATTCTGCTTCACTATTTTCGTAATACATCAACGCTTCCCACTGCTTTTAGTTGTATGTTTTCTTTTTCTTTTTGCATGTATCGAAATAGTGTTTTTCTATATTTTTAATAATCAATAAGCTGAATATCTTTTTTCAAGTTTTTGACAAGTAATTATGAGAATTTATGGAAATTGGGTAAATCTCTTTCATAGAGCTATGAATGAGACACCTAAAGAGTACGCCAGGATAGTCACCTATTAAGGTTTGCTCCTACAGAAAAATAATGACGTTTGTGTTTATATTTTTGAATAATAAAGAATATATAGTTCGTTATAAATGTGAACAAACATGTTGAAAACCAATAATCAAAGAAAACAATGCATTTTTCAATTTCCATGGTTGAAAGAAAACAACTACGTGTTTTAGGAAAATAAAATCACGATTCTGATACAAAAGATTTCGATAAATGATTTCATTATTGGTAACGGAAATCTTTTCTCATGCTTTAATTGTACAGTTTGTATGCCAAAAAAGTATTAGATGTAGCAATAATTACTAATGATTAACAAGACGTCTATAGAAGGATTCGTTCAAAAGATAAGTCAAGACCTTGTATCCATGGAGAAGAGAGAATGGGCTCAAAGAACAACTAAAAGCTGTGAAGAATTAGGGTCTTTTTAATACAAAAGCATGATCTTTTAACCGAAAACATTTGTCCATGAATACTATTTAGGTATCGACTGTTATCCCAGGCATCCCAGGCATAGTTTCAGATAATTGAGTGAACTAATCTGTTATACGTATTTCCATTTTTTAATGGAATCACACGCTTTATTTACAAAGAAAACTGTCCGCACCCGGAACAAAATTCTTTCAGTTATCGTTATGATGTCGCATATTTTTACCTAAGGTGAGGAAATAAGACTCGGCGATTTATACTTTTGTCAATAAAAATGCACGCAAAATGGTATCTCTTTACTTCTCATAACTTAGGTTTGCAAACTTCCGCAAAATTTATTGCAAAAACAAGTGCATCAATGGTTTTGTACTAAAGCTACGTTAGGTAGACTTTACTGTGATATCTCTGTGATCTTTGGAAATGTCTCCAATTTCTCTCCTCGTTCTTTACAAAAAATGACAATCTTATCGTCCGTAAAAAAAAGTCGGGAGCAAGACATTTTACCCAAAATATATTCTGAAGAAAATGCTAAATTAAAAAAAAGGAATTGCATCATAAATCGCTGCTTTCTAATAGAAAAATTGGCAGAAACGTTACCACCGGGTGAAAGTTTATCAAATGTTGTATCCACAAATGCCTTCAAACGTTAAGTTTCCTCTTGAAAAAAATAATATTTTAAGTGGGTAGAAGAGCTTAAAATAATCACAAGCACAACATATATACCATCTGACCATGACCTTAATCCAAGTCAGTACACTTCCTGTTTACTTGCGTTAGAAATATTACTAACAGGTCCTCAGTTATTCTGGAAAATCGATGGGTTAAGTAAATAGGATTAAGTCGATGAAATAGAAACCTCTACAACTACAATGCATTGATGTTTGATGGCTTCCTAGATAAAGCAATGTTCAGTCTGTTATTGCAAAGGGGATCAAACGATTAGTTAGTATTAAAGTCAGTTTCAAGGGACATGTATGTATATATATATATATATATATATATATATATATATATATATATATATATATATATATATCTTGTTACGCCTAGGGGTAAATGTAACAAAAGAAAGAACGACTCAAACAAGCTTTCGCAATTTCTAAAATATAAATTTAATTTCCTAAAATATAAAATGTTTCAAAGAAACAAAGTGAAAGAATTAAAAATAACTTACGTTTAGAATTTCCTTAATTAGTCCTAAATTGTCCTATACACTTCAATAATCCAGAAGTTAATCTAAAGTATTCCGAATGAATGAATGTTCCAAGTTAATGAATGTTCCGAATGAAAGATTGTTTCGAATGAATGGGTCTTGAATGTTCTGATATACCAATGATTTTCAGTTCTAAATCCAAAATATTAATAATCCCAGGTAAACTCCTGTGAATGTAGAATATTGTTAAGTTCCTTGAAGAATAGTACTCAAATCAAAAATGTACTATGTATATAGTAGAATGTCCGCCAGCTGATTTTACAAACAATAATAATCTTCCTCAATAACCTTATGATTCTGATGAACTGCCAAAGAATGCCCATTCAGTGGTTACATTGGCATTATACAGTCTCTTACGGGAGAATTTAAAATCCAGTACTGCGATTGTTAACAATTTCTATCAACAACCTTCTTTAACCAATCAGAAACTAGGTCGCGCATGTTACTGCTCAAAGTGCCTTCGCACTACAATTATAATACCTTATTTCAAATCAACAAGATGTTGACATATGATTCAGGTCATAAGTCTGCACGCGCTACTCACGTGATTCACCATTGTGGGTTAAGCTGATCGACATAATTATTGATTTTCCTTGAACTTAGCATGACTCATGTCAACATGTTGACGTTCATATGTACTTTAATAGCGTAGGCTACTGAATTTAGAATTTATAATACAATGGTTATAAACCCAAATGAAAACTATATTATAATTTAAAACATGTTTTTGTTTAATTGCATAAAGATAGATGGCAAAAAGATAAACATATAATACATTAGTACACAAAACATGACAACAACTTTTCAATAATAAGAAAAAATGTAAGCAGTTATTATACAGCAAAAAAAAAGCAAAGAAATGAAAGAGATGGAAAAGGAAAGGAAAAAACATAGGGAATACTATAATTGTTTCTAGTTTTTTGATACTCTCTATTCTATATATCACTGAGTTTATCTTGTTGGTCACTGTGGAACATCAGGATATACCTTTGCAAAGAGAAATCATTACTAGAAATTATATATCTAATCTGAGGAGATTCATGATAATATTTAATTGCTTTGCTTGTCCAAAATATTGGATGCTGCATACCTTGCATGTGATGATGAAAATAGTGGGGCTCTGAATGTTTAAGTTTTCACATTTTACTGTGTTCGTTTCCTTCGTGTGTTGGCACGTCTTGCATCTTTTATCTCCACAAGGCTTTGATTTCCCAACTTTGTTTAATTTGAGAGTGGCTTTAACTTTGACCTGACTAGCATGCCTTTCAAATTTTGAGGTCTACGGAATGCTATAAATGGTTTGTGTTATAAGATCATTTTAAGCGGTTCACACAATTCATTTGTTGGCCAATGGCTCTGAATGGTGGGACCTACTTGAGGGCTATTTGGATGGAACGTGAGGATGAAGGATCTTCGTTGCAAGTTTGTTTGTTTTTTTGTTTTTCTTGTTTTTTCCCTTGTATTTTAGGATATCAGCACCGTTTGTTTGCTTTGCTCTTTGTATCGCTTCTGCTATTAGATCAGTATTGTAGTCCAATTTTGTCAGATGTTGGACTAGCTCTCTGCACCTCTCATCGAAAGTTACGTCATCAGAGCATATTTTCTTGATTCTAAGTAGTTGACTGTAGGTGATGTTCTGAGTCCTGTGCCTTGTGTGGAAACTGGAATGAAGAAAGCACTGATGGTTGTCAGTCGGTTTGGAATAAATGTCTGTATGGGGCGTGTTTAGAATAAATGGCTGTATGGGGCTTGTTTGGAATAAATGTCTGTATGGGGCGTGTTTAGAATAAATGGATGTATGGGGCTTGTTTGGAATAAATGTCTGTATGGGGCGTGTTTGGAATAAATGTCTGTATGGGGTGTGTTTGGAATAAATGTCTGAATGGGGCGTATTTGGAATAAATGTATGTATGGGGCGTGTTTGCGACAGTTTTAGATTGTGTTACGACTAGGGGTTATGTAACAAAAGAAAAGACTCAAACAAGCTTTCAAGATTAAATACAAATCTTTAATTGCCTAAAATATTAAAATATTTTAACAAACAATTAAAGTGAAAGAAAGATTAAAAATAACTTACAGTATAGAATATCCTTAAAAGCCCTAAATTGTTTTAAAGTTCACTGTTCCGGAAGTTAATCCAAATATTCCGAATGTGGTATTCCGAATGAAATAGCCTTCACTGTGCTAATATGTTGATAAGATTAAGTATATCCAAATAATCCTTGTGAATCTGGAATCTCACAAGTTTTAGAAGTGTTTCCGATAATTCCACGGAGCTGTATAATAATTCAGATAAGGACAGTACTGAATCCTAAATGTACTGTATTAATAATAAATAAATCTCCAAATAAGAATATCCCACACACAAACTGAACCAACTTCGTAATGACCTCTCTCTTCAAATGTAACTGTAATGAATATCTAAACACAGGATTATTTCCTTTATATATATATATAGCATTAATGCGCAGAATCGAAATAAAAACCCATACTACATCTTCAATAAACAGGTTATTTCAAAATAATGCAACCCTATTTGAACCCATAAAGAATTAGGTTATGCGTGATTCTGCTAAAGTGCTTGAGTACTAGTGTTTTAAACAGTAAACACTGTATTGATTCATTCTTCGAATGTGACCTTAAACTATAATTCCTAGTCAATATAATGTTTACTCCTAAAAGTACAAGAACTAGGTCGAAAGTTCATTACTCTCTTTCGCGCGGAAAATACGTCACATGACTAAAGCTACAAGCAAAATATCGATCGAGGCTACCGTATGTATACTCATAAGACAACAGCTGTTTAGACTAAGAACAGAGATCATAAACTAATAAACGTTACCATTATTAAAAGGAAAAATATATATAATTCCGTAACAATTGTCTGTCCAAAACTATATGATCGGTGTTCGAAAATTTGTCTGTGAATTAGACTGAATGATGGAAATTATTGGCTTGCGTTATGAATTCGTCTTCCTTTTCTCTCAAATGTTGCCATTTCATTTCCACATCATCAATGAAACATTCCCATTGGAATGGGTTAAAGCTTACAAAAAGCAGAACTTTCTTTCTAATCGGCCGATAAACATATTTTGCATATGAGGGAGTCATGGATGTTCCGTTAAGGAGGAAGATCTTGTCATTGAACTCAAAAGAGGCAAAAATATTTTATCAGCTGAAAGTAGAACAAACAATGTAATGTTTGCAAGTTTTCAACACTTCACCAAAGGAACGCCAGAAACTTTCACATTCAACTTTTAATTGACCATTCAGACATGTTGTTGTAACGCTGAGGTTGCTTATCCATAACTTAAGTGACCGCTATCGTTTGAATATATGACCGATATGGTATAAAGACATATGTGCATGTAATCTCCGGTACATTTATAGGGGTAGTTTAAAAATATCTTTGAAATATTTGGGACTTTAGCATTTTTTTAGTGAAGTTTTAGAAACTAATAACAACTAAATCTAGCGGCAGTTGATTACTTATTTTGACCTATTGAGAATTACAATAATCTAATCTAGGTACTCCTATCAGTTAGAATTTGTATATGTTCTGTTGTGCTTATTTGAAGTCATATGGCCCAAATACATGGTGTAATGACCAAAAATGGTACATAAACCTTAAATTTTGTTTTGGGTTTCGATACATGTTGCTGTTGAGTAAAGATTGCTCACCATCTCCTAAATACTCCTTCATTTAGCTTTAACAGGATGTTCCAAAATGAGTTTGTGGTCAACATTAACAACAAAACAGTGAGTTAGTGGTCAAAATTAACAACAATCCAAAATGAGTTAGTGGTCAACATTAACAACAATCCAAAATGAGTTAGTGGTCAACATTAACAACAATCCAAAATGAGTTAGTGGTCAACATTAACAACAAAACAGTGAGTTAGTTGTCAACATTAACAACAATCCAAAATGAGTTAGTGGTCAACATTAACAACAAAACAGTGAGTTAGTTGTCAACATTAACAACAATCCAAAATGAGTTAGTGGTCAACATTAACAACAATCCAAAATGAGTTAGTGGTCAACATTTACAACAATACAAAATGAGTTAGTGGTTAAAATTAACAACAAAACAATGAGTTAGTGGTCAACATTTACAACAATCCAAAATGAGTTAGTGGTTAAAATTAACAACAAAACAATGAGTTAGTGGTCAACATTAACAACAATCCAAAATGTGTTAGTGGTCAACATTAACAACAAAACAGTGAGTTAGTGGTCAACATTAACAACAATCCAAAATGAGTTAGCGGTCAACATTAACAACAATCCAAAATGAGTTAGTGGTCAACATTAACAACAAAACAGTGAGATAGTGGTCAACATTAACAACAAAACAATGAGTTAGTGGTTAAAATTAACAACAAAACAATGAGTTAGTTGTCAACATTAACAACAATCCAAAATGAGTTAGTGGTCAACATTAACAACAAAACAGTGAGTTAGTGGTCAACATTAACAACAATCCAAAATGATATAGTGGTCAACATTAACAACAATCCAAAATGAGTTAGTGGACAACATTAACAAGAAAACAGTGAATTAGTGGTCAACATTAACAAAAAAACAGTGAGTTAGTGGTCAACATTAACAACAAAACAATGAGTTAGTGGTCAACATTAACAACAAAACAATGAGTTAGTTGTCAACATTAACAACAATCCAAAATGAGTTAGTCGTCAACATTAACAACAAAACAGTGAGTTAGTGGTCAACATTAACAACAATCCAAAATGAGTTAGTGGTCAACATTAACAACAAAACAATGAGTTAGTGGTCAAAATTAACAACAAAACAATGAGTTAGTTGTCAACATTAACAACAAAACAATTGTCAACATTAACAACAATCCAAAATGAGTTAGTGGTCAACATTAACAACACAACAGTGAGTTAGTTGTCAACATTAACAACAAAGCAATGAGTTAGTTGTCAACATTAACAACAATCCAAAATGAGTTAGTTGTCAACATTAACAACAAAACAATGAGTTAGTGGTCAACATTAACAACAAAACAATGAGTTAGTGGTCAACATTAACAACAAAACAATGAGTTAGTTGTCAACATTAACAACAAAACAATGAGTTAGTTGTCAACATTAACAACAAAACAATGAGTTAGTGGTCAACATTAACAACAAAATAAAGACATAAAACAGTTGTTTCATTTATCTATATAATGTCTTTTCATTTTTGTTCATTTTCACATGATTCACTTCGGTTCTCAAATTTAACGTAAATGATTGAAAGTGTGTGTGTGTGTGTGTGTGTGTGTGTGTGTGTGTGTGTGTGTGTGTGTGTGTGTGTGTGTTATAAATAATAGGTGGTCAAATGATTTCATTTCCTGGTCGAATAATCTTTTTTTTTACCTTGAAATTATCTTTACATGGCCAAACTAAATTGTCATTTGTTTCCCAAGATGTGTAGAACTGACTTTATAGTTGTACTATTTATGGATATATTGGAGTACCTACCGAAAACTAGTTTGTATTTTTCAAGGACAACAAATGCACTTATTCAACAACTGAAACGACGATTGGTTTAAGTTTGGACTCAATGTCCTTGTTCCGACAGTTTTTTGTATAATTATATTAAAGTGGTAGAATTCAGGCTGCGGTAGACATTTTAAATATTATATGCAAAGAATGTCTCCAAAACTGATATTTTGTTTACCAGAAACTCTCCATCCAAGAAAAGATACCAAAACGCCTGCAGATCCCTGAATACTGACTTTCATGGAAATAGTACTGTACAATTGGTTTCCTTCGCGGATTTTTCAAAAATTATATTTGGAATGAATGAGTCTCCGGAGAACATAAAATATCCGTGAAATTTAATGTCGTTAAAACTTAGAAATACGACCAACGGACAGAGAGAGAATTCAAAATACCGCAATAAAGGTGGAAAAAACGCTCCATTTTGACTCCGTCCAAAGTAATAAATACCAAAGGCAATACATTATTTACGAAATTGTTAGAACTCTGACGTTAAGCCTGGACGTGACTCTTGCCCTCAAAGGTTGTAAAGCTTGTCTAACAATGATAATAGTATACTACCTCATCACATGAACGATTCAATATATACTTCGATATAAGTACACGTCAGGCAGCAATGTTCTTCGTCAGAGTTTCAGTGTACCAGCAATTTCATTTGTGGGAGGCGATTTACAGCTCTGCCTCTTGCCTTGAAAGATACCCCTAAGTTTTTAATGTTTCTTTAGTGTGTGCCTTTGTTTACATTTCATTGAAAACTGGCAATTTTGTAAGAGTTTTTCTAACATAAGAAGATCAATGTCATATGTCGTGGAAACATTATCTAGATTTGAGCAAACATATGCGAGATAAAACCAAAAGCTGATGATGTAAAACGATTGCAAGATTTGCGGAAAGATTTAGAACAAACATTTTTAAATCAATCAGTACGAAGGAAATGTAAGAACACCTGTTTTAACCTCTTTCCACTTGGTTATAAAATATGAAGCTCGACCTTCCATGTTTGTTATTTTTTGTGGTAAGTAGTGTGTCTGCTGGTAGATGCCTTTGACCTAAACAAGAAACCACAATGGATAATTTGGTACAGGAAAATTAATCTTTAAGAGCAATATGCAGGAAAGCCGAGACATTCATGAATTTGCATGCCTCCATACATCACCATATTTATCATAACTGATCTGTCTTCCACCCCCCAGCCCCTATTCCTCCACCCTGTTTTCTTGTTCTCATCCTACTAGAATATATAATGCTAACATCATCTGTAATTTTTTGGTTTTGAAATAGTTGTACACCGCATGTATAAGCAATAAAGTTTCAATGTCTCGAACGTTATCGCTTTGTTTGCAATAATGTTTTTAAAAAAAGGTTTAGTTTAAACATATTATATTCCTAATGGTATCAATCCAAATAGAATCTCTATCCAAGGTGACCCTTTTGTTTTACAGGAGAATAATATATTGAAGTAGAACTACCAGTGCGCAATTTTTCCCGGGTGTGAAAACCATATTTGATACATACACAAAACTGCATATGTGTTTTGTTTCGAGTCGGCGGAACGAAGGAGATTGATAAAGTGTATGGATACATTAAGGCCTTCAGGGTGAGATGTATTCATATGCTATATCAATTAAGTTCTTTCCCCTGACTCGGAGTAAATCAATGAAGGTTGTTTTGTATTTATTGCATGTCCCTTCTTTTGCACTTTGCAAATATTTTAGCTATACAGCATGAATGTTTCCACACAAAAAAAATTAGGAATTTATAAATGTTCTATTCGGAACAACGAAGAATATCGATGCGCTGACTTCATTATAAACACCGAAATAGTTCCAGTCTGGGTGTGGTATACGGAAATACGGATTCAACATTCGTATCGAACACCAAATCAAACATGCAAGATATGTAATAAATGAAAGATGAAGCAGGGGAAGATGCTCCAAAAGTCACCATTAATTCATCGCAATCATTGTTCTTTCAGCTGATTCATTCTGTAATTCGGGTCTCAAAGGAAGAAGCGTAATATACGCTATCTAGTTTCAAAGATATTGTTATAGGAGTTTTTAGTTTAAACCACTTTCCTTTTTGATTAAGTTTACAGTTAGAGCAAATTTGTAGTTACTTTGCACTACTGTAGTAAATTATACTTGCTTTATGTCGACTTCTTCCTGTTTTTATTCAAATTATATTTAAGTGTATTCTCTCAATTCGCATAAATATCCTTCAGAACAGCAAGAACAACAACAAAAACACAAACAACAATAATATCAACAACATCAACAACAACCGTATTATTATTAGCAAAACCAACTACAAGAACAAGTCCCATGATTTCCAGAGTTTCGATAGCGCAATAAATCGGTGGAGTTACGGTTTCGATCCCCGTTTCCGCTATGTGCAAGGGTATATGATCGCCCATTTAAGATTATTAGTTCTTCCGGCTTTTTCGGTTTCGCCCACCCCAAAGACCACGCCTTATCTATTAAGAGCGAGTGAAATACATTTTAAGATTGTGTTGTGCAATCCACGTAAGTAAGCATTCAAACATTAAAACACCACTTGTACTGTCCATTGTACATTTTAATAGAAACATGGTTTTCACGATTTGTTCGACATCTTTTTAAAGAAATTCTTTATCAAATGATCACAGAAAGATATAGAAGCACCAAATATTGTGAATCATATACATATATCTTTCATTTGAAATAACAACGCAGTTGCCCTAACGATTTTTTGCGCATCTAAACATGTTCAGTGGCATCAACGTCAGTTTACAACTCAGCGCAACTGCTACAGTATTGGAGGGGTCTTTTAAATATTAACGTCCAATCGAGTAGTTGAACATTTCTGTGAATAATGCAAAGTTTTTAGCAATATATGACATTAATACAGTAGAATGAAACATCTAAAGTTGCATTTGATATGACATAATCACGCCAGTACGCCATAAAGCAAGTGCATTAAACAACATGCAATGTTCTTTCATTCATTACACGCCAGTTTTGTCTCCAAGGGAATCATATGATATGTTATTGCAATGTTCTTTAATTCATTACACGCCAGTTTTGTCTCCAAGAGAGTCATATGATATGTTATAATACACATCATACTATAACCTAATTTTATTTTGAGACTATAAGTAACTAAAAGTCGTCTTATATAGTACTCATTTTTTTAAGAAATTATCCGTGCATCAGTTGTGCCTTCCTAATAGTTCATTTCATAATTCTAATAGCTCGGTTCACAGGGTTCAGAAACTAGTGTTTCCGTACAAAATAGCATATTTGCTAATGTTTTGTTGCTGTCTCAGTATTCTGACAGCTAACAGTGCTTCTCTGTATCAAAGAATATCATTACATACTGCAGCTAAAGGAAGTAGCTGATGTAACTGTAACATATGACAAAGCTTTTTGGCTTCTATTTTGAGAAATATTCAAGATTTTCTAATCCAGGGTTTATTTTGTGTAACGGAGGGAGCAGGTATTGGAGATGTCAGTGAGGAATATGAACTTTAACGCGTGATTGGGCAAATTGTGCATATGCAATCGAAAGGGGAGGTGGCACTGGGTCAAAAGTATCACCTTAAAAAGTCTAAAACACTATTGTATCAATTCTGGTACAAGTCTAAATTCGCGTGTATTAAACGATCACTTGCCTTACAAGAGACGCTAATTTTCGAGTCCATAGACCGCATAACGACAGGTAGTCATGATTCGTGCTATCTCCTGTGCTGTTGTACATTAAGTTTCATATATATCTATCTAGTTATCTATCTGTCTGTCATCTGTTAAAATCTATGTTAGCAGGACATCCAGGTAATCCTTATACTCAGTTTTAATTATGAATACGACGATACATTAATCATAAATCATACGACGATACATTAATCATAAATCATACGACGATACATTAATCATAAATCATACGACGATACATTAATCATAAATCATACGACGATACATTAATCATTCAAAAATAGGCAAGTAGATATAGAGGTAGTTAGATATTTAGATAGCTATTTCATAAAGTAGAAATAAACAAGGTGCATTGTTAGATATCACATTCATAATCGATGTCTGTGTGAATTAAGAGCGACCTCAGTTCTGCCGGAAAAATCTATTACAGTTCAATTAAACCACCCGACAGGGGTTGATAGAGGCTCGGTACAGTTTAATGTTAGTCACTGAACTAATTATGTATGTATGTATGTATGTATGTATGTATGTATGTATGTATGTATGTATGTATGTATGTATGTATGTATGTATGTATGTACGTATGTACGTACGTACGTACGTACGTATGTACGTATGTATGTATGTATGTATGTATGTATGTATGTATGTATGTATGTATGTATGTATGTATGTATGTATGTGGTTTAACAGGCACATCTGCACAATCCTGGTTATATAATACCAATTAAGTTTAGGCATCATCAAAAAAGGCATACAAGCCAAAGAAAAAGGCAAACAATTGGTAAAATCCTTAAAATACTAAATCCATTTTTTTTATATAAACCTCATTCTTTTAAAAATTCCAGGACTCCACGGCGTGAACATCATCACGGGACACATCCCAGGTCAAAACGGTTTCCTACAATAGTCGCTTCTTACAACATGCAGAAGGGAGCATCGGACTTAAATTAAGACGTCCAAAACACATAATAAACAATATACATTGATTACATCTTACTGACAAAAGACAAATAACGAACCTTAGAAGCCCTTCATACGAACATAGGTGAGCCATGGAAGTTTAAGCAAATTTAGAATTTTTAACTCATTTAGATAGAATATTTAACATTATTACAACGAAATCCTAGTTGAACATTTCATATATTAATAAAAACATAATGCTACCCGTAAGAAAATTTAGCATGAGCTTGAATGCTTCTTGCAAGGGTTGCAATTGATTTATTTCTGCCGTTCCTTTGGCCATCTATCGTCCATATTTTTCCCCTCTCGGTATACGCCTGTCTGCTTGTCTGTCCGCCATATGTCCGTCTGTCCATCCAAGAGTCACGTTCACCTTAAACTATTTATTCCCTTCTACCCATCAACCCTTACCCATACACCCCTCCCCTACCCCTCTCCTCGAGTACCTTTATGTTCAGAATATAAATACAACTCTGTTGGTTGGATAATAATGTGGGCTAAAATGACAATGAATCAGGAAAACCGTATCAATTGCTAAAAACAACTTTTCAATATTTTGGTTTGTTTTTTGCGTTTTACGGCACAGCAACACAAGTAGGCAATTGGAGTAAAGTGCCTTGCCTAAGGACACACAACGGTAGACGACCCGGGCTGATCAGATGGGATGATTTGAACTCGCAAGTCCGGCACGCTAAGCACCGAGTCACCGTGGCACCTGTCTCCATTAGTCGCCTCCTACGACATGCAGGTCTATTCTGCAGACGGCTCATTATTTTCTAAACACACTGTTTCCTCTGATGTCCATAAAATGGAGCAACCCATCCAGACTAAAATGTAAGCATAGCGGTTTAAATAAAGCATCGGTAATTGTCTGCCTCAATTTCCGCAGCATGCAAACAAAGTTAGTTATTGATAACCATGTACTTTATATTCCTGATCTTTTTCTTTTTATAAAAGGAAGTTACATTATACTGCACAGACATCGATAACGTGTAGCCTTAATACGGTACCTCTAATATGCTCTCTCTCTCTCTTTCTCTCTCTCTCTCTCTCTCTCTCTCTCCCTCTCTCTCTCTCTCTCTCTCTCTCTCTCTCTCTCTCTCTCTCTCTCTCTTTCTCTCTCTCTCTCTCTGACATCAATTGATACTTTTAGGGTCAATTGAGATTTTGAAAAAGAACTGCAGAAACATCAATTTGTCTCAAACGACCCCAGTTTTAAGTAACTTTACGTAACCAGCTGTATTGTAAACGGGGATAGATACACATGTAAATGCAATTTTATTTCGCAAATCAGTATTGCTTGATTGGTTGATTGATTGATTGGTTCTTCTTTATCTTCCTCTTTATCGTCTTTTTGTTCTTGTTCTTATTATTACTAGTAACGGCAGCATCATTAAAGTCTATTCTTTTGCTCCCATTATTTTAAACATCATTGATCGAAATATCTTAAGCTAAAAGAATGAAAATGATTACTGATTTATCATAGATCACAGATGACCAATGAAAACACTAATCAATCGATCGTCCGTATGATTTCACAGATCGCATCACGAAAAAGACATAAAGGGTACAGCTTAATGTGTTCAAGAAAAAAAAAAGAAAACGGATCAGCGCTACTATTCCAAATTTTACAAAATACATCACTGAAATAAAAAATGTTGTTTAAAAATGTTGTATTTTTAAGAACTCTAATTTAGATCAGGATATATCATATTTTAAGTTATATGAAACAACAGCCTTTGAAAAGGTGATGTAGCCTGTCATTTGATTCCAGTGTAAAAAAATTAACAAATAATGAAAAAATAACCAAAAAAAATTTTAAAAAATAAATAAATAGCCAAACAAATAAATGCAACCAGGATTGATCATGTAATAAGTTTTTATTATTGCTACATATTATCGAAACAAGATAAGAAGTTTAATTGTTTGCCGCGATGTTTTTCAACAGCTAGTTTGCACTGTTAATTTCAGATTTGACTAAGCTGCAAAGGGTTCCCTTACTAGAAATGTATGTATAGGGCGAAGGGTAACGAGTAATTGGCCCATCCCACAATTCACGATTTTCGAGTTATCTCCTCTGAATCATTACCAAGTGGCGCGCTGATAGCTACTTCCGGTGCATTCTGGGAGAGGGAATCCCACGTTGTGCTTAGTTTCTTTGTGAGCCATATCAGTTGTTATTCCAAAGTGAAATACTAAATTGCCCCTTTTTTCCCTTTTTACCTTTTTTTTACGAAAACTAGTATGCATTTAAATGTTTAAGGAAGAAAATAATGGAAATTCCAATGCGCTTCTCAGACCATGAAAAAAGTGAGGTCCGTCCCGTCCCTTTTTTGGCTTGTAAAAAGTCCCTTATGTCCCAGAAAGGAGGGTGAGTGTCTGACTGGGTGTAGACTGCACATGACTAGTGCATTCTTAGACAGATGTCTATTATATATATATATATATATATATATATATATATATATATATATATATATATATATATATATATATATATATATATATTACCCCCAAAAAGTAAAATGAAACAATAAGAAAATGACTGTCTTAAATCTATGAGGAAATTTTTTTTTTTGTAAAAAAACCCAAAAATATACAATCGAATTGAACTGAAATAACGCAAGAGGAATATATCTTGTCAGAGCACATATTTTATTCTGGTTTTCGTCAAATATTATCCAAATAGGAAAAGATTATTTACAGTCAGTTGATAGACAGTGTACATCCTGGGACACATACTCTGTACTATCCACTTCAAACCGGTTTTATAACCAGATTTTTTTTTAAAAAAACAGAAAATTCTGGTATATTGGTATGAGTAAAATCATTTCTCATTTTTCCAGAAACCCGAGGCCACTATTTTTCAAATATAGAAGAAGAAAGAAGAAAGAAAAAAAAAAGATGCTGAAATGTGTGACAAACAGATAAAGGAAATAAAAAAGAAACCAGCAATGTAAAAGATGATGAAAAAGAAGTATTACAGAGTACTGAAAGTAAAATGTCACAAATCGCTGGGCATTGAACAGATTTAGAAGAAGAAAAAAAAAATATAAAAAATATTAGTAATATAAATCTAAAAGTTAGAGAAAAAAATACCATTAGATGAAAGGTTAAAACAACTGTTTAAATAATAAGGCGTAGCAATTGCTACTATTTTTGCAGCTATATATAAATGATTAGAACAACTCTTGCTTTATCCATAGCAAATTTTGTAAGATGTTTAACAAGAGGAGCTAATCAGCCTGGTTGTGGTGGTGGTGGTGGAACAAGGTCTAGCGGCGGCAGTACTATAGATATTTATATTATTTAAGTGAATTGCACAAAATTATTTCGTTCATTTTATTTGATGATTTTTGTTTTGTTTTTTCTTTTTTTCTTTGTTTCTTTGTTTTGTTGTTGTTTTGTTTTTTTGTTTTGTTTTTGGGTTCTTTTGTTTGTTTTTTTTTTTTTTTGGGGGGGGGGGGTAGTGGGAAAAACCCGTTCCGTTCTGGATGCTAGCCCTGTTTTTTTTTTTTTTTTTTTGTGCTTTGTAACAGAATCGCTACCACCGGCAAATAGTCAACGGCTTCTGAGGCTGGTTCACCCGTAACCTTTTCAGCTCCCTGTGGCCTTTGTGACCATGTTCACATCGGCAGTTAGCCCGTACTGCTAACTGTTTGCAGATATATATATATATATATATATATATATATATATATATATATATATATAAGTTTTCATATATTGTATTGATGCTAAAAATAGATGTAATCAAATAACTGTTAACTTATTCCACGTGTTTATACCATTTAAAAAGATTCTTTTGATATTTGAGTGAAATTAATTATTTTTGTAATTAATGGATTAACGGGTGACTTTTGTGAATCCCTAGGGTTCGTCATTTTAAATTTAACCTAGTAATCACTGCCCTTTTAAATTTTTGAAATAACTTTTTTCTTGAACGCTATGGCTAATGTTTGTTTTGTTTTTTTTAAATAGTGACCTAGGGTTTTTTGTCACATTTTTAAAATGATGGCGTAGAGTTTTCTCCATTAAATTATGATAATGTGGCCTAGGGTGTTCTGAAAAAGTTTGAAAATAGTGGCTTAGGTTGTTTGTTTTTTGTTTTTTTTTTTTTTTTTTTTTTTTTTTTTTTTTTTTTTTGACAGAGTATAAAATGGTGGCCTAAGGGGTTTTGAAAAATGTATTATTATTTTATTCGTATCTATATACCAGTCTTTAAAAAAAAATTACATTCTTCTTCAACCGCTTTAAAGTGAATAGTATAGGGTAGGTGGCCCTTGATATGCACTATCTATCTACTACAGCCGTTTGAATCAACACTTGCAGTAAGTAGATCAGCAAAATACGAAAACATTTAAAAGTACATGACAAAGACGTGACTCAAAATCCAGAGAAAAGGCGATATTATCTACATGGGATGAAGAAGGATAACTATTTTACAAGACAAGAAGAGAAAAATTAAAAGAATGAGGGGAAAAAAAACTACACAAAGAACCAAACTACATGTGTAAATCTCATTTGGATAACGAAAATTTTAAATAATGATAAAGATTCTAACTAAACACGCAGTCTGGTAAACACACACACACACACACACACACACACACACACACACACACACACACACATATATATATATATATATATATATATATATATATATATATATATATATATATATATATATATATATATATATATACATGGACAGAGAGAGAGAGAGAGGGAGAGAGAGAGTGGAGAGAGAATATATGCATAGTATGTAATAGTACGTATGCTACATTTTTGATATACCACGAATCGTATAAAGTATTCATTGAAAGGAAACGAGGTGGTATATCAAAGATACAGCGTACTTACTATACATATATTGTATTTATACCACATACAAATACACATACTTTTGTTCCAACGGAGTTTAAGATCGACTACAGGAAACTGTGTAGTGACTGAGTTAGTGAACTCTTCACATCCCTTCGCAATGTTACTGCTGCAAAATGTAGTTCTGCATCTATTTTAGCTATTAACAATCCTTTTGGAAATTGTTAATTGGTTTGTTTTGTTTGTTTTTTTTGTTTTTTTTTGTTATTTTTTTTTTTTTTTTTTTAGCTTCTGGTTTCATTTATGTTGATTAAATAAATAAAACGGACTCATATGATTTAAACATGAAAGTTTGTTTAAATGAAGAAAGTAGAGCACTACAAAAATTGCATGGCTAGCGTCCCAAACAGTGAAAGCGCGGCTATTCGATCACACGCAAGTACATCGAAACGAGTGGGGAATAGTTTAAGGAAATGACGAGCCAACAAGAGGTAATTTAAACATTTAAAGTTATTTACAGCTGATCCTAGTAACCATTATGCATTAGTTTCCATTGTTACTGACTATATAATTGTTTTTATTCTCTCTCTCTCTCTCTCTCTCTCTCTCTCTCTCTCTCTCTCTCTCTCTCTCTCTCTCTCTCTGTTGGTCGGTATGTCTTCCAATTTTACCATCATAGCTCCAGAGATATTGTCGCATGCCATGGGAAAAAATCCGCTATACTCTTTTTTCATGGATATTCTTTTTCATGGATATTCACTTGTGGTTTGCGACGATGGTCGAGAGAGAGAGAGAGAGAGAGAGAGAGAGAGAGAGAGAGAGAGAGAGAGAGAGAGAGAGAGAAGAAAATGCATCCTTTGGGGTTAAACGGAGATGCTGGCTGTGGGTGGGCACTGACTATAAGATTGTTTATATCGTCCATCTCTTCGTTTTTCTGTTGGTCGATTAGTCTGTCAATTTTACCATCATAGATCCAGAGACAGACAGACATACAGACATACAGCCAGAGCGTGGTCTTCATCCTTTGAGATAGAACTGACAGCAACCAGCACAGACTTAGAGAGATAGAGAGAGGGAGAGAAACCTTCAGACATTTTAATATTTAAACAAGATCTGTTTAAGAACCTTATTATTCAGACTGTATTGGTTTTTTAAAAAAGTATTAAAAAATAAAGCATCAAATAGATTGCAGTATGTGCATGCCAAGGAATTTACTGTTCGGCCTACTCGTCTCCACAGGCTATTGCAACTTTGTATTATTGGTATAATGTAACAGTGTAGACAAAAATCCCATAGAAAGTGTACACATACAATTATAAGGACTCGGGTTCCTGTAGATTAGTTTGTGTAAGTTCAAGTTCAAGGTTTTCATCCATATCAAATACTTTTTTTTCGCTCACTCCACAGATTTGCAAGTATTTTTGTCCCTTATGGCATGAGAGAGAGAGAGAGAGAGAGAGAGAGAGAGAGAGAGAGAGAGAGAGAGAGAGAGAGAGAGAGAGAGAAAGGGAAAGCAGAGGGGATTTCGATGACATTGTGTAACATGGTTAATTCATTACAAAATGGGAATTATTATTTTTTCTCACTATTTTTGTTATTTTATTATTAATTAATAAGTGGAGATTCGTCACTGATCTAGAGAGTACAGAAGCAATAGTCTTCTCTTGAAACCATAATTATATGCGTATTGAAACCATAATTATATGCGTATTGAAACCATACTTATATGCGTATTGAAACCATAATTTTATATACGTATTGAAACCATACTTATATGCGTTTTGAAACCATAATTATATGCGTATTGAAACCATACTTATATGCGTTTTGAAACCATAATTATATGCGTATTGAAACCATAATTATATGCGTATTTATACGCCATGGGCGGATCACAATTTGATATACCAACAGTATTGGCAGGTCCGTCGTAAGGGGCATACAATACGGGCGACCGCCAGGATCGCCAACTCAGGGGAGCGCCGTTTCGCCGATTTTGCTGTATTTTGTTTCGAATGGGGGACGCAAAAATGCGACGTTCGCCCGGGGCGCCGTTTCGTCCAGCGGAAACTTGCGTCGGCCCTGAGTATTGGTATACATATATAGATTTGTCGGTTAATACAAGGATAACTGGATTAAAAGACATTGGCAGCTGGATGGATGGATGGATAAATTAATGATCTTAGGATGAATGGATGTTGGGAGGGATGACTGGAAGGAAAATTTGAATATTTTCTATTACATACAAACAGACAAACAAACAGAGAAACACGCATGCATACATATATTCTCACATACATAAGTACATACATATACACACACAGATAGACAGAGATAGAAAGACACATGCTTATATATATATATATATATATATATATATGCATACATACATACTTGTATTTGTTTATTTATTCATGTATTCATCCATCCATCCATCCGTACATATATACATTACATACATACATACATACATACATACATACATACATTTCCTTTTAAATAAAGTCCATGACCAAATTGCTGCAAAAAAAAATATATGTCTGCCTCTTTAAACTACTGAACAGAAGGGAGCGATGCGTAATAGCAGTTGATCGACAAAGTGGTAAACTAGCTATGCGATTCTCTCTCACATGACGGAATGCTGGGAAAAAATAACCTACTGAGTGATCGATTCTTAAGCCTGTGCGGCATAGACATGACTAAGTCGCGGAAAAATATATGTAAAGTATCCATTCTTGGATGAGCATCAGTTTTTTCATTAGAATTGGCATTTTGCAAATAAGATTGGACGTACATAGAACTTATTATCAGGGTGTTTATGTCTAGAAATAATGAGATCGTTGTAGTTATCTATTTTATCTTGTTGGAGAGGAGTTTCGGTTGCTTCTTCATATATATAAGTTGAACAAATTCTGCATAAACTAGAAAGGATAATATGTCTTCTGTTACTTTTTTATAGTTTAGATTAAAATTACCAATCGTTGGAAGATTTATTTGATTAAAAAAAAAAAAAAACAGCCACGAGAATTAAAAACATGGATGGAAGTAACAACAATAAAAGTAATTCTATGGATTATTACAACAAGAGTATCGGCGTCATTTGGGAGAACTCCACCAGCAACCAGACTAGTGGAGAATTTGGAAATCCATTCAACCAACCTTTTATACGTGCCATATTTGTGGTTTGCTATATCATTGTATTCGCCCTATGTTTCTTCGGTAAGTATATATACAATTTTCTTATCCAAACTTATTTTGTATCGTTTTGAAAGGAATAGTGTAGACGTGAGAGAGAGAGAGAGAGATACCATAATGCTTTTTTTTCAGTAGGCTTACATAAGGGATTATATTACTGTATAAAATCCAATAGGGTATAAATTAATGTATGCTAATATGAATCCAGATTTAATACTACGGTTGAAATAGGTCAAAGTTCCATGTTAATTTATCATTTGGGCCATGCGTGACGCGCAATAACGTTATTCAGTTTAATATATGTTCACTCTGTGAATCTCAGTCTACAACTGTATAATTTATATAATTATTTGCTACCAAATGATCTTCTTCGTGTTTACTTTATTTGCTATTTATTATGTGGGGGAAGTCGCAACTCTTCACTTCTTTTTGTATTCTTAAATTGTTTTACCAATTGTATCTTGTAACAACTTTGTTTTAAGTCGAATTCTTGTTGTTAAAGGACTTCATTTATGTCCTTAATTCGATAAGGTGTTCATTTACATCCCTGAGGGTCATACCTTGCGGATGGTTTGTGATAAGAATTACATATAAAAATGACCTGTTGCTGGCTGGGGAAGGGGGGGGGGGGGGGTAATGTGCAGAAAACAAATACAATGAAATTATAATACAATCTCTCATAGGCAGCAAACTGTCATAAAGAAATATTTTGACTGTTTCGTGGAGGTGGCCGTTCAAGACAGGTAAATATACAGTGCAAATAGCAGGAGAGAAAATCAGCAGCTATGTGGAGTTTAAAGGTGATTGGTTAAGGGAGGTGACAGTTAAGGGAATACGGACTATATTTATTTGCCTATGCGGAAGTATATTAAGTTACAAAGAGTTGAATTACGAATTCAGATTACTTAATTTGCCTTCTACACTTCTACGGTATACCGCGGAAGAAGAGCTGAATAAACATATCTTTTTTGGCTTCGTCTATGATGAACGAATGATTATCTGAACTCATGGAAGATACGTTCAGATTTCCGGGCGCATTATCAATGCACCCTCTCAACTCCGCATATGATAAATCTAAAGCTTTTTATTATTACATTTTATCCAAAGACAGCCCACACGATCACCAGATAAGAGTAGTGTAGATGGGCCGATGTGGAACAATCACTTTTTTTTTTTTTGCGTATTAATTTCTCGTGTTGGAATAATGGAACATTAAAAATGAAAAGAGAAAATCACTAGAACAGCACAAGTTGTGTGGTTTTGAAAATAAGCAAACCTGATTGATTTAGGAGAATGTGTAGAAGATACTGCTATTGTGATAATTAAATGTTGTTTTCCTTCTGGACAAGCCGTTTAGTCTGCCAGTAAATGTGTAATTTGCACATTTTCAGTAAGCATGATCATTGGTGCAGACGTATTTTCGTTGTATTTAAAGCGAGAAGTCTGCTGTTGGATTCGTGCTTTACGAGAGTTTATTTCTTTATAAAGTGTGTTCAGCTGCCCTCTCTAGTCGATTCATTCGTTCAAGTATGACAGTGGGTTAGGTTGATTGGTATGAGAGGAGGGATTATGACATCAAACCTTTGCCAGGGATATGAGTTAACATTACTTCGAATTACAAGGTATGTGAAACTGTGGTGCGCCTTAAATCTATGGAGAATATTTTAACTATGCATACAGACTAAATTACTTCTGGACCTCCTTGGGTTTCGTGTCGACCTAGGGGCTCCAGTGGTGGTTAAATTCAACCGTGTGATTGAAGTAATTCATTGACATCCAAGTTGATCTGACTTAAAAAACCAAGGCGACAACCCTTTAATTCGCCGTGAGAAAGCGCGATAAATCCTGTCCATGGGAGCGGTCACGTGTACCAAAGCTCCGGAGACGTCCACAAACAAGGATTGACAGATCGGAGAGTGCAGATATTTGCTAAAATGTAAAATGGAGTTTAAAAATTAAATATTTTAAATACACATGCATAAAAGAGAAATATATATTGAAATAGTTCTAGTTAAATGAACCTAAATAACTAAATATATATCTTTCTTCTTATTTAAATAATCAAAAAAAACCAAGACTTCTATAATAAACCATTCAATACCAAAACAAGTTAAAAACATTGCAAATCTCTTTAATACGTTCTCATCAAGAAAATAATAGATTTGTATAAATAATCAAAAATTAGACAGAATTATCAAAAAATAAAGATTAATTACTGAGAAATGTAAATGAGCATAGATTTTACGACAGTAACAATCACAATTTGTGTAAACGTTTCAATGAAACTAAAGTATATTCCAAGAAGATCATCATTGAATATATTCGGCAATTTCGCTCAGCGAAGGCTCAGTTCGATGTTACGCTCAGACTTTGAAAATGGCCCTTCCAGGAGGTAGAGCGAGTTGAGTATAACACTTTTTACTACAAGACACGGTTTCTAAATATATTAGACAGAGATTAGTTGCATAATGCCACTGAAAGTTTATTTAACATTTTACATACCAAACTTGGGCAGAAAATAAACGAAAGTACAAATTGACATTACTGATTGTTTAACATTGCAAATAGAAAAATATCAACCAGGGGAATCTCATACATAGATTTTCCTGAATGGATTTTAAGCGAACATGCTTCTATAAACGTGATAAAATAAGGTCACTAGATGTTTCTTGTATGTTCTGGAATGTGTGTTAAATACACGAAACGATTATGTCGATAGACCATCAAAATACAATTTAGATAGATACAATCATAGGTTTAAACGATGTCCAGTAACAATTGAAGATATTAAAATACGCAAATGAATTTGATATATCCGTAAATGTCTATGAAATATTGGAAGGTGGAGAGAACATATGTACAGTTGAAAGAAACTACATCAATCCTGTTAGAACAACTCAAACAGATTGACGAATATATGTTGACATGTTAATAATAATTAAACATGGTGGTCCTAATGACTATTAAGATGGAAGCTACCATAACGTTTGAATCAAAGATTTTTCAAAATTGGCTTCACGGATAATTACACATGTAAAGAGAAATACTTTGGTAAAAGACGCCTGAATTTGTTCAATACACCAGTAAAATTATCAGAATGTACAATATCTGTTTTACAATGTAGATAATTCCATAAATATAGGGTTCTGAATATGGTTGTGTGGTAACATTGAAGAACTGTAAACACAATTTTAAAACTCCATATGTTATTTATTGACGATTTTGAAAGTATTATCGTGCCAGAGTCAGCGTGTAAAAGCAACAATAATACACTCAATGTCATAACTGTGACTCCAGAAAATATGGAATCTTGCAAGAGGGAAAATGCACTTTTCGTGCAATGCCATGGCTCTGCCTTGCCGATGTCGACGAATAACTCATTCTTGTATCATGTCAGAGTCAACACGTGATAATCCTGGATAATACAAAATCCAATCACATGACGCCATGGTTCTGTTTGTATGTTAAATCAGTCCAAAGGAGATATAAGCCTATAGTTTACAGAAGAACGGATTGTATGGAAGTATTTTACGATGTCATGGGTAAGCTTGTTAGTGTACGAAGAACAAAAGATGCAAACCCATTGTGTTCACAGAGGAAGCTGAGAAACATTTTAATTCAACAAATATATGTTACAGCTTTAAGAGGGAAGTTGTGTCAAAGGCAGCGTGTCCCGCTTCGGCGCACATACACGAAGTGTCCGGTACAATAACTGAAAACGAAGTTCGCAACGACGAAGCGAATCCGCGCATGATACGTGATAGCAAAGTAAGCTCTCAAAAAGTTCGCGACGGCACACGCGGTTTGTGACAGGCAAGTACAGACTTCCAGAATATAATTAATGTAATATTCACTGTATGGATATGTTTGTAAGGTTTAACGAAACAGCTATATCACCATTAGAAAGACATTACTCATCACTTAAGGATTCAAACATACCAAATGACGATAACCTATATCTTAAAGATCCAATGGAACATTTCAGTCTGAAAACACTTGGAAATTTAAATGACTATTGCATAAATAAAGATACACTATAGCTATGTGACATCCTCTAGGAATATGGGAATGTCTGTGTGAAAATTGCAAACTTTACCCTGTTCACTATTATAGCGCTCCCCGATTAGCACATGATGCATAATTAAAGATATCGGGTGTAGAATTAGAACTGATGTAAGATTATGATATGTTCTTGGTGATAGAGAGTGGGATAAGAGGTGGAAATACCGTGTTATTACATAGACACGCTGAAGCATATTACGAATACTACTTGGACAAAGATGATGTATAAATAATAATGGTAAGTACGAAAGATAGAGGCCAAATCATTCATTTATTGTACCTAGATAATAACAACTTCTATGCGTGAGTCCTTAGGAAATACATCTGGCAGAAAACTTTAGATGGGTAACTGATAAACAAATTAAATAGTTAAAAGAAAATATGTTCGAAATACCAGATGAATACGATACCAGTTGCATTGTAGAAGTGGATTTGGAGATTCCATTACACTTGTATGGCTGTTTCAAGGACTACCCGTCAGCTCCAGAGAAATTAATTAGGGACGAAAACGAGTTATCTCCTTTGTATATCAAGTTAAGTAATGATTACAAGCATGCAAAACCAAATAGTACCAAATTGTTATGTACATTGAAAAACAAGGAGAAAGATGTAATTCACTATAGAAATATAAAGCTTTACATAAATTAAAGGATTTTCAGACTGCCTGTGCGCGTTCCATAGGTTCTTCAAATAACGGTTAAGCCCACGAGAACTTGTTAGGTTTCACTCGAGGATGTAAATCTATCAAATACTCGAGAAATTGTAAGTAAAGAAGAATCACACTCCGCAACGACTTAAGCTTATGTTTTGAACATAAATAATTTTTTACTTCAAAAAGTATAACAAAATATATGGTTCCTAAATGTATCACAGATAAACAAGTTTTGATTTACCGAAGCTATCCTTAACCAAAACTTATATTTATTATGTCACCTGGGAATCGTCAAAGATATCATTTTATTTATGTTGCTCTTTCTAAAGATGAGTCAAACAGTGCTCCAGTTAGAAAGTTATATGGGTTCAGATCCAAATTGTATAGATTCAGGACTGATACAGCCGAAAAAAAGTTTGTGAAGGAATAATAAAAGTGCGTGAAAAAAGAGAATTTAAAATTCGAAATGCACAAACAATTGCTCATTTAATCACAAGAAAAATTACCACGAAATGACATTACTCAATCATGCAATCATCAGATATTTAACATCAAAATGTAAAAGAATTGCATGTAGATAAGTGTTTCATGGTTGAGAACGTAAACACATTACATTACAGATACGTATGCGCCTTGTATTGAAAATGGAATTCAAGTCGCATTAAAATTTCTTGTATTTTATTTTCAGTTTCAAAGATTAAAAATTTCTTCGTACATTTCATCTGGAATAACAAGATTTTTTCAAATACAGTTTCCATTCTCTTTTCGTCCTTCCTGTAATATAGAATCTTTAATTACAGAGTTGTTTTTTTGAATGAGCAAACAATGTCTACCACCAAAGGCAAGATTTGTTAGGATAACTTATTTTTTACTTCGTCAAAATTGTCACAGTCATCATTCATAAACATAGTGCTGGTTCCTTGATAGGTATCATGCAGTAACTATCTGAGTATCAGCTCCTTTGATGTACACAATTTATATTTCCTGCATCAAATGTTTTTTTGTTTTTTTTACCAGTTTGCTAGATTGGTAATACGGTTATTCTTAAGATTCAGCTCACTATTAATTTTCTAAACCAGCGTTGTATCTCTATCCTCAGTTTTCTCTCCATATTTAAAGGCACAACTAACTCACTAGACACTCTTCAATATATCGCAATTTAAGTCATTATTTCATTATTTATCTATCACGAATAATAATATCAACTACTTTCCATCTTCATCTTTTATGCTGATATTCGATCTCTTTACGCTACCTCTTTGTAATTGCTTGTACTGACCTTCACAGTACGAAACACGGCCGTCTTTAAAAAAATTTCAACGGGCAAGGACTCTAGCAAACACAATAAAATATAGTAATGTTGGTGTCTTTGATCTGATTGAGATAAATGTACAAAGTTTTAGTTTTCAGAGACCCTCAAACTGTATTAAATTCAGTAGATTCCTGTATAGATTGTTGGCTCTTAAATCATAACATATTTTAGCAGTAGTTCGTTATTTATACCGTGTAATTTTTACTAGGAGTGACTTTAACGTTCGAGTTGTGTTTCAAACGTTCAATATCCACACTTTCTTTGTCATTATCATTTTCTGTAATTCTCTATTAGTGTTTATTTATGTCCATCTCAAGGTTGTAAGAACGATCAAGTGATGTAGTACACGATATTGTTTTTAGTTCAATTGAAATATTGTAATACCGAACAACTAAATCTGTTATCTGCAACTTTATGGGCAGATAATCATTTATGTTGGCAATTGAATTATTAACATGGATTTCTTTGCCGGGGAATGAGTCTATTGTAATATAGATCTCTATTTGTATAGGCAAACTTAGGACTGCCAAAACTTTAACAGCCAAGTTCAATTTGTTCTGTTTGTTCTGTATCCTGTTTGTATGTGTGCATTGTTAATCAATGGCATTGACAGGCATCAAAGAGGATAACAATTCTTAACCTATTTGAAAAAGTAAACCATAACAACTCCGGCTTATCATTAGTGTCAATATAAATGAATGTTGGTTTATATTATGGTCCATACTGTTTGTTCACACTTCTTGATCGCCATGTATCGTTTGAACGTCTCGAGTGATCCAAGATAATTACAGTAGGTCTGTCATGATCATAAGCCTTCTTCTCTACATACTTTTTCCACCCTTTCTGTACTTTTTTGTCTATTACAGTTTCCTGTCGTACTATTACAGATTGTTTAAAAGTCTTGGCAATATCATTCTTTTCTACATCTGTATTAATGGCACTGGATTTCTGTCCATTGTTGTTGTATCCGACGATGTAAACCATTTTCAAAACCATGTCACTCGGCAACAAAAAGCCCTCTTCGCCGCTAACAGAGTAGTGTAAATTTACTGATGCATTGTTCACAGTTTACATCAATGTTTTCATCTGTGTCGTAACCTTGCCGATCTAAAATTAATATTTCCATTAACTTTTTAACAGTGTCTGACTCTGTCAAAAAAGACTGTCTAATATATATATATATATATATATATATATATATATATATATATATATATATATATATATATATATATATATATTGTTTTGTACCTGTGCAACTGTACAAGTGATATGATGATTACATACGACCTGATACTTTAATTCAATGTAACTATTACCTTATCTGTTAATACGTTGCTATCTACCAGATAGATTTACGTTCTACAAGTAGATTTTTCCGCCATATAATTCATAATTTATCAAGTTTTGCATATGTACCACTTTGTTTCTGGTGATATTTATGGATGTACTTTCTTCCTTCTTTCTGTTTTTTCACATATAATTTGTTTTAAGCCCTTCATTTTTATTGCACCGTTTTTTCCACATCAGTAATATTCTAGAAACATTGTATCTTTCGAAAGCTGAAAGTGTTATGCCCCTTAATACTGCTCTCTATACATTGTAATTCTTTCATATATTTTAATTGTACAATAGTTTTAGCTTGTTCGCGACTGTTAAAGGATTCATAACATAATTTCCATTCCAGTAGTATATACTTTTTACCATTGATGTGTATTTTCAAAAACTTTTCAACTTTGTATATATCATCCTGTTTGCCATACATATATAATTCTTGATGATAAAACATGCCAGCTCTATCCTCTCTCTTTAAGTCTTCCAGTTTGTTAATAGCTGGATCACCTGAAACTACTTACACGATTTTAAATATTTCCTCAGTAAAGTTGCAAAGATTGTTTTGTATTTAGAAATTCTGTTCCACCGATATTAAATTTAGGAGTTCAGTGTGTATCAGTTGTTAGATAACTGAATTGATCCATATTTTTTATGTATTTTCTTCCTATCATGCTTCAGCTGGAGTCATCTAGGGTGTTGTTTAACGTTTTCACTACAGATGCATTTATCTCTGATTAACTTGAAAAGTATCAATTGTTTCCTTTTCCTTTTCCAGCAAATACCTAACACTTTTGTTCCCGAACTGATTTCCTTCATCAAACATTATCTTTTCAGGCTTTCTCTCTTTGAAGATCTCTTTAAAAGCATCGTGTCTATCATCTCCCTTTTTGTTTCCACTTTTTCTCTATCACTGTCAACACTTACTTGTATCCATTATTGTATTGTTCATATGTTTTCATGTCAA